>BPTQ01000008.1:131046281-131168124 GCA_019973895.1 Chrysanthemum seticuspe | reverse complement strand
TTTTAAGTATAGCATGCAGTTGATACAGCTTCTGCCCACAAGTAATCTGGAAGTTTAGCATTGATTAACATTGTTGTTGCAGCTTCCACTAACGTTTGTTTCGTCTTTCAACAACTCCGTTTTGTTCTGGTGTACGTGCAATAGATGTCTGATGCTCAATTACCACTTTCTCATAAAATTCTCGAAGAGTTTGGTTAACAAATTCAGTTCCTTTGTCTGTTCTGATTTGGCGGACGGTGTTCTAGAGCTGAACTTGAATTTTCGTGAGAAAGGTGATGATCATCTGTGGAGCTTGATCTTTACTTCGAAGAAAGTAGACCCAAGTCCATCGTGAGTAGTCATCGGCAATTACCAAGATGTAGCGTTTGCCATTAATAGTTTGCACGCGCATCGGGCCACACAAATCCATGTGAAGAAGATGAAGCACATGTTGAGAGCTGTGTTCCACCTTTGAAGGAAAATGATCACGAGTGCTTTTCCCTTGTTCACAAGCTGAGCATAGGTGATCTTTGGAATATCGGAATCTCGGGAGACCTTCAACAAGTTTGTGTCGAGCAAGGTTGGTGATGGTTTGAAAGTTTAAATGTGAGAGACGACGGTGCCATAGCCAGGATTTTGTTGATGTTGCCTTTGAAAGTAGACAGATGGGAGATGAAGCAACCATGTCTTGCATTGAGATTGTGTATAGACTAGAATTTCGAGAGCCAGACATTAGATCGTTTCCTTGTAGATCACGAATGAAACAAGTTTTCTCCCGAAAAGCAACTTCCAAATCTCCATCACAGAATTGACCGACTGAAAAGAGATTATGACCGAGGCCTTCCACATAGTAAACCCTGCTAATTTCGATATTGCCATTGATATAATCTTTGTAGCCCATGATAGCTGCGAAGTGATCATTCCCGAATCTGACAGTGCCAATGAACTTTGCAATAAAGTTTGATAACAATTTAAGATTGCATGTCATGTGTTAGGAACATCCGATATCAACAATCCAAAGGATGATCTGTATCACCTGCGTTACACACAGACGACACAGATGGAATAGAAGTAGATGTGGAACCCGAAGTGTTAGAGGGTTCCGAAGCAGTTATAGAAGAAATACACACATCAATGATTTTACGCATCCATTTAAATCCTAGTGTATTATGTATCCATTTCTGCCATCTCCAACTAGTCTTAGCTTTAGTCTTAGTGAATGCACTAGGTGGTACTACATTCCTTGGAGGTAATACTGGAGCTACAGGGACATCAATACGTTTCTTAGAATCTAAAGAGGGCGGTTTACCAAGCACAGACTTAGAAGCATTAGTAGGCCTAGAGGTATTCCGATTCTTAGTATTCCTTAAAGTAGACAAGATAGCTCTAGCAACACATTTGTCATGACAATCAGAAAGCATACTTTTACGACAAATAACACAAGAAGCATCAGATTGAATATCAAAAGTACTTAAAGGTTTAGCATTCGTTACAACACTTTTTCCATTACATTTGCCAGACGCAATATCTAAAGTGGGTGCAACTTGAGTCTTATTCAAAATCCTAGGATGTTCTTCTACTTCAACATTCTTTATTGATCTTTTCTTAGGTCACAACTTCCTATTCTTCCTTGTATTGCTCCTAGGCTGTGAAGTACGGACGTTGGGAAAAGAGGCAACTATTCCTGTTTCAGTAGAGGGAAACACATTAGTATCTTGTGTTTTGTCAGTAGGCATTCTGGGTTCACATTTGCTAAGTGTTACAGGTGCAATTCTCTTAATGATGCTAGGCTGAACTTGTTCATACTTTCCTAACATTTCCCTTAACTTAATGATAGTGTGCACCAAATCTTGATTTTCAAAACGAAGATTTCCAGAAAAATTCATGACTTCTTTACTGTGTTCAAGATAATGATCAAGTTCGTTTGATGCTTCATTTCGAGTCTGTTTGAGTAAATCAAATATGACACCATATTCATGTTTAACTTTTGCAAGTTCTTGTTCATATTTTGAGATTTGACATTTCAAATACACGTTTAGATCATCCAGTTGCTCAATTTTGAGATTAAACGTTTTTGATTTTAACTGGTGGATTTTGTTTTGCAAAGCAAGTTCATGATTTTGACAATCTTTTTGACACCATTGAAGACGACGTTTTGAATTTGAAAGTTCATTTATCAATCGTTCATTTTTAACTTTTAAAGATTCGATCTGATGCACATTATCAGTATTCTCAACAATATCAACAGAATCAACAGAATCAGCAGAGATATGATCAGATGCATATTCAACAGATTGTAATAAAACAAGATTATTGATATCAGCACAGATAATATCTTCCAAGAGTCGATCAACATCTTTTCTCAACAATTTCTTTTTACGTTTAGTATTTGAAATCGATGTTTCTGTTTTCTCAAAAACTGTTTTCATGAGACCAAGTTCCTTGTGAAAATCCCGTTCCCAATATAGTGCACAAGTTTTCAAATTTTTGACATGGGGTAAAAGTCTTTTCTGAAGAATGTCTCGATGTTCTCGCGCCATTGGTGATTGAAAATGTTCAACTTTTATTTCAGAATGAAATTCAATCTCACGTTCCAAAATTTTGAGGTCAGATAAGAAAGTGTCAAAGTATTTTATGACGCGACAACTTTCGGCTTTTGTTTTAACTTCACTAAGTGAAGGTAAAGGACCATTAATTTGTTCACCATTTTGTTTGGGACTAACTTCAGAAACTGGTGTGATAATAAAAGGTTTGTTAGAAGTATCTTGTTGTTTGACAAAAGTAACGGCTTTTGAATAGTTAAATGGTTTGTTATAAACGACATTTTCTATTTTTGACCGACTCTCGTCATCTGCATCTAATTCCTCCATACGATTATATTCAACAACAGTCATAATTGAATCATCAATTCTATGTTCTGCACTGTAAACATCAGGATTTGGTTTGAATGCTCTGTTTGAAAACTTAGGTTTGTAATCAGCAAGAATTGGTCCATATCCATTTGGATTAGGTTTAAAAGTAAACTTTTGAATGGTTGTGATTGACTCACCATGTTTGTAAACAACATTTCGAAACTCTTTGATTTTGGTTTGTAAGTCGACAATTTCTTCAAGATAGTTATCTATTCGTTTCGTGGAATGCTTTTTGTACTCAGAGAACTGTTTTTGACAAGTTAACAACTCAGCCTTGGCTTTTTGAGTTTCCAAAGTAAGAGCGTTAAGTTGTTTTTTATGTTCATGTTTCAGTTGTTCTATTTGAGACAACAAAGCATTCTTGGAAGCGGCTAGATCACGTATCTGTCGTTCTAATGATTTTTCGTTTTGATGAGATTTAGCAAAAGAGACTTCAAAACCTTCTTCACGTTTTTCTTAAGTTTTAAAAAAGTTGATTTGTCGAATTAAGTATTCATTATCCCTAATTAACAGTGCATTTTTCTCTTTTAATTTCGTGCAAATCTCCAACCGAGAGTGTTGGTCTTTAATTAAGGTCAGGAGCTCAATTTCTCTATTAGACCAAAGCTCATTTTGTTCAACGTGAGTCTCAACATGATCATTATTTAGATCCTCAAATATAATCACGGAGTCAACTTGATTATCAATATTAACCATAAGGTCATCTTGATCGTCAAATATAACTACGGGATCTATTTGATAATCATCGGAATGAGATGTGGATTGCTCATGTTGAACACTCTGATCCTGGTCGGATGGAGAAATTGGCGGAGATATCAGATCAGGGATGAGTATATTTAGTTCTGGTACCTGAGACAAGCCATCAGTGTCATACACTGGGCCTGTGTCACTCATGTGTAGAGCTTGCATTTGTGCCATCAACATCACTGCTGCATTAGCCTGCAAGTCCTCCATATCATCATCAGAATCTGCATCTGCCATAAAGCTCTGTTCCTTGTTGGTAAGAGTTCCACCAGCTTCATTCTTAAGTGCCAAGAGCAACGCCTCTTTGTGATAAGCACTGCCTCTTGTCCTCAGCTTAGGACATGCATTAGCCAGGTGACCCTTCTCATTGCAGTTATAACAACGCAGACCATTAACCCCATTCTGAGCATTCCCCTGTTCAACCACTTGACCCCTTTGTTGTTGCGGAGCACCCATGTTATTCCTTCGAATAGCATTAAACCCTTGACCACCTCCCATCTGACGATCATAACCACGGTTCTGAACTTCAACGCGTCCATTGTTCATAACATCTTGATTCCTTGTGTTGGATGAGGAACGAATGCGATTGTTGGATTTGTTTGTATACCGACCGAAGGCTTTAGCAATCATAACAAATCCTTGTTGCAATTCATCGAAAGCAGCAGAGTCCTCATCAGCTTCATTGTAAAGTGCTTGAGCATTGTTGTTGTTGTATGGAACCAATTGAGTTTGTTGAGGTTGTTGCTGTGACTGATCATATGGTGTAATGGTTGCAGTTGGTTAAGGAGCGGGTTGCTGAGCTGTTTGAGGAGGAAGATTAGTTTGAGCCCACAAAGCAAGTTGTTGATTATCAGGAATTGACTGTGAAGTCGGGAGTCCACGGATAGTCCTTTCTTTGTCAACTTCTTTTTGGTGAGGCTTCAAATAATTGTACAACAATCCGTATGTAGCATGATGAAGGTTCTTAGCTTGACGGAGAAAAATGACATACTTCTCCTATTCCGGACCAAGACTACTGAGGAACTTAGTGTTGACAGCAATTCGAGGCATGATGATGTTGTGTTTGTCCAAATCATTAATGATGTCTGAAAAGCGATGATGATATGACTCTAATGTCTCTCCTGGTTCAATCATGAAGTGTTCATAAGTCAAGTAGATTTTGGATTCCATGTCTTCCTGATTGAGTGTTGTGCCTTCCATTAGAAGATGAATATCTTCCCACATTGCTTTAGCTGTCTTTTGAGCATCAACACTTCAAAGGATCGGATTGGGTAGTCCCAAAAGGATGTATTGCATTGCTAGTTCATCTGCTTCAAAGTGTAGAAGTTCATCACCAGTGAGGTCTGAGATAGTTGCAATGGTGGTGACAGCATCTCTTGGTGGATTGGCATCTGGATCTGCGGGTGTAATAACAGTAGGCATCTGAAATGCACCTTCCATAATGACCTTCTTTAAAAACTTTCCATGTGGCTTCTTTAGATCACAAAACCTAAAGAACCTTATCACCAATTGATCATAATTTCTGGGAGTGAGCATTGGAGGTCTATCAAGTGAGCCAGCTTCATGAATTGATTGTTGGCTACTTAAGGCTTCACACATCTTGCCAAACCATGTCGGTTCCTTCATAGTATTCCTGGATGGATGTTGATTGTAGAAGTTTGTGTAAGGTTGTACTTGAAGACTAGGTGGAGGTTGAACCATTTGTGGTGGTGGAATTGCTCCAAGTTGTGGAGTATGTTGTTGATTAAATTGTTGTTGATAAATTTGTTGTTGATGATTAAATTGTTGATGTTGTGGACTTAGCTGTTGTTGTTGTTGTTGTTGAGGATAAGTGTAAGGAAAATAGTTAGAGTATGGTGGTTGTGACATGTTGAAAACTTGTGTTGTTAAATGGATCTTTGTAGTCGAATGAACCATTGTTGATGAAGTATCCTTAGGCGTAGAAATCACAGAAAAGCAAAGTACCACTTATGCGTAAAAACACCAAAGATACGCGTAAAAGCAATAGTTACGCGTAGGATTAGCTTACGCGTAAGAAATGAGAAAACACTAAAGTTATGCGTAAACAGAAAGTTAAGCGTAGAAAACTTAGGCGTAGAATTAACTTATGCGTAAGACAAAGCTTAGGCGTAAGATGAATCTTATGCGTAAGGAGTTCTACACGTAAGCTTAAGCTTATGCGTTAATTTAGGGTTTTACCCAAAAGATCTTTTACACTATCACAGTGCAAAAGATATCCAAAGTCGAAGTGTTTTCAGGCTTATCCAAGCAAGAAAAACACTGAGTAATCCACAAAACTGAAGATCAAACCAAGGAACTCTTATGCGTAATTTTAGGGTTTCGTTATGCGTAGAACTTCACCAAAAATGATTTTTGCCCAAAGATGTTTCTAAACCAGATTTTTGTGATGAAACAGCTTCAATAACACCAAAATAACATAAAAGTGTGAAACTTGATGATCCAAAGCATATAAATCGGTTACGCGTAGAACAATACCCACGTAAAAACCCTAGCTTAAAAACAATGATCCACACGTAAAGTTTGAAACTTTTTGCCAAAAACTGTTATTTTAACACCTTAAGACGTTGAAAGTACAAGAATCTTGGATTGAAAAGTGTAAAAAAGAAGTTTTTAAGCGAACCAAAGTTTGAACCGTTTTGTTACGTGTAAGACCGAAACTCACTTCAAAAAAAACAAAACCGATTCACCCAACTATTTGGCGAATGATACCACTGTTAGGTCACCATATTAGTAACACAAGCATCAAGAGAAGAGATAGAGAAGAGATCAGATGAACAAACCACACAAACACACACGATATGACTATAAGAAATGTTATGCGTAAGGTGAGTGAATGAATTGAACAACCAACCCTCAAGTGAGGGTTATTACAAGGTATTTATAGGAGAGGGAGCTAGGGCAACACTCCTAGTCCCTTCCATTCCTTATTGGACTTGGGCCAAGGCTTATGGGCCTTCTACATAAGCCTTAGCTTAATAACAAACATAAAGGCCTAAATAAGCTAACTATTACATATTAATTACTAACACTTGAATTCTAGTTTAGGAGTGATTCCAACACAGACAAACAGATTCAGACAGCAAGAATATATTTTCCATACACCTTACAAGTATAATGGGCCATAAACCTAGTATAATTACCAGCAATTGCACGACCCCATTGATAACGTTCACATGTTACTTCCCATGCCAAAGTGTTGCCTGTTGTGGGTCTTGTAGTCAGCAGAAGAACCAAATCCGCATCAGCAACTCCCTCTAGGATGTTAGATAAATAAAGATTTATTACAGACTTGTAATGTGTAAAAACAAATGCCACATGAACGAGTAGTAGTATGAGAAGCAATATGATAATCTCACTCAATAGATAGTTGTCACACCCCCAAATTACCTGTTTTGCAGCGGAATGGAATTCCTGGGGATAGACTGTCATAGCATCACAATCACAGTTATATTGAACGACCTAAAGTGTCGTTTGGAAAATACATCGCTTGATTTAATATAAACATTCAGAGTTACAAAGATAGGTCCCAAATGAAAGTTACTAAGTGCGGAAATAAGTTTGGTACAAGTCAAACGATGTTTTTAAAGTGTATAAATCCCATGTGAGACGCGTCGTCACCGCGACTCTATGATATGTCCACATGCATGCCGTGAAGTGAATGCCTTAGTTACCTGAAAATACATTGCTAAAAGTGTCAACACAAAGGTTGAGTGAGTTCATAGAGTTGTTGAAAATGTTAAATACGACTACCACAAGTATAAATTATGTATGACAATGTCGTCACAAAAATGATACAATTGCTATAAGTCCATGACACCGAAGCTCTGACTGATGTTCGCCCCAACAGAGTGTTTGCCAAACAACTCAAATAATGATAATGACATGAAATGCATCCGTCCGGTTGGAATCCGCCAACCAGGATGGAGGTGTCACCCTCGATAGATCTATCCACTCACTCACGCTTCTATGAAATTAACGGTTCATGTTCATGAAATGGGGACATTTAACTGGCAATGAGGTAACTTAAGCAATGTAATGAATTTGATATACTTGGCATCGTAATAAAATGATGTACAATGTATTCTCCCCCGTAGGTTTGAAATAAGTAAAAACTTGAATAAATCGGGGCTATGAAAACTCACCTGTTGCAATGATAATGATGATGTAATGGCAATACTGAAATGAGGAGCAACCTCTGACCATGACCTATTATGAATGATATGTTCTAATGTAAATCATGAAACAATGTCGTGCATGCAAATCCACATGTAATCTATACCACTTGTACGTTTGAAAATAATGTTTATCGTCGAAATATATGTTTATGACATCTCGTCATGTTATAAAATACTTTACAAGTATTTACGTTGAAATGATATCTTACGATAGTCATTTAATGATTTATGATGAAATTATAACTTTTCGTCGTAAAATAATGTCGTTGAAATTTTCATGAAAGTGACTAAAATGGCCTCTAAAAGCTAGTCGTAAAATGGTGCACGTCGAGCGTTAGGAAACGAACTCAACGGTTTTGGGAAGCTTGTATCAATATCTCAAAGTTTTAGTGTTTAAGTTTTTATCATAGAGGTCTCGATCATGGAGAAAAACATAGGTGAAGTAGGGTACTTGTACCCAAAATGTTGCTGAAGGTAACTTTCGGCAAAGTTTGAGTGACCGTATTTTATTCGTTACAACTCCGTTTGACGAACGGTTGGACATTTTGGAAAATAGGCTCGGTGAACTTACTTTTACTAGAAGACATCTCTTTATAAAAAGTATCTCATCTATGTTAAAAACGACCCTCAACATGGTCATTTCTTGACCCGTTTGGAGAACAAACTTGAAAAGAAATTTGGAGAACTAATTTTTGGAGAACAAATTTGGAGAACAAACTTGGGAAAATCATATCTTTTTAACCGTAAGTCATCACGGGTCGAGCCACCCGTCATTTCGAAGATAATTGAGTCTAGTTTCATGTAAAAATACTTTCAAGGGTCAGTTTGTTATAAAATTTTATCAGTTCACCGATTAGTAACAGCAGGTCAGTTTTTCCGGAAAATAGTTTCGTCGTTAAACTTGAAAATAGCATAACTTCTTCGTTATAGCTCCGTTTTAACCCGTTCAAGCGGCCACGTTTTCGTTTTAAAGTATATTTTCTGAATATCTAGCCCAAAATATTTTACAAACTGTCGGATTTTCCAGATTTCATAAATAAGATCAGACCACTATATAAAGTTGTCGAAATGAGTTTTTCTCGCGCAAAACCTATTCTAACCAATTCAAAATAACTCCGAAGCTAATCAAATCCTACCATACACCTTCTTAGGGTGTCATGGGTTCCTAGACATCACCAAACACAATATGTTTCAAGGGATAATTATTTGGATAATTAAAACTCATTACATGTACTAAAAACCAATAAAAGTGGTATGGATCATGGAATTCATGCATGTTTTTCTTGCAAAAATAATGAAACAACATAAATATGAATATGAAAGAGTAATAAAAATCATGAAATGCTTACTTGAAGAGTTTTGAGAAAAGTATGCTTAATAATTCTTGAGGTTTTTATTTCAAAACCTATGCTAGATTATTCTTAGGACTCAATCAATACTTGAATCATGAAAAACCATGGATTTCCCCTACCTCTTGACCTTGGCCGACTACCCCATAAGATAAGAGAGTGTTTTTGTGATTTTCACCTTAGAATATGTGATGTGTGTGTGTTATTTGCAAAATATCTATATATGTACACATAATAGAAGCAAAGATCATTTTGGTTTCTTCTTGTGACTAGGGGGGAGAGGTGGCCGGTTTTGGGTGAAAGGTGGAGTGAGTTTTGATGTTAAGTGTATTATTTATTAGGTGTAGTGTATAATTTGATAAGTATAGTGTATAATTTGTAGGTATAAATAGGTATTAATTGTAGCGTTAACTCGAAATAGATTTTAACGGAACAAAATAAAATGTATTGAAGCCGTAAAAATTATAAAAATACATTTCTCACAAGTATTGAGTGAAACAAATATTTATCGAGTTGATTTTACAAAAACCGTCGTAAACATTTATACATAACAATTTATATACAAAATAAATTGAAAACATCGGGTAAACTAATAATATAATTTTTATAGTCTTAAAATGAGTATAAAAATATATTAGGAATATTTTTGGAAGTGTCGGATTAAATGTTCAAAATAATTGATTACGCGATAGCGTTTATTTAATAGGAAAATAAACGTTTAATCAAAAATGCAAACCCATGCATAATATAGATATGAAATGATGTTATTGATGATATGTAGACTAAATCTAGTCTATGTGAAATGTCCTTGATGATATGTTCATGAATACGCAGCTTAACCCTCCAGGTTACGCGTATTTGATACTCGTAAACGTAATTTACGATAAATGATGAAATAGTGAAATTTTCAATGTTTGTAAAATGACCTGAAATTACGAGTTGTCACATTCGCCCAACCAAAAAGGAATTCAGTCCCTGAATTCAATCCATGTTAGGTTCTAAATGGTTACTTGTGAAAAGATGAGGGTATTTGAGTCGCATTGGGTCGTCCAATGTTTTCTGAATCATACCACGCCTTTCCAAGACGGGACTTTGAACATAAATTTGTTGCCAACTTGAAATTCTAATGGTTTACGACTTATGGAACATACTTCCAATATTTTGCGTAGTAAATCGACGTAGCTTATCTAGCTAGGTGTTGTTACTTGTAACTGATTTTTGATTTGTACGATTTCCGTGTTGTTTCATAAATGAGTCATTGACTAGTGAGCTGGACTTTCCTGATTTCGGCCTGTAAATAAGTGATTGACACCTCAACCATAGAGTGCCTCAATTGGTGTAGTCAATATGTTCATGTAATAACTATAGTTGTAAAGCAACTTGTTTAATGTAGAATGATTTGCCTAATCATTTCTAGGAAATCACACATGCCTTGAGCATATCTTAAAATGTTGGAATTGTTCTTTCGCTCTAACCATTGAGCTGAGGATAATAGGCGGTGTTAATGACCAAGTAAATTCCAAAGGAATCTTAAAATGTTTGCCAGAGGCCTAAAGTGAATCAAATAGCTTATAATAGGTACAACTGGAATTAATACCACATGTCTCATGCCAAATTTCAAAATGTCAAGTCTGTCGAAAAGGGCATTATTGAAAAGAATAGTTTATGGGTAACAGTTGTGATTCCTCGCGTTTCTCGTTCCAGCTAATGTCATGATTTGAATCTTACTTGCCTAGAGTGTTTAGTCTCCATAACTAAAATGTTTATTGTTTGATTATCGAAGTGTTTCCATGCTCTATGTTGTCAAGTCATAAAACCTTAAATATTTAAGTGATGTGGTGCAGTGAGTGATTTCCAAGATTTGTCCCGATATTGAGTGCTTCTAAAATATTTCATCACTTAGATTGTTATCATGCTAGCCAGAAAATAGATATTAGCTCGTACCATGTCGAAGAATGTTTGTTCTAATTTCACTTGTAGATGGAGAGTCATAGATTGTCTGATATGTTCAAACCTGTTGCATCTCTTGATGTGAAAGTGAAGTCATCCGTAATTTCTAGAGAACACAATGCCTTAGGGAAAGTTTATATCGATAACCTTAATTTAACCAAATTTTCCTTTAAGGGAAACTCATTGTAGGGAAATTCACATATTGTTGAGGCCATGTTTAATGAAATGTTTTGTAGTCTTGATTAGAAGACTTGGTTTCTCCCTATAGTGTTGCTTAGTGTGTATTCGCTTCGTACTAAATCTTGTAACTCGGTCTAGCTAGTACTTTTGAAATGATATAGTTTGGCTTTTAATCCAAAAGTAGTGGTTCGAAATGTCTCGTGATGTCTTTAAGATTTTTGTTAGGTTTTGAAAGATCTCGCTACCTACTTCTAGTCCTTGTGAGGAAATCTGAAATCCTTTCATTGTTTTCTTGTATCGAGGAATCCTCCTCATAGATTGTATAGGAAACCTTTCCTAAGAAAAGTAACTCGTCCAATTCTAACTTATCGGTTGAGTGAAAGATGAATGGCGTAAGCATCTATAGAGTGTTAACAAAAAGGAGTGTTTATGCACAATTTATCTGATTACAACACTTTGCTTTTGAGTGAAGATTGTTTTAAGAGAATCGAAATGATGCTTGTTACTTTCATGACATAATTCTTCCTGAATTATACATAGGTGATCAGGCCATGTATAATCAAGGACAAATGATGTGATGCTTGGTTTTGTTGAAATGGTATTATGTTTCTCCGAAGTCTTAAATGGTATTCAACGTTTTGTTTTGTAAGGTAATGGCTCAATAATTTTTCAGAGTAACATGATGATATTAAATCGTTTCGCATGATGATATTAAATCGTTGATAAAATGACTGAAAACCAATTGATAAGTTGGTAATAAAACAACTTGCTTTAAAACTTCATGAAACAACGTTTCTAAGATGGTGATAAAATAGCTCGAAATAAAATCAAGTGAAATAATTTCATGTAATAGTAGAAGAATAACTTGGAATAAAATTTGTTGAATGGTTTGTAGGATACATGGAAGAACCTCATAGAGTGATAATAGTCTCTTAATTGGTCAAGAATAAAGTTGGCCTAACCCCTAGTAAGATAGTGAGGTATCATCGCGAAATGATGGAAAATTGGGCAATTGGAATAAGGAATGAAATAAACAAAGGTTGTGATTATCATAGAGATAATAAAGGATAAAGATTACACTAAATAGAAATGTACTTATTATCTGTTCCTGTTGATGGTATGATCATGTTTCAAGTGCAGAAGTATTAGGTTGTCTAGCAGCAACAGCCCTAGAACTTTCATAGTCCTCAACCTATAAGATAGTGTAGTTTATGTAGTCTTAGTGGTAGATGGTAATGGTGTGTTAAATCATGCACACTTCCCAAGCTGCAAGTCAGATGTATGAGTAGTGTCTATGAGATGTGATGGTACGGATGGTACTCTAGATGA
Source organism: Chrysanthemum seticuspe (assembly GCA_019973895.1). Taxonomy (NCBI): domain Eukaryota; kingdom Viridiplantae; phylum Streptophyta; class Magnoliopsida; order Asterales; family Asteraceae; genus Chrysanthemum; species Chrysanthemum seticuspe. Next base: position 131,155,485 of record BPTQ01000008.1, on the reverse strand, counting down.
CAATGATGATAATGAAAATCCTTGTGGTGAGTTAAGAAAATTGGTTCATTAGGACTAAGCCTATAAGTTCTACCAAATGGTATAATCTTTCCCAACTGAATGATAAAAAAAATTTTCCTGATCCTACAGTGAATCAATGGTGATCGTGAAGGTGTAGGTGCAACTTCGTCCTCCTAAAAGAGTTCAGTCTCCTCATCTGATGTTATCGGTGTTGAGTCAACTGATGTTAAAATTGTGATAGGGAATGACAGGGCATTCTCCATGTCAAAGTGATGTGAGTATGATGGGATGGGTATCTAAAGGCATTAATGTGACAATCGATTTGAAATGAAAGTAAATAACTCGCAAAATGTGCGTATGAAACCGCATGTATAGTGACTATGCACTTATGATGAAATGATGAGATGCTATGATGATGTAGTTATAGTCTAGGGTCAATGATGCAACCTAGTTCTCTATAACCGAAGCTCTGATACCAATCTGTCACACCCCCAAATTACCTGTTTTGCAGCGGAATGGAATTCCTGGGGATAGACTGTCATAGCATCACAATCACAGTTATATTGAACGACCTAAAGTGTCGTTTGGAAAATACATCGCTTGATTTAATATAAACATTCAGAGTTACAAAGATAGGTCCCAAATGAAAGTTACTAAGTGCGGAAATAAGTTTGGTACAAGTCAAACGATGTTTGTAAAGTGTATAAATCCCTTGTGAGACGCGTCGTCACCGCGACTCTATGATATGTCCACATGCATGCCGTGAAGTGAATGCCTTAGTTACCTGAAAATACATTGCTAAAAGTGTCAACACAAAGGTTGAGTGAGTTCATAGAGTTGTTGAAAATGTTAAATACGACTACCACAAGTATAAATTATGTATGACAATGTCGTCACAAAAATGATACAATTGCTATAAGTCCATGACACCGAAGCTCTGACTGATGTTCGCCCCAACAGAGTGTTTGCCAAATAACTCAAATAATGATAATGACATGAAATGCATCCGTCCGGTTGGAATCCGCCAACCCGGATGGAGGTGTCACCCTCGATAGATCTATCCACTCACTCACGCTTCTATGAAATTAACGGTTCATGTTCATGAAATGGGGACATTTAACTGGAAATGAGGTAACTTAAGCAATGTAATGATTTTGATATACTTGGCATCGTAATAAAATGATGTACAATGTATTCTCCCCCGTAGGTTTGAAATAAGTAAAAACTTGAATAAATCGGGGCTATGAAAACTCACCTGTTGCAATGATAATGATGATGTAATGGCAATACTGAAATGAGGAGCAACCTCTGACCATGACCTATTATGAATGATATGTTCTAATGTAAATCATGAAATAATGTCGTGCATGCAAATCCACGTGTAATCTATACCACTTGTACGTTTGAAAATAATGTTTATCGTCGAAATATATGTTTATGACATCTCGTCATGTTATGAAATACTTTACAAGTATTTACGTTGAAATGATATCTTACGATAGTCATTTAATGATTTATGATGAAATTATAACTTTTCGTCGTAAAATAATGTCGTTGAAATTTTCATGAAAGTGACTAAAATGGCCTCTAAAAGCTAGTCGTAAAATGGTGCACGTCGAGCGTTAGGAAACGAACTCAACGGTTTTGGGAAGCTTGTATCAATATCTCAATGTTTTAGTGTTTAAGTTTTTATCATAGAGGTCTCGATCATGGAGAAAAACATAGGTGAAGTAGGGTACTTGTACCCAAAATGTTGCTGAAGGTAACTTTCGGCAAAGTTTGAGTGACCGTATTTTATTCGTTACAACTCCGTTTGACGAACGGTTGGACATTTTGGAAAATAGGCTCGGTGAACTTACTTTTACTAGAAGACATCTCTTTATAAAAAGTATCCCATCTATGTTAAAAACGACCCTCAACATGGTCATTTCTTGACCCGTTTGGAGAACAAACTTGAAAAGAAATTTGGAGAACTAATTTTTGGAGAACAAATTTGGAGAACAAACTTGGGAAAATCATATCTTTTTAACCGTAAGTCATCACGGGTCGAGCCACCCGTCATTTCGAAGATAATTGAGTCTAGTTTCATGTAAAAATACTTTCAAGGGTCAGTTTGTTATAAAATTTTATCAGTTCACCGATTAGTAACAGCAGGTCAGTTTTTCCGGAAAATAGTTTCGTCGTTAAACTTGAAAATAGCATAACTTCTTCGTTATAGCTCCGTTTTAACCCGTTCAAGCGGCCACGTTTTCGTTTTAAAGTATATTTTCTGAATATCTAGCCCAAAATATTTTACAAACTGTCGGATTTTCCAGATTTCATAAATAAGATCAGACCACTATATAAAGTTGTCGAAATGAGTTTTTCTCGCGCAAAACCTATTCTAACCAATTCAAAACAACTCCGAAGCTAATCAAATCCTACCATACACCTTCTTAGGGTGTCATGGGTTCCTAGACATCACCAAACACAATATGTTTCAAGGGATAATTATTTGGATAATTAAAACTCATTACATGTACTAAAAACCAATAAAAGTGGTATGGATCATGGAATTCATGCATGTTTTTCTTGCAAAAATAATGAAACAACATAAATATGAATATGAAAGAGTAATAAAAATCATGAAATGCTTACTTGAAGAGTTTTGAGAAAAGTATGCTTAATAATTCTTGAGGTTTTTATTTCAAAACCTATGCTAGATTATTCTTAGGACTCAATCAATACTTGAATCATGAAAAACCATGGATTTCCCCTAGCTCTTGACCTTGGCCGACTACCCCATAAGAGAAGAGAGTGTTTTTGTGATTTTCACCTTAGAATATGTGATGTGTGTGTGTTATTTGCAAAATATCTATATATGTACACATAATAGAAGCAAAGATCATTTTGGTTTCTTCTTGTGACTAGGGGGGAGAGGTGGCCGGTTTTGGGTGAAAGGTGGAGTGAGTTTTGATGTTAAGTGTATTATTTATTAGGTGTAGTGTATAATTTGATAAGTATAGTGTATAATTTGTAGGTATAAATAGGTATTAATTGTAGCGTTAACTCGAAATAGATTTTAACGGAACAAAATAAAATGTATTGAAGCCGTAAAAATTATAAAAATACATTTCTCACAAGTATTGAGTGAAACAAATATTTATCGAGTTGATTTTACAAAAACCGTCGTAAACATTTATACATAACAATTTATATACAAAATAAATTGAAAACATCGGGTAAACTAATAATATAATTTTTATAGTCTTAAAATGAGTATAAAAATATATTAGGAATATTTTTGGAAGTGTCGGATTAAATGTTCAAAATAATTGATTACGCGATAGCGTTTATTTAATAGGAAAATAAACGTTTAATGAAAAATGCAAACCCATGCATAATATAGATATGAAATGATGTTATTGATGATATGTAGACTAAATCTAGTCTATGTGAAATGTCCTTGATGATATGTTCATGAATACGCAGCTTAACCCTCCAGGTTACGCGTATTTGATACTCGTAAACGTAATTTACGATAAATGATGAAATAGTGAAATTTTCAATGTTTGTAAAATGACCTGAAATTACGAGTTGTCACAATAGTACACTAAAGAAACCTGAGGTATTTAATACGGTTAACTGTTATTCATCTAAGTCACGGTAACTCATTTTAGAAATTGTCCAAGGGCACTGCTATCCTTATTTAATAAGATTGATTAGGTATGTTATGGGCAATTGGAGGGCTTCTTTTACTACATTGTCTTTGATAATGCCGCATCCAAATTTAAATTGTCCAATTGCATCATTTTCTTTAGGTAATTCTGAAGTTGCCTTGGATTAAAAAGGATTTGAGTGTGTCATTGGGTTCACACAGGACGTACTGCAACATTATTAAAAGGGTAAAATTTGTTCTCAAAAGTAAAGGTGACAAAATGGCATAGCCGTATGCGTTTAATAATGAGTCAAACATGTAGTTAAGTTTAAAACAGGTCTGGTCAAAAACCTTTTAGGATCCTTGGTCTATGACGCACAAGGAAAATTACCACTATTGTCACAATTCGGTGTCTCACTTTAATTTCAATGACTTATATGTTTTCTTCTTTGTGAAATAGACAGTTTTACCTGTATTCGATGACTCAAATATAAGTCACTCATTGACATCGTTGATTGGCAAACTTTGGATATCCTTTGCTTTTGTTATCTAATTGCAAAAGTTGTCAGTTGGCAGCAGTAAAATCAGCGGTGTTCATCCATTTATAGTGCCAAAGTGTGAAAATACAGCAAAGAAAAGAAACAAGCGTTTTGTAATTCATGAGTGGAATGCTTAGGCCTATACACTCATTCGTCTTGTTTCTTGATTCTACCACAAACATTTGTAACCCGGTGAAATTTAAGGGATGTTGAAAACATTAATAAAATATTTACAATATTTGAAAAACATGAATATTTGTAACAAAAAGCAATGGGTAGGAAAGAAAGAACAAAAAGAAAATACCGACGGATCATACTCATTGTTGTTGCAATAGCTGAAAATTTCACCATTGTTATAATCACTGTAATCAATAATGATTGCAGTCTAGGCTGCCTGAGTGCTTAATGACTCTTTCTTCTTGTTCCAAAAGTTTACAAAGAGGGAGTCCTTGATAATCTACACAAAAACATAGACATTACAAATTAGAACAAGCTATAAAATGTTTCGCTTTCCAAAAAAAGAACAAGCTATAAAATGAATTATTAATTTTTTAAATACAGTAGTGGTGATAAACCTGGTTTAAATGTGCTGCAACACAGGGAAGAACGAGCAGGCCATATTCACCAATTGAACCACCAAGTTTAATGCACCAGCCAAGATCTCGCTTGCACTTGCAGTTCCTTTGTTCACCTACAAGAACCAAAAAACTTATCATCAAAGGTGGCCATTTCAACCCATTTACTTATCATCAAATGAATAAACTCAAAAGATTAGCCAATACATCAAAAAAGACAAAAAGGTTGTAATACATATTTTTCACAATGATATTTGACACGCCAAACATATATAGAAAAATTTTAAAAATTTGGACAAATAGTGTTGCGGGTCAACCCAATTTGTTCACAAGTACAAAAAATTGCTTGGCACACTCTACATGAGTCGCAACAATCTAAAATTACCACTATTGTCACAATTCGGTGTCTCACTTTAATTTCAATGACTTATATGTTTTCTTCTTTGTGAAATAGACAGTTTTACCTGTATTCGATGTGTAAGCTCCCGGAAAATTTCAATGTACTTAACGCTTTAATCAGGAATTAAACACGATCTATTTCGTCATGAAATTTTCTAAACATCACATTTGCATATCATTTGGCATATGCATGATCAACGCAGCTTGAGCGTTCATAAAAGATACCGTTGTGATCTAAATAAATTCCCCACGATCTTGATAACCTTAAAACACGTAATGAATACGTAAAAATTTGTAAAAATACAAATTAAATTATAATAAAAATATATAAAATTCGTATCGGGCCTCAAAACTCATTGGACTTTATTCCGCCTCGTGACCTAACCCGACTCGTTAGTGGGCCTTATAATCGGATCAAACTTACACTATTTGGACCTCGTTATTTTATTCGAGCCCAACGGATTAATACTACTCTTGGGCTAGTCCTTGAACACGTCCAACTCACCTAGCCCAACACCATATCCATTTTATTTTGGGCCCTTGCCGGTTGTATCTCTAGCCCAACACGCTCATTTTCTTTGTGTTCCAAATAAGTAGCAAGTGTAGACCAAATGAATGTTTCTTGTTTTCCTTTTCTGTGAAGTCACAGCGTGACAAAAAAAAATATGAGAAACATTCAATACAAACTATCAACTAAGTGTAGCTCCATCTTAGTGACTAACCCACGAAGCAAAACAAGAAACCAAACTAGAAACATATTTTCACTACATTTGACTTGCTCCTTGGCGTGTAAACACAACAAAAGAGGAGACAAACTCTTAAGCTTAGCCACCCTAAGCCAATAAAATACTACCCTAACCCATTTTGACCAACTTGACTCTATAAACCAATGGATATAATGTCCCAAGTGACTTGACTAAGCAATGGCACGCCTCAACTCTTGGCTGAAAATCTTACAAGGTAAACCAAATACATTTCATCACATGACTATAAGGCTAGAATTAGGAAAGCTAGGAGACTTAAAAATTGAAAAAGCCATGCTTGAATCTCTTTAAAACCCCACGACAAGCATACACACCCTTCACTTAAACTCATACAACTCACAAACACTTCACACTATTTCTCTTGGTTTCTGTCGATCAAGAAGAGAGGAAGAAAAGGGTATTGGATTATTAACAACTAAGAGATTGCTTGGGTATAACATTGTGATCACTTGGGGTACATTCGGTTTAGTTTTTCTTGGCGTCACACTCCTCGCTTGAGTCTCACATCCCTCACATACTAGTAAGTAATTCAACCTATTTCGACTCGGAATATTAGTTGTAGAACGTAAACAATGCTTAACTCACTTCATTTAGTGTTTCGTTTAAAATGTTATATATATCGAAACTTCGTTAAAACTTCTTAACAAGGTAACTTAACAACATAACTTGGAATGAACTCTAGTGCCATGTTTGTTTGATTATGAGTCATGTTTCGGTTAAGTAAAACTTGTGTTGTCACTTGAAAAACCATGGCACATTAGAACTAAGGTGCTTAACAAGTGGAGAAGAAGAAGAAATGGAAACAAAGATAAAACCATGCATGTCTCGACAACAGTAGCATGTTTACTTAAAAATATAACGCGGAAGCTTCACTTTAAATAGCATGTAACGTAGACATATAACACAAGAACGAGCCTAGCTCAATTGGTTTGGTGCGTGTGTGTTTAGGCGTGAGGTCCCGAGTTCGAAACCCTCCTATGGCACTTTTCCTTCCTTTTTATTTTACAACTTTCACAGTTTGGCAAAATACACCCCTCCACTTCAATTAAACTTAATATTTGAGTACATATTATAAGTGTAACAAAAATAAGTTTTAAAAGTGTATTTACAAACACAGATTTTTATAGGGACCAAAAGTGTCAAATCTGAAAACTTTAAGCATAAGATAATCATGGGTACAAAGTGTCATTTTCTAAAAGTGTAGGGACTAAATTCGTACTTTTTGTAACTCGAGGATAAAAAGTGTAAATTTGGGAAAACTTTAACAAAACTTATGATTTCATTATAACTTCGTAAAAACGAGTATTTTGATCATATGAGTATTTTATTTTCGGATAACGTTAATGTATTACGAATATATATATTTATAAGAGTATAATTATATATATATAAATCCGATAAAACATACGGGGAATCTAAATACGTTAAAATACTCAACAAATCTATTAAGATCACAACGGGGAAAACATTTCACTTATGCGTAAGTGACGATCACTAGTTAAGACAATGTAGCATGTAAATTAACTTAAAACGTTAATCACGATCGCACACTATTGGATTGGACAATCCAATGATCTATTGAATAAGAATATTCAATGCTCTATTATTTTGGTCGCGAACCAAAATGCTCATTTACTGAGACTCGCCATCTCATCATTTTAGGTTTCGAGTTGGAACCTCCGCTACATTGTGCTTGATCTATTTTTGTGCGTGTGCATTATCATCAAGGTGAGTTCATAGTCTCGCTTTTACTTTATTTTTATAAACCCCGCGAGGGAGATACATGCTCTAAACTAGAACACAAGGTTTTTCATAAATGCTTGATCTTCTTGATTATTGGTACTGCCTAAGTTGTTAGCCACAAGTCCCCTGATCATGAACCATTAGTCACCGCGAGTGAACGTAGATATCGTGAATAGTACTATGGGGAATAACGAACCCCGTTTCGGTTATAGAGAAATAACCGGGGCGCACCATATCGAATATCTTTAGGTAATTGGCTATTACCTCCTTTGGGGCATACTTACGTACACTGGTAATTCGGTGTATGCAGTTGAGTCTTGGTTTTATGAGCTTAGTGCATAATAATCTGTGATATTTTTCGTATGATATTGTTAGTTTACAATGATCATGATCTTATACTTGTGTTCAACTTATTTTAAACCTATGGACTTCACTCAATATTTTTGTTGACCTTTTTAAGCATGTTATCTCAGGTAATCAGTGAAGATTATGACCAAGGTGCGGAATGGGGCATGGCAAGGCTTATATAGTGGTGTAAAACATAAAAGTTGTCATTTCTTTCAAACTCATGATCTTTCTTTTGGGAAAAACACTTGATCTATTTACAATATTTTGTAACAAACTATGAGTTTTCGATGAATGATAACTATTTTAATAAAACGTCTCTTTCGAGTCGTTTTCTATAATTATTGACTATGATCTCCATTCAAGTAACACCCGAATTAGTCTTCCGCTGTCATTAAGATTTTCGGGGGTGTTACAGATTGGCATCAGAGCCAAGGTTATAGAGAACCAAAGAGTTTTTTCAAAATCATTTGGACTATAACCGCACTTTTAAAACGGGACTATTTTACACCACTGCCTTACGCCCTTCCGTGACCGCTCTATGCATTAGGATTGATGCATCACTAGATCATAAGTAAATTGCATTCATTTTAGTTAGGCATGGAGATTTGCTTAGCTAACTGAAATAATTATATTATTTGGCATTTACTTACATTAATTTATGGGTTGTTACAGTACCATGTCTGCATCCCACCCAGTTGTTCTGTCCTCGGACACTGAGATGGATGATACCATGTCCTCTACGACTGTCACTATGCCAGCTCATCCCAGTCCTGTCATACCAGCTACTGTTTCGGACGAAACTGAACCTTTTGAGGAAGGTGAAGTTGCCCGAACTCCTACTGCTCCAGCTATGACTGCTCATCCTCAAGAGTACAATGCTTTTGCTTCCATGACCCTAGATCAGTACTATGAGTCGCAGCAATGGCTACCTGCTTCAGATGTTGCTGTGGATGATGAATCATCCAAGTCATCAGAGAACACTGACTCTGCTTCATCAGATTCTTCTGGATCATCTTCCCGAGCTATCCATCGTCGTCGACGTAGGATTCGTGTTCTTAAGCCTCATGAGCCTGAGCCGTTTGGAGTACCTTATAGACTGCATCCTAATGGTAAGACCTTCAAACGCACCGCTAGGAAGCGTGTGCGACCCATCACTATGACTCATGTGATGCCACCAGCTCAGTCATCACCAGCTCAGTCACCACCCGCTCAGTCATCACCAGTTACACCTACTGTTCCACCTACTGCTACTTCACCACCACTGCCACTTACTGTGTTCTACCATCAGACTACTATTGTTCCTGTTTCATCACCACCTACAGCATCACCTCCTTTGGATACTTTTAGTGAGCCAATTTTACCGCTTTGCATCAAGTGCTATCCACCATCACTATCTGATCCTGAAAAGCCTACTCAAGTGGATAATGAGGCCGGACCAAGGAAGAAATCCGGTGCTAGGAGATGGTCATTCTTGATACCTTTACTTCGACGTTGGAGAGAAGAGGAGGGAGCACCTAGTTCGTTTGAGCTTGGAGAAAGCTCGACTACTGCACCAGCTCGAGTTCTGCCTGTTACCGGTGAACCGGTACACCACACTATTCCTCTGTTGGCTACGAGACTTATCAGGCACGAAGACCAGTTGAATGAGCTCATGGCACAGTATGATGAGATTCCACTGGTTAGGATAGAGAGCTTGGAGGAAGAAGTCGAGAACCTCGTGGTAGGTCGCTACTCCATTGAGATTGTGTTTGATATGATGAGTACTCAGATTGTGGAGGCGAGAGAGGCCGTTAACCAATTGACTCGGAGATTGGAGACTACTATTCGAGATGCTAGTACTTTGAGAGAGACTGCCTTAGGTCGAGAGAGAGTCCTACATCACGAGCTTGCATCCGCTCATGCTCACACTGCTATTCTGGAGGAGAGGATTGATGACCTCGAGGCGAGAGATAGAGCCCGTGAGCAGCAGATCCGAGACTTGACAACCATGGTTGAGGAGATTCGTCGTCATGACGCATCGAGAGATGCGTAAATCCTAGTCATCTTTATCTTAGTATGTATCATAAAGCCGCCATATGAGGCATTAAGGCTTGTATCTTTTTGGTTTGTAACCTTGGAACAAGAATTATGATGATGTAACCTATGGTTGTGAACAATACTATGTAATGATGTATTCCATGTATCCTATGGTTGTATTTCTTATATTCTGATGTTATGATATTATTCCTCGGTAATGTACGCCGAACCGATCCTTATGTCCTTATACATATATTATGATTTGTTGAGAAAAATCATGATTCGCTTGTTGTTCATATCGATATCATATCATTGATTTAAAGTGGTGATCTTGACTATTATGATATTTATAATATGTAATCACTTTTATCATCGATCGATAATTTCTTAATCTTGGTGTTTATTCTTGGAAATTTTAGAAAAATGGTCAAGAAGAAAACTACCTCATCCACCATCACTCCCGCAGCTATTTGAAAAATGGTCGCTGAAAGTGTTAGCGCAACTATAGCACAGCATTTTGTATCTACTACTTTTGCACCATTACTTGAAATATCCCCAATCGCCTTAGATACAACTTATGAGATAGAACTTGCCGATGGGAAAATAATAGGAACCAACACCGTAATCCGTAATTGTCCTATTCTATTACAAGATCACTCGTTCCTCATAGATCTTTTGCCAATCAAACTTGGAAGTTTCGATGTCGTAATTGGCATGGATTGGTTGTCCAAACACCGTGCTAGGATTGTTTGTGACGAGAAAACCGTTCATATCCCGATCAATGGTGAAACCTTAGTCATCCAAGGAGATCAAAGTAGAAAGTACTTAAGTATCATATCCTGTGCGAAATCAATAAAGTACATGGAAAAAGGATGTTATGCCTTTTTAGCTCAAGTAACGGAAAATAAGTCGGAAGAGAAACGACTAGAGGATGTACCTGTAATCAAGGAATTTTCTGAGGTGTTTCCAGAAGATTTGCCTGGACTTCCACCTGCTCGACAAGTCGAATTTCAAATCGATCTTATTCCTGGAGCTACTCCTGTAGCACGAGCACCGTACCGTTTAGCGCCCTCAGAAATGCAAGAATTATCCAAACAACTAGAAGAGCTATCTGAGAAAGGATTCATTAGACCAAGTTCCTCACCCTGGGGAGCACCGGTATTATTCGTTAAGAAGAAAGATGGATCATTCCGGATGTGTATCGATTATAGAGAATTGAACAAGCTCACAATCAAAAACCGCTATCCCTTACCAAGAATCGATGATCTGTTTGATCAGTTACAAGGTTCGAGTGTATACTCGAAGATTGATTTAAGATCTGGATATCATCAGTTACGGGTAAGAGAAGAAGATATACCCAAGACCGCATTTAGAACTCGATATGGCCATTATGAATTCCATGTAATGCCATTCGGTTTAACTAATGCACCTGCTGTATTTATGGACCTCATGAATAGAGTCTGCAAACCATATCTGGATAAATTCGTCATTGTGTTCATCGACGATATTCTTATCTACTCTCGTAATAAAGAAGAACATGCGGAACATTTGAAGACTGTCCTGAAGTTACTCAAGGATGAAAAGTTGTACGCAAAGTTTTCCAAGTGTGACTTTTGGATTGAGACAGTCCAATTTCTTGGTCATGTGATCGACAGTGAAGGAATCCATGTGGATCCCGCAAGGATTGAATCTGTTAAGAATTGGCCAGTACCCACTAACCCCACTGAAATTCGTCAATTCTTAGGACTTGCTGGTTATTATCGAAGATTCATCGAAGGTTTCTCGAAAATAGCTAAACCATTGACCGAGTTAACCCAGAAAACGAAGAAATTCGAATGGGGAGACGATCAAGAATCAGCTTTTCAACTCCTGAAGAACAAGCTTTGCGAAGCACCTATCTTGGCACTACCGGAAGGAGCCGAAGATTTTGTAGTATATTGTGATGCTTCACACATGGGTTTAGGCGCTGTTCTCATGCAAAGGAACAAGGTGATTGCTTATGCGTCACGACAACTCAAAACTCATGAGAAGAATTATACTACTCACGATCTAGAACTTGGCGCCGTGGTATTTGCACTCAAATTATGGAGACATTATCTGTACGGAACCAAGTGTATAGTGTACACTGATCACAAAAGTCTTCAACACATCTTAGATCAAAAGGAATTGAATATGCGTCAACGTCGCTGGCTCGAATTGCTTAGTGATTATGACTGCGAGATCCGTTATCATCCTGGAAAGGCAAACGTTGTTGCCGATGCCTTGAGCAGAAAAGATCGCCCTAAGCCACTTAGAGTGAGATCATTGGGAATGGTAATCAATTCACCCCTACCATCGAAAATTCTTGAAGCTCAGATCGAAGCCCTTAAGGAAGAAAATAGGCCGAATGAGAAGATTTATGGCATGCCGGAGAATGAGAATGCATTTGTGAAGAGATCGGACGGAACGCTATGTTTCAAGAATCGAAGTTGGATTCCACTCTTTGGAGGTATCCGAGAACTCATCATGCATGAATCACATAAATCGAAGTATTCCATACATCCTGGTCCCAACAAGATGTATCAAGATCTAAAGCTTTTGTACTGGTGGCCTAATATGAAGGCTGATATCGCTGTATACGCCAGTAAATGTTTGACATGCTTGAAAGTTAAAGCTGAACATCAAAAGCCATCTGGATTGTTAACTCAACCAGAACTTCCTATGTGGAAATGGGAAAGAATCACAATGGACTTTATCACAAAGTTGCCAAAAACTTCTAATGGTTTTGACACCATTTGGGTTATTGTAGACCGTCTTACAAAGTCCGCTCATTTCTTGCCAATCAAGGAGAACGACGAGATGATTACACTCGCTAGACTGTACATCAAAGAGATTGTTTCTCGTCACGGTGTACCAATCTCTATCATATCTGATCGTGATAGCCGATTCACCTCAAGATTTTGGCAAACGCTTCAAAAAGCCATGGGTACCAACTTAGATATGAGTACCGCGTACCATCCTCAAACAGATGGACAAAGTGAAAGAACGATCCAAACTCTGGAAGACATGCTAAGAGCATGTGTGATTGATTTCGGAAAAGGATGGGATAAGCACTTGCCTCTGGCTGAATTCTCTTACAATAACAGTTATCACGCCAGCATTAAAGCTGCTCCTTTTGAAGCACTCTATGGAAGAAAATGCCGATCGCCAGTTTGCTGGGCGGAAGTTGGAGAAGTACAACTTACAGGCCCCGAAATTTTCCAAGAGACAACGGAAAAGATAATGCAAATTCGGCAAAGATTGCAAGCAGCTCGAGATAGACAAAAGAGCTACGCAGATGTTCGAAGAAAACCAATGGAATTCCAAGTCGGAGACCGTGTAATGCTCAAAGTATCACCCTGGAAAGGGATGGTCAGATTTGGAAAACGAGGAAAGCTCAAACCTCGATACGTCGGACCATTTAAAATTTATCAAAGAATTGGTCCAGTGGCATATAAACTTGATCTTCCCGAAGAACTTAGCCGAGTACATGACACGTTCCATGTCTCAAATCTTAAGAAGTGTCTTTCGGATGAAACTCTAGTCGTACCACTCAAGGACATCCAGCTCAATGACAAACTTAGCTTTTTCGAAGAACCCGTCGAGATCATGGACAGAGAAATTAAGAGGCTTAAGCAAAGCCGCATTCCTATCGTTAAAGTTCGATGGAATCATAAGAAACGAGGTGCAGAGTTCACCTGGGAGCGCGAGGATGTAATGCGTTCCAAGTATCCCCACCTGTTCATCTAGATCACCCATGACAGCCTCTGCGAGTTTAACCGCGGGACGCGGTTCTCTTAAGGGGTAGGTACTGTAAGCTCCCGGAAAATTTCAATGTACTTAACGCTTTAATCAGGAATTAAACACGATCTATTTCGTCATGAAATTTTCTAAACATCACATTTGCATATCATTTGGCATATGCATGATCAACGCAGCTTGAGCGTTCATAAAAGATACCGTTGTGATCTAAATAAATTCCCCACGATCTTGATAACCTTAAAACACGTAATGAATACGTAAAAATTTGTAAAAATACAAATTAAATTATAATAAAAATATATAAAATTCGTATCGGGCCTCAAAACTCATTGGACTTTATTCCGCCTCGTGACCTAACCTGACTCGTTAGTGGGCCTTATAATCGGATCAAACTTACACTATTTGGACCTCGTTATTTTATTCGAGCCCAACGGATTAATACTACTCTTGGGCTAGTCCTTGAACACGTCCAACTCACCTAGCCCAACACCATATCCATTTTATTTTGGGCCCTTGCCGGTTGTATCTCTAGCCCAACACGCTCATTTTCTTTGTGTTCCAAATAAGTAGCAAGTGTAGACCAAATGAATGTTTCTTGTTTTCCTTTTCTGTGAAGTCACAGCGTGACAAAAAAAAATATGAGAAACATTCAATACAAACTATCAACTAAGTGTAGCTCCATCTTAGTGACTAACCCACGAAGCAAAACAAGAAACCAAACTAGAAACATATTTTCACTACATTTGACTTGCTCCTTGGCGTGTAAACACAACAAAAGAGGAGACAAACTCTTAAGCTTAGCCACCCTAAGCCAATAAAATACTACCCTAACCCATTTTGACCAACTTGACTCTATAAACCAATGGATATAATGTCCCAAGTGACTTGACTAAGCAATGGCACGCCTCAACTCTTGGCTGAAAATCTTACAAGGTAAACCAAATACATTTCATCACATGACTATAAGGCTAGAATTAGGAAAGCTAGGAGACTTAAAAATTGAAAAAGCCATGCTTGAATCTCTTTAAAACCCCACGACAAGCATACACACCCTTCACTTAAACTCATACAACTCACAAACACTTCACACTATTTCTCTTGGTTTCTGTCGATCAAGAAGAGAGGAAGAAAAGGGTATTGGATTATTAACAACTAAGAGATTGATTGGGTATAACATTGTGATCACTTGGGGTACATTCGGTTTAGTTTTTCTTGGCGTCACACTCCTCGCTTGAGTCTCACATCCCTCACATACTAGTAAGTAATTCAACCTATTTCGACTCGGAATATTAGTTGTAGAACGTAAACAATGCTTAACTCACTTCATTTAGTGTTTCGTTTAAAATGTTATATATATCGAAACTTCGTTAAAACTTCTTAACAAGGTAACTTAACAACATAACTTGGAATGAACTCTAGTGCCATGTTTGTTTGATTATGAGTCATGTTTCGGTTAAGTAAAACTTGTGTTGTCACTTGAAAAACCATGGCACATTAGAACTAAGGTGCTTAACAAGTGGAGAAGAAGAAGAAATGGAAACAAAGATAAAACCATGCATGTCTCGACAACAGTAGCATGTTTACTTAAAAATATAACGCGGAAGCTTCACTTTAAATAGCATGTAACGTAGACATATAACACAAGAACGAGCCTAGCTCAATTGGTTTGGTGCGTGTGTGTTTAGGCGTGAGGTCCCGAGTTCGAAACCCTCCTATGGCACTTTTCCTTCCTTTTTATTTTACAACTTTCACAGTTTGGCAAAATACACCCCTCCACTTCAATTAAACTTAATATTTGAGTACATATTATAAGTGTAACAAAAATAAGTTTTAAAAGTGTATTTACAAACACAGATTTTTATAGGGACCAAAAGTGTCAAATCTGAAAACTTTAAGCATAAGATAATCATGGGTACAAAGTGTCATTTTCTAAAAGTGTAGGGACTAAATTCGTACTTTTTGTAACTCGAGGATAAAAAGTGTAAATTTGGGAAAACTTTAACAAAACTTATGATTTCATTATAACTTCGTAAAAACGAGTATTTTGATCATATGAGTATTTTATTTTCGGATAACGTTAATGTATTACGAATATATATATTTATAAGAGTATAATTATATATATAAATCCGATAAAACATACGGGGAATCTAAATACGTTAAAATACTCAACAAATCTATTAAGATCACAACGGGGAAAACATTTCACTTATGCGTAAGTGACGATCACTAGTTAAGACAATGTAGCATGTAAATTAACTTAAAACGTTAATCACGATCGCACACTATTGGATTGGACAATCCAATGATCTATTGAATAAGAATATTCAATGCTCTATTATTTTGGTCGCGAACCAAATTGCTCATTTACTGAGACTCGCCATCTCATCATTTTAGGTTTCGAGTTGGAACCTCCGCTACATTGTGCTTGATCTATTTTTGTGCGTGTGCATTATCATCAAGGTGAGTTCATAGCCTCGCTTTTACTTTATTTTTATAAACCCCGCGAGGGAGATACATGCTCTAAACTAGAACACAAGGTTTTTCATAAATGCTTGATCTTCTTGATTATTGGTACTGCCTAAGTTGTTAGCCACAAGTCCCCTGATCATGAACCATTAGTCACCGCGAGTGAACGTAGATATCATGAATAGTACTATGGGGAATAACGAACCCCGTTTCGGTTATAGAGAAATAACCGGGGAGCACCATATCGAATATCTTTAGGTAATTGGCTATTACCTCCTTTGGGGCATACTTACGTACACTGGTAATTCGGTGTATGCAGTTGAGTCTTGGTTTCATGAGCTTAGTGCATAATAATCTGTGATATTTTTCGTATGATATTGTTAGTTTACAATGATCATGATCTTATACTTGTGTTCAACTTATTTTAAACCTATGGACTTCACTCAACATTTTTGTTGACCTTTTTAAGCATGTTATCTCAGGTAATCAGTGAAGATTATGACCAAGGTGCGGAATGGGGCATGGCAAGGCTTATATAGTGGTGTAAAACATAAAAGTTGTCATTTCTTTCAAACTCATGATCTTTCTTTTGGGAAAAACACTTGATCTATTTACAATATTTTGTAACAAACTATGAGTTTTCGATGAATGATAACTATTTTAATAAAACGTCTCTTTCGAGTCGTTTTCTATAATTATTGACTATGATCTCCATTCAAGTAACACCCGAATTAGTCTTCCGCTGTCATTAAGATTTTCGGGGGTGTTACACGATGACTCAAATGTAAGTCACTCATTGACATCGTTGATTGGCAAACTTTGGATATCCTTTGCTTTTGTTATCTAATTGCAAAAGTTGTCAGTTGGCAGCAGTAAAATCAGCGGTGTTCATCCATTTATAGTGCCAAAGTGTGAAAATACAGCAAAGAAAAGAAACAAGCGTTTTGTAATTCATGAGTGGAATGCTTAGGCCTATACACTCATTCGTCTTGTTTCTTGATTCTACCACAAACATTTGTAAACCGGTGAAATTTAAGGGATGTTGAAAACATTAATAAAATATTTACAATATTTGAAAAACATGAATATTTGTAACAAAAAGCAATGGGTAGGAAAGAAAGAACAAAAAGAAAATACCGACGGATCATACTCATTGTTGTTGCAATAGCTGAAAATTTCACCATTGTTATAATCATTGTAATCAATAATGATTGCAGTCTAGGCTGCCTGAGTGCTTAATGACTCTTTCTTCTTGTTCCAAAAGTTTACAATGAGGGAGTCCTTGATAATCTACACAAAAACATCGACATTACAAATTAGAACAAGCTATAAAATGTTTCGCTTTCCAAAAAAAGAACAAGCTATAAAATGAATTATTAATTTTTTAAATACAGTAGTGGTGATAAACCTGGTTTAAATGTGCTGCAACACAGGGAAGAACGAGCAGGCCATATTCACCAAATGAACCACCAAGTTTAATGCACCAGCCAAGATCTCGCTTGCACTTGCAGTTCCTTTGTTCACCTACAAGAACCAAAAAACTTATCATCAAAGGTGGCCATTTCAACCCATTTACTTATCATCAAATGAATAAACTCAAAAGATTAGCCAATACGTCAAAAAAGACAAAAAGGTTGTAATACATATTTTTCACAATGATATTTGACACGCCAAACATATATAGAAAAATTTTAAAAATTTGGAAAAATAGTGCTGCGAGTCAACCCAATTTGTTCACAAGTACAAAAAATTGCTTGGCACACACTACATGAGTCGCAACAATCTAAATCGCAACCGTGACTTAACAATGAAAGCCATTACAGCACATTAAGGAAAAGATTGGTATAGATGGAATTACTAGCACGACTAGAGGTTCTGAAGCAGCTATTGCATTGGTTCCATCATTGTCATATATCTCTCGAACACCACGGCTAACACAGATGTACACAATCACACCTTTATCCAACCTGATTTGCATCAGTTTTACCGTAAGAACTTTGAATTTGTATAATAGCAATTTAGGCAGCTTTCAACCCATTTGAGCTACTTACTTTACAATCTATACCTTTTTTACTTATTTGACCCGTTACGAATAAAAACTTAAACACGTATCGGACATTCAGAAGCTAATGGGTTTCATTAAACCATGATTTCAACCTTTAAGAAAAACCTAAAAATAAAATTAAGAAACATAAAATGTGAAGTTCTGATTCGTTTAGTATGCAGTAAAATCAAGTCAGAGAACATTAAACCACAATAGACTAGTAATAACATACTTGCTGCCTGAAATCAATATTCTCTTGATGACCCTTCTTTGTTAAGTTGGATAGAAATGATATGGGGAAGAAAGCTGCTCTCACGACCCGTCTCGTCTTACATAAACAGTTACCGGCTATAATCATTACTCAACTGCACATCATATATCTTCAAATTTAAATAGTAATTACATCAAACTATAGTCCTCACATATCTTCAATCTATAATCAAATCACTTACATCTACACTATGTTCAAACCGCGCTAGTTTGTTCATGTGCGAAGAAAAAGATTTCCTATATTTTCACGTGCGAAGAAAAAGATCTCATGTATTTTCATGAGCGAAGAAAATATCTCCTATATTTTCGAGTGCGGAGAAAAATATCAGATACTTACTAAATTTTTCACATGTGAGTGTATTCGATACCTTATATCTTCACATGTGAAGATATTCAATACCTTGTATCTTCACATGTGAGTGTATTCGATACCTTATATCTTCACATGTGAGTGTATTCGATACCTTATATCTTCACATGTGAGTGTATTCGATACCTTATATCTTCACATGTGAAGATATTCGATACCTTGTATCTTCACATGTGAGTGTATTCGATACCTTATATCTTCACATGTGAGTGTATTCGATACCTTATATCTTCACATGTGAAGATATTCGATACCTTATATCTTCACATGTGAGTGTATTCGATACCTTTTATCTTCACATGTGAAGATATTCGATACCTTATATCTTCACATGTAAGTGTATTCGATACTTTATATCTTCACATGTGAAGATATATTTTTAGATTATATTTTCACAAGCGAAGATACTGCTACTATATTTAAAAATCCACTAATAACATCAAAATTTCATTCCTGGATTATATTTTCACACGCGAAGATAGTCGTACTATACATATGTATTTGCTAGTAATATCAAAAAAATCTCTTGATGTAAACTACTTAAGTAGCTTATAACAATCAAGACTTAAGTAATCTATACATTCACATGTTAATAACTTCAAACACATAATAATTCACAAATTCTACAACAAAATTATATAAAAAATAATAGTTACTTGAAATTTCTGTCTTGTATAATCTGAGTTGAAAAGTTCGATCTTCTTCATCAATCTCAGCTTCAATTGACCTAATTCCATTCACATCTTCTTCTTCATCCATATTTGTCGAATATTTTGTAATTGATAATGATTCCCGTGGTGATTTCGGTGGTGATTCTGATACTAGACGGTGGTAGACGGCTGAAGATGGTGGTAGAAGGTTCTGATTTAAATGGTTATTATAGCTAAAATTACGGCGGTGTAGTGGTGGTTTGAACGTCGGTGTGGTGGTAGTTTGATCGGCGACGAATATCGGTGGTTTAATCTGCGGTGATTAGCGATGGTTTGATCGCATATGATAAAGATGGGAGAGGATCGGTGTTCATTTCACTTGATGTGTGGGATTTGTGTGTGTTTTTTTATTTATTCTTAGCCATTAGATTAAAAAAAGGAAGGATTAGATAGATGGCTAGGATCTCTTCTCGTGTTCTCACAAAAATTAGACTTCTCACAAGAAACACCCCCTATATATATATATATATATATATATATATATATATATATATATATATATATATATATATATACACTTAGTATATATTGTAATGGGTAATATAAATGGGTAGAAGTCTAAGTATTTGACCCATTGACTAGACACATTGAATGTAGTTGAGTAAAAACCATGGAGCATGATTCATAACCCATGACCCATTGCATGACATCATGCATGAAATCATAATGGGTATTATCCATAACTCATGGAGCTAACCCATGACCCATTGACTAGATGCATTGCATCTTCTAGATACATCCCATAACCCATTTAGGGGGAGCGTCCTACGGATCCCCAGGAATACACTGGACGGATCCCTCAAGCAAGGGATCCGTGGGACAGTAGTGAAATTTTGTCTATAAATAGTGAGCCATTTCTTCATTGTAAGTTGCCACTTCTACACATACTTTCTCCTAGTATTGTAAACTCTCTAACCTGATATCCAAAGGGTCTTTCTATATAGTTTGTGTTTGTTTTTGTGTGATTCTCTAGGTTCCTCTTAAAGGCGAGATCACCACCTCTTGAAGTCAAGCAAGCTCAAGTCCATGAGTTGCCAAGCTTCGTCATCATCAAGACTACTGAAGTTCTCTTGTTGATAGTTCTTTCCTCCTCTCTAGAAGTGTTGTGTTGAAGGCATTAGTGAAAGATGCCAAAATGGGTCAAGTCGAAGGCATTAGTGAAAGGTGTCGAAGGTCCGCGTCTAAGAGATTAGTGAAGGGTGCCAAAGATCCATGATGAAGGCATTAGTGAAAGGTGTCAAAAAATCATATCAAGGGCATTAGTGAAAGATGCCAAGGATGTACAATCGATATGATGCATCGATGTACAAATATAGATAGGTTGTGTCCAAGGATATTGATATCCTTGATGATGTCGTGATAAGGAGTGAGTCTCCTTTGGGATAGGTGTTGTGTAGTGTTGGGTAGTAGTTCCTCCTTTATAATGGAACTCGGTATCTAGCCTTGTACCGGATAAAGTGTAGGCGACGTTGTGATAGGTTTGGTTCTACTTCGTGGAAGAACCCGATGTCTAGCCTTGTACCGGAAAAAGAGTAGGCGACGTTGTGAAGGTTTCTCGAGTGTAGTGCTTACGAAGTCTCGAGTAGGTGACTCAGGGAATGGAGTATGGCAAGGAAGGTGTCCTTGTAGCCGAACCACTATAAACACTCGTGTCGTGGTTTTGTGTTTCTTACCCTTTATCTTTGCATTACATATTTACATACTTATCTATCGACATCCAACATACACATTTAAATAGATTTACATAAGTCGATCTAAATAGTTTAAAACGAAGTTTTAATCGGTAAAACTATTCAACCCCCCTTCTAGTTTTCCATAACATATTTTTATACGTTTTCTTACGGTTTTCTATATTTTATCCATACGCTTTCGTACGTTTTTAAATATTTTCGTCTGTCTTATATGGTTTTATATGTTTTTTTTGTGTTTTCATACATTTTCATCTGTTTTCATACGTTTCGTCGATTTTTATACGTACAAAAACGGACAAAAACGTATAAAAACATGCGAAAACATATGAAAATGTATAAAAGCTTATAAAACAAATAAAAATGCAAAAAAACGTATAAAACATAAGAAAATGGACGAAAACGTATAAAACGGATGAATACGGATTAAAACGTATTAAAACGTGGGAAAACGCAAGAAAATGTATAAAAACGGACGAAAGCGTATGAAAACGTACGAAAACGAATAAAAATATAATTAAACATATAAACACGTAAGAAAACGAACACAAGCGTATAAAAACGGATGAAACGTATTATAACGGATAAACACGTAAGGAAACACAAGAAAACCTATAAAAACGGACGAAAACGTATGAAAATGTATGAAAACGTATAAAAACATATTAAAACGGATAAAAACGTATAAAACCGGATAATTTACTTTTTTAAGTAAAAACGGGCAAACCACATGGACCATCCATGTAATTTACTATTTTATATATTTTATAGGTTGGGGTATTTTGGTCATTTCATATCAAAATGGACTGAATCCGAGACATTTTATAGCCACATGAACCGAATCTGATACAAAAATGAAAAATGGACTTAATCCATAATTTTTAACAAACCACAAAGACCATTTATGTAGTTAACTCGATAAAAAATAATAATAAATAAATAAATGCATCCTCATTTTCCTCCATCCCATTTGCACGATCCTCCCTTCATCCTTTCGTGTGCAAATAAATAAATAAAAAATAAAATGATAACCCACGCACTAGCCACGACGCGAGCACTTATAGCGCCACCATCGGTATGGCGGCTGCGCGCCATAAGTCGTGTTTTCGGCCTATGGCACACCCATATCATGTGCTTTTAGCATGCATGTTTCATTTGCTTGATACAGTGTTTGGTTTGGTCTTTCCCTCCTAACACAAACTCTCGCAAAGAAACCATGAAACTAGTGCAAATAGGGGCGTTGATCGGTTCGGTTATCGGATTGTTCGGTTAGTTCGGTTCGGTTAATTCGGTTAAAAATTTTTTAGGTCAACCCAAGAACCGAACCGAACCAAATTCAAATTCGGTTTTCGGTTCGGTTCGGTTGAATTCTAATTCGGTTCGGTTCTTGGGTTGACCCGAATTTCACTATTTTAAAAAAAAAATTAATAATTACGTAGATATTTAGCAAAAAATTATATTTCAAGCATAAAAAGTGTTTTATTATACTATGATAACCTTTTAATAGTATTTATTTATATATAAACATACATAAAAATATATAAATAGATAAAAAAATATATATATTTATATGAATTCGGTTTTCGGTTCAAACTACCAAACCCATAACCAAACCGAGAACCGAATTAGCAGTTCGGTTCGGTTCGGTTTTAGCAAATTCGGTTCGGTTTCGTTTTTCGGTTTATTTGGTATTTTCGGTTTTTTCGCTCACCCTTAAGTGCAAACGTCAAAGAAACCAGCTGAAATAAAATGAAAATTTTGACGAACTGTTCAAAAGCTGATATTCCCTTAGAAGTGTACTATTTCAAATGTATGATTCAAGTTTAGTTTACACTACGGCGTATTTAAATGGGCCGGACCTCTTAAGATTGACCTCTTCATAGGCAATTAGAGTAACTAAAAATGGACCTTGGAGATTTGGACCATGTTTCGGGCTTTGATCAGACCTATGCTTGAACCAAATATTCGTCTGAAAACTATACTCTACGTAGAAACACTCACCTTTGATTGCTAATTACCCTAAAGTATCAACTAATGTAGAAATTTTGTTAACACGAAATTTCGATTAATGTCAACCATATGCTTTGTCCGGTTGTATTATTCTAACATGTGCGGTCCGTGTAATATGGAAGTTCGTATTTGAATCAACATCGTAGGAATTTAATCGCTTAGCTCATGAAATTCACATCTAAAAAAAATATTAAAAAAAAGTAAGAGCCAAGGAAGATAAAGAAGACAAACATGTGATGATGGCTTCAATGCAACAATTACAATTATTTGCCAACCAATACACCAAGTAAGTTAAAAACCGGATTTGTCACCATGTCTATTGAATAATGAATCGAACATATATCATTTTCTTCAAACTGCATTATACAGTTATAATCAAGACATATATGACAACTATATGACTTTGAATATTATATTACATTAGAAATAATTTGGTCCATCACACAACTTCGTTCACTAATCTAGCTCCAATACATGTGCTGTTAATTAACATATGCATAATACATATGCAATACAAATTTTCCTATTTACTATTCGGTATACATCATTAAATATATAGATATAAATAATTTTGGTCCACGGTCAAGATTCATTACTACGTCCTTGTTAATCAAAAAGCGGTTAATGTTTATGTTCCAATCTGAAATGTTATACGCTACGTACCTTTCTTAGTGGTCCTAGCATGCATACTATATTATCCATATAAAACTTAATTACAGATTATCTATTTGGTCATGGGAATTCAATCATTCTTAATTCTTGATATCTAGTTTGGTTCACAATCAAGACTTGTCTATTTTGTAACCTCAGTGGCAATAAGCTTTATAAAGAGTTACTATATTTTAAGTGAAAATCAGAGGTTGATACAGCATTTGAAGCTATTCTATCTTTAACTTGGGATGAGTTGCTAACAAATCATTGATAAAGTAAAGATAACACTAGCTATCCTCCAAGTTCTTTTTTCGTCTTTGTTTGTAAACACTCTTTAATATATTTGTCTCTGCCAACTAGGGTATAAATCATAATCAATAATAAAGGCCCCTACTTGGCCGAGTTAGACCGAGTCACGACTCGGAAATGGAGTTAACTTTACTAGTTTTAGCACGACTGAGTCATTATGCATGATGAATAAATGTGGCCCCCTACCATAAAAAAAGTGACCTTAAATATTGCAAATTTTCCCTCATAGAGTTCTTAAAACTCACCTTTTTTGTTGACTAGCTATTCCCACTCAAACAACAACTCTCCTACCCTCTTTGGCCCTTTCTTTCATCTTTTCTCTTTTTATCTACTTAATACATACCATACTCTCCTTTTCTCCATATTTTCAATCCAAATGGCCTTTAAACTCTACCAAATTCTCTCTACACTTTTATTCTCCTACATAACCTTATATCGAACAATTTTGGTGGTGGGTGATCAGGTTACAGGCCAGGAGTGCCCGTATCCATGCTACCCACCACCTACTGGCGGCAGTACTAGTGGTGGTGGAAGTGGAGGTGGAAACACTCCACCAACCACCACCACCTTCTCGCCGCCTTCACAAACAGGATATTTCCCACCACCTTCTTCTGTATTCCCATATAATCCCCCAAACCCTAACTACTATGGTAATGGACAGCCAGCACCAGACCCTGTAGTTCCTTGGTTCCCTTATTACTACAAGAAGCCACCTCATAAAACTGATGAGTCTTCATCTTCAGGCGTTCCGATAGAATCGAGTTCTAGGATCTTCTCGTTCCATGTTTTAGTATTTTCATTCATGTTACTTTCATTAAGTTAGCTACGTACGTATACCATGCATGATTTAATTAATATTAACTTATGTTTCTTGTTATGAAAACATGAATGTCTATGAATCTATGAGATGAACTATGGTTGGTAGAAGTGTTGCAAAAGGAGCAAGACTATAACTGAAAAAGAGTAGATGCAAATTAAGGAAGTGGCAAAAAGATGAAGGGCGACAATGCATGTGTTGATATCTACTGTATAAGCATGTTGAAAACTTTTTCTTTATTTTAGTCTAGTTAATCATAATGTTTCTTAGGAATTTTTATATTTACTTTTTTTAATCATTGATGTACAGTTGTACACTGGTTGGTTCACTGAAACTGGAAAGTCTTTGATTTATTCTTATTTTATAAATGTTTATTGCTTAGAATATAGATTTACTACATAATACTCGTAAACTATCAATGGAATGCGTTTTGGTAGGGTTGAAAGAAAACGAGAATTCTGATTCATTGGAATATTCTTATAAAATTGCAATAGATCAATGTCACCAAATGTCGAGGAACATTGCATTTGTTGGTGATGTGCTTTTCTTGATACTAAACCGATTGGCTGGCCTGAGGCTTTTATTTACTTTATGGGTGGCGTCCCGTATCATAGTATCAAAAGTGATTCAAACATTACTGAAAGACTATTATAGTAAAGCTTAAATGAGAAGAATAAGAAGAGATCACAATCACACATTTTAGATGCATTTATAAAAATAAATGCATATTTCCTAAAAAAATTCTCTTTTATTTGAAATGTATAAGTAAAAATTTTTCTTATTATTCTCATTTTATTTTTTCTTCTCACCAGATCCCTTCCCTGATGTAACAATACACAAGTTTAGTAGTATATTTGTCAAGTAGTCTCTATAATGCGCCCCTTTTTCTCTAGACAAAAGTGTTGTTATTTTCATTTGTTTACTTTTTTTTCAACGGTTAGTTAGTATAATCTTATAGTTAATAGTTAATGATTCGATTTCACAGTACTTACCCAGAATGTAGTTTATGTCAGCCTCAAATCGACGCATTTATGGGACAGAACCCACACAGATCCCACCCATAAGGAAAACCCTTCACAGAAAAACTCTGTAACAACCCGTATTTTCGGGTTACTTTTCATATTTTTGAAAAGTTACTATTCACTTTTACTATTCACTTTCACTATTCATCCCGTAAAAATTTTTATTTTATTTTATCATCATGACAAGAAAGTTGATACTCGACAAGTCGTCCTGACGGCGTACGTTGAATCCATACAGAACCGATTTCACAAAACCGTGTCTGAAAACTACTTTAGGGTTTAAAGGTCATTCGGGCGTCCCGATATGTCCATAAAACACTATAAACATTAGAAATATGAAATTCTACCATTTTAGACAATTCCACAAGTTTTGGAATTTTACGTTTTCCAGTTCTGCGTTTTACCCGAATTACGCGTTTTTGACCCGCGTTTCCAGCTTTAAGCAGCGTTTTTGCACCCAATGAGATTTATCACTCATTTTATATTTTTGTATGGAGTATAATAATGAGTTTCATCATTCCTGCAAGTTTCGTATTTTTACGATACCAGGTTTTACGTTTTATGGCTTAACAAATTACGTTTAGCGTTTAACGGAACCAAATCATACTCTAAAGTCAAGATAAGATCAAGAGTCATCATCCTAGCCACCTATGCATATTGTGACAGCCCATATGGGGGTGAGTCACCTTGGTGGTGGCTTGATCTTAACCATCCTTCATTTGGATCTTTACATGTGTCCTAACTTAACCATGGTTAACATTTAACCCAATATATGGTTAACCAAACATTTTCTACTATAAATAGCAAGTTAAAGCTTCATAAAAACCTCATCCTTTCACCTCTTGGTCGTTCACCACTTAACACAAACAACCTTCCCATAATTTGATTCATAACTCCAAGTTTATGCTAAGAACTTTCAAGTAGCAAGTTACTACATCAAATCTCTAGCAAGTTTAAGTGATCTTCTTTAGTTTAGATCTACTCAAGTCACTTAGAACTTCATCACCAATCCTTCAAGATTACAAGGGTCCCAAGGTGTGGAAGTCCTGCTCAATCCAAGGTCCTAAGTGTTCAATCAAAGTCCTATCCTTACTAGTTACTCCTTTCTTGATTGAAAGCCAAAAGTTGTAAGAAACTAATCACCACCACCATCTCATGTTTATTATTCCTAATCTTGTCAAATACATGCTATATATATGGTTACTATGTTGATTCATGATGTACATATACTCAATCATATGTTTTAATTCTCATATTGTCGTAAAAGTAACAAACTAGTAAACTAGTCATATTCAACATATTTGAGACCATTAAAACCAGTTACATATTGTCACACCCCCAAAATATCGCAGCGGAACGATAGTGTCATTGGGGTATAACTTCATAGCACAAAGTATGGATACAGAAAACGACCTCTATAATGAGACGTTTTGAAAAGTTTACCATTCGATAAATAAGTTAAAGTTTACACAACAAGAAATCACAAGGTTTGATAACACATAAAGAGTTTACAAAACATGTCGAATGGTAATTGTTAAAAGCACAAGACTCCAATGTATGCCATGCGACCCAAAAGCTTCATGAAATGCTATCACCTTAAGACCTGAGATAAACATGCTAAAAAGTGTCAACACAAAGGTTGGTGAGTTCATAAGTTTGTAATAAAATGATTTGAAATACTTTGAGAAATGTTCACACAGCAAAGGCATTGTAAATCCACTCAGTTCCAAGTTCCGCCCATACAAAACTTGCAACCTGTGTGTTCACAACCCACTGCCTAAAATAGAATGACAATCATGAATATGCACAATAAGGTAGTTAAAGGTATAAATGTCACCACAAGGGTCTTCCAACAACTCGTGTTGGGATGTTCCTCCAACGCTCACGTTGGGATGTATCCATAAAAATGGCCTTCCAACATATAAATGCCGGGATGTTCCTCCAACGACTCACGTTGGGCTGTATCCAAATAATTGGCCTTCCAACATATAAATGCCGGGATGTTTGTTTAAGTCTAGTCACGACACGCACCAAATCTAAAGTATAAGTAATGTTGTTTGGTAAAAGAGTTTAAATGTTTGGATAAATAAGCACGTATCTCGCCCCAAATAGTTTATAGGAATTTAAACGAGTAAAAGCGGGGTATGAACTCACCTGGTGTGATTGATATGCTAACAAAATGAAGTGCACGAAAGTGAGGCTCGGAAACTATCCGCGACCTAAAATGAATGTTATGACTTGAGTTATGATATGTTGTCGTGAATGCATGATTTGAAAACGTATCACCCAATATGCTACTTGAAAACTAGTTATATAAAAATATTGTTACTTGAATGTGTGACGGTTCCTTGTCAAAAATAATTACTTTTGAGCTAATGGTGAAAATGTAGTTAAAACTACGTAACGGTTTTAGTAATTGACAAATCGGTTTACATCGGACTTAATGTAATGTATACATACGAAAACTAACTCGTTTTTAAGGTCCGTTTCTCCCGAAACGTCCGTTTAGGCCCTCAAAACCCTTGATTAAAATCCTGACAGCTTACTAACGCTGTGAATAGTGTTTTCAGCACGTTTTTGACTCAAAGTTCGGTTAACCATAACTCACTCGTTTTAAGTCCGTTTTTCAAGTTCTTTATATCCACGCGAAGGTAATTAAATGTACTAATATATTTTTAAGCTTCGGAGACTTCACAGAAATTTTAAGGCCACTGTTTGGTCAGTTAAAACTCGGAACTGCATGTACAATTTCCGGAAAATTGTAGTTTTTAAATCGTAACTTGAAAACCACGTATCTTTTTCGTTATAACTCCGTTTTAGTCCGTTCAAAAGGCCACGTTCATAACTAAAAATCTATTTTCTAAAACTTTAATAAGACTTATAAAAATGACTAACTTTTCGGAAAAATTATAAATTTCGACAGCGCTTCCGCGCTTATTTTAAACTTTACCATTTTTTTTCTCTACTTGTTTAACCACAACTTCACCACAAAAATCCCTTAATCTACTCATCACCAATCCTACTAGTAAAACAACTTCATTTGATCATAACCAAAATAAATATTCATTGTGAGGCTAAAAATATATATACAAACTTAAATAAACATATATAAAATTTATGTAACCATTTCCTCCAAAAACCACAACTAGACTTTGATGATCCATTTTTCAAACTTCTCATTTTTATAAACTTTTAACTAGCACATGATTGTTATAAATATTTATATAGTACATATGGGTGATACTCTTGGATGATAATGAATAAAATCACAACAAATCAAATATGATCATGAGGACTTCAAGAAAATATGTATGAAAAATATATATAAAAAGGTAAAAGATGAAGTTTCATGCTTACAAGTTGCTTGATGAGGTTAATGATCAAGGATTAAGCTTAAACACCCTAGGTTTTTATTTCAAAACCTAAAACAAGAGTGTATCTAGGTTGTGTAGAACTTGATTAGAAAATTTTTGATGATCACTCCATGATCTCCTATGGTGGCCGGATTTGGTGTGGAAGAAAAGAGAGAAAAATTTTGATCTTGACTTTACACCTTGAATGATTGAAGTGTGTGTGAAAAATTCTTGGAGTGTAGGACTATATAAGTAAGAAAATCTTGCAATCTTTAGTGAATCTTGTATTAAATGATACATACATATATATTTCTCTTATTTTTATTTTATTTATTATGTTTACAAATGTGTAAGTGTAAGTAATGTAAAGTTATTTGAAAGTAAGTAGTAACTTGTAGTATTGTTAAATAAAATTAGTAAGTTGTATACATATTTGAATATTTAAGGTAGCGTTAGATAAAAATAAATTTTCACAGGTCAAGATAAAATATATCGTAGTCATAAAAATTATAAAAATACATTTCTTGCAAAATTTGAGTGAAATAATAATTATCGTATAGTTTTTAAGAAAACCGTCGTAATAATATAAATTTAACAATTTATATCCAAAATAAATTTAAAACACTGGGTAAACTCATAATATTATTTTTATAAACTTAATGTAAGTATAAAAATATATCGGGATAATTTTTGGAAGTACCGGGTCAAATGTTCAAAATAAATTTATTACGCGATAGCGTTTATTTAATAAGAAAATAACGTGTAATGAAAAATGCAAAACCACGCACGAACCGTTATGAAATGATGAATATGGAGTATGAGAAATGACCGGAAATTGAGAATTGTGACATTCTTCCCCTGATAGAAGAATCGCGTCCTCGCGATTCAATCGATGATACATAAGGTTCTACCCTAAGGTTTAGAGAAATCAGAATGTACGGTCAAAGTGCTTATGCCAAAACTTACGCGTCTAGGTTTCTTATCTAAGGAGACTCACTGAATCTGAATAATACGGTGGATCACTTAATGGTCTAGGAAAAACGTACCAGTTACGCATTGCGGGCTTCCTCGGTCCCTATATAGAATGCTCGACCTCGGGGTGGACTGATATTGAGTACAGGGTTTGGGTTATTTCCTTCAATTGCCACTGCTAGAGGAGCTTGCATCGGTGGCTTATTCAACTGAGGACAATTATTCCGGTAGTGATTCGGGCTGTTGCACTCGTAGCAAGTCCTTTGGTTATTCCTCATGTTGCCCGTGTTAACCGTTGTTATTGGTCTTGCACGCTCTCTACACTGGCTTGAAAAATGACTCGACTGATTGCATATTGTACATAAGCGGCAGGGTTTGGACTTCGGGTGATGATAAGCACATTTAGCACATTTGGGATGTGTACCCGCATACTCTCTTTGTTCAGTACCAGTTGCCACAAAAACTCTTGCCCTTTTGTTGTCTGCTACCACGTCTATTTGCTTATTCGACCCACTTGCTTCCTTCCTCTTATCACTGCTCTTCAAAGTACCATTTCTAACCATCTCGTCTGTCAGGGTTCCTGCCCTCAGTATTGCACTTTGGATTGTAGACGGCTCAGTTGTTTTCACAGTTCCACGGATTTCGGGGACAAGACCATATATGTACCTCGAGATTCTCTTGGACTCAGGGGTAACTAGATGAGGAACTAGTCTAGCTAACTCATGAAATCGGTCTGTGTAGGCTGCGTGACCAGCCCCTATCATGGAGTGGTGATAAAATTCATCCTCCAGTTTCTGCATTTCATTGTCCGGGCAGTACTCCTCTTTCAATAACGCCTTAAATTCGTCCCAAGTCATGCCTATAGCTGCTTCTCTGCCCCTAGCCTGTAGCTGTGTGTTCCACCATGTCAATGCCTTCCCTGATAGCAAACAAGCAGCATACTTCACCCTCTGATGTGTGGCACAATTGCTGATGTCGATCACTGACTCTGTCTTCTCTACCCATCGAGTATACGCCAAGGCACCTCCTATACCATCAAACTCCACAGGTTTGCATGCCGAAAATTCCTTATATGTGCATCCAATTCTGTTGTTGTTGTTGTTGTTGTTAGTGTTGTTGTTGTTACTGCCAACTACATTGTTGATGTCGCCAGTACCGTTCCCGTTCCCGTGGTTTCCCGAGTTATTCATATGAATTCCAACTTGTGTGACAATAGTGGGAAGCAAGATTTGAAGTTGTTGAGCGATGATGGCGGCAAAGTCAGGGTTTCCGCCAGTGTTGTTGTCATTGTTACCCATGTCGCTACCACCTCCTCTACCTCCACGCCCACCTGTCATTCCACCTCTTGGTGCCGCACCACCTCGGCCAGTACTGCGTGTTACTCTCTTTGGTGCCATTATCTCTGCAAGGGAAAGAACCGTTGAATTCCCAATGTCTATACTTAACGTCCTCAAATATAATACCACGCCACAAATTGGTTCCTAAGGTGTACCCACACCGATCTACGTATGCGTGGTCGCATATGTCCACGTGGGTTGTGACGCATTTATAATTATGTTGGCCACCATAATTATAATTGCCTCATTTCACACGTGTACATACCACCAAGCATACATGTCCCGGCGATTGGTGTTACTTAAATAGGTAGCCAGTCTATCATCCGATTCTAAACGGTGAAGGAGGGATTTAGGGTAGGTATCTAGGGAGAGTCGCACTTGGTGTGTAGGAAATTTCGTTAGGTGCTAAAGTCACTATGAGGTTTAGTCGCCAGCAGTTCCCAAAGTATCCTCAAGAGAACTCCCATCCTCGGGCAAAATCATCAAATCTATCCAGCTTTATAGTAACACTTATTTAGCTCGATCTCGCATCTCATCAAACAAGAACTGTCACGAGATCAAGTTAGATAAGTGCTCATTACTGAGCTCCATATCTTTGATGACCCAACTAGATTTTGGGACTCCCCTATTGGTACAAGGAAACTACGTTATCTAATGAGGTGGTTCTAGAAGGAATACTTAAGAAAACATATGCGCACGAAAAGTGTGTAAGGTGATAGGAAAAGAAAGGATCAACGTGAGAGCGGTTATAGTCTAGGAACTAAAATGCAACCTAGTTCTCTATAACCAAGGCTCTGATACCAATCTGTCACACCCCCAAAATATCGCAGCGGAACGATAGTGTCATTGGGGTATAACTTCATAGCACAAAGTATGGATACAGAAAACGACCTCTATAATGAGACGTTTTGAAAAGTTTACCATTCGATAAATAAGTTAAAGTTTACACAACAAGAAATCACAAGGTTTGATAACACATAAAGAGTTTACAAAACATGTCGAATGGTAATTGTTAAAAGCACAAGACTCCAATGTATGCCATGCGACCCAAAAGCTCCATGAAATGCTATCACCTTAAGACCTGAGATAAACATGCTAAAAAGTGTCAACACAAAGGTTGGTGAGTTCATAAGTTTGTAATAAAATGATTTGAAATACTTTGAGAAATGTTCACACAGCAAAGGCATTGTAAATCCACTCAGTTCCAAGTTCCGCCCATACAAAACTTGCAACCTGTGTGTTCACAACCCACTGCCTAAAATAGAATGACAATCATGAATATGCACAATAAGGTAGTTAAAGGTATAAATGTCACCACAAGGGTCTTCCAACAACTCGTGTTGGGATGTTCCTCCAACGCTCACGTTGGGATGTATCCATAAAAATGGCCTTCCAACATATAAATGCCGGGATGTTCCTCCAACGACTCACGTTGGGCTGTATCCAAATAATTGGCCTTCCAACATATAAATGCCGGGATGTTTGTTTAAGTCTAGTCACGACACGCACCAAATCTAAAGTATAAGTAATGTTGTTTGGTAAAAGAGTTTAAATGTTTGGATAAATAAGCACGTATCTCGCCCCAAATAGTTTATAGGAATTTAAACGAGTAAAAGCGGGGTATGAACTCACCTGGTGTGATTGATATGCTAACAAAATGAAGTGCACGAAAGTGAGGCTCGGAAACTATCCGCGACCTAAAATGAATGTTATGACTTGAGTTATGATATGTTGTCGTGAATGCATGATTTGAAAACGTATCACCCAATATGCTACTTGAAAACTAGTTATATAAAAATATTGTTACTTGAATGTGTGACGGTTCCTTGTCAAAAATAATTACTTTTGAGCTAATGGTGAAAATGTAGTTAAAACTACGTAACGGTTTTAGTAATTGACAAATCGGTTTACATCGGACTTAATGTAATGTATACATACGAAAACTAACTCGTTTTTAAGGTCCGTTTCTCCCGAAACGTCCGTTTAGGCCCTCAAAACCCTTGATTAAAATCCTGACAGCTTACTAACGCTGTGAATAGTGTTTTCAGCACGTTTTTGACTCAAAGTTCGGTTAACCATAACTCACTCGTTTTAAGTCCGTTTTTCAAGTTCTTTATATCCACGCGAAGGTAATTAAATGTACTAATATATTTTTA
Organism: Chrysanthemum seticuspe; assembly: GCA_019973895.1. Classification (NCBI taxonomy): domain Eukaryota; kingdom Viridiplantae; phylum Streptophyta; class Magnoliopsida; order Asterales; family Asteraceae; genus Chrysanthemum; species Chrysanthemum seticuspe. Next base: position 131,121,506 of record BPTQ01000008.1, on the reverse strand, counting down.
AGCTTCGGAGACTTCACAGAAATTTTAAGGCCACTGTTTGGTCAGTTAAAACTCGGAACTGCATGTACAATTTCCGGAAAATTGTAGTTTTTAAATCGTAACTTGAAAACCACGTATCTTTTTCGTTATAACTCCGTTTTAGTCCGTTCAAAAGGCCACGTTCATAACTAAAAATCTATTTTCTAAAACTTTAATAAGACTTATAAAAATGACTAACTTTTCGGAAAAATTATAAATTTCGACAGCGCTTCCGCGCTTATTTTAAACTTTACCATTTTTTTTCTCTACTTGTTTAACCACAACTTCACCACAAAAATCCCTTAATCTACTCATCACCAATCCTACTAGTAAAACAACTTCATTTGATCATAACCAAAATAAATATTCATTGTGAGGCTAAAAATATATATACAAACTTAAATAAACATATATAAAATTTATGTAACCATTTCCTCCAAAAACCACAACTAGACTTTGATGATCCATTTTTCAAACTTCTCATTTTTATAAACTTTTAACTAGCACATGATTGTTATAAATATTTATATAGTACATATGTGTGATACTCTTGGATGATAATGAATAAAATCACAACAAATCAAATATGATCATGAGGACTTCAAGAAAATGTATGAAAAATATATATAAAAAGGTAAAAGATGAAGTTTCATGCTTACAAGTTGCTTGATGAGGTTAATGATCAAGGATTAAGCTTAAACACCCTAGGTTTTTATTTCAAAACCTAAAACAAGAGTGTATCTAGGTTGTGTAGAACTTGATTAGAAAATTTTTGATGATCACTCCATGATCTCCTATGGTGGCCGGATTTGGTGTGGAAGAAAAGAGAGAAAAATTTTGATCTTGACTTTACACCTTGAATGATTGAAGTGTGTGTGAAAAATTCTTGGAGTGTAGGACTATATAAGTAAGAAAATCTTGCAATCTTTAGTGAATCTTGTATTAAATGATACATACATATATATTTCTCTTATTTTTATTTTATTTATTATGTTTACAAATGTGTAAGTGTAAGTAATGTAAAGTTATTTGAAAGTAAGTAGTAACTTGTAGTATTGTTAAATAAAATTAGTAAGTTGTATACATATTTGAATATTTAAGGTAGCGTTAGATAAAAATAAATTTTCACAGGTCAAGATAAAATATATCGTAGTCATAAAAATTATAAAAATACATTTCTTGCAAAATTTGAGTGAAATAATAATTATCGTATAGTTTTTAAGAAAACCGTCGTAATAATATAAATTTAACAATTTATATCCAAAATAAATTTAAAACACTGGGTAAACTCATAATATTATTTTTATAAACTTAATGTAAGTATAAAAATATATCGGGATAATTTTTGGAAGTACCGGGTCAAATGTTCAAAATAAATTTATTACGCGATAGCGTTTATTTAATAAGAAAATAACGTGTAATGAAAAATGCAAAACCACGCACGAACCGTTATGAAATGATGAATATGGAGTATGAGAAATGACCGGAAATTGAGAATTGTGACACATATGGACTTGCTAACTTACATACTATTGTAGAAAAGATAAAAAGGTAAACCTAGCAACTTGAATCACCCGAAACGGACAAACGAGTCAAAAGTTATAGTAAAAAGAAGTTAGCGAAAACCTAGAAACTCCAAAATGCTTACTGCCTAAACTGTCCAAAAATAAGTGGTATTTCTGGTCCGAATCATCAAAAAGTTAAAACACGAAAGTTGTCCGGAATGATGTTTTACGGCTACCGTTTGGGAACTCGGCCTAAAAAGACCAAACGATATCATTATTTGCCTAAAATTTGCAAAACAGCTTTTACCGGCAAAAGTTGGATTTTCACAATTTGAGAAAATAGAAACCATGTTATATCTAGTTACATATTAAGTTAACAAAACTTCATTCAACCTTCGGAATAGTATTTTCGCAAGTAATGGAAAAATGACCATTTTACCCTTTTCCGCCAATTTTTACCAAAACTTCATTATTGACCATGTTAATAAGTTGTGATCACTAGTAAACGATGAGAACTTGTAAAAAGTAGGTATTTACTAAAAACATGATAAACTTTATGATATAACAATCTCCACTCAAAACATACGTTTTATCTACTAAGTGCTACAATAGTAGGGAGCTTAATGTGAGGGGTTTCATTTGGGTCAAATCTATCGACGAGTTGCTGGATTTACGATTTAAAGTGTCCTAGCTCCTCGAACGTTTACTACATGACCTCCGAATTATGATGGCCCGAACGGTAGTATGATATCTATAAACTAAATACGTTTTCACATACTAAACTGTTACTATAAGCAACAAACTATAAATGATTACATCATGATCAACATAGAGACATATATAAGATGGTTTATGTTTTTCCTAAACATTATTCCAAACCTAAGTCGCAACATTCCATTTTAGGTTGCACGTAGAAGTTTCCCGATTAATCCATCACATCCGTTAAAGCACTTAACATCATCAACTCTCGGTGAGTTCATATCCCCATTTTCTATCATTCAATTGTTTTACAAACCCTTGAGGGAGATACATGCTTTATTTTAAATCGAACACATTGCTTTCAAACTATATGCTTATCTGATTGTTTTATTGTCACTAAGTTACCGCATTTGCCAAACATAAGTCCCTAATCATGAACCATTAATCACTAGAGAGAGTGGGCGCAAATATTGTGAATAGATCTATTGGGATAGACGAATCCCGTTTCTGTTGACCGGTTAGGCAAACAAATGCACTATATTTGAGTAACATTGGGTAAAACGGCAATTTTACCAATTAGGGCTGGTACCAACATTTTCACCAATTTATATTGGAACACGTTAACGCCTTGGTTGCATGAGCTTAGTGAAATAAATAACTATTTTATTTTCAACATTATGGGTGTATAACAACGTAACCCACACAAACATTATTTGTTCAACATTTAACAATAAACCTATTGATTCACTCAACCTTTGTGTTGACAGTTTTAAGCATGTATTTCAGGTCCATATTGTACGAGGCTAGCACGGAGGAGCACAGATACTCAAGAAGGCTATAAATCTTATTATCATTCGAAAACCCATTTAATGTATTTTGTAAACCGTGAAACTACTGGGACCTCATTTTTCTAAACTCTGATATTTATATAAAGCAAATGATAAATCTTTTAAAACGACTCCATTAGAGTTCGTTTTCTATTGTTATGACTGTTGTGCCATGAAGTAACACCTAGTTTGAATTCCGCTGCGTATCATGAAATTGGGGGTGTTACAGATTGGTATCAGAGCCACAGTTATAGAGAAACGGGTCTAATCGAGACCTGAACTATAACCACTTTTACAAACAAAACATTTTATAGCCTTACGCTCTCCGTGCCTTCCATCCTCCAGATGATTATGTGACTTCTAGGCATGGTTATGCTACACAAACATATTAGTATATTGATATACACACACGCGACATACCTTTGGTCATTTTATATAAACAATGGACAGAACACATCCGCGTATGCCTATTCTAGGGCATTACGGCACAATCGCATTTTCCCGATCATGTACCTACTCGTACATTTTGTGAGATACGAAACATTTCACTCATTCAATGAAACACTTAAACTAGTGAACGTTGTGTCATTTTGAACTAGTGGTCGCTATTACTTCTCAGACTATTCTAGGGCATTACGGCACAATCGCATTTTCCCGATCATGTACCTACTCGTACATTTTGTGAGATACGAAACATTTCACTCATTCACTGAAACACTTAAACTAGTGAACGTTGTGTCATTTTGAACTAGTGGTCGCTATTACTTCTCAGACACTATGAGTGATACAGTGGTCTCCATTACTTCTCGGACACTGTGAGTGATACAGTGATTGCAAAAATTTTCACGACCTTACGTAATATTGTTTTACATGAAACTCGTCACAACCTATCGATATCTCTGTTAGAAATACAAGATATGGGATTGCTAAGGAACAAACTAATTCATCATCTACAAAAGCTGCAGTTCAGCAAATTTCTCTATATTCATCAAGTTTCCTTTCGAAACATTCATTATTAAAAGTCTATGATTCTAGCCTAGTGTGAACTATTTTTTCCACGCGTATCTGCTTGATTCGCTCATGCTACACACTCATACTACATACATAATATCGATTATTATGTATGTATAAACTTATACTACTTTCTATATAAACGTTGTACTATCACAAACACCGAACATCATACGAGTCGATTAGTTCGAGCATTGTATTCTTACTCCTAAATTATACATAGCCTGTACACCTATGTCTAATTTAGGAAGAATCATGTGGTGATGGGAGTAGCAGTCTCAAATGTGTAAGCAATTCTATGACCGAGCAAATTTTAAAAAGACCCGTTACTCAAACCGATTTAGCCTAATCTGATGACAGTTCTTGTTTGATGAGTTGTGGGATTAAGTAAAAATCGGTTACCTAAAGGCCTTTTGATGGTTATGCTCGAGAATGGGAAAGTTTGCCTCATCAAAAGTACGGGCATATCACGAGTATACCTAATTTAGGTATTTGTAAAGTTTATCGAACCTTGATTAAATATAACCTAGTCACCTATATTTAATCTTGGGACAGTTGAACATATTCTGACTACCTATGTTCAACTTAAACTTTTCAAATACTGGGAATAGTTGTACCAGGGTTATGTCCAGATCGATTCTCTACTTGATCTTTCAAAAATCACAAAATTTTGTAAATGTAAACAATTTATGTGTATTCACCAGATTAAACAAAGTAACAAAAATGAACTCTTACCATATCCTTACCACGTAAAGTCAGTTTATGCTGATTGCTAGAACCACGAGTGGAGTAAGAATCACCAACAAAAATTGATAATTTTCTTCTTTCGAAACGTTAACATAGTATGCAGCCGTTGGGTTACTATTCTCGACCATTGGTGGTTACTGTTCACTGATTACCATTCACTTTGAATCAGAAGAAATATTTATCTGACAAAACACTCGTTACTCTACTAAGAAGAAAATTCAAGAAAATGACAAATTACACATTATTTCAAAAACGATAAATTGAAATACGTCACTAGATATCTCATAAAACCACATTTATTCATCAACATCGCTTCAACAGCTAACACGGACTGAATCTCAGGACGAGATTCTATTTAAGGGGGTGAGACTGTAACAACCCGCATTTTCGGGTTACTTTTCATATTTTTGAAAAGTTACTATTCACTTTCACTATTCATCCCGTAAAAAATATAATTTTATTTTACCATCATGACAAGAAAGTTGATACTCGACAAGTCGTCCTTGTAACACCCCATGAATGACACGACTTAAAATCATTGAAATTTAAACTTTTACGTGGAAACGATTTGACTTAAAACTGACCTGTTGTTACTAATCGTTGAACTGATAAAATTTTGTAAAAAACTGACCCATGAAAGTATTTTTACATGGAACTAGACTCAATTATCTTCGAAATTATGGGTGGCTCGACCCGTGACGACTTACGGTTAAAAAGATATGATTTTTCCAAATTAGTTCTCCAAATGTGTTCTCCAAATTAGTTCTTCAAATTTGTTCTCCAAATTAGTTCTCCAAATTAGTTCTCCAAACTAGTTCTCCACTAGTTCTCCAACTATTTTAACCACTTTACAAACACTTATCCAAATACTTTGTTTTTACAAACATTCTTGACCCGTTTGACCCAAAATGGGTTAAAATAGACCTTGTCCCAAACACCCCATTTTCTGCATATCCCTTTTATATACTTTTGACCCATTTTCCGGAAAACGACTTTTATAACATGACATAACACCAAAACTTCCAGAAATCATTAGGTCATTATAAATATCAAATATATGCGTAAACTTGGTCATAATGACCCACGGAAACGTGCTTTACAAGTGACGGGTGTTATGCCAAACACCCGTTTTGACCCGTTTGCATACACCACTTAAACATAACTCTTTAACATGCTTTAAAACCTGTAAAATGACTCTTAAAACATTTCAAAGACTTGACACTATAAACATTAAACCTTTTATGACTCTCGGGGGACAACCTTGTCATGAGCTCGGTATCTACCTAAGCTTTACCTTCTTATCAATCTTCTAAACTTCCTCATTAGAATCCTTAAGCCTTATTTCCAAGCTTTACCTTTCCTTCACGTTTAACCCTACAAAACATTAACATCTTAAACCGTAAGCACAAGGCTTAGTAAGTAAAGCGTTCATAACATGTTATCATAGACATTCATACATTATACATCATAACTCATTAACCATTGCAAATCATTAAACATTAACACGTACCTTGATTCACTTAAGTAAACCATTTTCTATGGGTCAACATTAACATACCTTAGCCTAGTCCACCTTGCCTATCCTTCATGACTAGTTAAGCCAAACTAGTCTCAACCCCACTTTACATAAACATATATTCAATTACCCCATTTCTTAGCATAACAAAATCACATAACATATAATGTGGAGAATCATATAACAACATATAATGACCGGTTTACTTACCTTAATTCCAAGATAGTGATATCAATTAGAATCATCATCATCAATACCATCATTAGCCTCTTCTTCACATCCTAGGTCAATTATCATAACACTTAATAATCATAATTAAATAATTATGAAAATGGTTTATATAACCATATCCCATTTCTTACACACCTCTAATCATCATATAATCATATCTTGATTATGTGACGATCAATCCATAAATTACTAACTTAATAAAACTTAACCCATCATCATCATAACATCTTTAATTAGCTTAAAAACATCATTTACCCAATTTCCCCAAATAGGTATATGAACCCTAATTTATAATTCATCAATTAGCTTAGGGTAAAGGATTACTTACTTGTAAGGATGATTAGCACTAACTTATTTCTTGGTTTGGAGCATTAATCCTTCATCAATTTGACCATTGGAGAATCTTGTTCTTTTCCCTCCTTTTTCACTTCACGACACACACATACACACCTAAATTATTCTGAAAATCTAATGATACAAGGAGAAGGATTCCAGACATATGTAGGTGGTATGTTTGCCTAATTGGCACATTAGGCCCTTCAAGTATCATTCCTTCTATTTTGGCCACAACATACTTTATAACATGTTTAGCACTTGGCAACTTAGGTCCCTTAAGTCAATTTTCCTTATAAATGTGACATATCATATTTTCCATAATCATTTACATAACATTTGTTGACTATTAGTTTGACTATCGGGTTGACTACAATATAACATTCGTTGACTAACCAATCACGTTAAACCTTGGTCAATTTCATCTAAGGTGGGGCCTATTTGTATCCGGGATACGGGTCTAACATTTCTACCCTCTTTATTTAGATTTCGTCCCCGAAATCTCTCGTCTATTACTAACCATGACTTGGTCATTTCTTAACCCCATTCTTAGTACTAAGCACACTTTCATTCAAACATTTCATTGCAATGATCTAAGTAATCCTGCAACACAAATTGACACATTCCAAAAATCCTAAATTCACTCTACTTCTTGTTGATTTATCTAAGAGCATACGACTCTTACTAAGGTTGTTATGTCAAACGAGACACATTTATTATAACCAAAATATCATTTGATCACTTTATCACTATTACACCACATTCTTACTTGCTTTACTCTAACTTTTAATCAAGGATTATATGTCATTTGAGAAAATTTGCGCCAATTTGACTTTATATAAGTCAAATATAAACTAATACAACTTAAGATTCTCATCTTTACCGTAGTCATCTCAATACCCTTTTAACATTTTTTTAACACCTTACTTTCTTTACTTCATTTTAAGGATTTCCGCTAAGTATTATAAGTCACTTAGGAAATCTTAGGTCGCATTTGACTTTCACAAGTCAACATTGACTAATACCTTCACATTCTACTATGGTCATTCCATTATTTCATTAACATTTTTATTATAGGGCCTTATTTCCTTTACTTCTTTCTATAATTTCCTTGTCAAAGACTACAAGTCTCGTAGGAAATTTCAATATTTTGACTTCATAAGGTCAAACTTTAACTTACATCATCGCATTTACACATAAGGGTGCTAATAAAGGTTAGCATCCATTACTATCATTATTCACATTTTGTACCACTCCTCAAGGTACATTATAATATCATTACAAATTCTTAATCTTCCCAAGTCATACTTAAGACACTTAAACGATTGGTTTCACTTAATGTCTCAAGTTAAAGTCGCATTCTAATTATATCTCACCTATCTTAGTTCTTAAGACTTCTACCTAATTCTAGGCTTTCGTTTTCCACCCTTTTTACCTTACTCACGCCATGTCGAGAACACATAAGCCCACTCATTTATATTTCCTCATTTACATGGAAAGGCGTCCCAGTCTATGTAAATCAAGAAACATAAACTCATGGTTCGGAGATTCACAATTTCTTTAATTAAATGAAAAGGCGTCCCAATCCATTTAATCAAGGAAATCATAAATCGTCCTACTTATACACTTTCGACATAACATTCGTATTTATTACTAGTTTTCACTTTACTTTCTTTCTCTTCGTTCTTTTACACTTCGCATTAATTTTTATTTTTAGACTTGGATCCATACCATTATCACATTTACTTTGGGGATTTTTATATGCCAAAGATATAGGCAACCCTTTGCCAGTGAAGGCAATACATTCCTTCATTAACATCATTAGCTTGGTCATCCCGAAGGATACCACCATTAACATTATTAGCTTGGTCATCCCAAAGGATACCACTATTAACATTAGCTCGGCCATCCCAAAGGATACCATCATTAACATTAGCTCGGCCATCCCAAAGGATACCACCATTAACATTAGCTCGGACATCCCAAAGGATACCATCATTAACTATCATTAATTCATCGATTATTGTTGGGAATTATATTTGAGTTGATTATGACAAAATATGAAAGATGAAGGACTTATGAAGACAATTGATGAAGAAAGAAAGACAAGGGACTTACTTGTTAAAGAAGACTTTATTATTTAGTCCCTAGTAGTCATTTGTAACCCTAGACTCTCTAGTATATAAAGAGAGACAGGGAATTAGATTTATGGTGTGTCAAGATGTGAACACCAAAGGGGTGTGTGTGTACAGGCGTTAGAGGAGAACGCCTAGGGTTTTAGTTAGTTAGTTAGTTCCTAGGCGTATGTTCATGTAAACGCCTAGGTTAGTATTTGATATATTAGTGTTTAGTGGTAGAGATGATGACGGAGAACTTTGTTAATAATAACAAACGATGTTTTCTTATTCCGCTGTGCATTATAATCGTTGTTATTGTTATCCCCTAGAGCTTATAAACGATCTTATCAATTGGTATCAGAGAGGGGAGCTCTTGATATAGGGATCTACAAGGTTTTTCGAAGAAGAAGGAAGAAAATTTCGTATTTAGAAAATTTTCGTAAGGTTTCTGCAGGGCTGTTTTCAAACAGCGATAACTTTTTCGTTAACCGTTGGATCGTGACGAAATTTTAGGTGGACGTTCTCTATATGATAATATAACTTTTCACCGGAGGGATCTTCAATCGAAGTGCTCAATAAAAAGATATACGTTGTCAAAGTCTGCTGCAGAACAGTTTTGCTGCATTCGAAGATCTAGGGTTATGATGAAAACCCTAATTCAATGAAGAAGGCTTGCTGAGTGCATGAGGCCTATGCATCTGATTGGTACTTAATATTATCTAACCTCGTAATTCAATAATCTCTTACTATGGTAGGGCTTGGTTATTATTGTCAATTATTAAATTGCTAACATGGGTCGGTGGTTATTCAATTTAAATTGAGTTTGTTGTCCATTACATGTATCTCATTCTAAAAGGAATATTGATACAACATGGGTTGGTGGTCTATGAGATATAATATTGATTGCACTTTGCATGGTTTTATCTATAGTTAAGATCTTTATGAGTTTGGTGGGTCAATCTACAAGAGGTTACGAGAGAAAAGGATTACACTATTTGTTCTATACGTAATTGCTGCTACTAATTTTTGATTTAAAGGTTATTAGAATAAATGGTAGGGCTACGTTTTATGAAGAAGGTTTAATGATACAGAAGGTCGACTTCCTGATAGAGATAGTTCTTTACAATGTAATTATCTTGATGCTATGAATGATCAAAGGTTTAGTTTTCAGCATAACTCGAGAAAAGATAATTTTGAAGCAATCAATTTCCACAAGAGAAAAGTTCCTTCTGCCGATCTCAAGAAAGTACTGCTCGAAGGTACCGCTACGTTTTTCAAAGTACTATTTATGTTCACAAAGTACTGCTCTGCGTTTTTCAAAGTACTGCTCATGATTATTGGGTGAAGTCGCTGTACACAAGGTTTTATTAAACGATCATTCTTCTGGCTTTATTTATTTGAGGTTACATGGTATTACTTATGCGCAAGGATGTGAGAGGTTCAAATCAATATGGTTACTGATGTATGATCTCGAATAAGGTTACTTCTCATGATTACTATGGATAAACGTTTTTTATTGGAAGAGGAAGGCCTACAGATTTTAAGGATATATGATTGGTGTGCAAGCAAGTATGTACGAGAAGAAAAAGAAAAAGATAAAGGGTTTCAAGGTTTATATTGCTTACTGCTCGTTTACATGGTTTAATTTATGCATATTGCTTTGTGGGATAAAATAGAGAATACAAGGATACATGACCTAGGAAACCCTAGTGAGTTGATGTGATTGGTGATTGGATAGCACACAAGGAGGAGCAGATGGTTGTGTTACCATTGTGTATGAGGGTTTTAAATTGTTTTGAGCTGCTGCTGACATCGCAATTACATTGGACCCATCTATTTTTAATGATACGTTTTACTACGGCTAAGATTCTTGGTATTTTTGTTTACACTTTGGTTTGGTTTGATTGATCAGATGTATAGCATGATCTAGTAGGATGATGGAGCAGTTTATTATGTTGCTGGAATGGGATTAAGGATACGTATATTGGAAACCAATGATAGTGCGTATCATATTATAGCAGTTAGTATTGCCAAGTGATGCTATAATTGTTTATTGGCTCAAAGTACTTGGTACAGCTACTGATTTTAATTCATCATGGAGTGATCACGAGGGTGGTTGAGTTTATACAGGACATGGTTGTTGTTTTCAGCATGCGTAATTGGATAGCAAAAGATGCTAGTAAATTAAAGATGGAACGGTACTGATTGGTTAATTCTTGTGAACATGCATAAGGACGTATGGTGCTTAGATGGTATATAATACTATTTGATGAAAGATTACTCTTATTGGTTCATGGATCTTAGCGTACATGGGGTTACAAAACAGTATGGTTAAGTGTGACTTGGTTTTTGCAAGTGATCATATATTTTAATATATGAATGGGGTAAACAATTTTTTTTGTGGTACCAAGTAAATATTGAACATTCTGATTGGTCACGAATATATTTTAATGAAGCCCAACGCATGAACTTTGAAGACATATATGCATAATTTTACTCACGTCTTCAATAGTGTATGATTTTTGTTCAAATCGATTTGGTTTTCGATTTGTATTCTGGCTTGACGACACACACGAGTGATTAGTTTTGGATTTGAGGGGAAGCTAGTCGATCTTGATATGGAGTTTATTGTTATACACACACACGAGATTGAAAGATTGGTAAACCTTTGAACTATTCTTCATGTTACTACTGCTTGGTTTCCAATGCGATTGTAGTCATCTTTATTAGTATTTGGGGTGGTACTATGTTCTTCATGGCTGGAACTACAACGTATTTGTGATCATGGTGGTTAGTTATTCGACAAGTTCTTATGGTTATTTACATGCATCATTCAAGGGGAAGGTTTTTACTACTACTTGTTAGTATTTGTACTATTGGTTCAAATTTCTTTTGCCTTAATTTCATTTTTAGTTACGGAAAACTTCATGGAGGGTATCTTGAGGCATTGGAAAGATGGATTAGTCGTATGATATTGGTTCGTGGTTTTGAAGATCAAAGTTGCTTTTACTTAGCGTCTCCTAGTGGATTATGACAAAAAGGGGAAGAAGGCATTACATAGAAGATTTGCAACTTGAAGATCCTTGGTAATATTGCATGTTTAAGGGGAAGTTCTTATCTTTCATAACATCTTAACTTCAGGGGAAGTTCGTGCTTATTTGGTTTTGTCATTATCAACTAGGGGAAGATTTTTGGGAATTATATTTGAGTTGATTATGACAAAATATGAAAGATGAAGGACTTATGAAGACAATTGATGAAGAAAGAAAGACAAGGGACTTACTTGTTAAAGAAGACTTTATTATTTAGTCCCTAGTAGTCATTTGTAACCCTAGACTCTCTAGTATATAAAGAGAGGCAGGGAATTAGATTTATGGTGTGTCAAGATGTGAACACCAAAGGGGTGTGTGTGTACAGGCGTTAGAGGAGAACGCCTTGGGTTTTAGTTAGTTAGTTAGTTCCTAGGCGTATGTTCATGTAAACGCCTAGGTTAGTATTTGGTATATTAGTGTTTAGTGGTAGAGATGATGACGGAGAACTTTGTTAATAATAACAAACGATGTTTTCTTATTCCGCTGTGCATTATAATCGTTGTTATTGTTATCCCCTAGAGCTTATAAACGATCTTATCAGTTATATGATAGCTACCTTTAACCTTTCACATTTAACATTAGATCCAAGTCATTAACATTTTAACACACTCACTTTTTCATTCCTTTTATTAAGTTTAAGCAAGCATCATTGGTATATGAAACCCGCTTGTCATATTTACACATTTTTATGTGTTTACACTTCTCATTACAACTTACATTCTTTAACTCAAGTTAACCATTTCCACATCTTTACCATTACCTCTTTTAGGCCACTCGATTCTTTTCCACTTCTAACCTTACATAGGTTAGATTGATAACACCTTTGTTAACGTACGTTTATCCTTTACATTCATTTTAAACATCAACACGATCTCTTCGCGTTTTACTAAACAACATATTATTATGTTTTTACTTACATTCTTAACTCATCCCTTTTTAGTAATTAGCACAATGACTATACCATTTTCATTTCATCATTACTTGTCATCATTTCTTAATCTCATTCATTACTTTTTCACATTAATAGACGCTTAACAATTAGCGTGACAATTGTTATCTTGCTATCACACATTATACTTTAGCACACTTATCATTTATTACGTTTCACACCTTAAGCGTCAAATACTTTAATTCACAATTATCCCATCTCTAATATCACTTATCATTTCTAATCACATTCCATACCATTATTCCAACACACATTCATATAATCATAATACGATCACCGACACTAACCAAGGTGTACGACAATCTAATCATTTAGATACCTCAAGGCCTCTACGGACTTATATCACATAAAGATCAATACTATAGCACTCATTCATTATTATCAACTTAGGTTCATGTAAACTATCACATGATCTGATTCAAAACTTAAACATTTACTTTCTCGCTTTAACTTCTCTTACATTCAACGCATCTAATAGTGGTTTAAGTCTAGGAAACCTAAAGTGGAAATCTAATTCACTTAAACCGAAGCTCTGATACCAAGTTGTAACACCCCATGAATGACACGACTTAAAATCATTGAAATTTAAACTTTTACGCTGAAACGATTTGACTTAAAACTGACCTGCTGTTACTAATCGTTGAACTGATAAAATTTTGTAACAAACAGACCCTTGAAAGTATTTTTACATGAAACTAGACTCAATTGTCTTCGAAATGACGGGTGGTTCGACCCGTGACGACTTACGGTTAAAAAGATATGATTTTTCCAAATTAGTTCTCCAAATGTGTTCTCCAAATTAGTTCTTCAAATTTGTTCTCCAAATCAGTTCTCCAAATTAGTTCTCCAAACTAGTTCTCCACTAGTTCTCCAACTATTTTAACCACTTTAAAAACAGTTATCCATATACTTTGTTTTTACAAACATTCTTGACCCGTTTGACCCAAAATGGGTTAAAATAGACCTTGTCCCAAACACCCCATTTTCTGCATATCCCTTTTATATACTTTTGACCCATTTTCCGGAAAACGACATTTATAAAATGACATAACACCAAAACTTCCAGAAATCATTAGGTCATTATAAATATCAAATATATGCATAAACTTGGTCATAATGACCCACGGAAACGTGCTTTACAAGTGACGGGTGTTTTGCCAAACACCCGTTTTGACCCGTTTGCATACACCACTTAAACATAACTCTTTAACATGCTTTAAAACCTGTAAAATGACTCTTAAAACATTTCAAAGACTTGACACTATAAACATTAAACCTTTTATGACTCTCGGGGGACAACCTTGTCATGAGCTCGGTATCTACCTAAGCTTTACCTTCTTATCAATCTTCTAAACTTCCTCATTAGAATCCTTAAGCCTTATTTCCAAGCTTTACCTTTCCTTCACGTTTAACCCTACAAAACATTAACATCTTAAACCGTAAGCACAAGGCTTAGTAAGTAAAGTGTTCATAACATGTTATCATAGACATTCATACATTATACATCATAACTCATTAACCATTGCAAATCATTAAACATTAACACGTACCTTGATTCACTTAAGTAAAACATTTCCTATGGATCAACATTAACATACCTTAGCCTAGTCCACCATGCCTTTCCTTCATGACTAGTTGTGACAACCCGTACTTTCAGGTCATTTCTCGACACGATTCATGTCTCATTATTTCAACACTTTTAGTAAACTTGGTTTACTTGTTTCAAATTCGCGTAACCTTGGAGGTTTAGCGGCGAATTCATGATCATGACATCACGTACATTTCATATGGACTATGAGTAGTCTACATTTCATTGACATCATGTGCATTTCATTAGTTCAGGCACGACATTTCATTTCACCCTTTAACGTGTAATTTTTATATTTAATAATTTTTATCGCGTGAGTTTTTATTTTGATTATTTAAACCGTTATTCTCAAAAATGATCCCGAGGTATTTTTAAACTCACATTTGGTTTATAAAAACTATATTTTTAGTTTTCTTAGTGTTTCACATTTAATTGGTATTTTAATCGTTAACGTTTAATTATTACGTTGTTTTCTTAAAAATTTTACGATAATTATTTTATCACCCGATTTTCACAAGGAAAGTATTTTTACAATTTTTATCACCTCAATACACTCTATTTTGAGCTACTAAAAACTTTCATATACCTTAACTTAACTTAACTTTACTTACACTTTATTTATACCAATTTCAACAAATAATACACAAATATCTTCAAGTAGCAACATTTAAAAAAAAAAAATATATAAAGGGAGACAACCCTCCCCCAAAACCGGCCAAGGGGGGGAGGGAAGTCTTAATTGTGGTATGGTTCTCTTATTTACTTGTCTACTAATAATTCAAGGTATACAAAAAGTCTTACACTCCAAAATTCTTCACATACATTTCACATACTTAAAGTGTTTTACAAAAATCTTTCTCTCCTCTTTTGTGCACTAAGAACCGGCCATCAACAAGCTCACAAGGGATCAAGAAAATTTTTGAACTTCAAGTGTTATTTACAACCTAGATCATATCCTCTTTGTGGTTTTGAAATAAAAACCAAGGATATCTAAGTAAACCTTTGTTACCTACACCTCTTCATATCACTAGTAAGCATGTTTTTATCATCCTTATGTTTCCTTATCATTTTTATATGTTCCTTATCATTTTTGAAGCTCATATGCATGTTATGGAGTTTATACCATTTATTTCTTGATTTTAAGGTTTTATATACATATTAGTCATCCTATAATTATTCCCAAGTTAATCTTTGGTCTTGATGGTGATTAGGAACCCATGACACCCTAAGAAGGTGTATGGTAGGATTAGATTAGTTGTGGAGTTGATTTGAAGGGATTAGAATAGGTTTTGTCCGAGAAAAACTATTTTCGTAAACTATATTTTGTATTCTGTCCTTAAATCGAATTTCTGGAAAAATCAGTGGATTGTACGAAAGTTTGGCCTTGATTTTTAGAAAATATACTTAAAAACGAATCCGTGGCCTTTTGAACGGATAAAAACGGAGTTATAACGAAGCCGTGGTGAATTTTTAAAGTTTGACACCGACACGTATTATTTTCTGAAATTGACAGCATGCAGTTTTTGTATATTTCGGGTCAAAAACGAGCCTTAAGCTTCACAAATTATTTCGATTAGTCAAAAATATATTAGTTTACTTCGATACGAAGCTAAGGACATATTTTACGTAGAAAACGGATTTAAAACGACAAATATATGGCCGTTTTCATAAAGTTGCCGTAAGTATTATTTTCTGAAAATTATATTATGTTTGACGTAACAAGTTTTTCATTAGCTCTATCGTCCATGTTTGCGGCAGTTTTTACCCATGATGCAAAACTTTTTATAACAAAGTGTCTTCTAGTAAAATCAAGTTCATCGGCCATATTTTTCAAAACAAAAAGCCGTTTGTCAAACGGAGTCATAGTGAATTATTTACGAATGTTCAAACATGGGCCGAAACTCATTTTCTGCACACAACTCACAAAAATCACCAACTTTAGCCTTTGATATCTTTATGATCGAGACCTTTTGAACGAAAACTCCTGAACTGAAACTTTTAGATATCGATACAAACTTTCCAAAACTGTCGAGTTCGTTCTCTAACGGTCGACGTACACCGTTTTATGACTACTTTTCCGGAGTCATTTTTGTTGATTTCATGATTTTTCCGACGACATTGTTTTGCGACGAAAAATGGTAAATTCACCAAAAATCATTATAAAACCATTGTAGGATGACATTTTGACGTAAAAACATGTAAAGTCATTTTGATGGGTCAAGACGTCAAAAGAGTATTTTTCGACGACGAGTAATATTTTCAAAAACCCGTAAATGGTATAAATAACATACGAAGTGCATGCATAGCATTACATTGCAACTCATGACATATCATATCATTGATAATAGGTCCCGGTTGACGCATCATTATAAACCTCAGTGTACTCACATTTGCCGTTATTTCCAGTTTATCCAAGTGAGTTTTCATAGCCCCGTTTTTACATGCTTTCGATTATTTCAAACCCACGGGGGAGAATACATTGCACTACATTTCTTTTGTACGATACCAAGTATGTTAAATTCATTACATTGCTTAAGTTACCACATATGCCAATTTGAAAGTCCCCATTTCCTGAACCATGAACCGTTAATCTTTGAAGCGAGGATGAGTGGATAGATCTATCGAGGGTGACGCCTCCATCCGGGTTGGTGAATCCCAACCAGGAAAACGGATGCATTTCATTTGATTTCATTACAGAGTTGTCTGGCAAACACTCTGTGGAGGGGCATACATAATTATACAGTCTAGTTTCGGGGTCATGGGCTTAAGGCAATTGTAACATTATTTTTACGTGACTGGATTGTCATGCATATTCTATACTTGTGTAGTCGTATAAAACATTTACATAAACCTATGATTTCTCACCAACATTATTGTTGACGTTTTTAGCAATGTATTTTCAGGTAACTGAGGCATTCGCATCATAACATGGTTTAGGGACCTATATTTTGAGTCGCGGCGTTGACTTACGTTATGTACATTATGGCACTTTAATTCAAAACATCGTTTGGATTTGTAACATATTTGTATTTTGGCAAACTTTGTTAAACCTTTTGGGACCGATGTTGTACTCTGATTATGTTTTATGAAATATCCAACGATGTGTTTTTAAAACGACACTTTAGGTCGTTCAATATAACTGTGATGTGGTGCTATGACAGTCATTGCCCCCAGGAATTCCATTCCGCTGCAAAACAGGTAAATTGGGGGTGTGACAGATTGGTACCAGAGCTACAGTTATAGAGAACTAGGTTGCATCATTGACCCTAGACTATAGCTACATTATCATAGCATCTCATCATTTCATCATAAGTACATGTTCACTTTGCATGCGGTTTTATACGCACATTTTACGAGTTATTTATTTTCATTTCAAAACGATTGTCACATGGATGCCCTTAAATACCCATCCTATTATCTTTTCCTCATATTCTAACATGGAGAATTCCTTGTTATTCCCTATCACAATTTTCACGTCAATTGACTCATCATCGATAACGTTGTATACTGAGATAAACCCTTTTGGGAGGACGAAGTTACACCTACACCATCACGATCCCTATCGATTCACCGTAGGATCAGGACAATTTTTATCACTCAGTTGAGACAGATCATACTATTGGGTAGAACTTATAGGTTTGGTCCTAATGAACCTATTTTCTTAACTCACCACAAGGATTCCATTATCATCATTGTCATTATTTTGATCATCATTATCATTTCGAGCACCATCCGTACCATCACATCTCATACCCGATACTCATACACCTGACTTGC
Organism: Chrysanthemum seticuspe; assembly: GCA_019973895.1. Lineage (NCBI taxonomy): Eukaryota > Viridiplantae > Streptophyta > Magnoliopsida > Asterales > Asteraceae > Chrysanthemum > Chrysanthemum seticuspe. The sequence continues at coordinate 131,103,096 of BPTQ01000008.1, read as the reverse complement.
GGCTTGGGAAGCGTGCATGATCTGATACACTATTACCATCTACCACTAAGACTATAGACACTACACCATCTCATAGGTTTGAGGACTGAGAGAATTTTTGGGCTATGGTTGCTAGACCGCCTACTACTCCTACACTTGAGACATGATTAGACTACCAACAGGAACAGATAATAAGTACCTTCCGAGCTAATGTGATCCTTATCATTTCTATCTCTACGATAGTCACCACCTTGTTTATTTCATTCCTTACTCCAATTGCCCAATTCTCCATCATTTCACGACGATACATCACTACCTTACTAGGGGTTAGGCCAACTTTAGTCTCGATCAATTAGTAGACTGTTATTACTCTATAAGGTTCTCCTATGTATCCTACAAACCATCCAACAAATTTTATTCCAAATTATCCTGCTACTATTTCATGAAATTATTTCACTTGATTTTATCTCGAACTATTTTATCACCATCTTAGAAACGTTGTTTCATAAAGATTTAACGCAAGTTGTTTTATTATTAAATTATCAAATGGTTTCAGTCATTTTATCAACTATTTAATATTCTCATGCGAAACGATTTTCATGTTACTCTGAAAAATCATCGAGCTATCATCTTACAAAACAAAACGTTGAATACCAACTATTTATTCTACATCCCCTCTTTTGGAGATAATAAATTTCATCGTTATTTAACGCAAACTACTTTCAACTATTTTACCGACCATTTCATCTTACTCCTGTATAAAAAAAAAAAAAAAAAAAAAAAAAAAAAAAAAAAAAAAAAAAAAAAAAAAAAAAAAATTTTTACGACTTTAATAATACTCTATAAACAATGACCTTACTGATACTTTGCAAACTATTTTCTCATAGTATGATAAACCGACTAATTTGTTATTTTATAAAACAACAAACAATTGCAATAGCAAGTTACAAACTATATTACAAATTTTTCCTGCAAATAATATTACGATCTTATAAACTATTTTACCCTTTTGGTGAGCTATATTAGCCACTGTCTGATTCAAAATCACAAAACTTGGTACGCATACCTCATAGACTATTCGCTTTTACTTTACTGACTATGATATTATCAACCTCTAACCATCTTGATATTAATTAAACTACGAAATCTTCTATTATTTGACAAACGATAAATTGTTTTATTGCAAGCTATTTTGCGAATCATTTTACGAGTTATGTTATAATCTGAATGGTGTCTTACCAAAATATTTCACTATCATTGTTAAGCCGTTTTCCTATCACTATATAAGCTGTTTTAAAATCACCTTATCAAGTTGTTGCTTTAATACCAAGCCACAACTAAGATTTATTGTTAAATTGCAAATGATAAAAATGTTTCTTTCTTACTCGATAAAGTGGTTTTATAAACCTTTTCATAAACTTTACTGTAATTTCTTACCAACTATTTATTCTCGTTCAAAAGCAAAGTGTTATAATCAGATATATCGTGCATAAACATTTCTTTCTGTTAACACTCTATAGATGCTTACGCCATTTATCTCTTACTCAACCGATAAGTTAGGATTTGACGATTGACCTTTTAGGAAAGACTTCCTATACCATCTGTGAGGAGGATTCCTCGATACAAGAAAACAATGGAAGGATTTTGGGGATTACCGACAAGGACTAGAACTAGGAGGTAGGATGATTCAAAACTCAACAAAAATCTTAAGGCATCACGAGACATCCCGAACCACTATTTTGAATTAGAATCCAAACTCTATCATTCCATAGGTACTAGCTAGATCGAGATACGAGATTTAATACGAAGCGAATACCCATGAAACAACACTATAGGGATATACCAAGTCTTCTATCTGGGGCTGCAGAACATTTCACTAAACATAGCTTCAACAATATGTGAACTTCCCTACAATGAGTTTCCCTTAAAGGAAAAATTTGGTTAAATTAAGGTTATCGCTATAAACTTCCCCTAAGACTTTGTGATCTCTAGAAATTCCAAGAAACCTCGAACTTACCACCTTCTATCACATCTCTTTAGAACGCTTATTCTTAACATAGGATTTGAACACGTCTCATTTTCCTCTTATTTGAAGAATTATGGCGCCGAAGAAAGCTCCACCAGCTATGACACAAGCCGATATTCAAAAGTATATAAAGGATTGTATAGATAGGGAACTAGAGAAAGAACGGGCAACGATAGCTGCTGCTGCTACTGCTGCTGCTATTGCTGCTGCTGCTGCCGCGGTCGAGACCACGGCTGTTACTGAAACTACTAGACATGCTACTACTACCGGAGTTACAGGAGATTCGAGAGTTCGAAGTGGTACATACATGGACTTTAAGAGCAGTGACCCCCCGAAGTTCAGAGGCACAGAAGGAGCCATTACTATGATCCGTTGGTTGGAAAGGATCGAGTTGTTATTTCTTATATGCGATTGCCCAGATGACTGCAAGGTGAAATTTGCTACTAGTACACTCTTGGATGAGGCAATGTTATGGTGGAATCATTATGCACATCCTATTGGTATGGAAAATGCTTATAAACTCTCATGGGATCAATTCAAGAGGTTGATGACTAAGGAATATTGCCCACCCAAGGAGATGAAGAAATTGAAAATGGAATTTATTGGGCTAGTAACCGTTGGTTATGACATTGAGACCTACATCAGAAGGTTTCAAGAGTTGGCTGTTTTATGTCCATATATGGTTATGGACAATGAGAAACTACTGGAACGTTTCATTGGAGGACTTCCAAAATGCATTCAAGGAGAGGTAGCCTCTTTCGATTTGCAAACAATTGAAGAGACCATCAAGGTAACTCAATTACTTATGGCTCAAGTGGTAAAAAAGGAAACCATTATCAACAATAACCACCACAACAATGACAACAATCAAACCAACAACAACCGCGACAACAAAACTAACAACAACAAAAGGAAATGGGAAAATGACCAGGGAGGTTATAACAACAACAACCAAAGCCGTAACACTAACCATCGCCAACAACCAAATAAAAGACAAGAAGCCGCCAGGGTTCAAGTTGCTGCACCAACAAAGGAAAGAACTTATACTGGAAACTTGCCACGATGCCATCAATGCACTCTACATCATAATGGTCCATGTGGTATATGCTTTATCTGTCAAACAGTGGGACACCTTGCTAAGGACTGCAAGGGAAAAGGATATGTTGGGACTAAACCACTATGTAATCGATGTAAGTATCATCACACAGGTCCTTGCCCTGCCAAGTGCCGCGAATGCCAAAAACCGGGACATCTAACCAGGGGTTGTAAAGGCAAAACTATAATTACATGTTTCAGATGTGGGGAGCAAGGACACTATCAGAATCAATGTCCTCAAAACCAAGGTCAACAAGTTGAAGGTGCTCATGGGAAGGCATACATGTTAAGAGGAGGAGAAGCTCGACAAGGCACCAACGACGCGAAAGACTGAAGAAGATCGGAAACTAACAGTCTTATTTCTCCTTATGTACTATGTTGTACTAAGTTTATGTTTTCATCATCTCCGAATCTTTATAACCTAAGATGTACTACTTTGGATAAACCACTCGTTGTAAAATATTCTCATCTATTGTACTTTATTTCCTTTCGATTCGAGATCACTTACGAGAATGTCACTTCTTTTTACTTTATCGATCATTTTAACGACACTTCTCCATGTCTTCTCTCCTCGATGTTCATCACAATTTTAACATCAGTTGACTCAACACCAAACAACATATGAGTCGATTAGTCCAAGCATTGCATAATTACTCCTAAATTATACATAGCCTGATCACCTATGTCTAATTCAGGAAGGATCATGCAATGAAGGGATAAGTAGGCTTATATGTGTAAGTGATTCCGTAATCGAGCCAAATTTTCAAAAGTCTTCCGTCAAACCAATTTAGCCTAATCTCATGACAGTTCTTGTTTGATGAGTTGTGAGATTAAGTGAAAATTGGTTGGTAAAAAGTCTTTTGAGGGTTTTGCTCGGGAATGGGAAAGTTTACCACATCAAACCCTAAACCCGATAGACTAACAACGATCGAATTCAGGGACTGAATTCCTTTTTGGATGGGCGAATGTGACAACCCGTACTTTCAGGTCATTTCTCGACACGATTCATGTCTCATTATTTCAACACTTTTAGTAAACTTGGTTTACTTGTTTCAAATTCGCGTAACCTTGGAGGTTTAGCGGCGAATTCATGATCATGACATCACGTACATTTCATATGGACTATGAGTAGTCTACATTTCATTGACATCATGTGCATTTCATTAGTTCAGGCACGACATTTCATTTCACCCTTTAACGTGTAATTTTTATATTTAATAATTTTTATCGCGTGAGTTTTTATTTTGATTATTTAAACCGTTATTCTCAAAAATGATCCCGAGGTATTTTTAAACTCACATTTGGTTTATAAAAACTATATTTTTAGTTTTCTTAGTGTTTCACATTTAATTGGTATTTTAATCGTTAACGTTTAATTATTACGTTGTTTTCTTAAAAATTTTACGATAATTATTTTATCACCCGATTTTCACAAGGAAAGTATTTTTACAATTTTTATCACCTCAATACACTCTATTTTGAGCTACTAAAAACTTTCATATACCTTAACTTAACTTAACTTTACTTACACTTTATTTATACCAATTTCAACAAATAATACACAAATATCTTCAAGTAGCAACATTTAAAAAAAAAAAAAATATAAAGGGAGACAACCCTCCCCCAAAACCGGCCAAGGGGGGGAGGGAAGTCTTAATTGTGGTATGGTTCTCTTATTTACTTGTCTACTAATAATTCAAGGTATACAAAAAGTCTTACACTCCAAAATTCTTCACATACATTTCACATACTTAAAGTGTTTTACAAAAATCTTTCTCTCCTCTTTTGTGCACTAAGAACCGGCCATCAACAAGCTCACAAGGGATCAAGAAAATTTTTGAACTTCAAGTGTTATTTACAACCTAGATCATATCCTCTTTGTGGTTTTGAAATAAAAACCAAGGATATCTAAGTAAACATTTGTTACCTACACCTCTTCATATCACTAGTAAGCATGTTTTTATCATCCTTATGTTTCCTTATCATTTTTATATGTTCCTTATCATTTTTGAAGCTCATATGCATGTTATGGAGTTTATACCATTTATTTCTTGATTTTAAGGTTTTATATACATATTAGTCATCCTATAATTATTCCCAAGTTAATCTTTGGTCTTGATGGTGATTAGGAACCCATGACACCCTAAGAAGGTGTATGGTAGGATTAGATTAGTTGTGGAGTTGATTTGAAGGGATTAGAATAGGTTTTGTCCGAGAAAAACTATTTTCGTAAACTATATTTTGTATTCTGTCCTTAAATCGAATTTCTGGAAAAATCAGTGGATTGTACGAAAGTTTGGCCTTGATTTTTAGAAAATATACTTAAAAACGAATCCGTGGCCTTTTGAACGGATAAAAACGGAGTTATAACGAAGCCGTGGTGAATTTTTAAAGTTTGACACCGACACGTATTATTTTCTGAAATTGACAGCATGCAGTTTTTGTATATTTCGGGTCAAAAACGAGCCTTAAGCTTCACAAATTATTTCGATTAGTCAAAAATATATTAGTTTACTTCGATACGAAGCTAAGGACATATTTTACGTAGAAAACGGATTTAAAACGACAAATATATGGCCGTTTTCATAAAGTTGCCGTAAGTATTATTTTCTGAAAATTATATTATGTTTGACGTAACAAGTTTTTCATTAGCTCTATCGTCCATGTTTGCGGCAGTTTTTACCCATGATGCAAAACTTTTTATAACAAAGTGTCTTCTAGTAAAATCAAGTTCATCGGCCATATTTTTCAAAACAAAAAGCCGTTTGTCAAACGGAGTCATAGTGAATTATTTACGAATGTTCAAACATGGGCCGAAACTCATTTTCTGCACACAACTCACAAAAATCACCAACTTTAGCCTTTGATATCTTTATGATCGAGACCTTTTGAACGAAAACTCCTGAACTGAAACTTTTAGATATCGATACAAACTTTCCAAAACTGTCGAGTTCGTTCTCTAACGGTCGACGTACACCGTTTTATGACTACTTTTCCGGAGTCATTTTTGTTGATTTCATGATTTTTCCGACGACATTGTTTTGCGACGAAAAATGGTAAATTCACCAAAAATCATTATAAAACCATTGTAGGATGACATTTTGACGTAAAAACATGTAAAGTCATTTTGATGGGTCAAGACGTCAAAAGAGTATTTTTCGACGACGAGTAATATTTTCAAAAACCCGTAAATGGTATAAATAACATACGAAGTGCATGCATAGCATTACATTGCAACTCATGACATATCATATCATTGATAATAGGTCCCGGTTGACGCATCATTATAAACCTCAGTGTACTCACATTTGCCGTTATTTCCAGTTTATCCAAGTGAGTTTTCATAGCCCCGTTTTTACATGCTTTCGATTATTTCAAACCCACGGGGGAGAATACATTGCACTACATTTCTTTTGTACGATACCAAGTATGTTAAATTCATTACATTGCTTAAGTTACCACATATGCCAATTTGAAAGTCCCCATTTCCTGAACCATGAACCGTTAATCTTTGAAGCGAGGATGAGTGGATAGATCTATCGAGGGTGACGCCTCCATCCGGGTTGGTGAATCCCAACCAGGAAAACGGATGCATTTCATTTGATTTCATTACAGAGTTGTCTGGCAAACACTCTGTGGAGGGGCATACATAATTATACAGTCTAGTTTCGGGGTCATGGGCTTAAGGCAATTGTAACATTATTTTTACGTGACTGGATTGTCATGCATATTCTATACTTGTGTAGTCGTATAAAACATTTACATAAACCTATGATTTCTCACCAACATTATTGTTGACGTTTTTAGCAATGTATTTTCAGGTAACTGAGGCATTCGCATCATAACATGGTTTAGGGACCTATATTTTGAGTCGCGGCGTTGACTTACGTTATGTACATTATGGCACTTTAATTCAAAACATCGTTTGGATTTGTAACATATTTGTATTTTGGAAAACTTTGTTAAACCTTTTGGGACCGATGTTGTACTCTGATTATGTTTTATGAAATATCCAACGATGTGTTTTTAAAACGACACTTTAGGTCGTTCAATATAACTGTGATGTGGTGCTATGACAGTCATTGCCCCCAGGAATTCCATTCCGCTGCAAAACAGGTAAATTGGGGGTGTGACACTAGTTAAGCCAAACTAGTCTCAATCCCACTTTACATAAACATATATTCAATTACCCCATTTCTTAGCATAACAAAATCACATAACATATAATGTGGAGAATCATATAACAACATATAATGACCGGTTTACTCACCTTAATTCCAAGATAGTGATATCAACTAGAATCATCATCATCAATACCATCATTAGCCTCTTCTTCACATCCTAGGTCAATTATCATAACACTTAATAATCATAATTAAATAATTATGAAAATGGTTTATATAACCATATCCCATTTCTTAAACACCTCAAATCATCATATAATCATATCTTGATTATGTGACGATCAATCCATAAATTACTAACTTAATAAAACTTAACCCATCATCATCATAACATCTTTAATTAGCTTAAAAACATCATTTACCCAATTTCCCCAAATAGGTATATGAACCCTAATTTATAATTCATCAATTAGCTTAGGGTAAATGATTACTTACTTGTAAGGATGAATAGCACTAACTTATTTCTTGGTTTGAAGCATTAATCCTTCATCAATTTGACCATTGGAGAATCCTGTTCTTTTCCCTTCTTTTTCACTTCACGACACACACATACACACCTAAATTATTCTGGAAATCTAATGATACAAGGAGAAGGATTCCAGACATATGTAGGTGGTATGTTTGCCTAATTGGCACATTAGGCCCTTCAAGTCTCATTCCTTCTATTTTGGCCACAACATACTTTATAACATGTTTAGCACTTGGCAACTTAGGTCCCTTAAGTCAATTTTCCTTATAAATGTGACATATCATATTTTCCATAATCATTTACATAACATTTGTTGACTATTAGTTTGACTATCGGGTTGACTACAATATAACATTCGTTGACTAACTAATCACGTTAAACCTTGGTCAATTTCATCTAAGGTGGGGCCTATTTGTATCCGGGATACGGGTCTAACAGTCCTGACGGCGTACGTTGAATCCATACAGAACCGATTTCACAAAACCGTGTCCGAAAACTACTTTAGGATTTAAAGGTCATTCGGGCATACCGATATGTCCATAAAACACTATAAACATTAGAAATATGAAATTCTATCATTTTACGACAATTCCACAAGTTTTGGAATTTTACGTTTTCTAGTTCTGCGTTTTACGCGAATTACGCGTTTTTGACCCGCGTTTTCAGCTTTAAGCAGCGTTTTTGCACCCAATGAGATTTATCACACATTTTATATTTTTATATGGAGTATAATAATGAGTTTTATCATTCCTGCAAGTTTCGTATTTTTACAATACCCGGTTTTACATTTTATCGCTTAACAAATTACGGTTAGCGTTTAACGGAACCAAATCATACTCTAAAGTCAAGATAAGATCAAGAGTCATCATCCTAGCCACCTATGCATATTGTGACATCCCATATGGGGGTTAGTCACCTTGGTGGTGGCTTGATCTTAACCATCCTTCATTTGGATCTTTACATGTGTCCTAACTTAACCATGGTTAACATTTAACCCAATATATGGTTAACCAAACATTTCCTACTATAAATAGCAAGTTAAAACTTCATAAAAAACTCATCCTTTCACCTCTTGGTCGTTCACTACTTAACACAAACAACCTTCCCATAATTTGATTCATAACTCCAAGTTTATGCTAAGAACTTTGAAGTAGCAAGTTACTACATCAAATCTCTAGCAAGTTTAAGTGATCTTTTTGAGTTTAGATCTACTCAAGTCACTTTGAACTTCATCACCAATGCTTTAAGATTACAAGGGTCCTAAGGTGTGGAAGTCCTGCTCAATCCAAGGTCCTAAGTGTTCAATCAAAGTCCTATCCTTACTAGTTACTCCTTTCTTGATTGAAAGCCAAAAGTTGTAAGCAACTAATCACCACCACCATCTCATGTTTATTATTCCTAATCTTGTCAAATACATGTTATATATATGGTTACTATGTTGATTCATGATGTACATATACTCAATCATATGTTTTAATTCACATATTGTCGTAAAAGTAACAAACTAGTAAACTAGTCATATTCAACACATTTGAGACCATTAAAACCAGTTACATATGGACTTGCTAACTTACATACTATTGTAGAAAGTATAAAAAGGTAAACATAGCAACTTGAATCACCCAAAATGGACAAATGAGTCAAAAGTTATAGTAAAAAGAAGTTAGCGAAAACCTAGAAACGCCAAAATGCTTACTGCCTAAACTGTCCAAAAATAAGTGGTACTTCTGGTCCGAATCATCAAAAAGTTAAAACACGAGCGTTGTCCGGAACGATGTTTTACGGCTACCGCGTGGGAACTCGGCCTAAAGGACTAAACGATATCATTATTTGCCTAAAATTTGCAAAACAGCTTTTACCGGCAAAAGTTGGATTTTCACAAGTTGAGAAAATAGAAACCATATTATATCTAGTTACATATTAAGTTAACAAAACTGCATTCAACTTTCGGAATAGTATTTTCGCAAGTAATGGAAAAATGACCATTTTACCCTTTTCCACCAATTTTTACCAAAACTTCATTATTGACCATGTTAATAAATTGTGATCACTAGTAAACGATGAGAACTTGTAAAAAGTAGATATTTACTAAAAACATGATAAACTTTATGATATAATAATCTTCACTCAAAACATACGTTTTATCTACTAAGTGCTACAATAGTAGGGAGCTTCATGTGAGGGGTTTCATTTGGGTAAAACGTATCGACGAGTTGCTGTATTTACGATTTAAAGTGTCCTAGCTCCTCGAATGTTTACTACCTGACCTCTGAATTATGATGGCCCGAACGGTATTACGATATCTATAAACTAAATACGTTTTCACATACTAAACTGTTACTATAAGCAACAAACTATAAATGACTACATCATAATCAACATAGAGACATATATAGGATGGTTTATATTTTTCCTAAACATTATTCCAAACCTAAGTCGCAACATTCCATTTTAGGTTGCATGTAGAAGTTTCCCGATTTATCCATCACATCCGTTAAAGCACATTGATATGTGCAAAAACACATATCATTTCTTTATCAAATATAACCCAAAATAGCCAAGAAAGATCCGTTTATTGCTAATATTCGTTGTTTTCTTGAGTTTGTGCTTGTGCAGGTACGGATATGTCAAAACACACAAAAAGAAGCTAAATCAGACGAAAATTCGAGCACGACAGATTAAGAGAGTTTGAGCTGAGCCGGAAGGTTGAAATTGTGCATTTGTGAAGATTTTATTCTCTGAGGATGATTTCTGAAAGTTATAATCAAGTTTGAAGAATTGTCAAGATCAGTCCCTCATCTTTGAGCTTTTGGCAAGAATGACCCTTGAAGATTCAAAAAGTTGCAAAATCAATCCCTGGATTATTTGAAGATTGACAAGAAAGGCCCTTGGATCATTTTCTAAATTTACAGTTTGGCCCCTGAAGTTTCAGCTTGTACATGTTTAGACCTTATGATGTTAAATGGATTCAAATCCAAGTCCAAGATCCATATTATACCAAAGCCTAAACAAACCAAACCCACGGCCCAATATCAATCCCAAAACCCGGTCCAAGCTTTAAACACTTATACCCGGTTTACCCATTTCCCACAACCCGTTACCCACTTTTACCCAGGTCAAACCAATGTAAAACCCGGTCAACAAAACCAAATAAATATAAAAAAACTCTTACGCGCCCATTTTACCCCCAAATATTACCCAGCTAAGAACCCTAAATTACCCACGCATCAATTCGGCCAAATTAACAGCAATTAAGGGTAATTCCGTCTTTTCCCTGACAGCACCGGACACCACCTGACACACGTGACCGCCAGGTCATCAATCCGTGTGCTATACACCTAAATGCTCTTCTCTGATTGGCTGTTGATGCGTGGATGATCTAATCCAAAGGCTGAGATCAAATGGGATGCGTGGAAGGTGATCCAAAGGCTCTAAATGCACTCAAAGAAGCACAAATGAAGATTTCTAGATCCTTCCAAGGCCTCATGCTCGTGTATAAATACTCCCTCACTTCACCATTGTAATCCAAGTAGTGTAGTAGTAGAATAGAGTAGTTAATGAGTAATGCTTAGTTTTTAAATTGTTAAAGTTTAATTTCTGTATTCAAATCATCCTTTGTACTCAAGTTTTTAGTAATAATAAATCATTTTCAGTTTTGTTAATCTTTTCACATCTAAATTTCTGTTTACTGTTCCATTAGCCTAGAAATCATTCTTATAATCATTTGAGTTTAATTACAATTCAATTTCAGTTTTCATATCTCTCAAAACAAAAATCATAAAAAAATTGAAAAATATTTGAAAGAAAATAAAAATAAAATCTCTCAATCCTGTTTTCAAACTGAATTTAGTTTAAGTTTTATGTTACAAAAAGCTCTTATAAGATCATTTTAGCTTATACTCTCACTACTCAGAATCTACTCTTAATTCACTTTTTGGTCAACAAAAGTCAATCTGCTGCTATTATTGTTTCTGAGTTGCTGAATGGTGATGAATATGGGTTGATGTTGTTAATTTGGGGTTAATATCAGTTTAGGTTAATGGCTATTTGATCTCTTTTAGCATGCCATTGTGGCAGGACCACTTGTAAGTTTTGAAATCTGTCCTTAATCTTAATTCTGCTATAATCTGAATTTGTTGATTGGATCTTTGCTGTTTAGTTATAAATAGTTATATTTGATCCGGATATAATGTTGGTATAGAGTAGTTGAATAGTTTTATGATTCAATATTTCATATCAGTAGAATAACTACTGTTTGGATCAGATAGATTAACCAGCCTAGAGGTTAGTTTAGTGGTTAGTGTTAGTTGCTTCAATCTCAGTTAAGTGCTATTAGTGAAATCTAGTCATAAAATTAGTCTTGTAACAGTTTCAAAGCCAAAATTCAGTTTTAATCTCACGTAATCTGCATAACAGTTAGGATTTTATAGCATTGGCTTGCATATAGGATTAGAATAAGTAACTCTATCTTATTTCAGTCATATTTTGTCCTAAAACATCAGTTTCATTCCATTTTATAAGCTCACAATCTCACAAAAGTCAAATTCCCAAAACTGTTTTCAAAAGTCAAAAAGTGTCAAAACCAGTTTTCATCAAACTTTCTAGGCTTTGTATTAGCTTCATTTAAGCTTGTCTTGATCTGAAATTTGGTACAATTACTCTTTGGTTGGTGGTCTTGAGGACCACAGTTTTGGTTTTCACATTAGCTTATTGCTAAAGCCTGTGGATAAGCTTAAATATAGGGGGTAAGGTCTGTTTGGCCTTAGTAGTTAATTAGCTCAAAACTTGGTAGATTGCTAATTAGAGGATAGGAGTAGCTGGAATTAGTTGATATTAGTTAGCTTTAGCATAAATTAGCTTCTGTAGCAGTTTGGTAGCTTATAGTGCCCTTTAGCTTATTCTTAAGAGCTTGTTATTCAAGCAGTTGCACATCAGCTTCTAAATCTTTCACATAAGCCATAGTTTTTATAATTTTCCTAAAATTAGAATAATATTTTAGACTTTTACTGAATTTTTCATAATCTTTCATCACTGTTTAGTATTTTTCCCAATTTAAAACAGTTTTTAGTACTTTTTAAATAGCTTTTATTACAATTAAATCAGAAAATCTTCAAAAAAATAAATTTTCAATTTTCATAGATTAAAATAAATACAAAAAGCAAAAAAAATAATTTTTCTAGATTTTTCCTAGCTTATTTTGTAATTTTTAGCCATTTATTAGTTTTAAATGGTTTTTAAATTCGTAGAAAATAGAAAAATCATCAGAAAAATACAAAATTAGTTTTGAAAATTCTCTTAGGTTATTTTAGATTTTTGAAAAATAGTTTCATAATTTTCCCACTTGTTTTCATAATTTTTAACTATTTAGTTTTATTTTTAAAATTAGAAATTAGTTTTTAATCCGAATAAATTCCAGAAAAATCCTAAAAATTAGTTTTAATTCATAAATAGTTTTCAAATTGCATTCTTAGGGTAAAAGTAATTTTAGATCATATTTAGGATTTAGATTAGACATAGTTGCATTTTATTTGCGTTTCATTTTTATCATATTAGTTTAATTCGCATATTTAGGATTCCCCGTAGTGTAATTTCCATTTTATGCTTCCCTTGCCCCGTAGTTTAGAAAACATCAAATTATCCCCTTTTCCCATTCAAATCCCGATAATCGCGACGTGAGTTGGAAATTCCATTCATCCCTCGTTCGGAACGATCTCGGTGCTCAAACCTAACACGTTTGAGTTACCAAAATACTACAAACTTCTATAATTGGTTTCCCGAGCGAATCAATTTTTGGCGCCGCTGCCGGGGAGGGCTTGTAGTGAGTTTTCGTATTTACGTCTCGAATCGCGTGCATTTGAAGATCCTTCCCCGAGTGAAGTTACCGTCGTTTTTGTATATATATATTTTTTTCAAAAACCCAAAAACATCTAAAAACACCAAAACATTCTTCCTAGAGTGTTTACAAAACCATAAAAATTAAAAAACCAACAAAAGAAACTGAAACGTCAATTGTTACGTCGGCTCACCTCAGAAATACAACCTATACACGGGGTATAAGGAAAGTCTTGACATTGAATTGCAGACTGAAGAACGATCCACTCTTCGTTCCCGCTCCGCTGCGCGTACTTTTGAGAGCTACCGAGCACCGGTTGACGTGACGGTTACAAAAATATTGTGTTTTCTTAAATATAAAAACCCAAAAAGATTTTCCTTTTCAAAATTTGTTTTAAAAAACCCAAAAATATTCTTCTTTACCCTCTGAAACCGATAATTCTTTCTTCTTAACCCTCTATAAGTTTAATTCTCATGGAAACAATCAAGTATCGTCATTGTTTTCATTGCAAAGGCCGTATGGAAGACGATCAGTATTGTTGTCTTAATCCAGAATGTGTATGTGAGCGATGTGGACAACCTGGTTCTAAAAAATCTTGCTATTGGTGCGACTTAGCCGACAAACAATCTCTCGATGACTCTAAAAGTTTTTCTGACCATCCGCCACAACCCGAGATATGTTCTTATCGTCGTTGCCTTCATTGCCAAAGCCATATGGAAGAGAAAAAATTTCGGTGTTTGAAATGTATATGTGATTGGTGCGGAAATAATTGTCGGAATGGATTTTGTGATGTATGCAATAATTTTATTAATCCAAATCCAGATCTCGCCCGTCTTTATGCACGGCTAGAACAAAAGAGTGCTATTTATAATGACATAATTGGAGAACCCTCGATTCCTACTCCTTCTCCGGTGAGGGAAATGGAATATGTTTCTGAGCCCGAAGTGACTCCCGAGCCTATCACGGAAATGGTGGAAATAGCTAACTCTTATCCGGATAATTCTTCGATTTATCAGCTCTTGTGTATATGGTGCAGAGGACCCGAATATGGTGGGAATTGTCCCGGTTGTAGCAATGGAAAATCAGGAACCGAGTTTCACCACAATCCTTACAACGAAACAACCGATTTCCCTAGCCAACCTCTGTACTATGAGCCGGAATCATACTCTTGTGAGTATTGTGGTGGTCCTCACCAAGGTTTTCAATGTCAAGTTCAATTTAACAACTCAACCTTTGGTTATGAACCTTACCCGTATTCGTCACAACAATCATACTGTTGTGAGTATTGTGGAGGTCCGCATGTTAATTCCGATTGTCAGATGCAGAATCCGATTGTTTACGAGCAAGTTCCTTGTAATAATTACGACTATGCTTATAACTCACCTCCACAATACCAAGAAATTCAACCGCAAACTCCGTCAGATGATCAAGAATTTCACCAAGGTTGTTTCAATATATTACAAGAGTTAAAGGAATTAAAAGAATTGCTTAATAAACCGGCTCAAGAAAAAGATCCTAATCAAAAGACCTATCGTGAATTATTAGCTAAAGAAGCCGCGAAAGTGATCCAATATCGTCCAACTACCTATTATTACGATTCTGATTCTAATGACGATTATACTCCTCCGAGTGGCAATCCCACTCCCGTTTCTTAGCCTTTCATTTCCGACTCTTCCCCTTCACTCACGCCGGTTGAGAGAAGTGACGTCGTTTTGGAAGAGGTCGATGATTTTGTTTCTTCGATAATCGTTGAACCCGTTGACTCTCTTATAATGGGGGATGAGCATCTTAGTACTATTCCAGAAACGGAAGAGACTAGTGTTGAGATCCTTATCCCAATCCCAAGAGAGTCCGAGGTTGTTCATGATATTTGTGATGAGCCTTCTCTTGATATTTCAAACGATCATGATGAGATGTTCTCCGATTCCGATAACGATTCTTATGGAGACATCGATTTTGTCGACGATTTACCTTTTGAGCCCGTTCACATAGAAGAAGATAATGATTTTGAGCCAGAAGAAGAAGAGATTGAGCCCGATGATATTCAGATCGAGGATGAAGCATTACGTGAAACGTTGTCGAATGTTTATCTTCTCATTTCTAAGATTGAAGCCCTTAACGATAATTCAAGTTCGCTTCCTATCTCCGTTAAAGATAGTGATTTCTTACCCGAGCTTGAGACTTTCTGATTTGATGAAGAGATTAGTGGCAATCCCACTATTGCTGATGTTTATCCTCCGATTCTTGAGCGATTCTACTTCGATGTTGATATGAGTAAAGTTTTGAACGAGATTTCCGATACTCCGACGAATGACCCGATCATTGAGGATGCTATTGAGGACTGGATACCACCGGGTATTGAGGATGCCGTTAATGACCCCGAGGGGGATATGGTTGTTCTTGATGGTTTTCTTGACTCTCCTCTCTCTCATGAGTCCACCATCCTTTATCCTAATGAGCTGACATGTGAAGACAAAATCTTTAAACCCGGGATATTAGACATAGATGAGCTTTATGCTAAAACTGTTGTTCGAGAAAAGGATCCTCTCTTGGATGCCTTCATTGTTAAGCTTTCACCTCCTTACTATGAGCTCCCGTCTTTCTTGGAGTTTTCTCATTCTGATCCGTCATCCCGTCGTCCGCCCGCTAAACCGCCGGATGATGGATCGTTCTTTCTTAACATACTTTTTGTGAGTTTGGGAGGAGTTATCCCTTATGTGCTGGAGCCCGACATTTTCTTTCCCTCCCAACCCACCCAGTCTCATTCTTTCGGGAATGAGGACACCATTTTTGACCCTGGTATCTCTACTGTTTGCTTCCCCAAGGACAAATGAATTCGGGGACGAGTCAGGCTAGCGACTCGGTGATCAAAAACAGTAGCACTTCGTGGGAGGCACCCCATGCTTATCTTTATCTTCTTTCTATTTTCTAATAAGTGACATGAAGGGGTTAGCCTCTTCGATTTCTCGTGTTTGGTTGTTTGTGATATTGTGTTTAGGATTTTCCCGATATGAAGACTCTCGTGCTCGAAGTTTGTCTTTTCTCCACTCGAGTTTCATGATCGATGCTGATGAAAATCCGATATCCTAATCTTATCGACTAACGTTTATCTTTTAGCATACTTAATAAACGGCTTTTAGATTTTCGTTGATACCCTTGCCTTTAAACATTGAGGACAATGTTTCGTTTTAGTCTGGGGTGGGTAATCTTCGATTTGATTTGACCGCACTTGCTTATTTTTTGTCGTATACTCTCGCAACCCCGTTTTTCCTTAGAAAATAAAAAATTGTGCAAAAATGAGAAAAAATTAAAAATTTTTGTAAGCTTTTGTTAGTTTTATGATTGAAAAGTCTTTGCGAGTTTCTTAGAGGTTACTTTAAATATGCGTTTTTCTTGAAATAGCCTTTGCTAATTGCTTTAGACAAGAGGCTATAAAACGCGATTCTTGCTCAAAAGGCCAAGAATTTGCAAGTCTCCCTAAGTGATTTTAAATATGCGAAGCTTAAACAAGAATTTGCGAGTTTCTTATAAGTGACTTTAAAAATGCGAGACTTGAGATTATTTGACGAAGCATTTGCTAAGTTAATATATGTTTTGACACCTTGTTGATTTTCCGCTGGTGAGAGTAGGAATGTAATTCTGACTTGACCGGGCGTGTTGAGCCCTAGCTTGTTCCCTTAACCATAGATAATCTAAAAATTATCGGCTAAGCATCCGCGGATCTCATTATTTGGGATTTTAAATTTGCGGAGATCGAGAAATGATAGAGTTACTTATGAGTTTAGATGCTAAGCGTGGAGTAGTTGGTTCTCTTTAGAACCCATCGAAGGTACTTATGGCTTTTTGTTCCCACAAAATTGTTTCACCCCATATTTGTCTAAACAATAATTAGAGATGTTGAGTTTTTGACGATAGTTAGTTCTTTATCTTCTTAAAAGAATCTTTGTTTTAAAAATTGGGTACACATCAAGGATCTGTAATAAATAAGTAATAAGTAATAAATAAAGTTATGAGCTGCGGTGTCGAGATCGGACCCTTGGATCTTTAGCCAGGATTGGGTGAGGTTCTTGGTCTAACTAATTGGGATCCTCATTTCATGAAGCCTATAGTCTTGGAATTACCCCGTGAAGCTCCGTGGTTCATAGCTCATATAAGTAAAAAGTATAAAAAAAAAAAAAAAAAAAAAAAAAAAAAAAAAAAAATGATGTTGAAAAAAAAATAAAAAAAAAATAAAATGAAAAAGTAAAAAATATAAGTGAATAAAAATTCCTTGATGTGGACCTCATTTTTGAGACAATGGTTCTTGAGAGAAGATGGATAACTAATTAGCAACTTAACTTTGTATCTTTATCGGAATAAAAGTTATCGAAACGAGAAATTTGAAGAAATTCATTTCTCACAAAAATAAAAAAATCTAGAGGAAAATAGGAAAATGGGAACAAAAGGTAATTACACAAGTAACTTCCATGGGTAGTGTTAGCATCTAAAGTCATATTTAACAATGATTTCGATTTTACGCTTAGTTTGGGGACTTGTGAAAAATCAGGGACGATGTATTCTATCCGTATGGTCACTTCACGCTGTGTTGTGTTTCCTACTCCGTGATCCTAACGTGTCGTTTGAAAAATGTTGGAGTTATTGATCGACATGAAAGTTCAACAAACCGTCACTCATAATCGGAATGTGCTTAATCGTAATATCTACTTGTGAATAAAAAGGTAAACAGGGCGTTTTTAGAATTAAGGGTTCTTAATCTCTTTTGAGGAATCTTTGCTACTTCTTCATAGGTTTAGTAGAAAGAGATTGAAATCCTTGGTTTTAGAAGCGTGAGTTGATTGCATTGCGTGAGGACACGACAATGGTCTCGTCTGGGGTATTTTGATATGTGCAAAAACACATATCATTTCTTTATCAAATATAACCCAAAATAACCAAGAAAGAGCCGTTTATTGCTAATATTCGTTGTTTTCTTGAGTTTGTGCTTGTGCAGGTACGGATATGTCAAAACACACAAAAAGAAGCTAAATCAGACGAAAATTCGAGCACGAGAGATTAAGAGAGTTTGAGCTGAGCCGAAAGGTTGAAATTGTGCATTTGTGAAGATTTTATTCTCTGAGGATGATTTCTGAAAGTTATAATCAAGTTTGAAGAATTGTCAAGATCAGTCCCTCATCTTTGAGCTTTTGGCAAGAATGACCCTTGAAGATTCAAAAAGTTGCAAAATCAATCCCTGGATTATTTGAAGATTGACAAGAAAGGCCCTTGGATCATTTTCTAAATTTACAGTTTGGCCCCTGAAGTTTCAGCTTGTACATGTTTAGACCTTATGATGTTAAATGGATTCAAATCCAAGTCCAAGATCCATATTATACCAAAGCCTAAACAAACCAAACCCACGGCCCAATATCAATCCCAAAACCCGGTCCAAGCTTTAAACACTTATACCCGGTTTACCCATTTCCCACAACCCGTTACCCACTTTTACCCAGGTCAAACCAATGTAAAACCCGGTCAACAAAACCAAATAAATATAAAAAAACTCTTACGCGCCCATTTTACCCCCAAATATTACCCAGCTAAGAACCCTAAATTACCCACGCATCAATTCGGCCAAATTAACAGCAATTAAGGGTAATTCCGTCTTTTCCCTGACAGCACCGGACACCACCTGACACACGTGACCGCCAGGTCATCAATCCGTGTGCTATACACCTAAATGCTCTTCTCTGATTGGCTGTTGATGCGTGGATGATCTAATCCAAAGGCTGAGATCAAATGGGATGCGTGGAAGGTGATCCAAAGGCTCTAAATGCACTCAAAGAAGCACAAATGAAGATTTCTAGATCCTTCCAAGGCCTCATGCTCGTGTATAAATACTCCCTCACTTCACCATTGTAATCCAAGTAGTGTAGTAGTAGATTAGAGTAGTTAATGAGTAATGCTTAGTTTTTAAATTGTTAAAGTTTAATTTCTGTATTCAAATCATCCTTTGTACTCAAGTTTTTAGTAATAATAAATCATTTTCAGTTTTGTTAATCTTTTCACATCTAAATTTCTGTTTACTGTTCCATTAGCTTAGAAATCATTCTTATAATCATTTGAGTTTAATTACAATTCAATTTCAGTTTTCATATCTCTCAAAACAAAAATCATAAAAAAATTGAAAAATATTTGAAAGAAAATAAAAATAAAATCTCTCAATCCTGTTTTCAAACTGAATTTAGTTTAAGTTTTATGTTACAAAAAGCTCTTATAAGATCATTTTAGCTTATACTCTCACTACTCAGAATCTACTCTTAATTCACTTTTTGGTCAACAAAAGTCAATCTGCTGCTATTATTGTTTCTGAGTTGCTGAATGGTGATGAATATGGGTTGATGTTGTTAATTTGGGGTTAATATCAGTTTAGGTTAATGGCTATTTGATCTCTTTTAGCATGCCATTGTGGCAGGACCACTTGTAAGTTTTGAAATCTGTCCTTAATCTTAATTCTGCTATAATCTGAATTTGTTGATTGGATCTTTGCTGTTTAGTTATAAATAGTTATATTTGATCCGGATATAATGTTGGTATAGAGTAGTTGAATAGTTTTATGATTCAATATTTCATATCAGTAGAATAACTACTGTTTGGATCAGATAGATTAACCAGCCTAGAGGTTAGTTTAGTGGTTAGTGTTAGTTGCTTCAATCTCAGTTAAGTGCTATTAGTGAAATCTAGTCATAAAATTAGTCTTGTAACAGTTTCAAAGCCAAAATTCAGTTTTAATCTCACGTAATCTGCATAACAGTTAGGATTTTATAGCATTGGCTTGCATATAGGATTAGAATAAGTAACTCTATCTTATTTCAGTCATATTTTGTCCTAAAACATCAGTTTCATTCCATTTTATAAGCTCACAATCTCACAAAAGTCAAATTCCCAAAACTGTTTTCAAAAGTCAAAAAGTGTCAAAACCAGTTTTCATCAAACTTTCTAGGCTTTGTATTAGCTTCATTTAAGCTTGTCTTGATCTGAAATTTGGTACAATTACTCTTTGGTTGGTGGTCTTGAGGACCACAGTTTTGGTTTTCACATTAGCTTATTGCTAAAGCCTGTGGATAAGCTTAAATATAGGGGGTAAGGTCTGTTTGGCCTTAGTAGTTAATTAGCTCAAAACTTGGTAGATTGCTAATTAGAGGATAGGAGTAGCTGGAATTAGTTGATATTAGTTAGCTTTAGCATAAATTAGCTTCTGTAGCAGTTTGGTAGCTTATAGTGCCCTTTAGCTTATTCTTAAGAGCTTGTTATTCAAGCAGTTGCACATCAGCTTCTAAATCTTTCACATAAGCCATAGTTTTTATAATTTTCCTAAAATTAGAATAATATTTTAGACTTTTACTGAATTTTTCATAATCTTTCATCACTGTTTAGTATTTTTCCCAATTTAAAACAGTTTTTAGTACTTTTTAAATAGCTTTTATTACAATTAAATCAGAAAATCTTCAAAAAAATAAATTTTCAATTTTCATAGATTAAAATAAATACAAAAAGCAAAAAAAAATAATTTTTCTAGATTTTTCCTAGCTTATTTTGTAATTTTTAGCCATTTATTAGTTTTAAATGGTTTTTAAATTCGTAGAAAATAGAAAAATCATCAGAAAAATACAAAATTAGTTTTGAAAATTCTCTTAGGTTATTTTAGATTTTTGAAAAATAGTTTCATAATTTTCCCACTTGTTTTCATAATTTTTAACTATTTAGTTTTATTTTTAAAATTAGAAATTAGTTTTTAATCCGAATAAATTCCAGAAAAATCCTAAAAATTAGTTTTAATTCATAAATAGTTTTCAAATTGCATTCTTAGGGTAAAAGTAATTTTAGATCATATTTAGGATTTAGATTAGACATAGTTGCATTTTATTTGCGTTTCATTTTTATCATATTAGTTTAATTCGCATATTTAGGATTCCCCGTAGTGTAATTTCCATTTTATGCTTCCCTTGCCCCGTAGTTTAGAAAACATCAAATTATCCCCTTTTCCCATTCAAATCCCGATAATCGCGACGTGAGTTGGAAATTCCATTCAACCCTCGTTCGGAACGATCTCGGTGCTCAAACCTAACACGTTTGAGTTACCAAAATACTACAAACTTCTATAATTGGTTTCCCGAGCGAATCACACATAACATCATCAACTCTCGGTGAGTTCATAGCCCCATTTTCTATCATTCAATTGTTTTACAAACCCTTGAGGGAGATACATGCTTTATTTTAAATCGAACACATTGCTTTCAAACTATATGGTTATCTGATTGTTTTATTGTCACTAAGTTACCGCATTTGCCAAACATAAGTCCCTAATCATGAACCATTAATCACTATAGAGAGTGGGCGCAAATATTGTGAATAGATCTATTGGGATTGACGAATCCCGTTTGTGTTGACCGGGTAGGCAAACAAACGCACTATATTTGAGTAACATTAGGTAAAACGACAATTTTACCTATTAGGGCTGGTACCAACATTTTCACCAATTTATATTGGAATACGTTAACGCCTTGGTTGCATGAGCTTAGTGAAATAAATAACTGTTTAGTTTTCAACATTATGGGTGTATAACAACGTGACCCACACAAACATTATTTGTTCAACATTTAACAATAAACCTATGGATTCACTCAACCTTTGTGTTGACGGTTTTAAGCATGTATTTCAGGTCCATATTGTACGAGGCTGGCACGGAGTAGCACGGATACTCAAGAAAGCTATAAATTTTATTATCATTCGAAAACCCATTTAATGTATTTTGTAAACCGTGAAACTACTGGGACCTCATTTTTGTAAACTCTGATATTTATATAAAGCGAATGATAAATCTTTTAAAACGACTCCATTAGAGTTCGTTTTCTATTGTTATGACTGTTGTGCCATGAAGTAACACCCATTTTGAATTCCGCTGCGTATCACGAAATTGGGGGTGTTACAAACTCGAACCCAAAACCTATCGCATGTGATAACACCTCCTGCCATGTTAGGAATTAGAAATTCCAGGTATTAAAGAGTCGGTCACCTCAAGTATATGTAATCGTTAGAAAGCTCGTAGTCGTAGTTATTCTTAAGTTAAGTAGTATTTAGTTTAGTAACACCGTGGAGGACGGACGGGTCTTTACCCACTGTATGCCTGATCCACAGCCCGATGTGTGGCGATTTATGTAAGACTATAAATACTCTCTACCTTCCAAGGTAGAGAGTTGGAGCTCATAATAATATCTTTCACTTTCTCTCACTAAGTTCCCTAAACCTCTAACTTTCTCTCTCTAGAATTCCACTTATACGCCTACTTATGTTAATGGTTTGATGTGTATGTGAAAACTTACATCCAACAATTGGTATCAAGAGCCATGGTTAGATCATATCTTGCACATCTTTGGATTTCTAGTGGTTTTTGAGTTTGAAAAAGTTTAGTGGTTTTTGCATCATTTGGGTGATTTCTAGTGTTAAAGTTTGGATTTTGATAGTACTTTTATGTTTAGAATCATCACAAGTGTTTAGGTTTTGATTTGGTAAGCTTGAATCATCGTGGTTGGGTAGTTTTTGGATTGAAAAGTGATGTTTATGTTGTTTTTCTTGCTAGCGACTTGACATACGGATTTGTTTCTTCGTAGCGACTTGCTTTACAATTCTGTAGCGAGTTGCAGTTTTGGGAGCTAGCGACTTAGGCCTAGCGACTTACAGTACAAGTAGTGGACTCTCCACTACGGGTAGCGACTTGGTGTTAGCGACTTGGTCAGTAGCGAGTTGCTATTTAGCGACTTGAATCTTTAGCGACTTGATTAGCGAATTGCTGCCAAAATTTTGCTAGCGACTTAAGGCTTAGCGAGTTGCAATTTAGCGACTTGGGACTTTAGCGACTTGGTGGTATAGCGAATTAGTTGTTAGCGACTTGGTTCAAGAATTCGTAGCGACTTGGTTGATTTTTTCCCGTCAAAACTTCAAACGGCCATAACTTTTGAACCGTAACTCCGTTTTCAGCGTTCTACCCATCAAAACGACCGTGAGAACGAGGAGAATGGCACGCCGAAGAAACTAAAGTTTGATTCGGGTCAATATTCGAGGTCTAAATCCGCTCCGAACAGAAGTTATTGAGGTTTTTAAGTTTTTAGACCTAAATTTCTCAGGAAAAACGGGCATAAACCAATCCGAATCACAACCAAACAACATCTCTGCTTATCCCACAAACAATCATAAGACCTAACACACAATTGTCTATCATTGTGTCGATCCATTAGTCGTCTTAACACATTTCATTGGTCATTGCTTAACGGTTTATTCTTGATTTTAGTAAAATCCCGCGAAAGATTCTATTTCCCGGTTTAAATCATAGACTTGTAAAATCCAGTGCATTCTACCATATCATGTCTTACTCTACTGACCCAGTGATTTCAGAAGTGCTTAAATTGTATGATGTTGTGGATAATAATCATAATGGATGCTACACTGAACGATTAAAGATGTTTGAATTAAACAACGAGGATGTGAGATCTTCATGTTCTGAGTACAATGAGAATGAATTGCACCTGATACAGAATGCCATGCAAATGGAATGCAGCATTGAGCCCTATCAACTACTTCATCTGCACCTCATACAGTTGTTATCCATAGTTGGGGATCGAACATGTAGTGCTCTTTTCCGCCAGAACTTACCTACATTGACAAGAAGCTTGCTGTTGAACTTAGAGCATTTAAAGCTGCAACTTACCAATGAAGAAGTTCAAAAAGATGGTTCCAGTGCAGCTCTTCAAGTAATCTACAAACAATTTCAGCCATTCATCAGTGGGGAATATTCAGCAGATTACGATCAACACTTGACTGGAATTTCCTTCAAAAAACATACTGGAATGGAAATTCAGGAATTCATTGAGACATTTATCCAACTCATGGATAATGTGAAAAAGTACATTGAGGAAACTGCACAAAAGGATGAAAAAGTGAATGAGTGTCAGGTGCAGTTGAGAGATTGTTGTGATAAGTTGGGTAATGTATCTATGGAAGAATCGGGTGTTGATAAATGCAGAATGTTAGAGAAAACAAATAATGATGAGTCGGACAATGCTAAAATAGAATCTTCATGCTCATGTTCACAAGAGAGAGAGGTGCACCAGTCACAACCCGTGCAAGCTAATGCAAAGGAACGCTCCATGGAAGCTTCGGATGTACCCAAGATAGAGATGCACCGGCCACAACCTGTGCATGTTAATGAAGAGGAAAGTTGCATGAATTTTTCTGCAGTACCTAGGTATGCATCTTCTTCTCAAAATGATGATTATGAATTGCATGAGTACACTGCATTTGTGCCTGATGATTCCTTGACCACTGAACTCAATACCTATAAGGATCAAGTTGCCATATACGAACAGCGTGCTAAGTTTGAACTTACCACTCGTGAGCAGGAGATGGATATCCAAATGCGTACAATTATTAAAAAAAGTAATTTTAGAGAAGAAGTATTAAAACAAGAGTTAAACTCCTTACAAGAAAAGCTTTCCAAAATTGCTAAGCAAAAACACGAACTTCAAGAAAATGTTAAAATGCTTAAGCAAGAATTCAAGGCTAAGGAATCAAAACTTTTGAATGATTTCTCCAATCTAAAAACTTTGAAAAACAAGCTTGAAAATAAGTTGTACGTACAAGGGAATACCATTCAAACTGCTCACATGATCACTAAGCATCGAGTCTTAAGCGATAAGCATAGCATTCCCCTTGTTGAGGAACCAAATCCAGAGGTAATTAAAAAGGCTAGAAATGCTCATAAGGTGCTTTATGATGGTAATGAAATCCTTAAGCCTAGGCAGAAACCTAGTTGCGTTGAGTGCACTGAGGAAGATAAGAAATCTGATGAAGTCACTAGGGAGAAAATGAATAAGAAGTTAGAAGATCCTGAATGTAAAAAGAATAACATAACGATTAAACCCCACAATTACACTAAAGAAAATTGGATCTCCTTGAACAAGTTTAATCCTCAGACTCTATTAACCCCTGAACAAGTGTTCTGGAAAAAGGATTTAGATAAGCAAAAAGCAGAGAATCTTGTTGTAACGAACCCTCCCCTTAGGAAAATGCCTAGAGCGACTGTGTATCCTCCGAATACACCAATGCATCTTGTTCCTAGAAGAATTTCCACTAAAAGCAAGACCTTAATTAGTCAATATGTTATCTTTCAACTATTTGTTGATTTTGAGAAAACTTGCAAGAAAAGGATCACACCCACTGGTATTACTGAAGGAGAAAGGGGTTTTGAGCAAACTAAAGAGTGTTATTTAACTGAAGTCATGCCTTTCTTTAAACAACTAAAAGATCATTTTGAGAGTCTTAAAAAGGGAATGAATTCAGACATTAAAGAAATGGAAAAGGAATTTGATGCAATGATTGTTGAGGTTAGTGATTATGAGAGAGAATTAAAATATAATGAGATTGAGAGGAAGAACTTGCATACACTGAATGAGAATCTGATTTCTGAATGTATTGCTCAAGATGTGTTTTTCACTGCTACAAATTGTTCCATTAATGCTTCTCAATTTCATGAATTATATGTTGCTCTGAAAGTCTCCCATGATCGTGTCATTGAGCTTGAAACAACAAATTCAAAATTGCATGAGAAAATAGAACAGGATGATCATGATAACTTGGTCAAACATTATTCTAAATTAGAAGTTGAACATCTTGCTTTGCAATTAAAACATCAACATCTCAAAGAAAATGTTAAAACCTCAAATATCAAGACATCCTCTGATGCTCCTGAGTTTGATGCAGTTTTTGAAATTAGCAAACGTGATGAACAAATTCGAGCTCATTGCCACACGATCAAAAGATTGAAAGCCCAAATTTCACAACTGAAAGGTAAAAAGAAGGATGTGACTGGTTCCCATATGCCTCCACCTTTAGATTCTCAGAATTTCCAACTTCAAAACATAATTGATAACTTGCAAAAGGAAAATGATTGTTTTAAAGCTGAAATTTCAAAGGTTAATGATCAAAAGAAAGAGTTATGTGATTCATTTAAAGTTAATCATGATAAACAAATTGAAAAGATAACTTCTTTACTTAACGATATTGAGAATCTGAAGCGTGAGGTGAAAGGAAAGTTGCCAATCCCCAATTGCAAATACTCTGTTCCTAAGGTTTCTGATTGTAATAAATATGCTATCGATATGTTATATATTCCTCCGCCCATTAGGAATAATGAACTTGCACATAAAGCATATCTCTCATACCTTAAAGAAAGTTTGAAGGGTCTCCGTGAGATTGTTGAAGATGAAAGATTAGAAAAACCTTTTGATAGTACTATAGCCTATGCCTGCATGGATGCCAAACGATCTCAGGAACTCTTAGAGTATGTAATTGTCACAAGTCCGAAATCTAACAATAGGCGAGATAGAATAGTGGTGCCTTGTTCTATGCCTAAAGCCAAGCATGTGACCCTTGATATGCCTTGTTCCATGTCGAAATTCAAGCAAGCAACCTTTGACGTGCCTCCTAGAATTTCAGATCCCAGCACTTCTAGACCAGGAATGCAGAAAGTAATGAAGCCATGTAATGTTCCCATCGTTACTTCTACAGATGTTAAGATTGACACTAAAGTTAGCGGGTCAAAACCTAGAAGCAATGCAAAGAAGGATAGGATTACGCAAACTAAAAGTGATCATGATAAGGAAGTAAAAGAACACCATAGGGACAAGAAGTTTGATTTGAACAAAAAGAATCGTGTTAGTTCTAGTATTAGCTCTAAGCTTACTGAAATTAATTCGAGGCCTTATGCTGTCTGCAAAACATGTAAAAAATGTTTATTTTCTGGTAATCATGATAAATGTGATGTGTTATTTCTGAGATCTAAGAATCATACCCCAGTTAAGAAAGTTTGGAAAGCAAAACAGATTAAGCAATCCTGGAAACCTACAGGGAAGGTTTTTACCAATGTAGGATTTAAGTGGAAGCCAACAGGTCGAATGTTCACGAATGGCAAACCTTGCTCTTTAACTAGATCCACTATGCCGAGAATAGTGCCTGTTAAGGTTTGGAAGCCAACTGGTAGAATAATCCCATTAAGCACAAAATGTCATTTGACTAAGTCTGATGCCTCTACTAGTTCAGCTCCTAGGGATAATGCCATTGCATCTAGGGTTTCTGCTGATTCAAAGACTGTTTGTGCTAACCAAAAGGAACCCATCAGCACGTGGGGATCCAATGTTTCCAATTCTCTGTCTTCGTCTGTTGTCCAAAGCAGGTCGTACAAATCGTCCCTTGGTATTTGGATTCGGGCGGCTCTAAACATATGACTGGGCTCTTAACAATGACGTCTGTTCACTTCAGTTCAGGCCTCGTTCCTCATAGAAAAGAAAAGTGTACACTCTTCTGTGCGCTTTATCTTCAGCTAATGAGAAATTCTCTCGCAAATGGCCATTCTCATCTACATTCTTCATCAACAAGCTTCATGTTTTTCCACGCTCATTCAGTCATCAAGTGGATCTACGTTCATTGGTGTATACTCTTATTCACTTGTTAAATCAAAAATGGCAACTTCTGATGCAATTTTTGAGGGGGAGAAGAGTGAATATACTACATGATGATGGATGTTTGAATAATGGTTATACGACTTAATTTTTGATGATGATGAGTGTATATTCTTTTTGATGAAGAGTGAATATACTAAGGATAACTGGGATTCATTGTTTTGATTTTTGATGACTCTCCTCCAACGCCTAATGCTTCACTTACTAAGGATAAATGGGAATCAATGTTTGGGATTCATTGTTTTTCAAAGATAGGTTTGATGAGTACTTTCAACCTCCGACGAATGTTGATCATCCAGCTTCTGAAGCTCATGCTCCGGTTTCTATTGACTCAACTGGTTCACCATCTAAGAAGTACTTCTTGGAATTCTCAAGAAACCTTATCTCCAGTTATTTCACAAGGCATTTATAATGACTATCATGATATTGTAAGTTGCACTATTGAATAATGATCCGCTCTTTGGTATTCCTGTGCCAAATCTTCACGGATTGTTGTTCATGGATAATGATCCGCTCTTTGGTATTCCTTTGCCAAATATTTACGGATTATTGTTCCTCTCATTGTGCACGCTATAAATCAACCACATGAACATTAAGGAAAATGACTACCTCATTCGCTTGAAGACATTTGTGGTGAATCTTCCAGATCAGTCTCTACATGTATACCTTTAGGAAGAATGCATTAATGTCGAGAAATCATTTGTTCCGGTTCATTCAGTGGATCGACGTACATCCGGTGGTACGTTGATTCACGTGTTGGGCATTTGACACAAGCTGATTACTTCGGAGTTAATCAATTATCACTTATTTGAGATTGAAGTTAAAATTCACAAAGGCGAGCTTGAGATGCAAATGCATGGAATTCTTCTTCAGTTTCAAGTTTGGTATATCAGGTTTTCTTTATCAGTGGTCACTTCAAATTGTCTACATATGGGTTGATAAAGATAGTCAGAGAGAGTTTCTATCGCAGTGGTCCTATGGCTCCTGGACACTCCAGTTCAAGACCCGCACTTCAAGACAGTCCCATTAGTTCATCCCTTATACCAAATTCTTCTCCAGAAACTCCATATGTACCTCCATCTGAAGATGATTTAAAGAAATTGTTTGATCCCGTGTTTGATGAACATTATGAGCCAAGTGCTAATGAACTGACAATTCCTACTTCAGAGGCTGCTCATATTCCTGTGAATGACGTCAATCCTTCAATCTCAATATCATTAAGTCAAGAAGCGCCTGCTGCTGATCACTCTGTCTCATCAACAAATCATCAAATTTCTAGGGTACATCATGGAACTATGTCTGGTATCAATGATGAAGTTAATCCCTTTGCTACTCCTGAAGATGCCCCCTTTGAGAACGTATTTGCTCCTGAATCATCATCTGAACCATCTTCATCAGGAGAAATTGACTCTGCAACTTCAGTTCTTCAACCACAACCACATGAACACCTCAGAAAATGGACTCATGATCATCCATTGGACAACATCATTGGAAACCTCTCTCGTCCAGTATCCACACGGAAACAATTTGCAACCGATGCCTTGTGGTGCTTCTTTAACTCCGTACTCTCTAAGATCGAACCAAATGATGTTAAAACCGCCATGGATGAAGACAGCTGGTTCAATGCCATGCAAGAAGAAATTCATGAGTTTGATCGACTTGATGCATGGGAATTAGTACCTGATCCAGATTGTGCTATGATCATTGCTCTAAAGTGGATCTTCAAAGTGAAACTTGATGAGCATGATGATGTGTTAAAGAACAAGGCTCGATTGGTTGCTAAAGGATACCGTCAAGAGGAGGGTATTGACTTTGAGGAATCATTTGCTCCTGTTGCTCGAATCGAGGAAATCAGAATCTTTTTGGCTAATGCTGCTTGTAAGAACATGGTAGTCTATCAGATGGACGTAAAGACGACATTTCTGAACGGAGATCTTAAAGAAGTCGTCTATGTCAGCCAACCCGAAGGCTTTGTGAATCCAGAGCATCCTACCCACGTTTATCGTTTGAAGAAGGCTCTTTACGGTTTAAAGCAAGCTCCAAGGGCATGGTATGATACGCTATCAAAGTTTCTTCAATCTACCGGATTCAGCAAAGGAGTAGTCGATCCAACATTGTTCACAAGGAAGTCAGGCAAACATTTAATTCACGTTCAAATTTATGTTGATGATATCATATTTGCCTCGACTGACCCCAATGAGTGTGACCGTTTTTCAAATGAAATGGGTTCTAAATTTCAAATGTCAATGATGGGACAAATGTCATTTTTCTTGGGATTACAAATTTCACAAAGTCCCTGAGGCATTTTCATAAATCAATCTAAATATGCAAATGAGATTTTAATGAAATTTGGATTTGATTCAAGTAACCCTGTTGACACACCCATGATTGAACGAACCAAACTAGATGAGGACCACTCAGGGATCATGGTAGACCAAACGAAATATCGTAGTATGATTGGATCCCTGATGTACCTCACTACTAGTAGACCAGACATCTTGTTTTCTGTTTGCATGTGTGCTAGATACAAGGCTAAGCCTACTAAAAGGCACCTTGAAGCGGTTAAACGGGTCTTTCGGTATCTCCAAGGAACCATCAATATGGGACTTTGGTACCCGAAGGACACCGGTATGTCACTAACAGCATATGCAGATGCAGATCATGCAGGGTGTCAAGATACTCGTCGAAGTACGTCTGGAGGTGCTCAGTTTTTGGGTGATAAGCTTGTGAGCTGGTTTTCAAAGAAGCAAATGAGTACTTCTATTTCCTCTACAGAGGCTGAATACATAACCATGTCATCTTGTTGTGCTCAAATCCTATGGATGAGATCCCAATTATCTGACTATGGCTTTGAATTTAACAAAATCCCTCTGTACTGTGATAATAAAAGTGCTATTGCTCTCTCATGCAATAACGTACAACACTCAAGAGCAAAGAACATTGACATTCGACATCATTTCATCAGGGAGCAAGTTGAAAACGGTGTGGTGGAACTCTATTTTGTGAGGTCTGAATACCAGTTAGCTGACATCTTCACCAAAGCTCTTCCAAGAGAACGTTTTGAGTTTATTTTTCCACGTCTTGGCTTGAAAAGCCTTCAACCAGAAACACTCAAACGTCTTCAGGAGGAAGACGAAGAGTAAAGGTATATCTTCATCTGTCTCTTGTATATATCTACTCGAAAAACAAAATACAAAATTATAAAACCTTCAAAAATCAAATAGAAAAATATAAAACTTTCAAAATCCATAAAAATTTGAAAAATTCGAAAAATCTTCAAAAAATATTGTCATTTTGTCATGTTTCTCTCGATTCGATAATATCTACGGTCTTGATGTTGTCATTCAAAGAATGACACGGGTCTTTAGATGTTGTTCGAATTTTTATATATAAAAAAAAAAAAAAAAAAAAAAAAAAAAAATTTCAAAAATTCAAAAAAATATTTTTGGGAGAAAGAGAAACAATGGTTTATTGTCATTTCAGGCAATAACCCGTTTTAAAAGAAAGAACAGAGTCATGTTTTATCATGCTTTCAAATTCCATGCTCTGATTCTACAAACATTTATCTGCTGAAAACCAAATGCTTTGAAAAATAACTCGGTCTCTATTTTTGATAATCATCAGGACTTATTTGTCAAAATCTCTATCTCTCAATCAACAACCTATGTCATTGATTGAGGGGGAGAATGATTTCAATTAAATTAAAAAAGTTATTTGCCATTAAATTGTTTTCAAAAGATATACATGCATGTTTTATCAATGGAGTTTAAAGTCTCAAAATCCGATCCTTATCAGTTAAAACACTTTCATAATCAAGTCACAATTCCCCTTAAAAGCCTTCAAAATCAATTTAAATCTATAAGAGATCACAAATCTCAAATGATTTGATAATTGTGATCGGGGGAGAATGTGTGATTTAAATTGGATTTAAACTGATAATTCGGTAAATGGTTTTATAAGGATGTACATGCTATCCTGCCCACATGTGACAAACGATTTCAAATTTTCCATGCACATGTTGAGGGGGAGTATCTATCTTAAACCTATGATTTGAAATGTGATCAACTTATCTCATTGTGCAAGTTCCCTCCAGTATGTGCAAAACTCTTTTCAAACCTCGAGGCACATATTGAGGGGGAGCAAATTTATGGAAACCTCATCCTTCCCGGAAATGCTATATCTACTTGAGTTGATGTGGGAAGTGATGTTGATATCTTTTAGAAAATGGTAATCAAAGAAGTTAATTCTTTCTCTTGCCTCCGTGTGCAAAACATTTTCAAATACTTGATGCACATGTTGAGGGGGAGTTCTCGTTCTAAAAATATCAAAAACAATTCAGGTACAAAATGATTTGATAATATATCACAAGTATCTGAATTGATTTTCAAATGGTTTTCAATTGGTTCCAATGGCAGATGAACAATACCAAATAGACCGACCAACTTTACTTTATGCACGGTGATATAAGGATGATAAGGTTAGGTATGTGTTCCCATGATCCGCCAGAACCGGAGGGATCTACCCAGGGACAATCCACTAGTTAGTGTAGAAGTCCTTAGGTATGATGATAAAAGGAGAAAAGTGAGATATGGGAAGTGTGCAGACTGAGACTGAGCTAGTACTGGAATAAACCCAACAAGGTTCTAGCTATGAAGTCTCGGTAAGCACTGAAGGGGTTGAAGAATTAAAAAGAATTGAATGAGAAAAGGGTGAAAACAAATAGCCCTCCATTTATTCAACCTTAGGGCAGAAACCAGGTTCAATTCATATGCTACTGATGGTAACATTGGTATTGAAGACAAGACGTCATGGACCCAGTGACGCACTGCACTTCAACTTTCCAAACCACTCAAGTTTCTCTTAAAAGGACTTGTTTCATTCTCACGGGGAACCGACATTATCTATCGACTTTCTCTTAGAGATGGTTGATATTGAAGAAGGAGACCCTCTCCCTAGTCTCCGGCACAGGATCCAAATATGCACAAATTGAGTCTAGAGCCACGAGATCTTCAATAAATCTCATTAGGACACTTTCAATGAAGACTCTCTGTTTCACACAATGTGGAAAGAGAGATTATATCTTGAGTCCTACGCACTATCCTTGTGGTATTGCCAGAACATCTGAGTGATGTGTATACATATTCACTATGAAGATGGAAAGCCTTCTGGAGCCAACATCAAACAAGCTCCTGGTAGGTGGCATGTGAGATCTATTATATAGATCAACCATGTGACAACTGAACAGAAACAATGGGGCGATTCAATCTCTTGAATCAATCCTGGTTCAGGTTATGGATTGACGGATACCTTTGAAAAACCGGTCTTTGTGCATAAAAACTCTTTTCTTTAGCACATCGACCGTGTACTCATTTTTCAAACCAAAAGGTGTTTTTATGATTGATAATTGATTTTCAACAAAACCTTCGTTGTATTGCAAAAACAATTTCTATTGAGCAATACACGATTGTTTTTCAAATCTCTTTTCATCAATCAGTGGAC
The DNA here is from genome assembly GCA_019973895.1 of Chrysanthemum seticuspe. Taxonomy (NCBI): domain Eukaryota; kingdom Viridiplantae; phylum Streptophyta; class Magnoliopsida; order Asterales; family Asteraceae; genus Chrysanthemum; species Chrysanthemum seticuspe. The sequence goes on along the minus strand of BPTQ01000008.1, from coordinate 131,069,462 downwards.
TTAAAACTCGCTGGTTCACTCACTCCGTGTTGTCTTCTTTGAGATGTTCCGGTTTGAGAACAGCTAGAACAGCTGCGAAACCCTGTCAAGGAAATTCTTCGGAATTATACCTGATCACAGGCAGTACATGTACTGATCAACGGGGAACCGTGGGCCGTGTACCTCAATTCAACGAAAGTGATCAAAGACACTTTCGTGCGATTTATTGCTAACTGTTGTATGCAGGTACGCCCGACGTTTGCAGCTGATCAGAATGAAGCGGTCAATCCATAGCCGCATGCTCACTTAACACATTCATCTATAAATAAATCATGATTAGTGCATCAATGACTCTGATATTTTCACTCCATGCTTCTGCTACGGTGCTGCCAATATCATGATTCAACAAAAGCTTCCGCTACTCTGATGAGAAGACATCATGATCTAGAATGTGAGCATGTCGGTCCCAAAGTCACAACACCACAATGGATGTCTCAGAGATTTTTGATAGCTGATGATCTCAAATGCTGGCTCAAATTTATTATCACATGGATCAGTAAAAGACCTCCACTTGGAATAACCAAACATGCAATGTGAAGAATCAATGACTACGAGCTTAGGAGCAAAGGACTACATCATGAATGCAAGATCAATTGTTAATGTATTATCTGGTTGTATTCATTGTAATTTTGGTACATGATTGAGGTGACCTCTCTTAGGGGGAGATTGTTAGGAATTAGAAATTCCAGGTATTAAAGAGTCGGTCACCTCAAGTATATGTAATCGTTAGAAAGCTCGTAGTCGTAGTTATTCTTAAGTTAAGTAGTATTTAGTTTAGTAACACCGTGGAGGACGGACGGGTCTTTACCCACTGTATGCCTGATCCACAGCCCGATGTGTGGCGATTTATGTAAGACTATAAATACTCTCTACCTTCCAAGGTAGAGAGTTGGAGCTCATAATAATATCTTTCACTTTCTCTCACTAAGTTCCCTAAACCTCTAACTTTCTCTCTCTAGAATTCCACTTATACGCCTACTTATGTTAATTGTTTGATGTGTATGTGAAAACTTACATCCAACATGCCAAGACACCTTAAGGAGACCTTGTTTACTTAACTATGAAAAAGCTAACTAATCAAGTAATATGTCTAATAATATGACTTTACACTTCAACTGTTTATATGATAACACAATAAAGTTTCAATAACACTTTATTGATATATATCAAATAACTACACTCGTTTGTTTGCGGAATAAACGATGAGATTAAATGATAATGTATGTTTGGTGATCTTCTCATCAAACTCAAACACAAACAAAAGTTAGTGTTTGAGTAAGAACTATGCTTAACCAACAGATTCTAGATTTGGGAGCTTTGGAGGATGATGGGCTCTTGAAAGTGTTAAAAACTTTTAATACAAGAGATACAATATCCTACCTTACAACATCCTACTTATAGGCAAAGACAATATGAATACCATTACAGTAAAAGGTACATGGCAATATTTGATAGGCAAAAAACTACTTTGTACTTTTGTTTCTATTCCTAATAAAGTATCAGACATACTTTATAGACAGTGTTGACAACTGTTTTTGCCTTTTTTACTAAATATAATACATCTTGACTTTTGATAAGTACTTTATACTTATTTTATCAAGATATTTCCCGCATATATGTCAGTGACTTAATCTTTTTGTCAACGTGTCTAAGTCCTTAGGATGTCTTAAGTATTTTGAGAAGATCTTTCAGGGAGTCAGTGAGTTATCATTATCACTCATTGACTTCATTATCTTGATCTTGGTTCTTGTCTTCACTCTCTGAGATCCGCCTCAAATTGTGATAAGCCTTTTCTTTCAAACTCTGAAGAATTTCTTGAAGATGACTATATGGATGCTTTCTTACATTCAATGACTTGTTTTATATTTAGAATATTTTTCATTCACATCTTATACAAGAGATCATTAGGCACTGAATTGGCCTAACAAAAAGTTATGAAAAAATGTATAGTTGATAATGTATATAAATTTCTCAAAAGTGATATAGTAGGAAAAAGAGATTGTCAAATCAATAAATGGCACAATCATTAGTGTTCTGTTTTCTTTGCCTTAGGGTATTTGCTAATTAAGGGGGAATTGGATATATATCCCTCCAAAGGTGAATAATTTCATATATATCATTTTTACAAGTTTTTTATGCACATAGTACAATGATTTTTATGCATGCAAAGGATATATATGCAATTTTGCATCTTTGGAGGGATATATATGCAAATGACCCGCTAATTAATTACAATCATTAAACATAATCTTGTGAGTTATAGATAGCAACCATAGCCTTAAGCCCTAGAAGGGTGTGTTTAACATTTTTGTCTACTTGAAACTATTAATTATGAATGTGAGACTTGATGGTAAAATTTCTTTGCAGATATTTACTATTATATGTTGCCTTTACAAGAAATTAATTCTACTTTTTTTAGAAATGGAAAAATTAAATCTACTTTAATTTGCCACACCTTTTCCTTTCAATAGATATGTGTAGTGGTAGTTCACACGACGCGTTCTTCCAGCCGACCCACGCGTAAACCAATCTTCCCCACAAAAACGTCGTTGGTTGATTGTGAGCACAAGTCGGTCGTCTGAACGATCGACTTCTTTTTATTTTTTATTTTTTCTGTATGTGGGTGTATTGGTGGTCTTATTACACTTTGTTAGTGATTATGTTGGTCGTGGAGTGAAAGTGATGTGACGCGAAGTTTGTTGAGTTGAAATGTAGTAAGTAGATCTTCTACAGTAAATATGAATAAAAAAAGGTGAAACTTCTTTGTATTTGAACTAGTTTAGTCCATTATTATGGTTGAATACTTGCTAGAAACAATAGCACACTATTATGATTGTCCAAATAATGAACAACTTGTTCATTACGAATGGTTACTTGTCTTTCTCACACGCAGGCCAAAACGTATATGTTGAGGTTTTTGACGGGTCAAACGGTTTAAGCAGCCGGTTAATAAGAGTTTGGATCAAAAGATATTACTTCAATTCGGGCCATGTCAAAATGGGCGTGTCGGATGTATCGGACTACAAACACCTTCTATATTCAAATTTTCCTTCTCCAATTATAAATACACTTCGGCCAACTTTGTCCAGCTGCTCTCTCCAATTATACTTTCATTTTTTTCTTTAGCTAATGAGACTAGCTATTTTTATTTATTATTATTGTACATGATATTTTTGATTTTTTTTTATTATGTGTATTTTGTGACTATTTTACCATTTTAAATATTAACGCCTTTTATTAGCGAGGAGAGGCAAGATGGTCACAAAATACACATCATAGACAGAATCTAAAAGCAAGAAGTATACAATAGAAAAAGATAATGATGGTGATAGATAAACTCCAACAAACCTAAAGCTTAGCGTGGAGTTGATTAAAGAACTCACAACCAAAGTCGACACATCATAATGAACAACCATAATAAGTTGCGACCAACTTGGTTAGAACCAAACACGCTTTCGAACATGTACTCTATGGACTCCTGTTTTAACATCGAGACCAAGTTGTTTGAACCCAACTTATTTAAAATGTTTATGCTTTTATACACTATATCTATCGAGCTTTTCGATGTCAAACCTAGTACTATTTAAACTATTAAAGAGTTTTAATGTTTTTTTTGAATTAAAATACATAAAAAAAAATATATTTCTGTGAATTCGGTTTTTGGTTTGGTTCGGTTTTTATTTTGCCAAAGCCATAACCAAATATTTAACTTGGTTTGATTTTGACAAATTCGATTCGGTTACAAATTTAGTTTGGTTTTTCTCGGTTCATAGTTCTGTTTTGGTTTTTGGCTTTTGGTTTTTGTGGGTCAAAGTGTCAAACCCTAATTCTGCACAGCCTTACGAGTTTCAGAATTTATCAATGATCTGTACTGTAATGGGCCAACATGGACATGTTTCATGTATCAGTTCCCAAATGGCAATTTGGTTTATCTATGATTTTAGATTCATTGCAAAGAGCTTTACATTATTAAGTTGTTAGGCCCATTTTCAGTGCAGCCCATTGAGTGGGTTTATAGGTTTATATTGCTAGCCCGAGCCCCAGATTTTGATACATGCTTGAGCAATTAATTTTACTTTTCTTCCCTTAAATTGCTCGCTCTTCCCAAACTCTCTAAAAGATTTAAATCAGAGGTGAAACCTGACCAAAATAAAAATGATTAAAATTTCATGTACATTTACTAAACATAGTAAAGTAATTATGCATTTCCTATATGTTGGCAATTTTGAAAGACAAGACAATACGAATGATGATTTGAGATCAATGTAGATCTCATATTTACCATAGATTCAATAAATCAATCTTAGTCATTCATTTTTTTTTTTATCAAAGTTAATAAAAAAATCATTTTCCATTTTTTTTAAAACAACATATCTTGCAAACGGTAAATCTTCAAACTATAAAAAATACACCATCGCGACGAGAATTAAATTATCTTTCTATATGCACTTTTCTATATTTTCGACAAACATTTTTTTTTTAATAAATTCCTTATAGAAAAATCATATATGATTTGTAAAATCAATTATGATTTTCAAAAAATCATATATGATTTGTAAAACTCGAATTATATATGATTTTCACAAATCATATATGATTTTTACTATGATTTGTAAAAATCGAATCATATATGATTTTCACAAATCATATATGATTTTTCTGGGCCGAAATTTTGAAAAACAAATATCGTTAAAAATATATACTAGTGCATATCTATAAAAAGATAATTTAATTTTCGTCGCGGTGGTATGATTTTTATCGCGTAACAATTAACAGTTTGCGAGATATTTAATTTTAAAAAAAAGGGTAAAATTTTATTTTAATAAAAAAATGAATGATTATTATTGGTTCATTAGATATATGGTAAATTTGAGATCTATATTGAACTTTTGACTATAAATGATTTGACAAACAAAAAGGCCTATATTTGACAAAGATATAGTAGTGTTTTGCTAGTAAATGTTAAAAAATAAAATATGCCTTAATGCATATTATAGATTTGATAAAAAGAAAATAATAATAATTGAAGAGAGTGGACCATTTGAGAAAATTAATATGTGCGCACAGCCAGACAATTCTCATCGCATAATTTTCGGTGCAGGACTGCAGGTATGTTCCTATATATGCTCCATCTCTCATTCTGGATAACAAATTATGTGCTGTTTATGTCACTTCTATGATTGTAGCAACTTCAAGTAATGATAATAGAGAACACATATGTAAGAGTATGTTACAACAATAAATCAATTTTCTGTTAATACTTTTTATTAATGAGAGAAGAATTGTTTTTATATGTTAAAAATGTAAGAATAATATGACGTCTCTATTTAAAAATGAACTTTAATGTGTGAATGTGTGATATAGACAAGGAATACCATTTTGATATGACAAGTGATCGAAGTACAGGATAAGTTGATAGAACATATCATTGCTCTATCCACAAATACGAGACTACATACAACATATATTTTTTTTCCTCTCATTTGTTCAGTTTATCTAAAAATCTTTTACTATGATACGCACATATGTATACACTATGCAACTACGTACTATGAAATAAGGATCAAAACGTAGGTTTTACGCATATATAGCCTTTACATGTCTAAAGTTTTCTATAAAAAAATATTAGAATTGGAATATGTGGGGTCGAAGTTCAAGTTCTATCATTTGTAAAGCAGAGCAAAAAGCTTGGATTCAAGAACATTTCATAGCCTATTATTTATTTTTAATTCAGATTTTATTCTTGGAAATAAAATATTATAAAGAAAAAAATGACACAAAGTGGTTTCTTGCTAGGAGCTGTCTTTCTCATATTTCACGACAATGGTCCCCTTCCACCCCTGGCCAACCACCCATGCCACCATGTCCATGGTTCACCCGACATCGAAAACGACCCGTCTTGCTGTCTCATTCGACCCATTTGATTGGCCCAAACTAAAAGTCCGACTCGTTTACATACTAAATGCGAACATGTGAATGTTTGACATTATAATCATGTCTTAGGTTACCGCATAGCCAAGAGATTAATTTTAAATTAAACTGTTATGTTACGATTATGAATAGTCGTACATTAAAAATGTACGAATAATAGGAGAAAAAATGAAGTTAAAGGAACATGCAATATGTCTATTTTGGGGTCTGAACTTGGACAATTTAAGGACAAAACATCCAAAAATGTATATTTTGCCACGTCAAGTTGCAACCATTGTGGGGAGTGGGGACATATTTAGCTGCATGGCTATTGTCAACCACACACAAAATAGATGAAATTGCAAGTTTGCAACCAAGAGACGATACAACCAACTAACCAAGTATGAAACTTATATTCTATAAGAATAAGGAAATTCTATTTGTATCATGTTTATCTTTTTGTTATATCTTTTTGTTATAATATTAACCCACTCCTAAAGGTTGTCTTAAGGAATTTTTTTTTTATCAAATATGTCCCACAAAGACTTTCATATCTGGTTTTGATGTTAAAAATCTGTTATTTCATTCTTTTTTGAGCAAAGCCAAAAGGCCATGGGAATTGGCAAGTTACATTCTTTTTTTTTGACAGGTTAATTCCAACTTAGGTTCAACCACCTCCCCGAATCGAGGGGGCCCTAACCGCCACATTACCCAGCATGTTGTCTTAACCGGGCCCACGCTGACGTAATGAGTGGCTACGGTGCCGCGAGGAAACCGTTACTGCCTCCACACAAGTTGCCTTGCTGGAGTAACAGCCGGATGAAAACCCCGACTTAGCTCAGGATCGAACCCCCGCACCTTTGGCTTTTGGGCTCTTCACCATCATTGCTGATACCATCTGAGCCAAAGGCCCATTGGTGGCAAGTTACATTCTTCACATATTTAGTTGGATTCTATTCACATAAATAATACAACCACATGGCCATAGCATGGGTAGTGTGGAGCATGGACCCTCCAACTCAATAAATGAGAGTGTGATAGGTTTACCCTTTTTTTTTTTCCGATAGTATAAGCTTAGAACATATATAGAAAGAAAATATGGAACTAAATTTAAACATTACAAACTAAGTTTTTACCTTATTATCTCAATAACCTTTGTGTGATAGGTTTAATGTTTTACCTCCTCTAAGTATGAGTGCTTTTTTCGGAAACGAACAAGTGTAAAGATGCATTAGTTCTTGGTTGTATTTAAAAGAAAAAAGAACTAAAAAAGCTACATATTCATATGTTAATATTTTTACAACTAATAACGAGAAGCTAAAATTAAACTTAGAAGTAAGGCAAAATAACGGGTTGTGCGGTACATGGATCGGAACACGTTTATAAGGCTGGACGCAGTAACGCAATCCATACTCGATCGATTATCCAATCTTTGTCGATCGTTTTTTTGTGGAGAATCGATCGATTTCAAATGTTGGGCGATGAGGGTCGTCTGCACGACCATGAATCGTATGGTTATTGTGTATGTATTTATTAAATATAAAAAGTATTTTTACGGGGTATGTTTTTTATAGTGTATGTCACCTTACTATGGCAACCAATTGTCGAAGAAAAAAAGCTGACGTTACAGAGAAAATATAAGATATTGGGATCCCTTACTGGGGCAGCCTAAGTGTAGCTATGGTTGAATACCTAAACTTAATATTCTGTTTTCATCTAATCTAATCCATTCATGTAAGTTAATGGGGAATTATGTATATAACAAATGAAACTTCAAGAAGTTACATATTTCTTTAAAATATAAATTTTCAATGCATAATGTATGATGCTATTAATACATGCTTTAAAAAATATATAAATATTGAAGTTTCGTCAAGGATATATATAAATGCACTAAAGTTCAATGATAGGTTTTGAGTCATTATCAACACCGTTTATATCAACTTCGTCAACATAAAAGATATTATTTTGAGTTTGTTTGGACTGAAAAACAAGTGGGTTAAATAGTTTTAGTCTTTAAAGACTTAGTTTTGAAACTTATTATTAACAAGTAATTATAATATAAATGAATAATGGAAAACAGGAAATAAAAGAAAGATCAAACCAAACACGAAATTTTATAGTGGTTCAGTCACGAAACTTATTTTCGCCCTACTTCACTTCCCGGTTTTTGACTCGAGAGTTACTTCTCTAAATCAACAAGCTCGCTTCTTGGCGGAGAAAACCTTACAACGTAGCTTACACTATTACCGATACTAAAGTAGATATCGAGTCCTAATCTAGGTAGAACCAATCTTTCTATCGTGGTATTTTGAGGCCCAAAACACTAACCTATCTCACTTTAATTTGGTGTATATTGGTGTTTATGACTTTACAATATTATAGTAGAATATTATAACACAACAAAGTTGCAAATACATAATGATAACTATAACACAAAAGACTTGAACTCTTCTTGTGTTCTTCCTTTGATAAAAGTGGATCACTTTGAATGAATATTGTTAGCATTAATGAAAAGTGATTGTCATTCTCGTATCAAGAACTTTATAACGTGTTATAGTATTTTGTATTTAATCTAGAAATAGGCTATGGCTTGGTTAGGTTACTAGTTTAGTATGTAATAAAAGCTAGCCTTCCATCTTATATAAAACTAAGTCCATCTTCAAAGCCCATAAAAAAGCCCATTCATGAGGCATGAGCTTTAGTATAGAAGGCACCAAGGTAGTCATTTGTATGTGTTCCTTGAGTGTGCAATGTGTTTGTTTTGATAATATAGTTCCATCTTTCTTTTTATCTCTTTCTCTCCATCACCTCGCGCCACTCACCTCTTGTGTCACCCTAGCTATAGTGTTTTAGTTGATCAAATCTTAGGTTCTACAATTGGTATCATTCACCTAACCATGATTTAGGAGTGTTTTTTTTTGTCAAAATCTTGTCGGGTTCAAAAAAAATTTGAATAGCGAGGTAGAATTTTTTTATAGCGAGGTAAAAAAACTTTAGTTTGTTATGCTTTTGAGTTTTTATTCTTAAATACATCAAATTCATGCACAAGAACTTGATATATCATTCACAAAAGACTCAAAAAATATCAAACTTAAAGTTTTCTATTCAAGCGAAGTAGAAAGAAAAATAGCGAAGTAGGAAATTTTTTAACGAGGTTATAATCATAAAGTGAACACTTTTATGAAAGTTTTGAGTGTTAAGATCAAAACTACACAAAAGTATTGGAAGAAAAACGTTAAAAAATAAGCTTTAATCGTGTTTTAGGTAGCAAAGTAAAAGTAAACTTCAGTCAAACAAAACTCTCTTTTAGCAAGGTAGCCTTCTGAGCTGAGTTGATCCTACTGAGCTGCACCTACCGAGTTGATCCTACTAAGTTGCTTCTACTGAGTTGCTCCTACTGAGCTACTCTTATTAAGCTGATCCTACTAAGCTGATCCTAGTGAGTTGATCCTAGTGAGTTGAGACTCATTCCAGCGAAGTTTGACTTTTTGACCAACAAAGTTTGACCAAAAAACAAAACCAAGATTAATCAGGTTAAGTAGTGACACTCTAAAATAATTTAACTTAATTTACAACAAACACAACTCCTTTATCGTTGAATCGATCCAGATCAACTTCTATACAATGTCTTTTCTCAACAATTTTCTATCATCAATTGCTATGGAACTCAAAGAGCATGAAAAGTTGTTGATTGAGAAATAAGCAAGCTAGGGACGACAAGTTAAGATTACAATTGCTTGTGAATGAAAAAGAAAAGTGTAGGATCGAAAACTATGATGATTTATGTGGTTCGGGAGGTCGAGGTTGGTGATTCAACAAGAGAAACATGATGATAGTTCTATAGAGAGACAGTAGAGAGAGGGTGAAGAAAACAAAGTTTATTAGATTAAAACAAACGAAATCTTACAATGATTTCTCACACCTCTCATGGAGATTCATGAGGGGTATTTATAGGCTCATTACAATATAACTATCCTGCTTGTACAATAGTAGTTCCTACGGACATAACTAACTATGTATCTAGTCCAATTCACATGTAAGATGATATCTTAACAAACTAGTGAGGCTAACAATCTCCCTCCAATATATAGTCACACGTGAATGGTTACAATGAGACCTATAAATACATAAACAAAGCAAATTGCAATAGTAATAAACAATGTTGACGTTCTTGAAACGAAAAGTCTCTATAGTCTAGATATTGAGGATGACTTGAAGTTCTCTCTTCTGACGATTTCAAGAATTGGAGTTGTTTGAGTCGACGTAGATGAGGTCAATGGAGTTGGTGCGTCAGCTTCGAGCTCTGAACTTCAATTGTAATGGTCTAGTTAGGTTATTATTAATTCCTAACTAGTGAGTATTTTTTTCTTTTATCTGCTCCCTCCTGAATCGACATCCTTCTTTCATCATATCTCTTTAGTCTTCTAACACACAACGGAGAATTTAGACTCTAGAGTGTAGCACAATGGTTGTCGTTCTGGGAGCATCGTAACAACATAACTCACTTAGTATTGCACCTAAGTTGGTAAAAAAGCCTCGATGTATACATACTACTTCTCCCTCCAAGATATTAAGCATGGTTCCCTCAATCAATCCAATCAAAGAAAGATAGAACACTACTTTTCCTTCATGTACTTCTCCCTCTTGATGGTTGCGAGTTATCAGAATCATCATAATGTTGTGTACATGACATATAACTATCTTTTACTTGATGCAATATTAAAGTCATAACTTGTTTAAACATAATTCCGTGAGAATATGTCGCAAAAATACTCTTATACTTCTCTCAAACCAACTTGTAATCGAACCTCCTTTTAATTCACCAGCTAATAGTAAAGACCATTGATGGACACAACCCGATATGACCAACTTGAAAAAGAAGTAAACACTCCAGCTTTGTGAGTTAAGTCTTGTACTATCCTTGATTCAAAACCTCTTGAACAATTCACAACTCCGTGTGACACTGCGTACTATAACGTAACTCCTTAAAGTGATAGTTATATAATGTGAGCGCTACAACATAACTCCTTACATCAGTTATAACTAGGTTGTCAAGTCTTAATCACTATGAAAAATGCCCAGACAAGATATCCTGAGACATGCAACCAACCAACCAACATCTCAAAGATAAATAAGTACACCCGTGAAACGTCACTTCAAAATCAAATCAATAATACCGTACAAAAACTCTGTAGTCATTTTGATAAAATATCAATTCTAGCCGTGAAATTTGTGACAACTGGTAAATTTATTTTTAAATACCACACTACTTCAAATTTTAACAAGTTAAACTATCGACTATAAACTCTCGATATTTTTTGAAACATTCTGTGTTAGACCTTGTTTGTGACTTTAGACTAGGCACTACTAGACCTCGGCACTAGGAAAAACTAATAAATTGAGAAAACTCGAGAAAATCACTCGTTTAGTTCCATAAGCATATTTGTGACCGGTTTTATTGGAAAAACATAATTAAAACTATTGGTGCACTCGAGAGGAACTTGTTATTCTTTTAATTGAAACATTTGAGCTTGGGAATAGAGGACTCGGGGAAACTTTAGAAAAACTACGGATTGGCCCTTGTGGTTTTAATTGGCCGCGCGCCACACTCACACCAATTTGAAAATGATATCAATTTTAAAGGGTAAGATACATAAAGTCGTCCATGTGATATATCACCCTCATCACCACACAAAAACACAAACTCATCATCATCATTTTCATATTTCTCTCTCTCTCTCTCTCTTTTACCCTAGCCGCCGGCCACCATTCAAGCCACCACCACCACCACACCGCCGGTCCCCTAACTACACCACCCACCTCAAAACACTCCCCACACTCCCCTCTACCCGATCCCCTAGGTCACATGCCTAAAATCCCTCCCCCACCTCTTGTTCACTACTCACGCGCCACCCTAACACCACCATGAAGCCACTACCGGTCATTTTGTTGTGTCAAAACAAAGGTAGGTTCGAAAACACACGAGTTTGACCCGAATTTCTTGATAACTCGTGGTGAGTCACGAGTTGACTCGTTTTCTTGTTGGGTTTGATGTACAAAAACATGGAAAATGATTTTCTTGTTAAATAAAATGTGTTAAATCTTGTGGTATCCGTGTTTGAGTCGCATGCTTGTGTCGTGGCAGCCAAGCCGAGAGCATTGGCTCTCAGTGAAGGCTTATTTGGTTGTTTGATTCTTGGTTTTTGATGTTGCTTTTCTTGTTGCTATTATTGTTGTTTCGGGTTTCGGATGAAAACCGTTTGGTGGAAGTAACTTGGTACATTGGAGGTTGAATATGGGTTGGTTTTTGATGGTTGTCGAATGGGGAAAAACCCTCGAAGGGGCATTTGGTTTGTTGGCTTTCGAGAAGTAGTGGGTCGAGACCCTCGAGGTCTCGACAATATTGTTGGAGGTTGTTATGTCGTTGTTGTTGTTGTTGAGTTGGACATGGGAATGAGAGTCGAGACCGAATGGTCGTGACTAAACTTGGTTTGGTATTTTTGGACTTGAAATAGGATTTGTTTTAGTTATGACGGAGGATAGGTTAGACGTGAGTCGTAGACGACCACGTGAAGTTGAAGTTGTGATATTGGGACTTAACGTTATTGACTTATGTTATACTTATGAACTTTGCGCCAAGTTGGTGTCATGTTGACTTTTTAGTCATCTTTGACCCCGACAAGGCCGTGACATGGACTTTATTTGACTATTGGACTTGATACAATTTGATAAGTTGAGAAGTTATGACTCGGACTTGTTACTCGAAACAAATAGTAACTCAAGTAAGTATAACTATGACGATAATGTAAACTATAAATAATAAACGATTTTCCTAATAGAAACAAGTATATAATACTTGTTATAAACTCTTTTATTATAAAACCGAAAAAGAGGAATATAATAAATAACGAGGGAGTTACTTAATGTTTTGAGGGCACACAAAACTAGAAATGCCATGGACATTAATTGAATATCATTAATTGTTTGTCACGGATATTTGGAGTTAGTAAACTTAACTTACTTAACTAACGAACTTATTGGGTTGATGAATCAAGTGAGACCTCGTTAGTTATGTCGTAACAGTTTAGTAATGACCACTTATCCTATGACGCCCTAGGATGTGGTATAGTTTCGGAATAATAAGCAAGGCGAATATATCGTAAGGTTTATCGAATTGACGAATTCGATAAGTCTTAACAATATGTTCAAGAGACTTCTTAAACTACGACTTGACACATAGATTTGTTGTGATCTTTATTTGTTGAGTACTTGAGTAGCGTGAGTAGCGTGAGTATACATGTATCGTGATGAGTCGACACCACGCACACGTGGATACCAAACATTAGAAAACTGTTTTGAGAAAGCGTTTTTGGAAATAAAAACTGGATTAAATTCAGGATTGGGAACTATTGAATGGAGTCTTAATCTAAGCAAGTCTATGGTTTTAGGTCACGCCGAGTTAGTATTTGTTGATTTCTGATAGTCGATACTCTTCTTGTAACTGTTGATTCTTGTGCATTTTGCTGGACTAAGGTGAGTTTCATTGCCCCACTTTTATTCGCACTTTGTTTATTAATTCTTGGGGTGAGAAGCATGCTCTTGTTTGACTAGAAATTTTTATAAAAATATGCTTTGTTTGTGCTTAGTACGAAGTCTAGGCTAAGTTTTAGCCTCACTATATCTTGCCAATTGTTAGGTCTTGTATTCATGTTGTAGGTAGATCTATCGTGGTTGACCACCCCGTCTTGAACTTGTTTGCCCGACTTGCCAGGGTGGCACCTAGATTCGTGGTTGCAAAATTTGCCATGACGTATAACATCTTTGTTTGGTTTGGGTTTTGAATATGATGATTACTTATGCTATGACTTACTTGCGTAATAAGATATTTTCACTATTTGGTCCATATACTATGTTATTTACTTAAACCTATGAACTCACTAGCTTTTTGCTGACCTCTTTAGCATGTCTTTCTCAGGTATTTGATATGTTTAATCTTGGGCAGTTGTTTTGGGAGACGCTTGGAGGCATTGGCATGGTCATGGATTAGTCGAATCTGATGTTTATTTGGGACCGCTTTTTATGAATTTCTTTTAATGGGCTTACTCTCGTACTTCTGAATAAATGTAAAACTTAATTACTATCTTTGACAATGTTTTTATATTATGGATGAGCTATTCTATTTCGCTATACTTGTCTCGTGTACCATTTCCCGTAGCACCCCAATGCTAGTAAGTCTTTCGCTGAACCGTATTTTGGGGGTGTTACAAATTGGTATCAAGAGCCCAGGTTATAGAGAACTAGGTACTTATCAAAACCTAGACTATAACCACTTTTCAAAAATTAATCCAATGACCGCCGCGTGCCTGCCTGCCAAGCTGAAGCCTAAGGTTTACGAGTTAAAACTTATGTGGTATTTAAATGATATTATTTTTGCTGAATATCTGTGATATATTTATTCTTGGTAGACTTTGATATTTTTGGGATTGCGTTAGTATGATACGTTTTGCATTCGTTGACCTCGTTAAAACACCATTGTCACAACTATGCCTTCTTTCGATATCACCGAGGACATCCTTTCCACTGGCTCTCGACCAGCTTCACCTATGTCGGGGATGGTCTCGAGAGACCCATATGTCATGGCAAGACATGCACCGCCATTGAAACATGGGACTACTTCGGGCCCTTCTTCATCTGCTCGTAGTTCTCTTCTTCTCTCACGATATGTTCACCTGCACGATCACCTCCTGGTTTCACACGACAGATTGCTACACCTCACCCTATGACACTTTGCCGCACTGCACGCATATCTGTACGTTCATCTACCTTACTTTCTTTCCGTGTTACTGTTCACTCTCATCTGTCCCTTACACCCTCTACCTCTTCATTTCGGATACCTAGTGGATCGTCTTCTGCACCTAGTGATTCATCACCACCTTCATCTCCTGACTCTCCGCCTGCTCGAAGGCGTCGACTTCTCATATCGTATGAAGAAGAAGACCCCGAGGAGGATCCTCTAGAGAAGAAAGATCCCGAGGAAGATCCTCAAGAAGAAGAAGACCCGGGAGAAGAGTCTTATGGGGAAGATGACCCTGAGGAGGAGCCTCAGGAAGATGTGGAGCCTGAGCCTTAGGGGATTATGGGGGATTTGGAGGAGTATGAGTTGGACGATGATGTCGATGAGCCTATGTTAGGGCCTACTTCTCTAGAGTCAGAGGTGGATTGGGTTGATCCCGACTCTCCCACCGCTGGTCCTACCATGGAGCACTTAGGTGCGATGGCGACCCAGTTGGGCATGCATGAGGAGGCTCTTGAGAGTATTACCGAGCAGTTGACTGGGGTGACAGCAGAGCATTTGGGGAAGATTGAGAGTGATGTGAGCATGTTGAAGGAAAGGTCTGCCACCATGAGGAGAGATCTAGAGAGGATGGATGATCGGGTGAGAGCAGCAGACCGAACCCTTCAGACTGCTAGAGAGTATGATCAGGTGATGTGGAGGCGTCAGTCTGAGACAGAGTCTCAGGGCGCATACCTTATGAGGAGGAGTCATGAGGATGGTGTTGAGATGGCTGCGATTAGGAGGATGTTGGATCATCTAGAGCGTTCTTTTCGTGATCTTCGTTTCGGACCATAGGTAGTAGTCTAGGCTAGTGTTTTTGTGTACCACTCCTTATCTTTATGTATTTCCGTATTCTCTCGTTGTTGTTTTTGCTTTTCGCCAATGTATGGCTTGTACTTAAGAATCCTTGTTTTGAGTTCTATGAGATGTTATATGGAGTTTGGTTTTGTTATGAGTTATGTTTTTACCGATCGTTGTTGGTTGTTGGTGTGATATTGTGTTCTCTTTCATTGCCTCTGTCCTCGTGTGGTGTTACTGATAATGCTACACGCGTCGTTCGGGGTCAAAGGAACTTCCTTTTCGTCGAGCAAGTTTTTCAACACCCTAGGCAGTGAACCTAATCGTTGTAGTGTAGTATTAGGGTAAGCCACGGGAATTGATATCGTTCTCTAGGGGAATAGGAATGCTAGTGAGAAGTTACTACGCTAAGGTTGGGGTTGAGGAAGATTATTTTTTTATCTTTTTATGTTTTTTTAGGAAATGGAAAGGTCCGAATCTCGGGGTTTGGATTTGGGGGTTGGTATTTCTACCGATTACTCTACTTATCTAATTGTCTAATCTAGTGGTGTATGTAGTCTATGTCTAATTATTGTGTGCTCGTATGATGATTTAAGGATGTGTTTACTTAGGTTTTATTACTCCTTAATTATCTCCTATTGATGGTTGAATTGTCACGTCCTTATTCTTAATCGCGTTGTGTGTCTAAGGTCGTAGGGTATGCGTTTATCCCTAACTCTTTGAAACTACCAAATGGTCTCGCCTACAGAATCTCTAGGATTTATAAACTTTAACTCTAAGGCACTCTTCAGATGGTTTAGCCTACAAAAACTCTAGGTATTATATAGGCCGTCTGAGTCGTCTGGATCAAATATAAGCCGTCTGAGTTGCGATGACCTACTCTTTTAAAACCTGACACCGTCACTTGTAAATAAGCAATTTGGCTACTGAGTCATCACAAAAATGATGCGACGGCGTCACAGATAACACCTGACGTCGTCCCCTTCAGTTCCAGCAGCCTGAGTGTCTCGATTCTTGACTTTGGCCATTTTCTTCGTATATTCGCGCCTTTTCATCCGAATAAGTGTCATTCCAACATTTTGCCTTCAAGATACCTAAAAAGTGAAAAGGAACGATATTAAGTAATCACGGATACAAAAGTGATCAAATAAGGGCTTAAATGACCCCTCAAAAGGGTACATTTTAAAACCTTATCAAATATCCTTACACTTGGTATTTGCTTGTCCTCAAGCAAATGTGCTTTTAGCCAATTAATTTATAAGTTAGGGGTCAAGAAGCATTGGTTTAGAACAATCCACAACACATATAAGCCCCGCAAAAGTCATAACAAGCACGAAAATTACATACTAGCACCTCACATGGGGTGTTTGGATACTCACATCTCTCGGGTGTATATGAAATATAACAAGTTGGAAATGGAAGGTAAACACTCATTAACCAGTCCTAGTACATAGATTACCATAGGCTTGAGACTAGATCAAACCTTCATCACTTTGGCATAAGCACCTAGGAAAAACTATCAAAGAGTGTAGGACCTTGTTTTACTACCAACTTTATGCGTAACAACCTTCAACACAAGTTACACACGTAAACCAAACACAAACTATACGCGTATATCACGCTACATGAACATACTCTTATGCGTATAAGAAGATGAAAGATGGTGGCTTGATGTTCTACAAACCGTGTATGTGAAGAAAGATGAAAACAAGAGAGATGTTTTATTTCAAAGGAAAAACACACACACACACTTTCAAGCACACCCCTCAAATGAGACTTTGAGGGGTTTATATAGTACAAGCACTAGATGCCCTAAAAGGCTTTCCATGGGCTTCGTGGATATGGGTTGGACATGGATTGGATGACAATTTATACAAGGCTAGCTTAACATAACTTCTAGCCATTTAGCTTAGTCCAATCCACGAGCCCGTTGACTATTCTAATACGATATCTAACACACGTTACAAAGTTCCTAAATTTGAATGACCATCACTTCTAATAAAAACTATTAAGGCTAACAATCTCCCCCTAAGGGGTGGTCATTCAAAAGATGCTCCACTTGAATAGGTCTTTACTTTTCTCGAGCTTGAAATTTGTGTGTAGATATAGAATAGTCTTGTTTCATTGTTCCTTCATGGTTTGTGATCAGTTAATGTGGTATAGAGCCATTTGTCAACTTCGCTGGTTAGGTGTCTCCACGTCTTTCTCCACCATGCTCATACTTCTATTTGTCTTTTGGTTACCAATGATGTAGTTCTTGAGTCTTTATACTTTGTAGATTCTTTGACATTGATTAAGAATCATCTTTAACTTTGTGTTGCCTTTGATTTTGATGAGAACTTTCATGTGTTGTTGGTATGAGCATGTGGAAAATCTGCACGATCAATCCGCTCCGGAGCTTCCATAAGAAGAAAACATAAAAACAGGTTAGTAATAAGCGGATTCCGGCACTTACAAGTTTGAATTTCGAGGGTGTTAACAGCATAGTGTGAAAACACATCTCTAATTCTTACAAAGGCCGTTCCTGAACTGGAGTCCCACAAGTGAGATAACGCGATGTACCGAGGTACACCTATAGTTCAGATGAGTCGCTAAGGTACACCGAAGCATCACCCCACGACTGTAGACCGTTTGAGACACACTAAGCGTAATTCATGGGGAGTTACCGAAGTGACCTGCTGTCAGGGCTGCTTGATGTTGACCCTGGCAGGAGTTTCCATTCAATCATTGAAGATCACAGATGTGAAACTTCTCATAAATGTTCTGGCAGATTGCTAAGATCTGCGTAGGACTCTAGAATATATCACTTGTGTCCTTATTGATGAACAACAAGCGATGTCATGTCAAGTGTTCCTATGAGATATTTTGATGAATCTCGTGGCTCTAGACTCAATAGTGCATTTTGGTTTTCCTGAGCGGAGACTAGGGAGAGGGTCTCCTTCTTCAATACCAGCAATCTCTAAGAGAAAGCCAATAGTTTACGTAGGGTTCCCTGTGAGAATGAAACAAATCCTTTTAAGAGGAATTGAGTGGCTAGGAGGTTTAGTGCAGTGCGTCACTGGGTCCATGATGTCTTTGTCTTCAATACCAGTGTCATCTAGTGACAACCAGTAGCAGATGAATTGAATCCGGTTTCTGCCCTAAGGTTGAATATGGAGGGCTATTTCTTTTCACCCTTTTTCATTACTTTTCTTTTTAATTCTTCAACCCCTTCTTTCTCCTTTCTCACATTACTCCTTTTTTCAATCATACCTAAGGACTTCTAATACTAACTCTTGGTGGTGTCCTTGGGTAGATCCCTCCGGCTCTGGCGGATCATAGGACTGATTTATCTATCCTTAGTCACCTTATAACTTCATGACTGTCCTATTGTTGCCATAAAATCATTTTTCTTGAAAATCTCTCAAAGTTTTTATGATAGAAAACATGTTTGAAACACTCTGTGAGTTTTATATTTTCAAAAACACTCCCCCTTCACATGTGCTTATAAGTTTTGACAGAAATCTGCACATAGAGGGTAGAGTTCACACTTTTTGAATTGATCGACTTTAAATGAACTAGACCGATTCGAGACACGTTTACATCACTAGAGAACTAGCTTGAAATTATTACCCGTCCTAGTCAAGTCCATAGAAAGTTTCTCGAGATGGTATATGATTCCTCGTCAATTCATTGGTTTCAACTGAGTCGAGCTCATTTGAGAATCAAACAACGATCATTAATCTTTTTGATCACATTTTAATCACGTATCCTCCCCCTCAAAAATAGCATATTGGTGATATTTTTGATATCAACGGATTAAACAACATGTTTCAAGTCTTGTGGGGAGGCAAACGGATTTGATTTAAGCATGAATTTGGAACATTTTGGTTTTATACTCCCCCTTTAATAAAGCATAATCAATTAAAGGGTTTTAGAGAGAGTTATTTTGAGCACAAAGTATTTTGAAAGATTTTGAAAATCTTTTTGAACAATCATGAACAAGTGCTGAAGATGGTGATGATTTCTTACCAGTTTAAATGTAGTGCACTGAAGCGTACACTCGATTTTTCTTTAAAAACACGAGTTTTGATTTGAAACAATCAAAAGTCATCATTTTAGTCCGGGTTTCGTACTGAAGTATACGAAAGCCATTTATGAAGAAATTTTGAGAAACGACATGTTTTGGAAAACATAAAAAGAACTCTCGCTCAAGCATCTGTACATGCCCGCATCATTGTTGAATGACATTTCTAGAAACGTACAGAATATCGATTATACAAGAGACATGTCGTGAGAAGAATATTTTTGTATTTTTGATTTTATATTGTTTATGTATTTTTGAAAGTTTTATATTTTTATATTTTGCTTTTGTTGGTTTTTCAAATTTTGTATTTTGATTTTCAAAAATATTTACAGCGAAGATTTTTGGAAAATCATTTTTAAGAAGATTCGAGAAGATTCTAACTCCTCAGGGGTTAGGCTTCGCATTCCAATTCGTCGAACTAAATTGTCAAACCTTTCTTTTGGAAGGGCTTTAGTAAATATATCGGCGAGTTGGTAATCTGTCTTCATGAAAAATAATTCAACAGTACCTTCTTCCACATGTTCTTTTATGAAGTGATAGCGTACTCTGATATGCTTAGTCTTTGAGTGATGAACAAGATTGCATGATATGGCTATGGCACTTTTCGAGTCACAATACATAGGTATTTTATCGAAAGTAAAGCCATAATCTGTGAGTTGTGTTCTCATCCATAGAACTTGAGCACAACACGCAGATAGAGATACATACTCAGCTTCAACGGTTGAAAGTGCAGTGCAATCTTGTTTCTTTGAAGACCAGCTTACTAACTTTTCACCCAAAAATTGTGCTCCTCCGGATGTACTTTTTGCTGTAACTTGATCACCTGCGTGGTCCGCATCTGAAAAGGCAATTAGATCAAATCCGGATTCCTTCGGATACCAAAGTCCCATGTGAATGGATGTCTTCAGGTACCGAAAGATCCTTTTAACCTCTTTGAGGTGCAGTTCGGTAGGCTTTGCCTGAAACCATGCTAATACGCAAACAACAAAATGAATATCGGGTCGACTAGCAGTAAGGTACATGAGAAAACCAATCATGCTCTGATATTTCTTCGGATCAATAGG
The DNA here is from genome assembly GCA_019973895.1 of Chrysanthemum seticuspe. Classification (NCBI taxonomy): domain Eukaryota; kingdom Viridiplantae; phylum Streptophyta; class Magnoliopsida; order Asterales; family Asteraceae; genus Chrysanthemum; species Chrysanthemum seticuspe. The sequence goes on along the minus strand of BPTQ01000008.1, from coordinate 131,048,746 downwards.
TTTCCTAAACAAATCGGCTCCAATTTTTGGTGAAGTTACCATTGGTGTGCCAACAGAGTCACAATTATCCATACCATGATTTTTCAAAATCTCAGTTGTATATTTAGCTTGATTTATAAAAATTCCACGAGGGGACTGATGTATTTGTAAACCAAGAAAGAATTTTAGTTCCCCCATCATGGACATTTCAAATTTGCTTTTCATGAGATTTTCAAAATGTTTTGAGAGATTCGGATTAGTGGACCCAAAAATGATGTCGTCCACGTAAATCTGAACAACCAAAATGTCGTTTTTGCATTTTTGTGTAAACAAGGTAGAATCAACCGTTCCTTTGGTGAAATTGTTTAGGATAAGGAAAGAGGACAGTTTGTCATACCACGCTCTCGGAGCTTACTTTAAGTCATAAATTGCCTTTTTGAGTTTGTAGACGTAGTCTGGATGTTCCATGTCTATGAAGCCTTATGGCTGACTCACGTACACTTCTTCTTTCAGAGTTCCATTCAAGAATGCGGTCTTAATGTCCATCTGATAAACCGTGATGTTTTTGTGAGCTGCATAGGCTAAGAAAATCCTGACTGCCTCAAGTCTAGCTACCGACGCGAATGACTCTTCAAAGTCTATTCCTTCTTCCTGTCTGTATCCTTTGGCCACAAGGCGAGCTTTGTTGCGAATTACAGTCATCTCTTCATCCCTTTTGTTCTTCCATAACCATTTGAGATCAATGACTCGAGTGTCAATTGGTCTTGGAACCATATCCCAAGAGTCATGTAGACGGTATTGGAGAAGTTCCTCCTGCATCGCTTCTATCCATGCAGGTTCTGCCATTGCCTCACGAATGTTCTTTGGCTCTATATTGCTAATTGAGCAAAGGTAAATGCATAAGTCGCAATCGGTGGCAAGTTGGCGTCTCGTCTGAATTGGCCTTGAAGGTTCACCAATAACTTGTTCAATCGGATGGTCTTTAGTCCACTTCAGAGTAGAAGGATACCGTAGATTATACGAGTGCGAGTTAGATGGTTCTCGTAAGCTTGAAGACGATTCAGATGATTCCGTAGCAAACGGGTTTTCAAATAAGTCTGCATCTAACGTTGCATCATTCTGGTTTTGAGTAGGTTCCTCTTGAAATGATATGTTTTGGTTTTGCTCATCAACTGCTGGTAAAACTGTTTGAAGAATTGGAGTTGCTGGAGTAGATGTAGATGATGTTGATGGAGTTGGTGCATTGGTTTCGACCGTTGTAGATGCATCTTCTGTTGGTGGCGGTGGTAGATGATGTTGAGCGGGTGCAGCGGAATGATGCTTTGATGCATTTGTCGAAGTTCCACCATAATATTCATTGAACATTAACTCAAAGAATTTCTCCCATTCTTGTTCATGAGGTGTGTCAGCAAAAGTTGATGGAGCTCTTTGATGTACGAGTCCTGAACTGATGTGTCCAGAAGTCTGCGAGTTTGGTGCGGGTTCTAGAGCGAGTCTCTCAGAAGCCATTTGTGAAATTTCATCAAAAGTCACGTTCATTGTCTCCATGATCCTCCTAGTTCTTCTGTTATACACCCTGAATGCCCTCGAGCTATCTGAATATCCAATGAAGATTCCAATATCACCTTTAGCTTTCAGTTTCCCTAGATCTTCTCTGTTGTTTTTCGGATAGCACAAAGCGCCAAACACGTGAAAGTAAGAGACATCAGGTTTTCTGTTGTTCACTATTTCATATGGGGTTTTATTGAATCTTGGATGGATTAGGGATCGGTTCTGAGTGAAACAAGCAGTGGCAACAGCATCAGCCCATAGAAATAACGGTGCACTAGAATAAATTAGCATTGTGCGAGCAGCTTCCACAAGAGTTCGATTTCTTCTTTCAACTACCCCATTCTGCTGTGGAGTTCTAACAACTGATGTCTGATGAGTAATTCCAACATCTTCAAAATAAGCTCTTAACTCCTGATTTATGAATTCAGTGTCGTTGTCTGTTCTTACAACTCTTACAGGAGCTTGAAGAAGTACTTGAATACGTTTCAGGAAGGTGATGATGATGCCTGGTGCTTCGTCTTTTGATCTCAAAAACCTAACCCATGTATATCTTGAATAACCATCGACGATAACAAGAATATACTTTTTCCCGTTAATGCTTTCAACTCTCATTGGGCCACATAAGTCCATGTGCAACATATGCAACCTTGCTTCCGAACTAGGCACGGATTTGGGTTTATATGATGCTCTTTTGATTTTTCCTTGTTCGCATGATGGACATAGGTGATCCTTGGTGTATTTGAACTTTGGAAGTCCATTGACGATGTTGTCTTTGGCCAGTTTGTTGATGGTGTCGAAATTGAGATGGGATAAACGTCTATGCCACAACCAGGACTTTGTTCCAGATGCTCGTGTCATAAGACATATTGGTGATGAAGAGGCCATTTAGTTAATGTCGATAGCATACAAGTTTGTATCACGATTCCCAGATAAGA
>BPTQ01000008.1:130777424-131046181 GCA_019973895.1 Chrysanthemum seticuspe | reverse complement strand
ATCCACATCTGGAGTCTCAGAGTTAGTATTGCTACAACTCGGATTGTCCAGGTATGTATCATAAGTAGGTGCTGATGTCACAGAATGCTGTTCGTCATGAGTAAACACATCAAATATGACATTGTTATAGCATGGATCAATGATTGGTACCTCAGATACTGCATTGGCGTCATAGACAGGAGGTGTGTCCGAATCAATGTCGTACTTAGTCTCCTGAAGATTTGCCATGAAGATGCAGTTTGCATTGATTTCCTCGAGGTCTTCCAAATCATCCATAATAGCCATAAAGTCATGTTCCTCAGCACTCAATTGAAGTCCAGATTGTTCCTTTTGTACCAACATGATAGCTTTTTGATGATACGCAAGATCCTTCTTTTTCGGCTTAGTTGGACAATTCCTTGCCATGTGACCCAATCCTTGACAGTTATAACACTTAACCTGATTACCCTGATTAACATTTCCATAATTCCCAACGACTGGAGCTGCAACATTCCCATTCTGATTACCTACTGCTCTATTCCCAACATTCTGACCCAACTGATTACCCTGATTCAGAACCGCCTGATTACCCATCTGAAATCCAGTAGCATATCCCTGTGGGTTCGCAATAACTCCAACCATTTGTCTTTGATTACCCATGTTCACACCCGGCTGTGCAATTTTCCTGTTGCGAGTGTTTGATGAAATCCTTTGGTTGTTGTTAGTTGGTGTGGAATAGCGACTTCTGAATGCTTTACCCAAAAATGCAAATGCTTGTAGCAAAGCTTGTTCTTGTTCAATTTCAAGATCAGTGATTCCTTGTTCCTGGTAATGTTGTTGTTCTGGTTGATAGGTTTGTTGTTGAGGGATAACAGCTTGTTGTTGTGGAATGTATTGCTGCAAGTTGTTGTTAGTGGAAGATGATGAAGCTTGTTGTTGTGTATTCACTGGAGTTTGAGTCTTTGCGATGAGTGCCAATGGATCATGATTCTTTGCCATTCTTTCTTTCCTGATTTCATTCACTTCATTTTGGTTTTGTTTCAGAAAATCGTTGAGTTGATCAAAGTTCACTTGATGTAAGTCTTTTGTTTGGTTGACAATAGTGACATATCGTCCCCATTCTTCTGGTAGATTGTTCAGGAACTTGATGTTGCTCACGATAGTTCTGGGTGTCAACTTGTTTCTGATCAGCTCATTCATTAAAGTGCAGAACCTTCCATAGTAGGATTCAATGGATTCTCCTGGAGTAGATGTAAACTTCTCCCAAGCAGTTAGCAGCTTGTTCTCCGTGTCTTGTTGACTAATTTCAGTTCCATGACAAAGCCATCTAACACGTTCCCACATATCGAAAGCAGTTTCACAACTGTCTACCGCATCAAAGATGTCTCTTGGTAAACCCATTTGGACAATATGAATTGCCATGTCATCTGCTTCGACTTGCTTCTGATCCTCTTCAGAGTATTCCGATTCTTTTTGAAAACGAAAAAATGGTGGGACGGGAGGTGTTGCATCAACATTTCCAGGGTCTTGGACTTGTCGAGGTATGAAGGATCCATTCGTAATGGATTGAATCATCAATTTTCCATTAGGTTTGGCCTTAATCTAACAAAGCATGCGACTTGTCCATTGAAGATAACCACCTTTTTCCAACATAGGAGGACGGTTTTCGGCACCGGCTGCATGAATGTCTTGTTGAGTTGCCATTGATGAATGATAAGGTTTTAAAATGTACCTTTTTGAGGGGTCGTTTAAGCCCTTATTTGATCACTTTTGTATCCGTTATTACTTAATATCGTTCCTTTTCACTTTTTAGGTCTCTTGAAGGCAAATTGTTGTAATGGCACTTATTTGGACGAAAAGGCGCGGATATACGAAGAAAATGGCCAAAGTCAAGAATCGAGACGCTCAAGCTGCTGAAAACACAAGGTGACGGCGTCACTGCTTAACTGCGACGCCGTCGGAGGATTTTGTGACGGGACAGAAGCCAAAACTCTTATTTTCAAGTGACGACGTCAAGTTATAAAAGAGTAGGCCGTCGCAACTCAGACGGCCTAGATTCAATCCAGACGGCGTCAGAAGCTTAAGAGGACGGCGTCACAATCACAAGGTGACGCCGTCGCAAGTCTAACATGGCCAAGACGAAACCCTAATGACGGCGATCCGACGGCGTCACAAAACATAAGGTGACGCCGTCGCATGTGTAATCTTATATATTGAATCTGAATTTTTCAGTATTGGTGTGTAGTCTTTTGGAGTAAAAACCTAAACCGAACCAAGGTTGTCTTGTACAGTATTTTAGGGTTCCAAACCCTATCTTACATCAAGATAAGTGTTTTACTTCATTAATACAATTATGTCTTTGATTATTTGTGTGTATGCTTGCATGTTCTCCATGTCCGGCTAATTTACTTGTGTGTTTGCTTAGTGATTGTACAAAAGATTGCACTACCAGGCTTCGATGAGGATCAAAGTAATGAGGGGTGTGTGTTCCAGCCAAGACTTGCCTGTAACATGAGAATAAGAAATACTAAGACACTACGTTAAGTGATTGCACAGGGGTAGGACCCTGCGAACCACCTCCGGCGTGAGAGTAAGTATGAGTTATGGTTGTATAAGTGTGTGAAAGTAAAGAGATTAGTGTGAAATGAGCATACCATAAACCATCGTCCGTCTAACCCATTTATAGTGGAAGAAATATGGTTAGAGGCACTCTTGCATGAATATCGGAGATCATGGTGGCGTCCCATGATTGTGGGTAACCGCTAGGGGTTAGTGACCCACGTTCTCGGACTTGACGGGGAAGCCAAGAGAGAGAGGGAGATCGTGGGTTTGACTAAGTCAGGAGGTTCCTTATCCATTGTTCCTTCGTCAGCCATACCCCGAAGGGCTTAAGGCTTCGAGTGGCGAATTCCCCTTAGGTAACCTTCGTACCAACGAATGGTTTGACGCCTATGGATATTTTAGAATCCTAACTTGGGCCTTCGTAGTGAAGGGGTTCGACACGTCTCGGAGGAGTGTCCTTCGAGCTACTCGGAGGGTACATCATCAAGCCCCCCAGTCGAAAGTGATGCATATGAGCGAGGAGGCATTGCTTTCGACTCCATGCTTCGAAAAAACACCATCATGCTGCTAAATATGCTAGTTGGGAGATGATTACGCAACTAACCAAGCGCATTCAATGCTAATTAAATCATCCAGCTGCCCGCTACAGTGATCACTTATCCCCATGTAACCCGGAGACCAAAAGTCTTTATTTAAAATTTAAAAAGTGGCTTGGCTTGGATAAGAGTAATCTAGATGGACACGTGTGTGAATTAGGAGACGGTAAAAAGGGGTATTTAAGGGGAATATGATGAAACCCTAAAATACTTTTACTCTCTCCGTCTTCATTTACACGCAGTAAACTTTCAAGCGCCCCATCTTCGAAAACCAAGGTAAACACTTTTCTCCTCTTGTAGATTGTTTCAAAAAAATAGGAACATGGATTCTAAGTTTATTATAAAACAACAAAAGTGCACTTTGTCTGCTACAGATTTGCATGATCATTTAGCCAATTATCCTATTCCAATAGAACATAAAGTGATGTTACCCAAACCCACTCAGGGTATCTTTGATGCCCCTACAGGTTTCGTAGGGTTGTATACCCATGCATTTAGTCACTCAAACCTTAGGATTCCGCTGCACCCATTGATTTTGGAATTTATGCAGTACTATAAAGTTCATATCTCTAGATTCAATCCTTTTGGGTTTGCCAAATTGACTACATTCATAGTGATGTGCAAAGCCTACGGATATTAACCAACCTTGACAGTTTTAAAAGGATTCTTGAACTTGTACCCCGGGGGCAATTGGTTGACACTAGCAAAAAGACCTGAGCCAGATGTACCCACCCTGTTTGAGAAAGTGTACACAAACATATCGGGTTGGAAGGGTAGCTTTTTCTACGTGCAAGACAGTATTGTTCCCCCTGCATATTCAGAGCTGCTGAACAAGGAAAATAGGTATAATGCTAAACGGTATAATGACCCCCTTCCATACGAGGTTCGGAGTGATCCTTGTTACCTGCGTTTGGCAAAGTACCCTGTGGATGTGCAAGTATTCCCTGAAGCCATCTTATACATGGCTGGGATTGCTCAGAGTTGGGAGGGGTCTCCCAAGAAGCCTATGATCATATACCAAGGACAAAGTATGTTTATCCACTTTTATTTAAATAGGACCAATGTAGCACTGATATTTATTTCTTTTTGCTTCTATTTTGCAGAGATGTCGTTCAGAAACTTCATGTTCCAAGAATTTGATGAAGATTTAAGTTTCATGCCTGCGGAGAAAGCTGAGGAGTCTTATGGCGTTGGCTCCCCTTCAACATCTGTGAATAACAATGAGGTAAGCATTCCGAAGCCAGAGCCTATTTCATCAGCACCCCCACAATCTACTGTGGCGGTCACATCCCAACTGGTGGAGAACATTGCTGACTCGGACGATCCTGCGGATGAGGATGTCCCTGTCGTTGGCTCAACAGGAATAGCTGATAGGCTAAAGAGTAGGAAAGGGACAGCGGCCAAGACTGTGAAATCCACCAACAAAAGGAAGAATCCCCTGCCTACCTTTGGGAGTAGAGTTGTGAAGCATAAAAGTACCGAGGGCAGAAAGCTTATCAAGTCTGCCTTTGAATTGCCCGATGAATCCGTTAAGGTTCATGGTAAATATTTTTGTCTTATGAGACATTGTTAAGGTAAAAATATAACTGTTATGTTAACCTGTGTATATTTTGTTGCTCGTAGGTCTTCCAGAGACGAAGGAGCTTCCAAATGCCTTAGCCTGTCATCGGATTGTTGACCATGTGACCCCTCCACAGTGGAAGAGTATGCTAGAGAACATGTATATTTAGAAGTTCTGTGACATGCATGATAATGGGGTTGCGAGGCAGGCGGTGATGGATAATCACTTGAATGCCAAGACCAGGGAGTTGCTCAGAACCGTGGCCAAGCTGGAAGCAAAGTGTGACGAGATTGAGGGGAACGTTGAGAAGAACCCCGTCGTCTAAGACCTTCGAGAAAAGATAGCTCAGTTGACCGTGGAACGTGGCAATCTCAAACTGGAAGAAGCCAAGGTTATTACTCTCACTGGTCAGAATGCTGCTCTTGAGGCTAAGTGCGTTGGGTTGGAAAGTGAGAAGGTTAGGCTTGGAGAGGTAGAGATAAAGTTGAGGGAGGAGATCGATGGCCTGCAAATGAGGTATAAGATGCTGCAGAAAGATCGTGCAGAAGTTGTTTCGAAGGTGGTGCCTTACATAGCCATGGAACTCTACCATAGTGACGAGCTGGGAGCTCAGATGTGGAAGGTCATCAAGTCAGCCCTATTTCATGGACGGTGTTTGGCTCTGGAGGAGGCCGCCAAAACGGGTAAGCTTGTGGACCTCTCCAAGATTGAATGCTACCGTCCCACTTCGAAGGCTGAATATGATGAGGCAGGAAATGCATTTGCAACTGCAGAGTACTCCTTCCTTGCTGAGGCAACCAAAGATCCAATGGCACCCCTCGAAGATCTCCTGTCTAAGAAACCTCGGAAACTGAAGCCTACCACTCCAACCAAGAAGACCATGTCTACTAAGCCAGTCTCAGTGCAACCCTCCTCCACTCCCTCTCCGAAGAAACAAGAATGAAGGCTGCTCTGTTAGCAGTAATTTGGTTCCAAAGGGTGGCATGTACCCTTAAGACAATTTATTTTATGTGACAATGTGTGTCTTGTTTCCCAAACAATTTAAATGCTTGTGATGTATGGCCATGGGCCAAGAACAATTTGACGGGAGTCTATGCTCCTCATGCAGGTATAAGGGCAGTAGCCCATATTTTGAATGCAATAGTGTAGAGGACATACCTCTACGTACTTAGCTTAAGTTTGTTATGTAAACTTCTCTTACGCCATTTTTGCGACGCTTAAATTTTACACCCTAAGGTTCAACAACCTCATTGTGTGTAAATTACAACACCAAGAATATAATGGCCAACTTGACCATTGACAGAGGGTCGCGACCCACTCTATCTCAAATCCTTTACATAGCATGGCTTTGTTAAAAATTTTTTTTTACAAGCGCCAAAATCTACTAGGAGAGTTAATGTGAATGTTTAATTTGGCTTTGAATAATAAGGCATATGTTACACCTCAAGCCATTCGACATTGAAACTCATTAACGACTTGGTTGAACAAATCTTTGTGTTTAAGAAACGAAGCAAGAGATTTGTGGGAAATGTCTTATTTATCATTGAATTGGTAGGGAGGATTACATCATTCTTGAAATGAAAACTAAGACAACTACCAATAATGTGTGCTTTCCCTTGAGAAGCTTTTGATTACAAGAAAAAAGTTAAAGTACTTTTTAAACATAGAACTTTCGAAGGTTCGTACCATTCCATGTCCTGTCGATGGGTTCTCCGAGAAGAGTGGCCAGTTTGTATGCTCCATTGCCGTAGGCCTCAGCTACCATGTAGGGTCCTTCCCAAGTTGGTCCCAGTTTTCCCTGATACTCTGCTTTGCTTGCACTGTTGAGGCGCAGTACATATTCTCCGGGCTTGAAAGTGGAAGGTCTGACCCTTTTGTTATAGTAGCCTTCGATCTTATGTTTGTGTATTGCTTCTCAGATGGAGGCTATTTCTCTTCTTTCTTCTAGGAGATCAAGGTTTTCCCTGATCCTATCATCATTTTGGGAGGCATCATACGTTGCCACACGCTCCGTGTGTACAATTAGTTCCGAAGGGATGACCGCTTCTGTTCCGTATGTTAGGCTGAAAGGAGTTTCTCCGTTGCTTGACTTAGGATGTGTCCGGTGAGCCCATAAGACTTGAGGGAGCTCGTCCACCCATCCATGATGAGTTCGACCTAGCCTTTTCTCGATCCCTTTGACGATTTCTCTGTTTGTAACCTCCACTTGTCCATTACCTTGCGGGTGATAGACGGATGTCCAGGATAGCTTTATGTTGAGCCCTTGACAGAAGTCATAGAAGACTCCTTCGACAAACTGTTTCCCGTTGTCAGATATGATGATGTGGGGCACTCCGAATCTGCACACAATGTGCTCCCATACAAACTTCTCGATCTGTCTTCCTGTCACCGAGGCTAGGGGTTTTGCTTCCACCCACTTGGTGAAGTAGTCGATCGCTACTAGCAAGAACTTGACTCCTCCGGGAGCTATAGGCATAGGCCCTACAATATCGATGCCCCACTGGGAGAAGGGCCACGCGGATGTCACACTTGTCATATCTTGCTTCGGCATTTTTGTAACGTTTGAGTGTATCTGACAAGCTTCACACTTGAGGATGATTTCGGCTGCGTCCCTGTGCATCGAGGGCCAATAGTAGCCCAACTTCATTATCTTCGAGACAACTGAGCGAGGTCCTGCGTGGAGACCGCAAGATCCTTCATGGACTTCGGCTATGATGCTCGAAGCTTGCTTGGGGCCTACGCATCATAACCAAGGTGACAAAAACGACCTCCTATATAGGGTTTCCCCTATTAGCCGGTACTGCGAGGACTTAACCCGAATCTTTCTTGCAAGCTTGGGATCTTCAGGGAGAAGACCACTTATCAAATATTCCCTTATGGGAGTCATCCATGTCTCTCCTTCTTCGTGAATCACATCGGCAACCTCTTTGAGAACGATGGATCTTTCAGGAAGGACTTCCACGAGAACCTCCTTAGTGAGATGAGCGAAAGCCATGGAAGCTAGCTTGCTTAGTGCGTCTGCCTTTTTGTTCTGGTTTCTACGAACATGTTGGATGGTGTAGGAGTTGAAGTTTTCGAGCATCTCTTTTGTCTTTTCCAAGTACTGTTTGATGACGGGTTGCCTTGCTTCGTAGGAACCTGTCACTTGGTTTGCCACCAATTGGGAATCTACGAAGACAGCGAGAGCTTTGACTTCCATATCTTTGGCTAGTCGGAGTCCCGCTAGTAGCGCTTCGTATTCTGCTTCGTTGTTTGTGGCTTCGAACTCAAACCGAAGAGCATATGTATGCTCCTTCCCTTCAGGACTGACTAACATTAGACCTGCTCCGGAGCCATCGGAACTGGATGCTCCATCTGTGTAAAGCTTCCATTCAACCTGTACTTGAGAAAGATTAGCTTTGGGCTTTTCCTTTTCTTCATCGGGTCCGGAAGGTGTTTCCGTCAAGAAGTCTGCAAGAATTTGCCCTTTGATAGAACTACGTCCTTTAAACTCGATTTCATGTTCTCCGAGTTCAATAGCCCATTTAGCCACCCTCCCAGACTTTCCAGGTTTAGACAAGATCTGCTTCAGTGGCTTATCGGTTAAGACTGTAATTGGGTGGGCCTGGAAATAGCGTCGGAGCCTCCTTGCTGCGTAAATTAAGGCGAGCACTAACTTCTCCAAGGTTGGGTAGTTGACCTCCGCTCCTTGTAGGACCCTGCTAACAAAGTAAATTGGGATATGTAGCTTTTCTCTCTCTGCCATAAGGACTGCGCTAATACTTTTTGCTGAGGATGCCAAGTACATAAACAACACTTCACCTTTGATTGGGGCTGTAAGTGTTGGAAGTATTTCAATGAACTCCTTCATCTTCTGAAAGGCTACTTCAGCGTCCTGGCTCCATTGGAAAGTTTTCTTGTCCGCGCATCCTTTGAGTGTCTTGAAGAAGGGTAGGGACCTGTCAGCTCCTTTCGACAAAAATCGACTTAAGGCTGCCAACTTCCCGTTCAGGCTCTGCACATCTTTTAGACACTTAGGGGCTTGGAGATCGGAGATGGCTTTGACCTTAGAGGGATTAGCTCGTATCCCCTGCTTAGTGATCAAATTTCCTAAGAATTGTCCTTCCTCGACACCGAAGGAGCATTTCTTAGGGTTCAGCTTCATGTTGATTGCCCGGAGCTGATCGAATGTTTCCTGTACATCAAGGAGTAGGTCCTCCTCAGTCTTGCTCTTGATAACCATGTCATCAACATAGGCTTCGAGATTCCTGCCTATCTGTTTGTTGAAGGCTTTATCTACGAGACGTTGGTAAGTAGCCCCTGCGTTCTTCAAACCGAAGGGCATCTTTCTGTAACAGTAGACACCTTTACTTGTGTAGAAGGCTGTCTTTTCCTCGTCCTCCTTGGCCATCTGGATCTGATGGTACCCTTTGTAGGCATCTAAGAAGCATTTTAACCGGAAACCTGCCAAGGATTCTACCTTCCAGTCGATTTCGGGTAGGGGGTAGCAATCCTTAGGGCATGCTTTGTTGATGTCAGTGAAATCCACGCACATGCGCCACCCTCCGTCGCTCTTTTTTACCAGCACCGGGTTGGCCACCCAAGTTTGGTATTTAACCTCCCTCAGGATGCCTGCTTGTGTAAGTTCATCAACTTCTTTGCAAGCTGCAGCGTTTCTCTCGGGGGCAAGGCTTCTCCTTTTCTGCTTTATGGGCTCAATGTGCTTGTACTCATTGAGTTTATGCTCCGTTCCGAAGGACTGTCAATCTATCAACAATGTTCTTGGAACACCTGTCATGTCAGAATATTTCCAAGCAAAAACATCAAGGTTAGTACGTAACAGTTCTGTGAGCTTCGCCTTGAAATTCGCCGGGAGTTGCTTCCCTACTACCACTGTCTGTTCAGGATAGCTAGGGTTTACGACAACTCGCTCCTCCGCATCTGTACAACTAAGAATTGCCATCGGAGGCTCCTCCGATTCCTCTCTGATCTTTTTGACACCATATACACCCTTATCCGCTCCATAACTAGAATGAACAGTTCCTACTCCGAAGGGGGTTTGGAACTTAATGGCAGCATGTATAGTAGAAACAACAATTCCCATTTTTTGCATAGCTGTTCTCCCTATTAATAAATTATAAGGAGAATTTGACCTTACGATGACAAAAATGAGTGTCTCCGTGCGGGATAAGGGGCCTTCGCCTATGGTGACTTCCAACGGTACTTCTCCCAGAGGCCATGAGTGTTCACCAGAGAACCCTACTAGCGGTGCCTTCGAGTCGACCCTCTGTGAGCGTATAGATGACTTGAGCTTTAGGAAACAATGCTCGTAGATGATTTCGCAGGAGCTTCCGCAATCCATATACGCTCGGTTCACTTCCCTATTGGATATGTGTACCTTGATGATCACGGGATCGGTCGAAGGTGTCTGCCCTAATATGTGGGGAAAGGTTATTTCCCCTACACTTCCTAGCTCTTCTTCTGCTTCCTTCCTTTTCAATGTGGTACCGCGTTTGTGTACCATTAGTATCGGAGCTTCTGCAGGCGTAGTTTCCTTCTTGTTCCCCTTCCATTCTCCCAGCTGAGTGTCAGAGAATTTGTCCTTTCCCTTCTTTATGCCTTTGACCAGGTGTGCTAACTGTCCGGACCGTACCGCCTCTTCGATCTGCTTCTTTAATTCCCTGCAGTTGTTCGTGTCATGTCCATGATCTTCATGGAAATGGCAGTACTTGGACATGTCTCTGGCCTTGCCTCGTGTTATCATCCGAGGTGGGGGATCGAAGGATTCTGCGGCCTTCTCTGTTGCTAGGATTTCTCGGGGAGATTTAACCAAGTTTGTCAGAAATCCATGGTTCGAGCCTTTGTTGTAGGGGGTGAAGCGATCTCTGTTCTTCTTCTTGTTTTTGGATCCTTCCCAGGAGGACCCTCTAGAGAATTTGTCAGTCGCTTCCCTTGGCTCTATCGGAGCCATGTTTGCTGCCACCTCCTTAGACTCAATCCAGGTGTAAGCCTTTTCAATCAAGGCCTTGTAGGTGTTGGGAAGATCGGTGGACAAGAATTCCACCAAGCTTCGAGTTCGGAGGCCATGTACGAAACCGGAGATCCTCTGATCTTCGTGTAGACCCAGAATCTGCAAAGTTTCATCAGTGTATCTGGTAACGAAGGCCCTCGTACTTTCGTTGTCCCTTTGTTTGATGGTGTGCACGGTTAAGTGAGTTTTGGTGTGCTTCTTCTGCTGGCTAAAGTGTAACCGGAACTTAGCCTTAAGATCATCTAGACTCACAATGCTTCCCAGCTTCTGTCCGTTCCACCATATTCTTGCGGAGTCTCTGAGCATGTAAGTGAACATATGGCATGCTACCGGCATGACCCACTTTTGCATTTTGATAGCGCCTTCAAATAAGTGGAGAAAGTTATCGGGATCACCTTTTCCATCGTAGGTTCCTATATGAGTAGGCATCTTCACGCCGTCAGGTAAAGGGTAGTCCTCGATCCATTTCACGAAGGGTGTGCAAGCTCCAGAGGCTTCGGCACCATAAGGGTTGTACGGAGGTGGATAAACAGGTGTAGGGTTATACGGGTTAGGAAATGGCTGTGAATAGGTAGGGTATGTAGTGGAAGTTTGGTATGAAGGGTATATTCCCATTGATTGTGTGGGAATCTGTCCGTAGGGCATCTGCTGGTAATTCTGGTTTGGGATTGAACCATTTGGAGGGTAAGTGTTGTAGGTTTGAGTAGGTAAGTAGGGATTCATTCCCGGAGGGGGTAATTGGTACATGTTGGAGTAGGGAGATGGATCTCCGATACTCGAAACATAAGAGGGTGGTATTGGAGCCCCCGCCCCTTCTCTTCCCAAATGTGCTGCTAGAAGAGGAGGCAGGTTTACCCCTCCATTTCCTACTGGGTTGCTTCCTCCGTTGGAGTTCTCGCTTCTCCTTTCACCATGCATTCTGTCCCTTCTACCCGGATTCCCTCCGAGTCCTTCTTCAAAACCCACCGTCCTTTCATTTGACCTTCTAATAGAAGGGGAACCATTTCGTAGGGCCGAGCGTCCCCTGCCCATAGGTTGAGGGCTGTCCTCTACTTCAATCTCCTCGTCATACTCCTCGCTGGAGTATTCCAACTCCCTCCGCATTTCTGTGTTACGAACTTGTCTCTTGTGAGCCCTTAGCAAAGAATCTAAGGCCTCAAAGTTTGCCTCCACGAAGGCGAGACTGATGTCTGGAATAGGGTTAGCGGATGTTGAGGCGTGATGCACGGGAGTAGTTTCCAAACGAGATCGTGTGGTGAAGGTTGAGATTGTTATGGGGGCGAGGTTATCGGTGTTAGTTGTGGTGAGTGGGACCAGAGTAGAGAAACCTGGTGGAGGTGAATCTTCTCTTCCTGGTTCCATGCCGGAAAAGTAGCGTAGTTGGTTAAGGTATTAGGACTGGGTGATTACGGGACTAATAGTTGTGGTCCCACGGATGGCGCCACTGATTGTACAAAAGATTGCACTACCAGGCTTCGATGAGGATCAAAGTAATGAGGGGTGTGTGTTCCAGCCAAGACTTGCCTATAACCTGAGAATAAGAAATACTAAGACACTACGTTAAGTGATTGCGCAGGGGTAGGACCCTGCAAACCACCTCCGGCGTGAGAGTAAGTATGAGTTATGGTTGTATAAGTGTGTGAAAGTAAAGAGATGAGTGTGAAATGAGCATACCATAAACCATCGTCCGTCTAAACTATTTATAGTGGAAGAAATATGGTTAGAGGCACTCTTGCATGAATATCGGAGATCATGGGGGCGTCCCATGATTGTGGGTAACCGCTAGGGGTTAGTGACCCACGTTCTCGGACTTGACGGGGAAGCCAAGAGAGAGAGGGAGATCGTGGGTTTGACTAAGTCAGGAGGTTCCTTATCCATTGTTCCTTCGTCAGCCATACCCCGAAGGGCTTAAGGCTTCGAGTGGCGAATTCCCCTTAGGTAACCTTCGTACCAACGAATGGTTTGACGCCTATGGATATTTCAAAATCCTAACTTGGGCCTTCGTAGTGAAGGGCTTCGACACGTCTCGGAGGAGTGTCCTTCGAGCTACTCGGAGGGTACATCATCACTTAGGGAATATGAAACTTAATTATTGAATATTGATTGGTTGTCTCTTATCTTAGTTGTTAATGATCTAGTAATGCGATAGGTCATTCATTGTGTACTTAATGCTTGATTAATCTTTGTGAACCTTAGGTTATAGCACCTTGAGCGGTTGTAAGCTAAACTATCCAAAGAGGCCTTAGAGTTAGAGTTTATGATCCCTAGTGGTATTTTGTAGACGAGACCCTTTGGTAACTTCAAAGATTTAGGGAGAAACGCATACCCTACAACTTTAGACACACAACGCAATTAAGAATAAGGACGTGACAATTCAACCACCAATAGGAGATAATTAAGGAGTAGTAAAACCTAAGTAAACACATCTTTAAACTATCATACATGCACACAATAATTAGACATAGACTACATACACCTTAGATTAGATAATTAGATAAGTAGAGTAATCGGTAGCAATACCAACCCCCAAATCCAAACCCCGAGATTCGTACTTTTCCATTTCCTAAAAAACATAAAAAAGATAAAAAATAATCTTCCTCAACCCCAACCTTAGCGTAGTAACTTCTCACTAGCATTCCTATTCCCCTAGAGAACGATATCAATACCCGTGGCTTACCCTAATACTACACTACAACGATTAGGTTCACTGCCTAGGGTGTTATAAAACTTGCTCGAAGAAAAGGAAGTTCCTTTGACCCCGAACGACGCGTGTATCGTTATCAAGTTTTTGGCGCCGCTGCCGGGGAATAGAATAGCTAGTTAGTAGTCTACCTTGTTTAGGTTTCTTTCCTTGATTCCTATCAAGTAAATTTTTTTCATTCTTAGCTTTCTCGTAGTCTATCCCCCTTCTTCGTGACTTTTGTTCGTAATCCCATCACTTTTCATCATGGAAGGTGATAACCCCCCTCAAATCATTGTCCCGCCAAGAGCCCGTACTCTTGGTGAATAATCCAGACCTAGCCACCTAGGCTATAGGAACACCATTGAGCTTCCCGACCAAGCCCAAACTACGGCCCTGCGATCCGACACCATCCGGTTGGTGCAAAACGGATGTGCATTCCACGGACTTCGTTCAAAAGATCCGAATCAGCATATAAGGGATTTCCTTAAAATTGTCGATTCCATCGACCTTGATGCTACTACTCGGGAGACCACGTGCCTGCGTCTCTTCCAATTTTCTCTACAGGACCAAGCTAGTAATTGGCTTGAGGGACTTCCCGTCGGCTCCATCTCAAGTTGGGATGATCTCACCTTTCGTTTCCTTGCTCAATTTTTCCCACCGGGGAGAACCACTAAACTTAGGAATGACATCTGGATGTTCCAACAACGTCAAGGTGAATCTCTCTACGAAGCATGGACTCGATTCAAGGACCTACTTCATAAAGTCCCTCATCACGGCATTGATCTTTGGCTTCAAGTCCAAATCTTTTATGATCATGTCAACTTCCCCACCAAGCGATCCATTGACCAAGCGGCCGGTGGAAAACTTAGTGGCGCGGAAGAATCATGGGGCATAATAGAGGACCTTGCTCTCTATGACAACGAAAGTTGGAATGACCCCCGTGAGTTGCCCAAAACCGTTAAGGCAATCTCCTTGCCTCCCATCGAACTTAGGATGATCGAACTTGAAGATCAAGTTAAATTCCTAATGAGTTCCTACGAAAATCCTAAGTCTTCACATCAAGTGAATAAAATCACTCTTCCTTGTGAGTTATGTAGTGGTCCTCATGACACTCGTGATTGCACAATACTCCCCGAACGAGCTTTTGCGGACTACGCCTCCGTGCGTACCGACGGAGCGGGAGAGAAGTGGTACACTTTCAAGCCCGAACAAAACAACTTAGGGAACTCTTACAACCCCTCATGGAGAAATCACCCTAACCTTAAGTGGAATCAAAACTCAAGCACACCCCAAAGCTCATCTAGTCCACCTAATAGGTTCAATTCTCTAAACACCGGGAACCTCACTGATCTTGAGGCAATTGCATCTAGATTCATGTCATCTCAAGAGACTCGATTGACTAAGCTTGAAGCCGATTTTAAGCGAAGACAAGGCGAGATAACAAACAAGCTTGATGCTCTCTTAAAAGCCTTTAATGAACGGGAAATTGGAGCACTCCCAAGTGATACTATCAAGAACCCAAAAGTGAGTTCGATTTCATCGACTTCATGTTCTTGTTCACCATGGGAGAGTGCGCATCCATGCCCCTCACACCCAACGGTTCACTCGGTAAATGCTATAAAAAAGGGTTCCAAGCCATCCAAAATGAGATACCAAGGCCCTGCACCATTGGTAGAACCTACTCTTGAGAAACCCGTCAACCAAGAACCTAAAACTAGTCTAGAGGAGGAGTACAAGGAACTCCATCAAGAAAAACCGGTTCTTGAAGTCTTAGCTCATGCACCTTATTATAATGCTTTAAAAGAAAAATAGGAGTTAGAACTTAAACTTGGAAAACATGGGTCCGCTTTTGTGCAAAATAATTTACCTAAGAAGTTAGACGATCCCGGGCTATTTACTCTTCCATGTAGGCTTGGAACTTCCAAACCTCTCGATGCTCTAGCCGACTTAGGATCATGTATCAACCTTGTTCCGTTGTCCCTCCATAGAAGCCTTAACTTAGGTAAGATAGAACCAACGGAAACCATCTTAGGTCTAGCAGATGGTAGTGTTGCACATCCGGTAGGAATAATAAAAGACATGGTAGTACACGTAGGAGAGTTGACTCTTTTGGCCGACTTTCATGTGCTAGACATGAATAAGGACCCGACATGCCCATTACTAGTAGGAAGAGGATTCTTAGCTACCGCTAGTGCCATCATCGATTTTAAGATGTCCAAGATAGTGGTAGGAGAGGGGAGTGCTAGGTCAATTTACGATGTCAAAAGGCATACGTACTACAAAGAAGAGGAAATCCCACATGAGATTAGGTTGGATAGGACGCCTTCTAGATATGGACCTTGGATAGATAAGAACCTCATAGGCCCCCAACGACCTTTCTACTTAGATGAAGCCTTTGCTAGTAAAGCAACTTTCCATGAAAAAGAGATGGATAGGGACATGGAAGTGAACCCGTTCGAGGACACCTTAGTATTTAGGAAGATGACCGAGTTCCTAGGAAGTTTGCCCGTTAACCTTGTCATGAATAGGTGGAAAATTGAAAAGCCTAAACATAAGTGGGATTGAAATAAACCACCTAGTGATGGTAATGGAGAGTTGCACATTAGGATAACAATCTATGATCCCGATGGAGAGAAATTTGAAAAGGCATATCGAACCGAACGTACTACTAGGAACCTAAATGATAAGTTTGATCCTTATGAAATTGTTAAGGATAAGCTTACTTATATCGGTACGTGAGGGTACGACTACGAGTCTAGCTACAAGACTCTTAAATAAAGAAAAGCTCTTCGTGGGAGGCAACCCATGCTTAATTGTTTGCTTGTTAGTGTCATATATCTTTTATTAATTGTTTATTCTCATGTTTAAATTTGTAAAAATGCTTTATTTTGTTTTTAACCTCGTCTTAATTGCATATAAAGGTATTTTACATAAAGGATATGTGTAGGGAGGATTACACACGTTTTCAAAAGAAACGTAAACATGAGAATAACAATTCATTAAAAGATATATTTGTGTGTTTGTTCGAGTCAAATTCTTGTATCGAGTCATAATGGATGTTTTGCAGGAATTTTTCCAGATTCTAAAGATATAAATTTATTAGAATTTTTTCAGAAAATCGCAGACCAGTTTTTGTCAGGATAACCTGACGGCGTCAGGATTGCATCCTGATCCTGACGGCGTCAGGAAGGAGTAAAAACATCAGATTACTTTTTTCTCGTTTTCTGAGCCACTTATAAATTTTTGGAATTTTCCAGGTCTTAACTTTCCAGAAATTCTGTAAACATCCATTCCACAAGCATTATATCCTAGTTTAGTAGAGTCTTATATATATTATTACCGCCGATTTTACGCGAAGGTTTCAGTTGTTTTCTTCAAATGTGCAGGTTTCATTTATCAAGAAGAAGAAACAAAAGATTGGAAGGAGCTTTTCACGAACACATTCTTCTTGGAAAGGATTTAACCACTACTTCACACACGGATCCTACCGAGCTAATCAGGGGAGTACTAGTTTCTTTCGTTTTTAATTACCTTCCATTATCATAAATTTGATACTTTCGGGGAACATTGGGGACAATGTTCAGTTTAAGTGTAGGGAGGGAAAATAAAACGGGAACTTTGAAACTATGCTTATCCTTGATTATTTGCTTTGTCCAATTGTATTTGTGTAATAAACCATGAAAAAATGTCGGTTAGGATAATTTTGGCACCAAATTTAAAAATTTTCATGATATATAGGAGTGGGCCATTAGTCTTAACAAAAGCGTCTCACGGATAAAGAAGTTGCATGACTAGCACAAAAAAAAAAACCCTTTACCACCTAAATTCCACCCAAAATGTGAGGATCGCCCTTAGATTAGTAGGAATTAAAAGCATTCATCTTTAATGCTTAGAGTGTGAACCGGTAGTATATTAGATTCTAGAACTTGTTTTGTGATGCATCCCGAGATCGCTAGTAAAACTACACTTGTGTAGTTAGGAATAACTAAATGATAAGAGGCATTAGGATAACCCTTGTTTGATACCCGTAATATAATTACTTCTTCCACATCGGTTGAGTAATTCCCCCACACCCTTTGCGTTGTACTCATCTTTAGTACACGATACCCCTAGTTAACCCTTCAGAGCCTATCCTTTTCGCGGTTCTCGTAATGTTTCGGTTTTTCCGGAATATTGATGAAGAGCATTGTTTACACCCCACCCCCAAATATACACCCAAATCGCCTTAGCCTACCCTGTATGCACTCACTTTTAGTGCATTATTGTTATCACCCTAAACCCTTAGTTCAATTATCTAGTTGCTTGCATGAGTTGCTAAGTCGAGTCATATCCTTTGTACACAGTTTTGGAACGATTGGGACTCATGGGAAAAAGTTAAAGTTTATAAAATGATTGAAAGGGAACGTTAAATTCCCTAATTTGCGTAATAACATACCCCAAGTGTTTTGATCTTTTCAATTCGGGTCAAATTAGTGTTAGAGTAATAAAAACTCAAGTGTAGGGATGTACCTTTAAATCCCTATCATTTTGATGTTACCGTAGAGGATGGTAGAGTAAAAGTGTATGAAAAAAAAAAAAGAAAAAAAAATAGAGTGAAAAAAAAAAAAAAAAAACATACGGGCTACCATCCTACATCTATCCTTTAAATTTATGTTTGTTTATTTCAGTTAGCTAGATTCTAGAGTGTCGAGTCTTGGCTTAGCAACGTCATTCTTCGTATGCTTGTAACATAAGAGATTTTTGACTTGCCACCACTAAATAGCCTATCCCACCAAACCCTTTATTTCCCTACCGTAAGCCTAACATTACAACCCTTTAAAGACCTCTTTGATAGTCTTTCCTAGGTGCTTACGCCAAAGCGATGGAGGTTTGATCTATTCTCAAGCCTATGGTAATCTATGTACTAGGACCGGTTAATGAGTGTTTATCTTCCATTTCCAACTTGTTATAATATACACCCGAGAGAGATGTGTGTATCCAAACACCCCATGTAAGGTGCTAGTATGTAATTTCCGTGCTTGTTATGACTTTTGCGGGGCTTATATGTGTTGTGGACTGTTTTAAACCAATGCTTCATGACCCTTAACTTATAAATTAATTGGCTAAAAGCACATTTGCTTGAGGACAAGCAAATACCAAGTGTAGGGATATTTGATAAGGTTTTAAAATGTACCTTTTTGAGGGGTCGTTTAAGCCCTTATTTGATCACTTTTGTATTCGTTATTACTTAATATCGTTCCTTTTCACTTTTTAAGTCTCTTGAAGGCAAATTGCTGTAATGGCACTTATTTGGACGAAAAGGCGCAGATATACGAAGAAAATGGCCAAAGTCAAGAATCGAGACACTCAAGCTGCTGAAAACACAAGGTGACGGCGTCACTGCTTAACTGCGACGCTGTCGGAGGATTTTGTGACGGGACAGAAGCCAAAACTCTTATTTTCAAGTGACGACGTCAAGTTATAAAAGAGTAGGCCGTCGCAACTCAGACGGCCTAGATTCAATCCAGACGGCGTCAGAAGCTGAAGAGGACGGTGTCACAATCACTAGGTGACGCCGTCGCAAGTCTAACGTGGCCAAGACGAAACCCTTATGACTGCGATCCGACGGCGTCACAAAACATAAGGTGACGCCGTCGCATGTGTAATCTTATATATAGAATCCGAATTTTTCAGTATTGGTGTGTAGTCTTTTGGAGTAAAAACCTAAACCGAACCAAGGTTGTCTTGTACAGTATTTTAGGGTTCCAAACCCTATCTTACATCAAGATAAGTGTTTTACTTCATTAATACAATTATGTCTTTGATTATTTGTGTGTATGCTTGCATGTTCTCCATGTCCGGCTAATTTACTTGTGTGTTTGCTTAGGAAATATGAAACTTAATTATTGAATATTGATTGGTTGTCTCTTATCTTAGTTGTTAATGATCTAGTAATGCGATAGGTCATTCGTTGTGTACTTAATGCTTTATTAATCTTTGTGAACCTTAGGTTATAGCACCTTGAGCGGTTGTAAGCTAAACTATCCAAAGAGGCCTTAGAGTTAGAGTTTATGATCCCTAGTAGTATTTTGTAGACGAGACCCTTTGGTAACTTCAAAGAGTTAGGGAGAAACGCATACCCTACAACTTTAGACACACAACGCAATTAAGAATAAGGACGTGACAATTCAACCACCAATAGGAGATAATTAAGGAGTAGTAAAACCTAAGTAAACACATCTTTAAACTATCATACGTGCACACAATAATTAGACATAGACTACATACACCTTAGATTAGATAATTAGATAAGTAGAGTAATCGGTAGCAATACCAACCCCCAAATCCAAACCCCGAGATTCGTACTTTTCCATTTCCTAAAAAACATAAAAGAGATAAAAAATAATCTTCCTCAACCCCAACCTTAGCGTAGTAACTTCTCACTAGCATTCCTATTCCCCTAGAGAACGATATCAATACCCGTGGCTTACCCTAATACTACACTACAACGATTAGGTTCACTGCCTAGGGTGTTATAAAACTTGCTCGAAGAAAAGGAAGTTCCTTTGACCCCGAACGACGCGTGTAGCGTTATCAATGAAGGTATGATATGATGAATTTCATGTAGGATCGATTCAACGATAAAGGAGTTGTGTTTGATGAAGATTAAGCTCGGTTGTTGTAGTGAAAATTGGGTCTAAAAACTTAAAAACCTCAATAACTTCTTTTCGGAGCGTTTTTAGGACTTGAAGGTTGTTTATTCGGCGGTCTATTCTCCTCGTTCTCACGGTCGTTTTGATGGGTAGAACGCTGAAAACGGAGTTACGGTTCAAAAGTTATAGCCGTTTGAAGTTTTGCTCAAAATCTTACTCGTAAACCTGTTCTTAAGCGTAGGAATTGGTGCTAATGCGTAGGATTGCTTATGCGTAGGATTCTTATGCGTAGAAAGCTTAGGCGTAGGATTCCTTATGTGTAAAACCCAACTTACGCGTAAACATAAGGTTAACCGTAAACTTATGCGTAAACACAATGCTTAGTCGTAAAAACCTTACGCGTAAGTGTTAGCTTATGTGTAGAGTTTTACTCGTAAGCGTTCTGCTTATGCGTAAACTTAGGTTTGAAACCAAAAATCCTTTACACTGTCACAGCGTAAAAGATATCCACAAGTTGAAGTGTTCCACACACTTATCCAAGTGAGGGAAGCACTGAGTAACCGTTGAAGCACAAAGATGGTTCACCAAAAATTTATGCGTAAAATTCAAATCTTACGCGTAATACTTTACGCGTAAAAATAGGGTTTTAACTTTTCTTACGCGTAAAAAGAGGGTTTTGACCAAGATGCTGCTTACGCGTAAAATGCCCAGAAATGCAAAAACACGAATTTTTTACCCAAAAACACTCTTCCAAATGATTTCTTTTGCACAAACTTCTTCCAAAACACTTAAAACTCAATAAAGTCTACAACTTTAACCTTAAAACCACGTAAAAATCAAACCTTTATGCAAAAAGCCCACGTTTTATAGGGAAAAACGCAACTTTATGTGTAAAGATCTAACCAAAAACGTAACACAACACTCCTAAACCATTGTTAGGCGATTGATGCCAATTGTAGGACCTTGTTTTACTACCAACTTTATGCGTAACAACCTTCAACACAAGTTACACACGTAAACCAAACACAAAATATACGCGTATATCACGCTACATGAACATACTCTTATGCGTATAATAAGATGAAATAAAGAAGATGAAAGATGGTGACTTGATGTTCTACAAACCGTGTATGTGAAGAAAGATGAAAACAAGAGAGATGTTTTATTTCAAAGGAAAAACACACACACACACTTTCAAGCACACCCCTCAAATGAGACTTTGAGGGGTTTATATAGTACAAGCACTAGATGCCCTAAAAGGCTTTCTACGGGCTTCGTGGATATGGGTTGTACATGGATTGGATGACAATTTATACAAGGCTAGCTTAACATAACTTCTAGCCATTTAGCTTAGTCCAATCCACGAGCCCGTTGACTATTCTAATACGAAATCTAACACACGTTACAAAGTTCCTAAATGTGAATGACCATCACTTCTAATAAAAACTATTAAGGCTAACAAAGAGGTCTTTTAAAGGGTTGTAATGTTAGGCTTACGGTAGGGAAACAAAGGGTTTGGTGGGATAGGCTATTTAGTAGTGGCAAGTCAAAAATCTTTATGTTACAAGCATGCAAAGAATGGCGTTGCTAAGCCAAGACTCGACACTCTAGACTCTAGATAACTGAAACAAACAAACATAATTTAAAGATAGATGTAGGATGGTAGCCCGTATGTTTTTTTTTCAACACTATTTTTTTCTTTTTCTCTTTTTCTATTTTTTTTCGATTTTTTTTCATACACTTTTACTCTACCATCCTCTACGGTAACATCAAAATGATAGGGATTTATAGGCACATCCCTACACTTGAGTTTTTATTACTCTAACACTAATTTGACCCGAATTGAAAAGATCAAAACACTTGGAGTACATTATTATGCAAATAAATGGAATTTGAATTTAACGTTCCCTTCCCGTCATTTCATAAACTTTAACTTTTCCCATGAGTCCCAATCATCCCAAAACTGTATACAAAGGATATAACTCGACTTAGCAACTTATGCAAGCACCTAGATAATTGAACTAAGGGTTTTTAGGGTGATAACAATAATGCACTAAAAGTGAGTGCATACAAGGTAGGCTAAGGCGATTTGGGTGTACATTTGGGGGTGGGGTGTAAACAATGCTCTTCATTGATATTCTGGAAAATCGAAACATCACGAGAACCGCGAAAAGGATAGGCTCTGAGGGGTTAACTAGGGGTATCGTGTACTAAAGATGAGTACAACGCAAAGGTGTGGGGGAATTACTCAACCGATGTGGAAGAAGTAATTATATTACGGGTATCAAACAAGGGTTATCCTAATGCCTCTTATCATTTAGTTATTCCTAACTACACAAGTGTAGTCTTACTAGCGATCTCAGAATGCATCACAAAACAAGTTCTAGAATCTATTATACTACCGGTTCACACACTAAGCATTAAAGATGAATGCTTTAATTCCTACTAATCTAAGGGTGATCCTCACATTTTGGGTGGAATTTAAGTGGTAAAGGGTTTTTGTGCTAGTCATATAACTTCCTATCCATGAGACACTTTATTAAGACTAATGGCCCACTCCTATATGTCATGAAAAATTTTAAATTTGGTGCCAAAATTACCCTAACCGACATTTTCTCATGGTTTATTACACAAATGCAATTGGACAAAGTAAATATTCAAGGATTAGCATAGTTTCAAAGTTATCGTTTTATTTTCCCTCCCTACACTTAAACTGAACATTGTCCCCAATGTTCCCCGAAAGTATCAAAGTTATGATAATGGAAGGTAATAAAAGATGAAAGAAACCAGTACTCCCCTGATTAGCTTGGTAGGATCCGTGTAAAGTGGTGGTTACATTCTTCAAGAAGAACGTTTACGAGAAAAGCTCCTTCTCATCTTATGTATCTTCTTCTTGATAAATAAAACCTGCACACTTGAAGAAAAGAGAAAAACCCAAAGCATCAAACCGAACAAAGAAATCACAACAAGATGTAGTTCCAGACTTAAATAAGATATAATGCTTGTGGAATGGATGTTTGTAGATTTTCAGGAAAATTAAGACCTGGAAAATTCTAAAAATTTATAAGTAGCACAGAAAACGAGAGAAAGTAAGATAAGTTGTTTCTGCTCCTCCTGACGCCATCAGGTTACGATCCTGACACCGTCAGGTTATCCTGACAGAAACTGGTCTGCGATTTTTTGGAAAATTTTTGGAAAATTTATATCTTTAGAATCTGAAAATATTCTTGCAAAACATCCATTATGACTCGATACAAGCATTTGACTCTAACAAACACACATATATATCTTTTTCAAGAATTGTAATTCTCATGTTCACATTCTTTTTGAAACGTGTGTAATCCTCCCTACACTTATCCCTTTTGTAAAATATCTTTATATGTAATTAAGACGAGGTTAAAGATAAAATAAAGCATTTTCACAAATTCAAAAATGAGAATAAACAATCAATGAAAAGATATATGACACACAAACAAGCAAACAATTAAGCATGGGTTGACTCCCATGAAGCGCTTTTCTTTATTTATGAGTCTTGTAGCTAGACTCGAAGTCGTGCCCCTACGTGACTTCATTGTCGTCCTTCTTTTCTTCCACTAAGCCTTCATCATAAGGTTGTAGACGTTGTATGCTCACCGTGAATTCTCTTCCAACATCGTCTATTATGATAACGGTTTTATTTATTAGATTAGTTTCTTTCACCGTATAAGGTCCAAACCATCTTGGCTTATTCCTTCCCCATAATGCTTTTATTCTTGATTTATACAAAAGCACATTTTCTCTATTAAAAAATTCCTTAGGGTTCTTTTGAGTTTGTGGTATTGTGGTATAGTTATTTCCTAACTTTTTATCACGTTTCCACAATGTCGCATTTAACCCTTGAACCATGAATTCTCTAAGCCCTTTTTACCATTCAGCCATTTTCTTCTTAACGGCATTATTGGAGACCTGCAAATTCTTATCTTTTACCTTCTCCATAATCTTCAAAGGATATCTCGGAACAATAGGTATCCTAACTTGTCCTTTTCCACTTTTGAGTATCATAATCCCTTCACCACATTTGATGGTTGCCTTGGCGGTGGTCAGAAAAGGTGTTCCCATGATTAATGGCAGGTTTTTATCTTCCTCAATGTCTACAATTGCGAAGTCCACCGGATAGACAATATTGGCAACCTCAATTAAGACATCCTCCGCTATTCCTATGGGATAAACATATGAATGATTTGCTAAGGAAAGTCTAAGATTGGTCTTGGTCGGTTCCTCCTTAGTCAACTTATTATAGACTGACAGCGGCATTATGTTTACATCGGATCCTTGGTCGGCCAAGGCATTTAGGTTCTCTAAGTCACCTATGCTACATGGAATTACAAAGTTCCCAGAGATCTCTTGCTTCTTAGTTACTGGCTTTCTCAGAATCGACTCGTACATAGGTCCAATTGGCATGGTGTCATACTCCTCCTCTCCTATTTCACCTAAGAGGGCTTTCCTAAGAACATCATTGCACCTAAAGTTTTTCACTTGGTTAACGATTGTTTTCTTATTGATCACATGCTTAAGGTAATGCTTGATGAATTTGGGTTCATCATCAGTCCGAGCCTCATTCTTATCCTTATTATCCTTGCTGCTCTCAGGCTCCTTTTTCTCAATGGCTCCATCCTCATCCGAAGCAATGGAAATGGCATTAACAGACAAAGTGGGGGTGGCGTGCTCATCGTTCCTCACCAGCACCTTCTCGGGAATCTTCGTCTTAGTGTACTCTTTCACTAAGTCCATCATCTCCGCCATTTTTTCCTGTATTTCATCCCTTTGTCCATTGAAGGCTTTTAAGAGGGTGTCGAGCTTGGTTGTCATCTCGCTTTTTCGTTGCTTGAAATCGGCTTCAAGTTGCGTCAATCGAGCTTCTTGAGATGACATGAATTTGGATACCATTCCGTCAAGACTAGTGGAAGTTCCGGTGTTTGGAGGGTTGTTGTAGGATTTTCCTAAGTTATTTGGCTTGAGCTTAAGAGTCTCGTAGGAGCTCATTAGGAATTTGACTTGATCTTCAAGTTCGAGCATCCTACGATTGGAAGGTTGTGAGTCAAAGGGAGGCAAAGAGACTGCCTTATCAGTTTTGGACAACTCACGGGGGTCATTCCAACTTTCATTTTCATAGAGGGCAAGGTCCTCTATTGTACCCCACGATTCTTCCACGGTGAGTTTACTAAGTTTACCACCGGCCGCTTGGTCGATGGATTTCTTAGTTGAGAAGTAAACACGATCGTAAAAGATTTTGAATTGAAGCCAAAGATCGATGCCGTGATGAGGGACTTTTGGAGCAAGTCCTTAAATCGAGTCCACGCCTCGTACAAAGTTTCGCCTTGACGTTGTTGGAACATCAAGATGTCATTCCTAAGTTTGGTAGTTCTCTCCGGTGGGAAAAATTGGGCGAGGAAACGAGTGGTGAGATCATCCCAGCTTGAGATGGAGCTGGCGGGAAGTCGCTCAAGCCAATTACTAGCTTGGTCCCGTAGAGAGAATTGGAAGAGACGCAGACTCGTGGTCTCCCAAGTAGTAGCATCGAGGTCGATGGAATCGACAATTTTAAGGAAATCCTTAAGATGCTGATTAGGATCTTCGGAACGAAGTCCATGGAATGCACATCCGTTTTGCACCAACCGGATGGTGTCGGATCGCAGGGCCGTAGTTTGGGCTTGGTCGGGAAGCTCAATGGTGTTCCTATAGCCTAGGTGGCTTGGTCTCGAGTATTCACCAAGAGTACGGCCTCTTGGCGGGTCATTTGGTGGTAGGTTGATGAATGGTGGTTGGTTATCACCTTCCATGATGAAAAGTGATGGGGTTACTAACAAAGGTCACGAAGAAGGGGGATAGACTACGAGGAAGCTAAAAATTGGAAAAAATTTACTAGATAGGAATCAAGCAAAGAAACATAAACGAGGTGGACTCCTAACTAGCTATTCTATTCCCTGGAAGCGGCGCCAAAAACTTGATAACGCTACACGCGTCGTTCGGGGTCAAAGGAACTTCCTTTTCGTTGAGCAAGTTTTTCAACACCCTAGGCAGTGAACCTAATCGTTGTAGTGTAGTATTAGGGTAAGCCACGGGAATTGATATCGTTCTCTAGGGGAATAGGAATGCTAGTGAGAAGTTACTACGCTAAGGTTGGGGTTGAGGAAGATTATTTTTTTTATCTTTTTATGTTTTTTTAGGAAATGGAAAGGTACGAATCTCGGGGTTTGGATTTGGGGGTTGGTATTTCTATCGATTACTCTACTTATCTAATTGTCTAATCTAGTGGTGTATGTAGTCTATGTCTAATTATTGTGTGCTCGTATGATGATTTAAGGATGTGTTTACTTAGGTTTTATTACTCCTTAATTATCTCCTATTGATGGTTGAATTGTCACGTCCTTATTCTTAATCGCGTTGTGTGTCTAAGGTCATAGGGTATGCGTTTATCCCTAACTCTTTGAAACTACCAAAGGGTCTCGCCTACAAAATATCTAGGATTTATAAACTTTAACTCTAAGGCACTATTCGGATGGTTTAGCCTACAACATCTCTAGGTATTATAAACTAAGGTTCACAAAGATTAATCAAGCATTAACTACACAACGAATGGCCTATAGCATTACTAGATCATTAATAATTAAGATAAGAGACAACCAATCAATATTCAATAATTAAGTTTCATATTCCCTAAGCAAACACACAAGTAAATTAGCCGGACATGGGGAACATGCAAGCATACACACAAGTAATTGAAGACATAATTAAATTAATGAAGTAAAACACTTATCTTAATGTAAGATAGGGTTTGGAACCCTAAAATACTATACAAGACAGCCTTGGTTCGGTTTAGGTTTTTACTCCAAAAGACTACACACTGAAAACTAAAAAATTCGGATTCTATATATAAGATTACATATGCGATGGCGTCACCCTTTGATTTGTGAAGCCGTCGAGTCACCGTCATTAGGGTTTCATCTTGGCCACGTTAGTCTTGCGACGGCGTCACCTTATGCTTGTGACGCCGTCCCCTTCAGTCTCTGACGTCGTCTGGATCAAATCTAGGCCGTCTGAGTTGTGACGACCTACTCTTTTAAAACCTGACACCGTCACTTGTAAATAAGTAATTTGGCTACTGAGCCATCACAAAAATGATGCGCGGCATCACAGATAACACCTGACGCTTTCCCCTTCAGTTCCAGCAGCCTGAGTGTCTCGATTCTTGACTTTGGCCATTTTCTTTGTATATTCGCGCCTTTTCGTCCGAATAAGTGTCATTCCAGAATTTTGCCTTCAAGATACCTAAAAAGTGAAAAGGAACGATATTAAGTAATAATGGATACAAAAGTGATCAAATAAGGGCTTAAATGACCCCTCAAAAAGGTACATTTTAAAACCTTATCAGTTACTCTTCTATTTTGATCTCAATATTATCATGTCTCTGTGATCCAGATCAATGGCTCAAACTCGTAGGGGAACCCAGAACGCACGAGCGACAACAGCTGCTGCAACAGCTACTGCTACTGCCACTACCGGCCGACGTGGTCGACCTTCTGTCTGATTTGCTAATAATCCAAACACCAATAACCAAGGCAACAACAATCCGGTTGGTGAAAATCTGAATGTCGAAATACCTACTCCACCGGCTACTGTAACTGATCAAGCATTGATCGATCAACTTGTGGCTCAACGTGTAGCTGAGATCCTTACTGAGCCAAATCATCCGAATGCTATGGCTGGAACTCTTAGGCCTACTGGTAGTAACTGTGGTTGTACTTACAAGGAGTTCCGAAGATGTATGCCTACTGAATACGGCAATACTGAGGGAGTTGTTGTGTTGACGCATTGGTTGGAGAAGATGGAGACTGTATTTAAGGTTTGTAGCTGGGAGGAAGAATCGAAAGTGAATTTTGCTTCGTTTACTTTGAAGGATGAGGTGTTGACTTGGTGGAACACCTACCTCAAGTCTGTTGGTATCGATGTGGCTTGTGCTATGCCTTGAGAGGAGTTCAAGGCAATGCTCATTAAGAACTATTGCCCTCGTAATGAAGTAAAGAAGTTGGAGTTTGAATTCTGGAATCACAAAGTGAAGGGCACTGACATGCCAGCTTACACTCGTCGTTCCCAAGAATTGGCACTACTATGTCCTGAGATGGTCCGCACTAAGTCGCTTAAGATAGAGCGTTACACTGATGGACTCCCACCATCTACTAGGAATGATGTGATCTCTTTGAAACCCGCTAATCTTCAAGAGACCATCACTTTGGCTCAAGCTTGATGGATTTGGTGATTCGCGACAATGATGGGGGTAGATTTGATAATGAGAGGAAGTGGGAAGATCATTCGAAGGGAAGGTACCCTAACAAGCGACAGGAGACTGTTAAAGCTTACGTTATGGGGTCTGGAGAGAAGAAGGCTTATGACGGAAATCAACCCTACTGTAACCGATGTAAGCTTCATCACCATGGACAGTGTACTGTGGTGTGTCACTCATGTTCAAAGGTTGGAAACCTGGCTAGAGACTGTAAGTCTAAGACTCTTGCTATGGTTTAAGCAACCTCTGGGTCAGATGGGAAGGCTAATGTTACTTGTTTTGGGTGTGGGAAGAAAGGACACTATAAGAATGAGTGTCAAGAACCGTGGAATCGTGAGAACCAAGGAAGTGGAGGAAGCCAAGCGAATCGTGGAGCAAGTGGAAACCAGGGAAATCAGGGTATTGGGAATCAGCAGAGTAACACTAGAGAAGCTTGAGGAAGAGTGTGCGTGGTTAAAGAAAAGGGATTCAAAGAGCACCCGACTGTCGTTACAGGTACGTTCCTTCTCAATAACCGTTACGCTTATGTTTTGTTTGACACTGGCGCCGATAGGAGTTTTGTGTCCACTACATTTAGCTCTCTGCTTGATAAGATCCCTATTGCCCTAGATTTTTCATATGATATCGAGGTAGCCAATGGTAACATGGAAAAGGTGAACACCATAATCAGAGGTTGTACCCTGAATCTCCTTAGTCACCCATTCAACATCGATCTATAGCCTGTGCTATTAGGTAGCTTCGATGTTATTATAGGAATGGATTGGTTGTTTAAGTATCGTGCTGCCATTCTCTGTGAGGAAAAGATAGTGCGTGTGCCATACGGTACCGAGATGACTATATACGGAGACGATAGTACTCGAGGAAATTCGTCTAGACTAAATATCATTTCCTGCACCAAGGCTCAGAAGCAAATAGAGAAGGGAAGTTGCCTATTTCTAGCCCAGATCTTGAAGAAGAAGAGCAAGGAAGAGGAAGGGAAACGGTTAATATACGTACCGATTGTTCGGGATTTTCCCGAAGTATTTCCCAAAGACTTGCCTGGGCTACCGCCGGCTAGAAAATTTGAATTCCAAATTGATTTAGTGCCAGGAGCTGCACCCGTGGCACAAGCACCGTATCGATTTGCCCCTTCGGAGTTGGAAGAACTGTCGAAGCAGTTGTCCGAATTGGCTGAGAAAGGATTCATCAGACCAAGTTCCTTGCCCTAGGGAGATCCAGTCTTGTTTGTCAAGAAGGAGGACAGATCTTTTCGCATCTGCATCGACTATAGAGAGTTGAATAAGCTAAGTGTAAAAAATAGATATCCCTTACCTAGAATCGATGATCTTTTCGATCAACTCCAACGATCGAGCGTCTTTTTGAAAATCGATCTGAGATCCGGGTATCATCAACTTCGTGTTTGAGAAGAAGACATACCGAAGACCACGTTCCGAACTCGCTACGGGCACTATGAGTTTCAGGTTATGCCTTTTGGGCTAACCAATGCGCCTGCTGTATTCACGGACCTCATGATTCGAGTGTGCAAACCTTACTTGGATAAGTTTGTGATAGTATTCATAGACGACATCTTAATCTACTCAAAGAACCCGGAAGAGCATGGAGAACACTTGAGACTGATCCTAAAGCTACTCAAGGAGGAGCAGCTTTACGCGAAATTCTCTAAGTGCGAGTTCTGGATTTCGACCGTACAGTTTATGGGTCATGTGATCGATAGTCAGGGTATTCACGTAGATCCCGCCAAGATTGAGTTCATTAGAGATTAGGCTAATCCTACGACCCCGACTGAGATACGTCAATTCTTAGGACTTTCTGGATATTACTGTCGATTTAGCAAAGGTTTCTCTAAGATAGCAAAGCCTCTGACCATGTTGACTCAGAAAACGGTGAAGTATACATGGGGAAAAGACGAAGAAGAAGTGTTTCAACTGCTGAAGGAAAGATTGTGTAGTGCACTTATATTGGCTCTTCCTGAGGGAAGCTAAGATTTTGTGGTAAACTGTGATGCCTCACATAAGGGTTTAGGAGCTGTGTTGATGCAGAGAGAGAAGGTCATTGCCCATGCCTCTCGATAACTCAAAACACATGAGAAGAACTACACAATCCACGATTTGGAGTTAGGAGCTGTTGTGTTTGCACTGAGGATTTGGGGACATTACCTTTATGGCACAAAGTGTACTGTGTACATTGATCATAAGAGTATTCAACATATCCTGGATTAGAAGGAGCTGAACATGAGACAACGTCATTTGTTGGAACTGTTGAGAGATTACGACTGTGAGATACGCTACCATCCCGGTAAGGCGAATTTCGTTACAGATGCTTTTAGCCAGAAGGAAAGAGTACAACCGCTTGTAGTCAGAGCTTTAGGAATGACTATCAATTCTCCTTTACCTGCCCAAATTCTTGCGATGCAAGCCGAAGCCGTAAAAGAAGATAACCGACCTTACGAAAACCTTTACGGTATGATCAAGAGTGAGAACATTTTGGTGAAATGCTCTGATGGCACTCTATGCTATCAAGGAAGGAGTTGGATTCCGCGTTATGGAAATATATGTGAGTTGATTATGCATGAGCCGCATAAGTCAAAGTATTCCATTCATCCTGGTTCCGATAAGATGTACTACGATCTGAAGAAGCTGTAATGGTGGCCAAATGTTGGGATATAGAAAGTCAAAGTGCTGAAGAATCAAAGTGCTGAAGAGTCAAAGTACTGAAGAAGTCAAAGTACTGCTAAAGAAGAGTACTGCTCGTTCATCAAAGTACTGCATGTTTAAAGGACTGCTATGCAAAATCGTTAAGGATTATAATGTAATTCTATAATGTTCTAAGTTTAGTTTAGTATTACTTGACGTACAAGGTTTGTAATTGTAAACCGACTAGGGTTATCCTTAAGCCAATAAAAGGACCCCTAGATTGGCATTAGACGGACGTGCATTATTAGAGTTTACTAAGTTCGATATTAGAGCTGTTAGGGATTGTTAGTGAATCTGTGTATCAAGCAGATTCAGAGTTTTAATATAATCATTAAAGTTAAAGTTAATTATTTTTTTTCTTCCTTTTTCGCCAAGAAACCTTGTGAATCCCTATATCAAGAGCTCCCCGCTCTGATACCACTTGTTGGATATATGTATTCTAACTAAACTAACTTATGTAGCTTGTAAGGACTTAGTAACCTCGGATAAATCCTAAGTTGCTAACAAAGAAACACTGAACTAACTCTATTAAGTATGCGGAATTTACTTAACAAAGCTAAGAAGAATTAACTTTAACTTTAATGATTATATTAAAACTCTGAATCTACTTGATACACAGATTCACTAACAATCCCTAACAGCTCTAATATCGAACTTAGTAAACTCTAATAATGCACGTCCGTCTAATGCCAATCTAGGGGTCCTTTTATAGGCTTAAGGATAACCCTAGTCGGTTTACAATTACAAACCTTGTACGTCAAGCAATACTAAACTAAACTTAGAACATTATAGAATTACATTATAATCCTTAACAATTTTGCATAGCAGTCCTTTAAACATGCAGTACTTGGATAAATGAGCAGTACTCTTCTTTAGCAGTACTTTGACTTCTTCAGTACTTTGACTCTTCAGCACTTTGATTCTTCAGCACTTTGACTTTCTATATCCCAACACCGAACATGAAGGCAGAGATCGCCACTTATGTCGGCAAGTGTTTAACCTGTGCCAAGGTTAAAGCCGAGCATCAAAGACCCTCCGGTCTACTTGCTCAACCTGAAATCCCAGAGTAGAAATGGGAACGCATAACCATGGATTTCATCACTAAGCTTCCAAAAACTTCTAGCAGTTATGATGCTATTTGGGTCATTGTCGATCGTCTCACAAAATCAGCTCATTTTCTATCAATCAAAGAAACCCATAGTATGGATACTCTTGCTCGTCTGTATGTGAAGGAGATCGTTGCGCGTCATGGACTACCTATTTCTATAATCTCCGATCGTGATAGTCGTTTCACTTCGAATTTCTAGAAATCACTGCAAAGGGCCCTGGGGACAGATCTAGACATGAGTACTGCATATCATCCCCAGATAGATGGCCAAAGTGAAAGAACCATTCAAACGCTGGAGGACATGCTACGTGCATGCATCATCGATTTTGGCAATGGTTGGGCTAGACACCTTCTGTAGGACTTTATTTTTATACACCAACCTTACGCGTAACACACCTTATCACAAGATGAACACGTAAACCACAAACACTTATGCGTATAAGAAGATGAAAATAAAGAAAGGAAAGATTAAGATGTTGGTGACTTGATGTTAAAACCGTGTATTTTGTGAGAAAGATAAACACAATAAGTTGTATATTCCAAAGAAAGAACACACACACACACACTCAAGCACACCCCTCAAATGACCATTTGAGGGGGTATTTATACTCTAAATACAAGATGCCCTAAAAGGCTTTCCATGGGCTTTCGTGGGCTTGGACATGGGTTGGATTGGATATAAGGCAAGCTTAACTAAACTAATACCCATTAAGCTTAGTCTAATCCACGAGCCCGTTGACTATTCTAGCACGATATCTAACACATGTTACAAAGTTCCTAAACGTGAATGACCATTACTTCTAATAAAACTATTAAGGCTAACAATCTCCCCCTAAGGAGTGGTCATTCAAAAGATGCTCCACTTGATTTGGTCTTTACTTTTCTCGAGCTTGAACTATGTATGTAGATATAGAATAGTCTTAATTCTTTGTTCCTTCATGCTTTGTGATCATTTAATATGGTTGTCTGCCATTGTCAACTTCGTTGGTTAGGTGTCTCCACGTCTTTCTCCACCATGCTCACACTTCTATTTGCCTTTTGGTTACCAATGATGTGGTTCTCGAGTCTTTAAACTTTGTAGATTCTTTGACATTGACGAAGAATCATCTTTAACTCTGTGTAGCCTTTGATTATGATGAGAACTTTCATGTGTTTTTGGTATGAGCATGTGGAAAATCTGCATGATCAATCCGCTCCGGAGCTTCCATAAGAAGAAAACATAAAAACAGGTTAGTAATAAGCGGATTCCGGCACTTACAAGTTTGAATTTCGAGGGTGTTAACAGCATAGTGTGAAAACACATCTCTAATTCTTACAAAGGCCATTCCTGAACTGGAGTCCCACAAGTGAGATAACACGATATACCGAAGTACATCTACAGTTTAGATGAGTCGCTGAAGTACACCGAAGCATCACTTCACGACTGTAGACCGTTTGAGGCACACTAAGCGTAATCCACGGGGAGTTACCGAAGTGACCTGCTGTCAGGGCTGCTTGATGTTGACCCTGGCAGGAGTTTCCATTCAATCACTGAAGATCACAGATGTGAAACCTCTCATAAATGTTCTAGCAAATTGCTAAGATCTGCGTAGGACTCTATAATATATCACTTGTGTCCTTATTGTTAGGTCACTAGTTTTACAAACAAAAGTTATATAGAAAGGAGATGAGGCGATTGAACAAGTAAAACCACACACACACACGAGATACTATGACCGTGTATAAATAAGATGTATGTGAAAGAAAAACTTGAACAACCAACCCTCAAGTGAGGGTTATTACATTGTTTATATAGGCAAGGAGCTAGGGCAACACTCCCTCTCCTTCCCTATTCCTTATTGGGCTTGGGCCTAAGCTTATGGGCCTTCTACATAAGCTTGACCTTAAACAAACATAAAGGCCATAATAAAGCTACCTATTACATATGAAATATAAATACTTGAAATACTGTTTAGGAGTGATTCCAACAATCTCCCCCTCAAGTATATATGAATGTAAACGGTGAAGGCGTTGATGTAATAGTAGCTGTGACGTCTTCTGACATTCTTCTTTCTTGTGAGAGGAATTTCCTTGATTCGAACAATCTCCCCAGTGTAGAGAGATAGTTATCTTTGAACAGTTGTGCTTCGACGTCATTTTTAACTTTGTTCTTTGATCATTGTTCTTTGTGGTGAAAGTGATAGTATGTTGTTGTCTGCATCAGTCTGCCTCAGGTCTGCTTCGCTGCTCCAGTGTCTCCAAGTCATTCTTCAACATGCTCACACGCTCTTTGACGTTGGAAATCAATACTGATGAAGTTCTGTAAGTCTTTGACTTTGTAGATTCTTTGATTGGTGAAGAATCATTCTGACTGTTGTGTTGCATTCGAATAGAACTTCCATTAGTGATGAAGTTGGCGTGAGCATGAGAAGAATCAGCACGATCATTCCGCTCCGGAGCTTCCATAAGAAGAAAACATTTCAAACGGTTAGTAATAAGCGGTTTCCGGCACTTACAAGTTTGAACTTCGAGAGTGTCAACAGCATAGTGTGAAAACACAACTCTAATTCTTACAAAGGCCGTTCCTGAACTGGAGGCCCACAAGTGAGATAACGCGATGTACCGAAGTACATCTACAGTTCAGATGAGTCGCTGAGGTACACCGAAGCATCACCTCACGACTGTAGACCGTTTGAGACACACTCCGCGTAATCCACGGGGAGTTACCGAAGTGACCTGCTGTCAGGGCTGTTTGATGTTGACCCTGGCAGGAGTTTCCATTCAATCACTGAGGACCACAGATGTGAACCTCTCATAAATGTTCTTGACAGATTGCTAAGATCTGTGAAGGACTCGATATGAACCACTGATGATCTTATTTGTTGATCATCAAGTGATTAAGTGTCAAGTGTTCCTAAGAGATCTTTTGATGAATCTCGTGGCTCTAGACTCAATAGTGCGTTTTGGTTTTCCTGAGCGGAGAATAGGGAGAGGGTCTCCTTCTTCAATACCAGCGATCTCTAAGAGAAAGCCAATAGTTTACGTAGGGTTCCCAGTGAGAATGAAACAAGCTTTTGTTGAGAAAAACTTGAGTGGCTAAGAAGGTTTAGTGCATGCGTCACTGGGTCCATGACGACTTTTAATCTTCAATACCGGTGTCAGTAAGTGACAATCAGTAGCATATGAATTGAACCCGGTGTCTGCCCTAAGTTGAATAATCTGGAGGGCTGTTTCTTTTCACCCTTTACTTTACATTTCTTTTTGATTCTTCAACTCCTTCTTTCTCCGATTCTCATTTTCTCCTTTTTACAATCATTCCTAAGGACTTCTAACACTAACTAATGGTAGTGTCCTTGGGTAGATCCCTCCGGCACTGGCGGATCATAGGACGGTTATTCCTAACCTTAGTCACCTTATAACTCCATGACTAACCTATGTTGCCATTAAAACCACAGTTTGTGAAAAATCTCTCAAATGGTTTGTAAATGAATAACATGTTTGAACCACTTGTGAGAGATAAGGTTTTGCATAAATACTCCCCCTCCACATGTGCTTAAGAGTATAAATGGTTTAAATGCACAGTGAGGAAAGAGCGCGCACTTTTTGAATTGATCCACTGAAGATAGACAATCCCCCGCGAGACACGGTTACGTTGCATAGTTAAAGAGTTACATTGTCAGCTTTTTGGTGACAACTAGCTCTAATAACTACCTTGAAGGTGTAGACAAAGCTCGAAAGGTTGTCATACCCGTCAGAGTTCATGTCTACCAAGAGTATCTCGAATGGTACTTTCTACTTGGACAAGTCCTTTGCGAGACACGTTTACATTACTAGCGAGCTAGCTTGAAATTATTACCCGTCCAGGACAAGTCTTTTCGAGTTACAAACAGTTTAGTACCGTCAATTCGTTGGTGAAGTCTGAGGTACACAGATTCATTTGCATTTTGCACAACATTTTTCTTATCACTCAATTTTCTCCCCCTCAAAAATGGCATATGAAAATGTTATTTTTGAAACGTTTGAGAATAAATATGACCATTTCGAGTGTTGCGGGAAGAGTGACCACTGTGAACAATTTGTGAACAAAGTTTTAATTCAAATACTCCCCCTCAATA
Organism: Chrysanthemum seticuspe; assembly: GCA_019973895.1. Taxonomy (NCBI): domain Eukaryota; kingdom Viridiplantae; phylum Streptophyta; class Magnoliopsida; order Asterales; family Asteraceae; genus Chrysanthemum; species Chrysanthemum seticuspe. The sequence goes on along the minus strand of BPTQ01000008.1, from coordinate 131,009,943 downwards.
AGTGATATAAACGGTTGAGGTTTTGAAAATCATACGGGGAAGTACTTGTTCTTTTGAGCAAAACCTTGAATAATGAAAGGTTTGATAGGTTTTACGCAAAAGTAAGAAGCTTTCGCTCCTTTTATAAGGATTGTGGCACTGAAGCGTACCACAGGGTCCTTTCTTGACACTTACGGGTTGTACACTGTTATGTGTGCACAAGCCATTGACATATATAATCACACATCCAAAATTATATGAAGGAAACAATTTAAGGGGTACCAGGAAGTGCAGTGATATTCCCAGGAGTGCGCACAGGGCGTTGAAAGCCGGTGATGTTTCTCCTGGGTCGACCACCAACATAGCTCTCCAATCGTCTGAACTGATCCCTTCTGAACAACCGTTCATCAATCATGGTGATGATCCTTCTCACATCCCTCCTTTCCTGAGAATTCCAGCTTAGGAGACCCAAATTTCAGGCGTATATCCTTCAACCTGTACGCCAATCCATCCCTAACCATCTTCAAGGTATGATCCCCGAATTTGTGGAGCTCACTACACGCCATTAAGCAGTTTCTTTGAAGTTCACTATGGTAAACAACGCCGAAAGGTTTGCTGATGAGTGTATATTGAGATATCTGGTTGAGATCGGGAAGAGTAAGCGTTGGAGGAGTGAGGTTGACACGCGTCTGATAAGATTCAACAGCCATCTGGATATCTTCAACACGTTCTTTGATCACGATGCGTCTAATGAAGATGAGAAGTGACTTGATAAATTCGCGTTGAACTTCAGTCGAGAATTGTCTCATACGACCCTGTACTTTGGCAAGGTACATGTCTTCGATGTCGTTGAGAGATAAGTTCTCAAAGTCAGCCTCGGAGAATCCATAGTCATGTTCATCTTGTCGTTTGACTATGATATTCTTCAAGAATGTATAGTCCCACTTAGACTTGAGATCAACGTGTTTGATGGCCACGATGTCCTTAGAACTATACACTGCATGTTGAGACTTCTGAACCAGGCAGCTTCTGTAGTAGATTCTTCGGCGTTCAGGCCAATGATGAATCCCATACAATGCATCTTGGTCATATGCTTGCACGTTGTCAGAAAACAAGTGATTTGCACGTTCCTCGATAGCTATGCAGTTTGAGTAAATAGCCGCTGGGAATGGAAGAGTCAATGATGTAGCATATTTTCGCGAACCATCGCTACCGTGTAAGAGAAAATCCAGGTCTCTGTTAAAAAAGTATCGGAAGGGAATCCGTGGTTCGTCTGCTTGGCCAATGGTCGGTAGGGGTTTGGTCCAGTCGGTGTAGTATGGAGGGTTGTCCCTTTGTGTGAAGTCAATATTTGCTTCCGGATTGAGCCAATCCATGTTGTTAGACATAGCTCGAGCGATGTTCTCAAGATGATATTCGACCTTGAGGGCGCTTTTAGAGCTGTCTTGTAGAAGTTGAAACGCTTCATTCTTGATTCGCTTCAACTCAGATTTCGTCATTTTCTTCACATGGAACTTTTCTTGCAAAAGTTTTGCATGCTCCAATGTAGAACCGTCTACCAAGTCTTGACCTTCATCAGGGTAGGGAGTTTGATTGACAAGTGTGGAGAACCATTCAAACTCTTCGGTTTTGTCGTCATCTAGCCATGATACGACTTCAGGCTGAGTCGTCTTCTTCTTCTTTTTGGAAGGCCTTGATGATGATACTGGTTTCTGCACTTGTTTGGGTGAGGTGGGTTGTTGTCGGGGCTCAAGGACCTCTTCATCGTCACCACCCATATACTCAAAGTAATCACCTGTTTTATGAGTCAGGGGTGGTAACTCGGAATCGTCCCGAGGTTTATCAGTAGAAGACCGAGGTGGAGGAGACTTTTGTTGAGAAGAAATCCGTGGTGGAGGAGGTGGCATCGAAGTAGATTCACCAGACTACTTCTAACGTTTAGGTGCAGAGTCCTTGTCCTTATCATCGTCATCTCTTGATCGTTTGGGTTGATCGGCTGACTCCTTGCATGATGATCTGAGTTGAAAATCAAGTAGATTTTCGAAAAATTTAGCTTCATCCGAAGTAAACGTTCCAGATCGCTTTGACATTTGCATCACTAGTTTAGCGATTAACTCAGATTCAGAGAGATCAGCTTCTTTGGCCATTGTATGTTTAACCAATGCGACGATGTTAGGAGTGAGTTGTCTGGAAAATACTTCTCTAGTCACACCGGGGACAGTGTCGAGAAGAAACTTGTGGGTATGATCTCTTGCTGTCTTCTCCAGTTCCTTTTGGACTTTAGGAACGATATCCTGAAGGTACTTGTTAGTGTAACCTTCGATCATTTCGTTTAGTTCCTCTTTACGATGACTCTTCATGAACTTCTGAACAAATTCCCTTTCTTTCTCCATCTTGTCTTTCTCATCATTTAAGTACTGAATTTGGTCAGCAAACCAATTCAGTTTTCTGTAAAGTATGTCCTTCTTTCTGACTTGTTGGACAACTTTCACAATTCTTTCATGAGTCTGAGAAATCCAAGATTTAGGTGGTTTCTTCACTGATTTGGATGATGATCTGGTTGACTTCGTTGATGGTGGTGGTGATGAGTGAGATGATGAGTTTGGTGAGGAGGAGACATGAGGAGGCTTGGGGTCCTTAGGCGGTTCAGAAGTTTCCTTCTGAGACTGTGTGGGACTACCCAGAAGCAACTTGTCATAATCATCATCTTTATCTTTCTCAGACTTCTCAGTTTCAGGGTTCTCAAACTCACATACGATAGTATCCTCCACAGGCTGTTGTTGTTGCAGAAGAGTGGTGGCACCAGATCCCTTACCGGGTCGATTAACCGTATCAGGATCTGGTGAGGAGTGTGCAGCACCACTTGATCCTCCGGGGCCACCCATTTGATCTTTAGCAAATTCTTCAGCCTTTTGAAGGTGTCTGACGATGTGATACTTCTTCCTGTATGATTGATCCAGTTGCTCTTCTTCATCTTCAGAGCTATCATCATGTGGCACAAGTGCAGGATTCTTCCCTTTTCCTTTATTAGTTTGAGGACTTGGAGGTTTTGGTACTGAGGGATTTTCATCCTTTGCAGTTTCAGAGTATGTGATCTCTTCATCTATGTCAGTAGCTTCAGAGTCCTCGTCCATGAGGTTTCTTTGCGGTTCAGGTGTAGAGGAAGGGATCGGAGTGGCTTCCTGAGAAGGAACTTTCTTCTTAGGGGTAGGTTTCCTCTTTGGAATAGGTTTCTTCTTTGGAACATTCCTCTGTCTATCTGTACTTGTGACACTTCCAGCACTTCCTTTTCTGGTTCTCCTTACAGGTGTTCCAGAAGATTTTTCGTCGAGATGACCAACTTTGCCTTGTCTGACTGCTTCCAGATACCTTTTGTACGTTTCGAGCTTTCTGACATCTTCAGTTAGAAGGAAATATGGCAGCACAGCACCTTGTTTCTTTGTAGACGTTTCCTTGATTCTGACAGATAGAATAGGTTCCGTCAACATATCGTGATTGTCGGGGTCATTGAGCCTCTTGGGAATATCAGGATGAAGTCCAAGTGCTCTCTGGATCAACAATTTAGTGTATCTGATGTATGGAATCTTTGAGCCAAGTTTGTTGAGAAATGACATCATGTCATCCCAAATCAGAGCTTCGATAGCGATGTGTTTCATGTTGACCAATGCCCAGAATATTTGCAGTTCCATGAGCTTAGGGTGCTCATAGCCACTGTCACGACCAGAAACAGACTTGGTGATGATCATGTAGAGAGTTCTCCATGGTTGAGGAATACTCTTAAGCTCTACGTGAGAATGCTTGGTGATTACTCCTGTAGCCTCGTCATAACCGATATCGATTAAGAATTGGAGAGTGAGCTCTTCAACAGGTGTGGCATAAAGTTTGGTTGGTTCGACATCAGGAATTAGGAGAACAACCCTTAAGTCTGCAGGTGTAATGGTGACTTGTTTGTGATTCAGAGTCACCGTCACAGCAGTCCGTCCTTTGACCCTTTCCATAGTGTTCCAGAACTGTTGGATATAGATCTCAGGAACAGTTGCAGAGTGAGTAAGCATGTTCTGATACGGATGAGTCCTCAGAATATCAATAGCAATTAGACACGAAGATTCTGAGCAAGTAAGGGTGTCAAAGTCAACACGGAGATTGTTCTTTCCTATCTTCATTGGATAGCCATGAGGATAGATATCAGCAATGGAGAGAACTTCAGATGCATCGACATTCATTTGATCAGCCATGTTGTGATCTGAAATAACATTAGCCAAAAGAACCAACATATCATAAGACATAATGTTAGTCAACATAAGGTCTTATTGTCTAGTTATTGAATGTACAGTGTCAATGATTGTTACGAGTCCTAAGTCACTTGTATGTTCAATAGTTCAATGAAGTAGTGAAATGTTTCGTGAGTTAGTTAACTTTAAGTTTTAAAGTTTATTTTATCACTTATTGTTCACAACATATCAAACAATTTAAGTATATTAGTGACATTATTGGATTCGTGACGATATGATTAGTTTATTTACAAGTTTGTACACGTAACAATTCATAACGAAGGTGTGATCCAGGCTTATGCGTAGGATAAGTAGAGTTATGCGTAGACAGAAATGATATATGCGTAGGCGTAAACTTACGCGTAGAATCCTAACTTACGCGTAGGAAAAGGGGACCTTATGCGTAGAGCTTATGCGTAGGCATATATTAACCTTACGCGTAAGGCTACTCGTAAGAGTTGACCTTATGCGTAGAGGTTACTGTTTACGCATATCCTTCACAGGATACGCGTAGTCCCATATGTAGAACCTTATGCGTAGAAGCTACGCGTAAGACTAATCTTACGCATAACAAGCTACGCGTAAGGTGATCCTTATGCGTAGAGTAACAACAACCTTGATTCTGAATATTAAGTGTAGCAAGCCTGAAACAAAGCATCATATCATCAATGTTTAACACATAACATTCAATTTCTGACAGATCATAACACAATTGGACAGTTTATCAGTTATGCGTAGAAAATCTTACGCGTAGTCTAAACCCTAATAGTTCAAAGTTTACGCATAAGAATTTTAGCCATAGGATTTGCACTAAAGTGTTTCTGGGAGGACTAAGAAGCGTGTAGAGTATGTTTATCCAAGTTTTAACATCAAATAAGCCATGAATCATAAATACCCAATTCGTATGAGCTAGAACCCTAATTTTCAATTAATGATTCCATAGTGTTTCTGGGTGATTTCTGGGTTTATCTATGCTCAATTCAACTTGAAAGCAACCTCATACAACAATCTTTATCACCAAAAACGTTCTTATATGAAAACACCCAATTTAACGCATAAACCCTAATTTTGAAAATCAATCAATTCGTGTTTCTGGGTGTGTTTAAACGATGAAAATGTATTCATTGATGTAATAATAACATTTTGGCACTATCCTTTTACTCATAAACACACAACTTTGATCATGTGTTCATACTTTACGCGTAGAACACAAAAAAACCTTCTAGGCGCAAATCTAACCGTTAGTTTGAAAAACGATTCAAAACCCATGTTTAGATTGTTGCAAAGAATGTATAAACACTTACAAATTGATGATCGAAAGCACGGATTTGTTAAACGATTTTGGATCGTGGATGATATATAGGTGAAAGTAATAAATGTGAAAGGTTAAAGTTAGGTGGAGGTTTTTTTATAAAAAATGACTTTGTGCATTTGGCAGTTTTGGTCCCTCCACCTTTTCCTTTTTCAAACAAAGCCATTTAACTTCCATTTTGGTTATCAAAAAAGATTTTTTAGGAAAGAAACATGACGACACTCCCCCTCGACTTGAGTAAAATAATGAAAGGTTATTAATTTAAGTCCGAGGAGTGTCTTTGAACCAGAAAATGTACCACCATTTGTAAAAGAATCAACCGAGATATGAGAACATGCAAGTACACAGATGTTTAGAAACAGTTAAGAGATTATTTTCTCCCCCTCAACACTTGATCGGAAAAATACTGAATTTTGAAAGATTAAAGTGTTGACGGAAGAAATGTACTTGCCATGTTGAAAGAAAGATAGATTAGGAGAATATTTTTGTTGTTTTATCGGATTTTATATTTTTGTATTTTGTTTTTGAAAAATTATTTACAGAAGATGTTTTGGTGTTTGACAGGTTTTTAAGACTGTTTTAAGAGGTCATCCAATTCCTCTTGAGTCAAACACCTCATACCAATTCGGTGGACCAACTCATTAAACCTAGCGGGAGGCAAAGCTTTGGTGAGCAGATCTGCCAATTGGTATTCAGTACCCACAAAGTATAATTCAACGGTACCCTGTTCCACGTGGTCCTTGATGAAATGATAGCGTAGATTGATGTGCTTTGATTTCGAGTGCTGAACAGAGTTGCACGAGATGGCAATGGCACTCCGATTGTCGCAGTACATCGGGATTCTGTCAAATACGTAACCATAGTCTTTGAGTTGTGTTCTCATCCAGATGACTTGAGCACAACACGCGGACATGGCTACATATTCTGCTTCGGTTGATGAGAGCGATGTACAATCCTGCTTCTTTGATTGCCAAGACACCAGTTTATCACCGAGAAATTGTAGAGCTCCTGAAGTACTTTTTCTTGAGTCTAAGCATCCTGCGTGATCAGCGTCTGAAAAAGCGATTAGTTCAAAACTAGAATCCTTCGGATACCAGATCCCCAAGTTAATGGTTCCCTTGATGTATCGGAGGATACTTTTAGCCTCAGAGAGGTGGGTTTCAGTTGGACGCGACTGATAACGGAAGCATAGATAAACGGCAAAGACAATATCAGGTCTGCTAGCTGTTAGATACATGAGAGACCCAATTATACTTCGGTATTTGGTAGGGTCAACCAATTTCCCATGTAAATCAGCATCTAATTTCTTGGTATGAGCCATTGGTGTGGCATAAGTGTCACAGGTTGTCATTCCAAATTTGTTTAACAGTTCAAGGGCATATTTGGACTGACTCAAGAAAATACCACGGGGTGATTGATGAACTTGCAGTCCTAGAAAGAACGTAAGTTCACCCATCATGGACATTTCAAAATTTTTCTTCATTAGTTTTGCAAAAGCGGTCGAAAACTTTTTATGTGTCGACCTAAAAATGATGTCATCCACGTAAATTTGAACAATTAAGATATGTGCCCCGTGATATTGTATAAAAAGAGTTGGGTCAACCGAGCCTTTGGTGAAATTATTGGCAATGAGGAAAGATGATAGCTTATCGTACCATGCCCGAGGGGCTTGTTTGAGACCATAAAGAGCTTTGTTCAGTTTGTAGACATGATTCGGGAACTCAGGATCAACGAATCCATCTGGTTGGCTGACATAGACCGTTTCTTTAAGTTGTCCATTGAGAAACGCCGTTTTGACATCCATCTGATAGACCGTCATATTCATATGAGCAGCGAACGCGAGAAATATCCGAACAGCCTCAAGACGAGCAACCGGAGCAAAAGATTCTTCAAAGTCTATTCCTTCTTCCTGACGATAGCCCTTAGCAACTAGATGTGACTTGTTTCAGATGACATTCCCTTCAGCATCCAATTTGTTTTTCCAAATCCATTTTAGACCAATGACGTAGACCCCTGTTGGTCTTTCAACCAGTTCCCATACTTCAAGACGTTTAAATTGGTTGAGTTCTTCCTGCATGGATTCAATCCAGTTGTCTTTGGTCATTGCGTCTTTAATGTTTTTAGGCTCAGATTGGCAGACAGTGAGTGCATAAATGCAATGTTCACCGTCTGTGTGAAGACGTTGTCTCGTAACGACTGGTTGATTCGGGTTACCAATAATGTTAGCCAGAGGATGGTCTTTTGTCCATCGGTGTGTAGAGGGTTGATGTTGGTATACATTGTGCAAATTCTGAGGATTCAAATGGTTTGTTGAAGATTCTGCAACATCTGGTGCAGCAGTCTCATTAGCAAACGGGTTGAAGAACGCATTTGGATCAAAATCTGCAGGTGGGGGTACTTCATTCAGAATATCATCAGTTGGTTCATCATTGTTGGAAGCGGTGTGTTCAACTGTTGTGTTGGATTCAACTGGTGTAGGTGCATCTTCAACAGTAGTTGTTGTAGCAGGTGTATCAGGTATAGGAATATGATCAGGTTGTGCAGCGGAAACAGCGAATACACCTGGAGCACGTTCATCAATATCGTCACTGAACAGAGGAGCAAATAACCTTTCCATTTGTTGACGAGTTTGCTGGGGGCTTTGTTCAGCTGATGATGGGGGTTGAGGGAAGTTTAAACGGTTGTGACCGGGTTCTAAGCTTTTATACTCAGAAGCCATTTCCGTGAGTTCATCGAAATGAGCATGAATCGTTTCCATTACCTCCTTAGTTCGACGATTCCAGATTCGGAAACCTTTAGAATTGTCACAGTATCCAATAAAGACTCCAATATCAGCTTTGGCTTTGAGCTTTCCAAAATCATCACGATCATTATTCGGATAGCAAAGGGATCCAACTACTGTTGATGTTGTTGTTGTTGTTGAATCATTTTTCCAGATTCAACAGTAGTTAATTGTTGTTGTTGTTGATGATTATAAGTGTGAGGGAAGTAGTTAGAGTATGGTGGTTGAGACATGTTGATGAACTTGTGTAGTAAAAATGGATCTTTGTAGTCGAATGAACCTTTGTTGATGAAGTGTCCTTAGGCGTAGAAAAGACAAAAAACCAAGTAGTACTTATGCGTAAAAACACCAAAAGATACACGTAACAATAAGAAGTTACGCGTAGGATTTAGCTTACGCGTAAGTAAGATAAAAACACTAAAGTTATGCGTAGACAAAAGTTAGGCGTAGAAAGTTAGGCGTAGAAAGTTAGGCGTAGGATTACCTTATGCGTAGACCTAAGTTTACGCGTAAAGTGAATCTTATGCGTAGGATTTCTACGCGTAAGCTTATGCTTATGCGTAAGTTTAGGGCTTTTGCCCAAATGATCTTTTACACTTCACAGTGCAAAAGATATCCAAAGTCGACGTATTTTCAGACTTATCCAAGTAAGAAAACACGGAATAAACCAGGAAAATGAAGATCAAACCAAGGAAAAATCTTACGCGTAATTTTAGGGTTTTGATACGCGTAGGATTACTCGTAATTTTGATTTTGCCCAAAGATGTTTCTAAACCAGTTTTTGTGTGATGAAATAGCTTCAATAACACCAAAATAACACAAAAGTGTGAAACTTGATGATCCAAAGCACTCAAAACAGTTATGCGTAGAAATACACACACTAATAAAAACTAGTATAAAAACAATGATCCACGCATAAAGTTTGAAATTTTTTTCCAAAAACACGTATTTTAGCACCTTAAAACGTTGAAAGTACAAGAATCTTGGATTAAAAAGTGCAAAAAACAAGTTTTTAAAAGAGCTAAAGAATGCGTTAACCTTACGCGTAAGACCCAAAACCAAAAAAAAACTTCAAAAACAAACGAGTACACCCAACTATTTGGCGATTGATACCACTGTTAGGTCACTAGTTTTACAAACACAAGTTATATAGAAAGGAGATGAGGCGATTGAACAAGTAAAACCACACACACACACGAGATACTATGACCGGTTATGAATAAGATGTATGTGAAAGAAAAACTTGAACAACCAACCCTCAATTGAGGGTTATTACATTGTTTATATAGGCAAGGAGCTAGGGCAACACTCCCTCTCCTTCCCTATTCCTTATTGGGCTTGGGCCTAAGCTTATGGGCCTTCTACATAAGCTTGACCTTAAACAAACATAAAGGCCATAATAAAGCTACCTATTACATATGAAATATAAATACTTGAAATACTGTTTAGGAGTGATTCCAACACTTATTGATGAACAACTAGCGATGTCATGTCAAGTGTTCCTATGAGATCTTTTGATGAATCTCGTAGCTCTAGACTCAATAGTGCGTTTTGGTTTTCCTGAGCGGAGACTAGGGAGAGGGTCTCCTTCTTCAATACCAACCAACTCTAAGAGAAGGTCAATAGATTATGTAGGGTTCCCAGTGAGAATGAAACAAATCCTTTTAAGAGGAATTGAGTGGCTAGAAGGTTTAGTGCAGTGCGTCACTGGGTCCATGACGTCTTTGTCTTCAATACCAGTGTCATCTAGTGACAACTAGTAGCAGATGAATTGAACCCGGTTTCTGCCCTAAGGTTGATTATGGAGGGTTATTTCTTTTTACCCTTTCTTTTACATTTCTTTTTAATTCTTCAACCCCTTCTTTCTCCTTTCTCACATTACTCCTTTTTTCAGTCATACCTAAGGACTTCTAATACTAACTATCTGAGATGTCCTTGGGTAGATCCCTCCGGCTCTGGCGGATCATAGGACGAATTTCCTATCTTTAGTCACCTTATAACTCCATGACTGTCCTATTGTTGCCATAAAACCATTTTTCTTAAACATCTCTCAGAGTGTTTATGATAGAAAACATGTTTGAAACACTCCGTGAGTTTTATATTTTCAGAAACACTCCCCCTTCACATGTGCTTATAAGTTTTGACAGAAATCTTGCACATAGAGGGTAGAGTTCGCACTTTTTGAATTGATCGACTTTAAATGAACATGACCGATTCGAGACACGTTTACATCACTAGAGAACTAGCTTGAAATTATTACCCGCCCTGGTCAAGTCATAGAAAGTTTCTCGAGATGGTACATGATTCCTCGTCAATTCATTGGTTACGACTGAGTCGAGCTCATTTAGAGATTCAAACACCGATCATTAAACATTTTTGATCACATTTTAATCACGTCTCCTCCCCCTCAAAAATAGCATATTCGTGATATTTTTGATATCATCGGATTAAACAACATTTTAGAATCTTTTAGGGAGACAGACGGATATGATTTAAGCATGAATTTGGAACATTTTGTTTTATACTCCCCCTTTAAGAAAGCATAATCAATTAAAGGGTTTTATAGGGAGTTATCTTGAGCACAAAAATATTTTGAAAGATTTTGAAAAATCTTTTTGAACAATCTTGAAAAGGTGCTCAAGATGATGATGATTTCTCACCATTTTTAAGTGTAGTGCACTGAAGCGTACACTAGTGATTTTCATTAAAAAGCACGAGTTTTGATTTGAAAAAAAATCAAAAGTCATCATTTTAGTCCGGGTTTCGTACTGAAGTATACGAAAGCCATCATTATGAAGAAATTTTGAGAAACGACATGTTTTGAAAAACATAAAAAGAACTCTCGCTCAAGCATCTGTACATGCCCGTATCATTGTTGAATGACATTTCTAGAAACGTACAGAATATCGATTATACAAGAGACATGTCGTGAGAAGAATATTTTTGTATTTTTGATTTTCTATTGTTTTTGTATTTTTGAAAGTTTTATATTTTTATATTTTGCTTTTGTTGGTTTTTCAAATTTTGTATTTTGTTTTTCAAAAATATTTACAGCGAAGCGTTTTGGAAAATCATTTTCAAGAAGATTCGAGAAGAAGTTCTAACTCCTCAGGGGTTAGGCTTCGCATTCCAATTCGTCGAACTAAATAGTCAAACCTTTCTTTTGGAAGGGCTTTAGTTAATAGATTGGCGAGTTGGTAATCAGTCTTCACGAAGAATAATTCAACAGTACCATTTTCGACGTACTCTTTGATGAAGTGATAGCGGACTCTGATAGGCTTAGTCTTTGAGTGATGAACAGGATTGCATGATATGGCTATGGCACTTTTCGAGTCACAATACATAGGTATTTTATCGAAAGTAAAGCCATAATATGTGAGTTGTGTTCTCATCCAAAGAACTTGAGCACAATACGTAGATAGAGACACATACTCAGCTTCAGCGGTTGAAAGTGCAGTGCAATCTTGTTTCTTTGAAGACCAGCTCACTAACTTTTCTCCCAAAAATTGTGCTCCTCCTGATGTACTTTTTGCTGTAACTTGATCACCTGCATGGTCCGCATCTGAAAAAGCAATTAGATCAAATCCGGATTCCTTCGGATACCAAAGTCCCATGTGAATGGATGTCTTTAGGTACCGAAAGATCCGTTTAACCTCTTTGAGGTGCAGTTCGGTAAGCTTAGCCTGAAACCGTGCTAATAAGCAAACAACAAAATGAATATCGGGTCGACTAGCAGTAAGATACATGAGAGAACCAATCATGCTCTGATATTTCTTCGGATCAATAGGTTTCCCAAACAAATCGGCTCCAAGTTTTGGTGAAGTTACCATTGGTGTTCCGACCGAGTCACAATTATCCATACAATGATTTTTCAAAATCTCAGTTGTGTAGTTAGCTTGATTAATAAAAATTCCACGAGGGGACTGATGTATTTGTAAACCAAGAAAGAATTTTAGTTCCCCCATCATGGACATTTCAAATTTGCTTTTCATGAGATTTTCAAAGTGTTTTGAAAGATTCGGATTAGTGGACCCAAAGATGATGTCGTCCACATAAATCTGAACAATCAAAATGTCGTTTTTGCATTTTTGTGTAAACAAGGTAGGATCAACCGTTCATTTGGTGAAATTGTTTTGGATAAGGAAAGAGGACAGTTCATCATACCACGCTCTCGGAGCTTGTTTCAATCCATAGATTGCCTTTTTGAGTTTGTAGACGTAGTCTGGATGTTCCAAGTCGATGAAGCCTTCAGGCTGACTCACGTACACTTCTTCTTTCAGAGATCCATTCAAGAACGCGGTCTTAATGTCCATCTGATAAACCGTGATGTTTTTGTGAGCTGCATAGGCTAAGAATATCCTGACTGCTTCAAGTCTAGCTACCGGCGCGAATGACTCTTCAAAGTCTATCCCTTCCTCTTGTTGCGAATTACAGTCATCTCTTTATACCTTTTGGCCACAAGATGAGCTTTGTTGTGAATTACAGTCATCTCTTCATACCTTTTGTTCTTCCATAACCATTTGAGATCAATGACGCGAATGTCAATTGGTCTTGGAACCATTTCCAAAGAGTCATGAAGACGGTATTGGAGAAGTTCCTCCTGCATCGCTTCTATCCATGCGGGTTCTGCCATTGCCTCACGAATGTTCTTTGGCTCGATATTGCTGATTGAGCAAAGGTAAATGCACAAGTCGCAATCGGTGGCAAGTTGGCGTCTCGTCTGAATTGGCCTTGAAGGTTCACCAATAACTTGTTCAATTGGGTGGTCTTTTGTCCACTTCAGAGTAGAAGGATACCATTGGTTAAACGTATGCGAGTTAGATGGTTCTCGTAAGCTTGAAGAAGATTCAGCTGATTCCGTAGCAAACGGGTTTTCAAATAAGTCTTCATCTAACGTTGCATCGTTCTGGTTTTTCTTTTGCTCATCAACTGCTGGTAGAACGGGTGCAATAACTGTAGTAGATGTAGATGATGTAGTAGGAGTTGGTGCATTGGGTTGTTCACTTCAGAGTAGAAGGATACCGTTGGTTAAACGTATGCGAGTTAGATGGTTCTCGTAAGCTTGAAGAAGATTCAGCTGATTCCGTAGCAAACGGGTTTTCAAATAAGTCTTCATCTAACGTTGCATCGTTCTGGTTTTGGTTTTGCTCATCAACTGCTGGTAGAACGGGTGCAATAACTGTAGTAGATGTAGATGATGTAGTAGGAGTTGGTGCATTGGTTTCGACCGTTGTAGATGCATCTTCTGTTGGTGGTGGAGGATGATTTTGAGCGGGTGCAGCGGAATGATGGTTTGATGCATTTGTCGAAGTTCCACCATAGTATTCATCGAACATTAACTCGAAGAAATTCTCCCATTCTTGTTCTTTAGGATTGTCAAATGAAGTTGATTGAGCTCTTTGAGGTACGAGTCCTGAACTGATGTGTCCAGAAGTCTGCGGGTTTAGTGCGGGTTCTAGAGCGAGTCTCTCAGAAGCCATATGTGAAAGTTCATCAAATTTCACATTCATCGTCTCCATGATCCTCCTAGTTCTTCTGTTATACACCCTGAATGCCCTCGAGTTATCTGAATATCCAATGAAGATTCCAATATCACCTTTAGCTTTCAGTTTCCCTAGATCTTCTCTGTCGTTTGTCGGATAGCACAAAGCGCCAAACACGTGAAAGTAAGAGATATCAGGTTTTCTGTTGTTCACAAGCTCATACAGGGTTTTATTGAATCTAGGATGGATTAGGGATCGGTTTTGAGTGAAACAAGCAGTGGCAACAGCATCAGTCCATAGAAATAACGGTGCACTAGAATAGATTAGCATTGTGCGAGCAGCTTCCACAAGAGTTCTATTTCTTCTTTCAACTACCCCATTCTGCTGTGGAGTTCTAACAACTGATGTCTGATGTGTAATTCCAACATCTTCAAAATAAGTTCTTAACTCCTGATTAGTGAATTATGTGCCGTTGTCTGTTCTTGCAACTCTTACTGGAGCTTGAAGAAGTACTTGAATTCGTTTTAGGAAGGTGATGATGATGCCTGGTGCTTCGTCTTTTGATCTCAAAAACTTAACCCATGTATATCTTGAATAATCATCGACGATGACAAGAATATACTTTTTCCTATTAAAGCTTTCAACTCTCATTGGGCCACATAAGTCCATGTGCAACATATGCAACCTTGCTTCCGAACTAGGTACGGTTTTGGGTTTATATGATGCTCTTTTGCTTTTTCCTTGTTCGCATGATGGACATAGGTGATCCTTGGTGTATTTGACCTTTGGAAGTCCGTTGACGATGTTGTCTTTGGCAAGATTGTTGATGGTGTCGAAATTGAGATGGGATAACCTTCTATGCCACAACCAGGACTGTGTTCCAGATGCTCGTGTCATAAGACATATTGGTGATGAAGAGGCCATTTGATTGATGTCGATAGCATACAAGTTTGTATCACGATTCCCAGTTAAGAGATCAGTGCCATCCAAGTTTCTAATGAAGCAAGCATTTTTCCTAAAAGCAACCTCTAAATCTGCATCACAGAACTGCCCGACTGAGAACAAATTGTGTCCCAACCCTTGGACATAGTAAATCCGAGAGATCAAATAATTTCCAAAAGGTAGATCTCCATAACCCATGATAGCTGCTACATGATCATTTCTGAAACGTACGGTTCCCATGAATTTCTAGAAGAAATTGATCAGCAGCTTCAGATTCCTGGTCATGTGCTTGGAGCAACCCGAGTCGACGATCCAAAGACATATTTCGATAACCTGCCAATAACAGAAGAAGAAGATTTTGGAAACCGTTTTGATTTTGGTTCCTTTGGGTTAGAGGTAAAATCCTGATCACACTCATAGAAGTTATCTATAGGTAAGGCAGGTGCATCACTCATTCTACCATTCTCGAGTGTGAAAGTTCTACCCGTGGGTTTCCAAATGTCATCCCTAAAGTAAACATTATGCTCCCTATCAGTAGTGTAAAGCTTAAATCTCGCGACTAGTCTTCCTATTCGTTTAGCATAAGTTCTTTTGGGAACATTCTTCTTAACAGGCTTAACAAGCTCATTCTTAGAAACACAATCATCATGAACATTAGTTAAAGATTTCTTGCAAGTTAAACAAAGAGATTCAACACATTCAGTAGACTTAGCAAGTTTCATAGGTTCATTACATTCAGATGAAATGTCTTTCTTATTACAAAGCGGTAAATTCCTAGGGTGTTCTTCTACTTTCTTCTGATTATTCAAGCGACTACTCTTAGAGGCAAGCGAGACTCTATTGTTCCTTGTATTGCTCTTAGGCTTTAGTCTGCTGCTCCTAGAGGTGCTTCCTAGTCCTGTAGAAGGTAAGGCACACTCATTAGGATTCACAATCTTATCTAGAGAAGTGGTTTCAGCTTTCCTAGTCTCTTTAGAGTGCTTTTCTAAACTTATGTCGTTTGTTCCATATGTTTTAGATGTGGAGGCAGACGCATTAGTGGTACTAATCTTAAAAAGTCCAGGTGTTAAAACTTTTGGTTTCTCGATAACCGCTTTTCCTTTATCAATAATTTTTTTAGGTAGGGCAGGTGGAGTGACTGGTTTTGATGAAACATTTTTCGCATTGACTTTTGGAGGAGGCATAGAAACAGACATTTTTGGTTTGGAAACCGGTTTGGGAACATTTGCTTTCTCTGCAGTCAATGGTTTTGTAAGCTTAGTATCCACTGCCTTTCCTTTTTGACATTCCAACTGAGCCCTCAAAAGATCATTTTTCGCTTTCATGTCATTGTAGGCACGCTCATACGACAATTTGTCATACTTGCATTCCTCAGTTTTTCGATCAAGTTGTTTAAAATATGAGACATTTTCTTTTTCAAGTTTCTCAAGTGCTTTTTCATATTTTGAAACAATTTTGGAGGTCTCAGACTGGAGTCTTTCATGATCTTCAACAAAATATGTTTGCAAAATGATGGACATAATATCAGTAGTCAGAACATCTTCGAAGAGAGAGTCATTTAAATTTTCCAAAACTTTGATTTGTTCAACACAATCGTTAGCTTGCTTTACCAGGGATTTATGGTCCTTGACAAAGTCAACTGTTTCTTTCAAAAACGCTTGTTCAAAATGAATTACCCTTGCACTGATGGCATTCAGCTGAGGGGCAATTTGAGTTTCAAAGTACTTTTTATTTTCATTATCAAAACTATTAATCCAGATGTTTGTTGTAATATTGGTTTTAGTTTTAACAGTGTCTTGAAGATCCACAATTCTAGTTTTCACATTTTCTAAAATACTTCTCGCATCACTTGTGTTAAAAGGATTGTTTGAAGACATTTGTTCAATGTTCGAAAGAGATTTGGAGACAACAACTGGTTTTGAAACTGATTTTGAAACAGGTTTTGACTCTTTGTTTGAAACATTTGGTGTGATGGAGAACTTTGACTTTTCTTTTTGATTAACAAAAGTAATTCCGTTAATTTTGTTCCATTTGTTATAATCAATTGGTTTGATTTCCGGATTCTTTTGTTTCATTTTTGATCTACTCTCCTCAGATAGTTCTAACGTTTCAAGAGAATCACGAACAATTATGGGTTCATGCAAAACATTTCCATTATTTAACACATTCTGAGATTTCTGAGCTTTCTTGAGGAACGAAGAAGGGTCATTACCAAGTGCCATTCTATTATTAGTATGAAAACGCGGATTTACTTGATTAGAAAGCATCTTGATTGTTTGAGCAGAATGACCCGTTTTAAGAAGCAAAGTTTCCAAAGTTTGGATTTTTTCATTTTTATCAAGAATTTCATCAAGAAGAGAATCTTCTCGTTTTGAAAAATCAGTAATCAACTGTTTCTTCTCTTTTTCAAGATTAGAAAACATTTCTTTTTGTTTAGAAAGTTGGTTATTTAAATCAGAAATTTCCTTGTTTAAAGATTTAATTTTTAAGTTCAAATTCACATCAAGTGTGTTATACTTGACCCATCTGATTACCCTGATTCTGAACCGCCTGATTACCTATGCGAAATCCAGTAGCATATCCCTGCTGATTCCCAATAACTCCAACCATTTGTCTTTGATGACCCATATTCACACCCGGCTGTGCAATTTTCCTATTGCGAGTGTTTGATGAAATCCTTTGGTTGTTGTTAGTTGGTGTGGAATAGCGACCTCTGAATGCTTTACCCAATAAAGAAAATACTTGAGACAAAGCTTCTTCTGGTTCCATTTCAAGATCAGTGATTCCTTGTTCCTGGTAATGTTGTTGTTCTGGTGGATAGGTTTGTTGTTGAGGGATGTATTGCTGCAAGTTGTTGTTAGTGGAAGATGATGAAGCTTGTTGTTGTGTATTCACTGGAGTTTGAGTCTTTGCAATGAGTGCCAATGGATCATGATTCTTTACTAATCTTTCTTGTTTGACTTCATTCACTTCATTTTGGTTTTGTTTTTCAGAAAATCGTTGAGTTGATCAAAGTTCACTTGATGTAAGTCTTTTGTTTGGTTGACAATAGTGACATATCGTCCCCATTCTTCTGGTAGATTGTTCAAGAACTTGATGTTGCTCACGATAGTTCTGGGTGTCAACTTGTTTCTGATCAGCTCATTCATTAAAGTGCAGAACCTTCCATAGTAGGATTCAATGGATTCTCCTGGAGTAGATGTAAACTTCTCCCAAGCAGTTAGCAACTTGTTCTCTGTGTCTTGTTGACCAATTTCAGCTCCATGACAAAGTCTTCGAACACGTTCCCACATATCGAAAGCAGTTTCACAACTGTCTACAGCAGCAAAGATGTCTCTTGGTAAACCCAGTTGGACAATATGAATTGCCATGTCATCTGCTTCGACTTTTTTCTGATCCTCTTCAGAGTATTCCGATTCTTTTTGAAGACGAAAAAATGGTGGGACGGGAGGTATTGCATCAACATTTCCAGGGTCTTGGACTTGTCGAGGTATGAAGGGTACATCCTGAATGGATTTGATCATCAATTTTCCATTAGGTTTTGTCTTGATGTAACGAAGCATTCGACTTGTCCATTGAAGATAACCACCTTTTTCCAACATAGGAGGACGGTTTTCGGCACCGGTTGCATTAATGTCTTGTTGAGTTGCCATTGATGAAGGTATGATATGATAAAGTTGATGTAGGATCGATTCAACGATAAAGGAGTTGTGTTGGATGAAGATTAAGCTCGGCTGTTGTAGTAAAAATTTGCTCTAAAAACTTAAAAACCTCAATAAATTCTGTTCGGAGCGTTTTTAGGACTTGAAGGTTGACCCGAATAAACTTTAGTTAGTTTATTCGGCGGTCTATTCTCCTCGTTCTCACGGTCGTTTTGATGGGTAGATCGCTGAAAACGGAGTTACGGTTCAAAAGTTATAGTCGTTTGAAGTTTTGCTCAAAATCTTACTCGTAAACCAGTTCTTAAGCGTAGAAATGCTTATGCGTAGGATTCTTATGTGTAGATAGCTTAAGCGTAGGATTCCTTATGCGTAAACCGTATCTTACAAGTAAACTTAAGGCTTAGGCGTAAACAAAAATGCTTAGGCGTAGAAATCTTATGCGTAAGTGGAACTTATGCGTAGATTGTTAGGCGTAGGCGTTTATGCTTATGCGTAAACTTAGGTTTAGAACCAAAAATCCTTTACACTGTCACAGCGTAAAAGATATCCACAAGTCGAAGTGTTCCACACACTTATCCAAGTGAGGGAAGCACTGAGTAACCGTTGAAGCTCGAAGATTCTTAGCCAAAAAGTTATGCGTAGAAACAGGGTTTTGACTTTTCTTACGCGTAAAAAGAGGGTTTTGACTTACGCATAAAAAATTTCCAATGATTCAAACAATTTCTCTTGCACAAACAGCCTTAAAATCACTCCAATAACACAAAACTGTTGACCTTTTTCACCCAAAGTGTTTAGAAGGCTTATGCGTAGAAATGACCAATGCAAAACATACGAGTGTAAAACTGATGTAAAACGTGTAAAGCTTCAAACTTTTTCCCAAAACAAGACTCCTTAACACTATACTAACCTCAAACCATAAGAATCTTTAAGATTAAAGTGCAAAAAGTAAAGTTTTAAGCGTGAAAACCTTGCGTTACCGAGAGCTTTACGCGTAACAACACCACACAACACAAAAAAAACTTCAACCAACCACTCCTAAACCATTGTTAGGCGATTGATACCAATTGTAGGACCTTACTTTTATACACCAACCTTACGCGTAACACACCTTATCACAAGATGAACACGTAAACCACAAACACTTATGCGTATAAGAAGATGAAAATAAAGAAAGGAAAGATTAAGATCTTGGTGACTTGATGTTAAAACCGTGTATGCTGTGAGAAAGATAAACACAATAAGTTGTATATTCCAAAGAAAGAACACACACACACACACAATCAAGCACACCCCACAAATGACCATTTGAGGGGGTATTTATACTCTAAATACAAGATGCCCTAAAAGGCTTTCCATGGGCTTTCGTGGGCTTGGACATGGGTTGGATTGGATATAAGGCAAACTTAACTAAACTAATACCCATTAAGCTTAGTCCAATCCACGAGCCCATTGACTATTCTAGCACGATATCTAACACACGTTACAAAGTTCCTAAACGTGAATGACCATCACTTCTAATAAAACTATTAAGGCTAACACCTTCCATTGGTGGAATTTTCTTATAACAACAGTTATCATGCGAGCATCAAGGCTACACCATATGAGGCACTCTATGGTCGCAAGTGCCGATCACCGATCTGTTGGGCAGAATTTGGGCATTCAAAACTTACTGGTCCCGAACTCATTCATGAAACTACTAAGAAGATCGTTCAGATCAAGAGTAGAATGCAAGTTGCTCGCGATCGCCAGAAGAGCTACACTGATAAGCGGAGAAAACCTCTCGAATTCCAAGTGGGAGACAAAGTCATGTTGAAGGTCTCACCATGGAAAGGTGTAATCCATTTCGGTAGGCGTGGAAAACCTAACCCTCGTTATATTGATCCGTTCAAAATCCTTGCTAGGTTTCGCCTGGTGGCTTATAGACTCGAGCTACCGCCAGAACTTAGAAGCGTCCACATCTGGAAGAGATCCCTCTGGAAGAGATCCAGATCCCTCTGGAAGAGATCCAGATCGACTATCATTTGAACTTTATCGAGGAACCTATTGAGATCATGGACCGTGAAGTCAAGCGGCTTAGGAAAAGTCGTATTCCTATCGTTAGAGTCCGATGGAATTCCCAAAGAGGTCCTGAATTCACGTGGGAACGTGAAGACGAATTCAAGCGAAAATACCCTCATCTCTTTCCTATCTCTGTGATCAATTCGAAAGGAAACCCAGGACGGGTTTCTTCTTAGGCGAGGTAACTGTGACAACTAGTAAATTTCGAAAACTATTTTTAAATACCACACTACTTCAAATTTTAGCAAGTTAAACTATCGACTATAAACTCTTGATATTTTTCGAAACATTCTATGTTAGACCTTGTTTGTAACTTTAGACTAGGCACTACTAGACCTCGGCACTAGGAAAAACTAATAAATTGAGAAAACTTAAGAAAAGCACTCGTTTAGTTCCATAAGCATATTTGTGACCGGTTTCATTGGAAAAACATAATTAAAACTATTAGCGCACTTGAGAGGAACTTGTTAGACTTTTAATTGAAACATTTGAGCTTGAGAATAGAGGAATCGGGTAAAACTTTAGAAAAACTACATATTAGCCCTTGTGGTTTTAATCCGCTCCCCACACTCACACCAATTTGAAAATGATATCAATTTTAAAGGGTAAAATACATAAAATCGTCCATGTGATATATTACCCTCATCACCACACACAAACACAAATTCATCATCATCATTTTCATCTTTCTCTCTCTCTCTTTTTCACCCTAGCCGCTGGCCACCATTAAAGCCACCACCACCACCACACCGCCGGTCCCCTAACTACACCACCCACCTCAAAACACTCCCCACACTCCCCTCTACCCAATCCCCTAGGTCACGCGCCTAAAATCCCTCCCCCACCTCTCGTTCACCACTCACGCGCCACCCTAACACCACCACGAAGCCACCACCGGTCATTTTGTTGCGTCAAAACAAAGGTAGATTCAAAAACACACGAGTTTGACTCGAATTTCTTGATAACTCGTGGTGAGTCACGAGTTGACTCGTTTTCTTGTTGGGTTTGATGTACAAAAACATGGGAAATGGTTTTCTTGTTAAATAAAACATGTTAAACCTTGTGGTATCCGTGTTTGAGTCACGTGCTTGTGTCGTGCGTGTCGTGGCAGCCAAGCCGAGAGCATTGGCTCTCGGTGAGGGCTTATTTGGTTGTTTGATTCGTGGTTTATGATGTTACTTTTCTTGTTGCTATTATTGTTGTTTCGGGTTTTGGATGAAAACTGTTTGGTGGAAGTAACTTGGTATATTAGAGGTTGAATATGGGTTGGTTTTTGATGGTTGTCGAATGGGGAAAAACCCTCGAAGGGGCGTTTGGTTTGTTGGCTGTCGAGAAGTAGTGGGTCGAGACCCTCGATGTCTCGACAATATTGTTGGTGGTTGTTATGTCATTGTTGTTGTTGTTGAGTTAGACATGGGAATGAGAGTCGAGACCGAATGGTCGCGACTAAACTTGGTTTGGTATTTTTGGACTTGAAATAGGATTTGTTTTAGTTATGACGGAGGATGGGTTAGACGTGAGTCGTAGACGACCACGTGAAGTTGAAGTTGTGATATTGGGACTTAACGTTATTGACTTATGTTATATTTGTGAACTTTGCGCCAAGTTGGTGTCATGTTGACTTTTTAGTCATCTTTGACCCCGACAAGGCCGTGAGATGGACTTTATTTGACTATTGGAATTGATACAATTTGATAAGTTGAGAAGTTATGACTCGGACTTGTGACTCGAAACAAATAGTAACTCAAGTAACTATAACTATGACGATAACGTAAACTATAAATAATAAACGGTTTTCCTAATAGAAACAAGTATATAATACTTGTTATAAACTCTTTTATTATAAAACGGAAAAATAGGAATATAATAAATAACGAGGGAGTTACTTAATGTTTTGAGGGTACGCAAAACTAGAAATGCCATGGACATTAATTGAATATCATTAATTGCTTGTCACGGATATTTGGAGTTAGTAAACTTAACTTACCTAACTAACGAACTTATTGGGTTGACGAATCAAGTGAGACCTAGTTAGTTATGTCGGAAGAGTTTAGTAATGACCACTTATCCTACGATGCCCTAGGACGTGGTATAGTTTCGGAATAATAAGCAAGGAGAATATATCGTAAGGTTTATCGAATTGACGAATTCGATAAGTTTTAACAATATGTTCAAAAGACTTATTATACTACGACTTGACACATAGATTTGTTGTGATCTTTCTTTGTTGAGTATTTGAGTAGCATGAGTATACATGTATCTTGATGAGTCGACACCACGCACACGCGAATACCAAACACTAGAAAACTATTTTGAGAAAGAGTTTTTGGAAATAAAAATTGGATTAAATTCGGGATTGGGAACTATTGAATGGAGACTTAATCTAAGCAAGTCTATGGTTTTAGGTCGTGCCGAGTTAGTAGTTGCTGATTTCTGATAGTTGATACTCTTCTTGTTCTTGTTGATTCTTATGCATTTTGCTGGACTAAGGTGAGTTTCATAGCCCCACTTTTATTTGCACTTTGTTTATTCTTGGGGTGAGAAGCATGCTCTTGTTTTACTGGACCTTTTTATAAAATTTTGCTTTGTTTGCATCTTATTACGAAGTCTAGGCTAAGTTTTAGCCTCACTATATCTTGCCAATTGTTAGGTCTTATATTCATGTTGTAGGTAGATCTATCGTGGTTGACCGCCCCGTCTTGGACTTGTTTGCCCGACTTGCCAGGGTGGCACCTGGATTTGTGGTTGCAAAATTTGCCATGACGTATAACATGTTTGTTTGGTTTGGGTTATGGATATGATGATTTCTTATGCTATGACTTATTTGCGTAATAAGATATTTTCACTATTTGGTCCATATACTATGTTATTTACTTAAACCTATGAACTCACCAGCTTTTTGCTGACCTCTTTAGCATGTCTTTCTCAGGTATTTGATATGTTTAGGCTTGGGCAGTTGTTTTGGGAGGTGCTTGGAGGCATTGGCATGGTCATGGATTAGTCGACTCTGATGTTTATTTGGGACCGCTTTTTATGAATTTCTTTTAATGGGCTTACTCTCGTACTTCTGAATAAATGGAACACTTAATTACTATCTTTGACAATGTTTTTATATTATGGATGAGCTATTCTATTTCGCTATACTTGTCTCGTGTACCATTTCCTTTAGCACCCCAATGATAGTAAGTCTTCCGTTGAACCGTATTTTGGGGATGTTACAAAATTAGTATCCCCGTGAAAATTTATAATACCAAAATACCACTCGTTATACGAAGAATATATCCAAAAAAAATTTGTATATCCACAAAATATTTGGATACCATCTTTTGTCCATTCCGATTCCTGTTATAGCCAATGTCCGGATCGAATAACTACTCAACCAAGTCCAATCCAAAGTGTAATACACTCAATCCCAAATCCAAAATCCAGTTCACATCTCTTAACCGGTTAAGATATAACCAATTGAATACCCTAATTTTACTCATTCTAACATAACCCTAAACACACACCTGTGTTTTATCCACCCCCGTTCATCTCTCTTACCCAATGCAGTACCCACATTCACTCTGATAACATCAGATAGTCCTGAATATTAAGTGTCAATTTCCCTCGATAATGCTCGTATTTAATATCATTTATATGGATTTACGCTTGTTTTCCTTTATATTTCACTTCCAGGTAAATTGCGAGCATTGGAGCTAATGAGACGCGGATTTGGAGATTTTCTTAAGAGATTTATGATAGTATGCCTACTGTGAAGATGCTACGGCATAACTCCATCTCTCACATTACGCCGTAGCTAGCGCGTGACTTAGAAGACCAACTCAGCATCAAATTACGGTGTAACTCCCAACTAAGGATTATGCCGTAACCAATTAGGTCAAAGAATTTTTCACGCCTCCATCTAATACGCCGTTACTCCTTCCAATGATTACGACGTAATCATACCAACTGTAACCTGTATTGAAGAAACGGCGTAACCCATTCCATGTGCTACACCGTAACCAGCTTACCGAGAGCATAATTATGGAATTGTTAAGGTTACGGCGTAACTCTCAACTTAAGTTACGCCATAACTAGATCGTGCCTATAAATACAAGCCCTAATTTCTGCATTTCACATCATTCACTCCACACCAAAAAGCAAGGAAGATCTTAAAGAGCATACGGAGCAATCTCCAAGGGAGAAATCACTCCCTAACGATAAGCATTAGTGATTATTTTATCTTTTACTTTCGATTCATGTATTTAATTATGTCAAACATTGAATCTTTGGTTTCTTTTAATATGATCGGCTAAGCACCTTTGGTGCTAGCCTAGTTATGATTTCTTAATTGTTTTGTTTACTGTTACATATTGGATTTCACAAACACATCAAATCATAATCACATATAGGCGTATAATATAAGGTTTTAGAGAGAGAAATAGTTAGAGGTGTGGGAACTTAGTGAGAGAAAGTAAAAGTGTTATTATGAGCTCCAACCCTCTACCTTGGGAGGTAGAGGGTATTTATAGTCTTACATAAAATGCCACCTATGGGCTTTGGATCAGGCATACAGTGGGTAAAGACCCATCCGTCCTCCACGGTGTTACTAAACTAAATACTACTTAACATTAAATAACTACGACTACGAGCTTTCGAACGATTACATATACTTGAGGTGACCGACACTTTAATAACTGGATTTACTAAATCCTAACAATCTCCCCCAAAGGGAGGTCACCTCAAATTACATTGAATACAAACAGATATTACATTAAGATTGTTCTTGGATTCTTGATAATGTTCTTTGCTCTGTAGCCCGTAGTCATTGATTCTTCATTTTTGCATGTTTGGTTAATCCAAGTGGAGGTCTTTAACTGATCCACGTGATAATGAGTTTTGAGCCAGCATTGAGATCATCAGCTACCATAAATCTCTTACTCTTCCATTGCGGCGTTGACATTATGTGAAGTTGTGACTTTTGGACCGATGCTCACATTCTAGATCATGAAGTCTTTTCATCAGAGTAGCGGAAGCTTTAGTTGATTCATGATATTTGCAGCAGTGTAGCAGAAGCATGGAGTGAAAATATTAGAGTCATTGATGCACTTATCATGATTTCTTTAGAAATGAATGTGATGAGTGAGCATGCGGCTATGGATTGACCTCTCCATTCTGATCTGCTGCAAACGTCAGACGTACCTGCATACAAAAATTAGCAATAAAGCGCACGAAAGTGTCTTTGATCACTTTCGTTGAATTGAGGTACACGGCCCACGGTTCCCCGTTGATCAGTTCAAGTACTGCATGTGATCAGGTATAATTCCGAAGAATCTCCTTGACAGGGTTTCGCAGCTGTTCTAGCTGTTCTCAAACCGGAACGTCTAAAAGAAGACAACACATAGTGAGTGAACCAGCAAATTTGAGATTCACTGATTGATGAAAAGAGATTTGAAAAACAATCGAGTACTGCTCAATAAAGTGTTTTTGCAATACATCGAGGGTTTTTGAGAAAAAATCAATTATCAATCATAAACACCTTTTATATTTGAAATATTAATACACAGTCGATGTGCTAAAGAAAAGAATTTTTAAGCACAACGACCGGTTTTTCAAAGGTATCCGTCAAATCCATAACCTGAACCAGGATTGATTCATAAGTTTGAATCGCCCCATTGTTTCTGTTCAGTTGTCACATGGTTGATCTATTGGATAGATCTCACATGCCACCTACCAAGAACTTGTTTGATGTTGGCTCTAGAAGGCTTTCCATCTTCATTGTGAATATGTTTACATATCACTCAGATGTTCTGGCAATACCACAAGGATAATGCGTAGGACTCATAAGATATAATCTCTCTTTCCACATTGTGTGAAACAGAGAGTCTTCATTGACAGTGTCCTAAAGAGATTTATTTGATGATATCGTGGCTCTAGAATCAATTGTGCACATTTGGTTCCTATGCCGGAGACTAGGGAGAGGGTCTCCTTCTTCAATATCAACAAACTCTAAGAGAAGGTCGATAGATTATGTAGGTTCCCCGTGAGAATGAAACAAGTTCTTTTTAGAGGAACTTGAGTGGTTTGGGAAGATGAAGTGCAGTGCGTCACTGGGTACATGATGTCTTGTCTTCAATACTAGTGTTACCTTAGTAACCACCAGTAGCATATGTATTGAACCCGGTTTCTGCCCTAAGATTGAATTATTGGAGGGCTATTTATTTTCACCCTTTTCTCATTCAATTCTTTTTCATTCTTCAACCCCTTCAGTGCTTACCGAGACTTCATAACTAGAACCTTGTTGGGTTTATTCCAGTTCTAGCTCTTTCTCAGTCCACACTCTTCCCATATCTCACTTTTCTACCTTTTTTCATCGTACCTAAAGACTCTACACCATCTAGTGGATTATCCCTGGGTAGATCCCTCCTGTTCTGGAAGGATCGTGGGAACGAATACCTAACCTAACCATCCTTATATCACCATACATATAGTAAATTTGGTCGGTCTATTTGGTATTGTTCATCTGCCATTGGAACCAATTGAAAACCATTTGAAAATCAATCCAGATACTTGTGATATATTATCAAACCATTTTGTACCTGAATTGTTTTTGATATTTTTAGAAAAAGAGCTCCCCCTCAACATGTGCATCATGTATTTGAAATCGTTTTGGCATACGGAGGCAAGAGGAAGGATTCACTTCTTTGATTACCGTTTTCTAAAAGATA
Source organism: Chrysanthemum seticuspe (assembly GCA_019973895.1). NCBI lineage: Eukaryota > Viridiplantae > Streptophyta > Magnoliopsida > Asterales > Asteraceae > Chrysanthemum > Chrysanthemum seticuspe. The sequence continues at coordinate 130,982,744 of BPTQ01000008.1, read as the reverse complement.
TCAACATCACTTTCCTTATCAAAATTAGTATTTTTCATACTTTTTAAGGGTATTTTTGGAAAGGACGTGGTTTTCAACAAATTGCTCCCCATCAATATGTGCATGCTGATTTGAAAGTGGTTTGTACATATTAGGGAAAACCTGCACATTGAAACAAATCAATCACGTTTCAATCCTTTTTGGTTTGAAATAGATGCTCCCCCTCAACATGTGCATGTTAATTTTGAAATCGTTTGGCACATGTGGGGAGGAAACCTTGTAAATCATTATACAGCCATTTATCAAAGTATCAGTTTAAATCCAATTTAAATCACAAATTCTCCCCCGATCACAATTTTCAAATCATTTGAGATTTGTGATCTCTGGAGATTAAAATTGATTTTGAAAGCTTTTGAGGAGAATTGTGACTTGCTTATGAAAACATTTTACCGATAAGGATCAAATATGAGACTTTTAAACTCCAAAGATTAAACATGCATTAGTATCTTTTGAAAACAATTTTATGACAAATAACCTTTTGATTTAATTGAAATCATTCTCCCCCTCAATCAATGACATAAGTTGTTGATTAAGAGATAGAGATTTTGACTAATACTAAGTCCAGATGATTTTCAAAAATTGAGTCCGAGTTATTTTTCAAAACTATTAGTTTTCATTAGATAGCAAATATTTGTTTAAAGAATCAGAGCATGAGATTTGACAAAAATAAGATAAAGTATGACTCTGTTCTTTCTTTAAAAACGGGTTATAGACGGAAATGACTATAAGCCTTTGTTTCACTTTTTCTCAATTTTTTTTTTTTTTTAAACAAAATATGTACATTCGAAGAACTTCTAAAAACCCGTGACATTCTTTGAATGTCAACACAAAGTCTGTAGATGATATCGAACAAGGAAAACAAGACAAAATAACAATATTTTTGGGATTTTTCAAGATTTTCTAATTTTTATGGATTTTGAAAATTTATATTTTTCTATTTGATTTTTGTTGGTTTTGAAATTTTGTATTTTTCTTTTTGAATAACTATTTACAAGAGATGGATGAAGAAAAAACTTTTACTCCTCTTCTTCCTCTTGAAGACGTTTAAGTGTTTCCGGTTGTAGACTCTTTAGACCAAGTCGTGGGAGGATAAACTCAAAACGTTCTCTAGGAAGAGCTTTGGTGAAGATGTCTGCTAAATGGTATTCAGTCCTCACAAAATAAAGTTCCACCACACCGTTTTCCACTTGCTCCCTGATGAAATGATGTCGAATGTCGATTTGCTTTGCTCTTGAGTGTTGTACGTTGTTGCATGAGAGAGCAATGTCACTTTTGTTATCACAATACAGAGGGATTTTGTTGAATTCAAAGCCATAGTCAGATAATTGGGATCTCATCCATAGGATTTGAGCCCAACAAGATGACATGGCTATGTATTCAGCCTCTGTAGAGGATATAGAAGTACTCATTTGTTTCTTAGAAGACCAGCTCACGAGCTTATCACCCAAAAACTGAGCACTTCCTGACGTGCTTCGACGTGTATCGTGACATCCTGCATGATCAGCATCTGCATAGGCTGTTAGTGACATACCAGTGTCCTTCGGGTACCAAAGTCCCATATTGATGGTTCCTTGGAGATACCGAAAGACTCGTTTAACCGCTTCAAGGTTCTTTTTGGTAGGCTTAGCCTGGTATCTAGCACACATGCATACAGCGAACAGAATATCTGGTCTACTGGCTGTGAGGTACATCAGGGATCCAATCATACTATAATATTTCATTTGGTCTACCATGATCCCTGAGTGGTCCTCATCCAGTTTAGTACGCTCTATCATGCGAGTGTCAACAGGGTCACAAGAATCAAATCCAAATTTCTTTAAAATCTCATTTGCATATTTAGATTGATTTATAAAAATGCCTCCGGGACTTTGTGAAATTTGTAATCCCAAGAAAAATGACATTTGTCCCATCATAGACATTTAAAATTTGGAACCCATCTCATTAGAAAAACGGTCACATTCATTGGGGTCAGTCGAGGCAAAAATAATATCATCAACATAAATTTGAACGTGAATTAAATGTTTGCCTGACATTCTGGTGAACAATGTTGGATCAACTACTCCTTTGCTGAATCTGGTAGATAGAAGAAACTTTGATAGCGTATCATACCATGCCCTTGGAGCTTGCTTAAAACCGTAAAGGGCCTTTTTCAAGTGATAGACATGAGTAGGATGCTCTGGATTCACAAAACCTTCCGGTTGGCTGACGTATACGACTTCTATAAGATCTCCATTAAGAAAAGCCGTCTTTACATCCATCTGATAGACAACCATGTTCTTACTTGCAGCATTAGCCAGGAAGATTCTGATTGCCTCGATACGTGCAAATGGAGCAAATGATTCTTCAAAGTCAATACCCTCCTCTTGACGATATCCTTTTGAAACTAATCGAGTGGATACTGGACGAGAAAGGTTTCCAATGATGTTGTCCAATGGATGATCATGTGTCCATTTTCTAAGGTGTTCATGTGGTTGTTGTTGAGGAACTGAAGTAGCAGAGTTGTTTTCTCCTGATGAAGATGGATCTGATGATGGTTCAGGAGCAAATATGTTCTCAAAGGGGGCATCTTCAGGAGTAGCAAAGGGATTATCTCCATCATAGGTGCCAGACACAATTCCATGATGTACACTCGATGATTGATGATTTGTTGATGAGACAGAGTGATCAGCAGCAGGCGCTTCTTGACTTAATGACATAGAAACTGAAGGGTTAACTTCGTTGACAGGGATAGGAACAACCTCTGTTGATGGAATTGACAAATCATTAGCACTTGGCTCATAGTGTTCATCAAACATTGGATCAAACAATTTCTTCAAATCATCTTCTGAAGGAGGTACATAAGGAGTTGCTGGTGAGGGATTTAGAACAAGAGTAGAACTGATAGGACTACTTGATGAAGGTTGAGATGCGGGTCCAGAACTGGATTGTCCTGGAGCCATTTGCTCGGACAGCTCATCGAACGTAACGTGAGTAGTTTCCATGATATCTCGAGTTCTTTTGTTGTAGATTCGGTAACCCTTCTTGTTTGATGCATAACCTACAAAAACTCTAATGTCTGCCTTAGCTCTTAATTTACCTAGATCTTGACCGTCATTCGTTGGATAGCACAAGGCACCAAACACACGAAGGTAGGAGAGATCAGGTTTTCGTTTATGGATAAGTTCGTATGGAGTTTTTCCATGAGATGTGTGTATGAGAAAACGATTTTGGGTGTAGCAAGCAGTGGCAATGGCTTCAGCCCAGAGAAACATCGGAACCTTTGAATAAATTAGCATTGTTCTTGCGGCTTCCACAAGAGTTCGATTTCGTCTTTCAACTACACCGTTCTGGAAAGATTATTAATGGTGCCGAAGTTCAAGTGATTGAGACGACGATGCCATAACCATGATTTTGTTTTTGATGCCTTTGACAACAAGCAGATTGGAGAAGACTTCATCATGTCTTCGATAGAGATAGTGTATAGATTTGAACCACGATTTCCTCTTAACAGTTCCACACCATCAAGTTCTCTAACGAAACAAGTATGTTTTATAAATGCCACTTCTAGATCGGAATCACAGAATTGACCAACAGAAAACAAGTTATGACCAAGACCTTCAACATAATATACCCTGGAGATTACACTTTTTCCAGCAACATAGTCTCCATAACCCATAATTGCTCCAAAATGGTCGTTCCCGAATCTAACAGTCCCGATGAATTTACTCACGAAGTTCATGAGCCGCGAGCGATCTCCAGTCATATGCTTGGAACAGCTTGAGTCCAGGTTCCACAGAACGATTTGAACGATATGCAGTTGAACACAGACAAGAATGGATAACTGGATAATTGGGATCCCCATGCAAGAATGGGTTCCATTTGGTTAGTAACAGTGATTGGAACACCCACATCGGAAGTGGAAACAATGGAATCATCAGGGATAGATACAGTGCTATTTTCGTATTTGACCTATTCAAAGTATGTTCACTTCTTAAAGGAATTGTTCTACCAGTAGGCATCCATTTTCTAATGGGCACTGACTTAGAAAATTTAGGGCACAACTCATTAAGATTAAACTTGCGGCCAGTAGGTATCCACTGATAACCTATGTTACTAAATTTCCTTCCTGTGGGTTTCCAATGTTTTCTAACCTTCTTTCTCCATTGCTTTCTAGCCTTCTTAACATGGTTTTTCGCATTAACAATCTTAACGGGACATTTAACAACATTAATCAAATCATTCACACCACATTCATGATTAGTAACAGAAACCAAGCAATCATCATTACATGTTTTGACAAAAGTAGCAGAATTCGAATTAATTACAGTACGCTTATAGCTAATACTAGAATCAACACGATTCGTTTTATTCAACTCAAACTTAGTGTTCCTAGGGTGGTCTTTTACACTCTTCCAATGCACATTCTTAGCTTGCGAGGTCCTATCTTGCTTTGTATTGCCTGGAGGCTTTGACCCGCTTGCTTTAATGTCACTGATTACTCCTGTAGAGGGAATTATGGGAACATTAGTTGGTTGGGCTACCTTTTGCATTCCTGAACTAGAAGTGCAGGGATCTGAACTACTTGAAGGCACATTAAAATTCACTTTCTTAATGCTGGGCATAGAGTGGTTTGTATACTTAGTACTAGGCATTGAACAAGGCATCACAGCTTTATCTTTCGCACCTAAGGATTTAGGACATGTTGCTATTAAACATTCTAACATCTCCTGAGATCATTTGGCCTGAATGCAAGCAAACCTAATTTCACTATCAAGTGGCTTATTTATGAAGTCCTCTTCTACAATCTCACGGAGACATTCAAGACTATCCTTAAGGCGAGCAAGATAATTATGAAATACAAATTCGTTATTCCTAAGATGAGGAGGAATGTATTTAACAGTCACAGTATATTTAGAGTCTGCAGATGACTTTGATGCAACATTCTCATTAAAGACAAGTGGCATTTTCCCTTTTTCCTGACTCTTCAGATTCTCAATTTCCTTTTGTAAAGACGTTAGTTTTTCGTTGTTCTTGTCACGAGTGACTTTAATTGAATCATATAACTCTTTAAAGTGTTGTTTAACTTTTTCATTTTCTTCTAGAAAACTCTCATTTTCCTTTTGTAAAACATTAACCAAGTTTTGAAGATGAAAAGTTTGTGAACCCTGAGAATCTAAAGGAGGAGGTATTTGGGAGCCAGTTATGTTATTCTTTTCACCCTTTAATTGTGAAATTTGGGCTTTCAACTTTCTGATCGTGTTACAATGAGCTTGAATCTGTTCGTCACGTTTGTTTATTTCAAAAAGTGCATCAAACTCAGGAACATTTGAGGATGTCTTGATGTTTGAGGTTTTGACATTTTCCTTGAGATGTTGATATTTTAGTTGCAAATCAAAATGTTCAACTTCTTGCTTAGAAAAGTGTTTTACCAAATTATCGTGATCATCCTGATCAATTTTCTCATTTAGTTATGAGTTTTTGTTTTCAAGCTCAATGACACGATCATGGGAAACTTTCAAAGTAACAGATAATTCATGAAATTGAGAAGCAGTAATAGAATGCTTAGTAACAGTATAAAACACATCTTGAGCCACACAACTTACTACTAAGTTCTCATTTAGGATATGCAAATTCTTCCTTTCAATTTCATTATTATTGAGTTCCCATTCATAATCATTGACTTCAACAATCATTGCATCAAATTCCTTTTCCATTTCTTTAATATCCGAATTTATCCCCTTTTGAAGACTTTCAAATTGACCTTTTAATTGTTTAAAGAAAGGCATGACCTCAGTTAAATAGCATTGTTTAGTTTGCTCAAAACCCCTTTCCCCTTCAGTTATCCCAGTGGGTGTGATCCTTTTCTTACATGTTTTCTCAAAATCAACAAATAGTTTATAAACAACATACAGGCTGATTAAGGTCTTGCTATTAGTGGAAATAGTTATAGGGACTAAATGCATTGGTGTATTTGGAGGATACACAGTAGCCGCAGGTACTTTCCTAAGGGGAGGGTTTGTTTCAACAAGTTCACTTGCCTTTTGCTTATTCATATCTTTCTTCCAAAAAATTTGTTATAGGGTTAATTGGGTTTTAGGCTTAAACATGTTCAGGGAGATCCAATTTTCTTTTGTGTAATCATGGGGTTTGAACATTATGTTTTGCTTTTTACACTCGGGATCTTTTAGCTTCTTATCCATTTTCTCCCTATTGACTTCTTCAAATTGCATATCTTCCTCAGTGCACTTAGCGCAACTAGGTTTCTGCCTGGGCTTAAGGATCTCATTACCATCATAGATTACCATCTGAGCCTCTCTAGCCTTTTTTCCATACTTAGGATTGGGTTTCTCAACTAGGGGAATACTATGCTTATCGCTTAATACTTTATGCTTAGTGATCATGTGAGCAGTCTGAATGGTATTCCCTTGTACGTACAACTTATTTTCAAGCTTGTTTTTCAAAGTTTTTAGATTGGAAAACTCATTCAAAAGTTTTGATTCCTTAGCATTAAATTCTTGTTTAAGCACTTTAACATTATCTTGAAGTTCTTGCTTTTGCTTAACAGTTTTAGACATGTTTTCTTGTAAGGAATTTAACTCTTGTTTTAACACTTCTTCTCTAAAATTACTTTTTCTAATGATTGTACGCATTTGGTCATCCATTTTCTGCTCACGGCTAGTTAACTCAAACTTAGCACGTTGTTCATAAATAACAACTTGTTCTTCATAGGCGTTTAGTTCAGAGATAACAGAATCATCAGGGGCACAAGCAGTGTATTCATCAAAAACATAATCATCATTGACTGCAAAAGATACATCACTTGGCACAATCTCACTTTCACTTTGTGTCACATATTGATCATATGGGACAATATTACTATTACCCTCATTATCAATATCTGATTCATAAGTTTCAAGAGTTTGTACTTCGTTATGTATCTTATGCTCATCCACCTCATCGTATAGTTTTAATACCTCTGAGATGATTGATTCTTTGGATGGACCAGCCTGTTGTGGTGATGAGACCTTTGGAGAGACCATGGGTGAGATGCTAGCCATGAAGATTGTTTGGGCAGTAGGTTCATCATCGACATCAGAGTCAAATGCATCACTGTCCGCAACTTGAAAGGCATTTTGATGATTGTGACCTATTTCCTGAATTGGCTGCTCATCCGCATCAACATCATATGTCTTAGCATTTCCTTCTGCAAGAAACAACAACTCCTCTTCATCCAAAGCTGCTCCATTATCCTGAGCTTGCACAAGCAACATCTTGTCTCTGAAGTATTCTGCATTCTGTGGACATTTTGGGGATGTGCAGTTCCTCACAATGTGTCCCTCACCACCACAGTTGTAGCATTTAATTAGCTTTGCTTGCCCTTGATTTGCATTCCTTCCACGATTCTGATTAGCCACATACCCTCCATCAATTCCACCTCTTCCTTGTTCATACTGCCTTCCTTGAACTGGTTGCACCATAACCTTCCCATCTCTGACGGTAGCTTGATTCTGTGGATTGGATGCTGTTATGAGGTTATTGTTGGTGTGTGGGAGGGAATTCAGATTTTGACTGACCATGAGAGATAGTTGATTGATGAGGTTTTCCATGAATGTGTTTGAATCAGGAGGCTTGTATGATGGATCTGGAATGAGTTTGTAGTTACCATTTCCTGTTGGTATGACTTGAGAAGCTTTGGTGGTAATTCCAACACTGGTGTAGAAGGCTGTAAAGTCATTTGATGAACTTGTTTCTCCCTGCTTAGATTTGAACTGTTCAAGAATCCTTCGTTCAAACATAGAATGTCTCTCATTCTGAAGAAGGAAGCCATACAGTTCTCATAGTTGATGTTCTTCAATCCTTTGGTTAGCTTCACAGAGGTGACAAATTTGTGCCATTCGGGATTCATGTTGTTCACAAACTTTGAGTTCAGCTGAATATTTGGCATGGTCATTTTGATATTCCTCATATCATTCACAAGCTTGTGGAATCTCACGTAATATTCATAGACACTTTCTTCTGGTTTCATCTTAAAATGCTCAAATTCATCATACAGTTGTGATTCTCTGTCTTCCTTAGTTAGTTCAGAAACTGAGAGAAGCATCTTGACATTGTCCCAAACTGCCTTAGCTTTGGTGTTGTGATTTATCAGCTTGTAAATGTCCTTAGGTAAACCCTGAAGTATGATGTTAGAAGCCCTGATGTCTGTATCGTATCTCTTCTTCTCCTTATCAGTCAGTTCTTTATACATTTTAGGTCTGTCCAGTCCTAATATCACCGAGCCATCAGCAGCAGTATCAAGTATGTCTTTGGTTGTCTCAACTTGATACGGTCCTTCATCAATTGACTTGAGAATGTTGACTCCATTTTCCTTTCCCAGACAATACAACCTAATTCGTTGAGCCCATGAGTCATAGTCAGTTCTGTCAAGCATGGGTGGACGAGTGTCTGAACCAGCTGCTTGAACGTCCTCATCTACAGTAGAGATGATTGTAGGCATGTTGGTAGACATGTTTACAGATTTCACAGGATTTTATAACTCTATGATTAAATCGGGAAATAGATTCTTTCACGGAATTTTACTAAATCAAGAGAAAATTGTATTAGAAACAAATATCAACCAAGTCGCTATAACCCTTGAACCAAGTCGCTAAGTCACCAAGTCGCTAAGTAGCAACTCGCTAAACCTCAAGTCGTTGTGAATCAAGTCACTGAACATAAGTCGCTAAAGCACCAAATCGCTAAGCAGGCAAGTTGCTAAAGAACAAATCGCTAAGTATCAACTCGCTAAGGACAATAAGTAACCAAGTCGCTAAGAATCAACTCGCTAAGAACAATAAGGACAAGTCGCTAGAAATAATAGAGACAAGTCGCTACGCCAACCAAGTCGCTAGCCGAAGTGGAACCTCCACTGCGTTGTACTGTTTGTCGGCTTGTCTCAATAGAAAAGTCGCTAGGCTAAAGTCGCTACTCCTGTAACTACAGGTCGCTGGAAATTAACAAAGTAAATCGCTACCAAGAAAACAACTCCGAGAGCCAAGTCACTAGGTAGAAAACTTTAAGAACAATACTTTTCAATCCAGAACAAGCCCAACCACAGTGATTCAAGCTTTCCAAATCAAAACCCAAGCACTTACAATGATTCTAAACACAAAAGTACACTCAAAATTCAAACTTTAACACAAGAAATGATCCAAATGATGCAAAAACCACTAAACTTTTTCAAACCCAAAAACCATATAAAACCACTAGAAATTCAAGGATATGTAAGAGAGATGATCAAACTATGGCTTTTGATACCAATTGTTACATATTTACATATAGGCGTATAATATAAGGTTTTAGAGAGAGAAATAGTTAGAGGTGTGGGAACTTAGTGAGAGAAAGTAAAAGTGTTATTATGAGCTCCAACCCACTACCTTGGGAGGTAGAGGGTATTTATAGTCTTACATAAAACGCCACCTATGGGCTGTGGATCAAGCATACAGTGGGTAAAGACCCATTCGTCCTCCACGGTGTTACTAAACTAAATACTACTTAACATTAAATAACTACGACTACGAGCTTTCTAACGATTACATATACTTGAGGTGACCGACACTTTAATAACTGGATTTACTAAATCCTAACATTTACATTTACACGCTTCCTTATAATTGTTTCTAGTGTATGCATGCATAGTTCGTTGGTAGCTACCCTAGCTTCGGTAGTTTTGAATGTTGGTAGGGTCTAGTTGCTTAGAAGAATTGACCAACTAACCCTAAGTAGGTAGATTGAGTGGGAAGGGTAAGAATTGACCAACTGACGACCGCTTGTGCGAACTGACCAAATGATCACCTGCCGTTTAGATAAACTTAAGAAGTTAGGGATGAGTATCTAAGATGCTAGCTCCCGGGCACTCATTGTTATGAATCTTGCATGTAGAGGTGCTTAATGACTTGGCTTAGGGGACTAAAAACAACTGGACTTTCAAGGGTAGTAGCTTGATCTTCGGTGGAAGCCTTTGCTGATAGGTTAGGATGAACTGACCAAATGTTATCCTAGCGACTTAAAACCCCACTTGAAACGATTGGAAGTGGTAAGGCGTGAACATAACATGATAGGATAAGTAACTAGGTTAGCACACTTTACCCCTATTGATCATAACCACTATTTTATTTCGCGTTTATTTCCTGTTTTCTAGTTAATTAATCATTTCAATCTTTAAAACAATTAAAACCAGTGACACCTAGACTTAATTAGAATCCGCTCACATAACTCTTGAGACGACCTCGGTTTTACCGATTACTACACTACACACGATCGGGTACACTGCCCGTGAGTGCATAAGGTGGACCATAGGTAAACGAGACACTATAAATATTAAAACCTGGTCAGAAAACCTGCAAAAAAGTTTTTGGCGCCGATGCCGGGGAGTTATATTAGGATTTTTATTGTCTTTTATTTTTATTTTATTTTGAATTCTTGTTTTCTTACAATTTCTTTTATGTTTCAGGTACTTTGGACGTTGTGAACATTGATGACCTCACTCTTGAAGAATATTTGGCATTGACTAGGGATGAACAAGGGTCGGGGCTCGTTAGGCCGGCTATTGGAGCTAATGTTCATTTTGAGATCAAAGAACAGTTTATGAGGGAGCTACGAGCTAACCCTTTCTTGGGAAACAGAGAGGAAGATGCTTATGAACACGTTGAAAATGTCTTGTAAATTGCAAGCCTTTTTAACATACGTGGTGTTTCTCATGACGGTGTTATGCTCCGAGTATTCTCCATGACACTTACTGGGGCAGCAAGAAGATGGATTGAAAGATTTCCCGCTGGGGTAATCGATATATGGGCTATCCTAAAGAAGTATTTCATTCAAAGATATTGTCCTCCTTCGAAGATATCTAAATAACTCATGGAGATCCATAATTTTAAGCAAGAAGGCGATGAAATGTTGTATCAAGCTTGGGATAGATACAACGATCTTCTCTACAAGTGTCCCATTCATGACCTAAACAGCCAGCAAAAGGTCAGAATTTTCTACAAAGGTATCAACGTGGCTACAAGACAAATGTTGGACTACCATGGACCAATTCCAAGCATTACTCCTACCCTCGCCATTGAAGCCATTCAAAAAATGGCCGATCATTCTCAAAAATGGCACGATGGAGGAAGCCAAAGGAGCCTAGGCGGAAATCTTGAAGGTATTGCCGCCATTACTAGTAAGCTTAAAAATCTTGGACGGGACATGCTCAAGCTCAAGGAATGTGTTCATGCTATCCAAGTAGGATGTGAAAGCTGTGGAGGGGGCATCTCATAAAAAATTCTCCTCTCATTGACGAAGATAGCAAGATTGAAGAAGTGAAATATCGTGAAAATAGACCGTTTCAAGGGGCTAATGGAAACGAAAATGGTTATCGTGGAGGACCTCCCGGATATTACAACCATGGGCCTTTCGGGATAGAAGGCTCAACATTGAAGACACCATTAGCAAATTTCTAGAGGCCTCAGCCCAAAGACAATAAGAACAAGATGAGTGGCTCAAAAGTTTCCAGGAAAATACAAATAAAAGCCTCTCCAACCATGACACAACTTTGAAAAACCTAAAAGCAATGGTGAAGAAACTTAGTGAAGAAATGAAGAAAAGTAACACTGAACCTGAGGGTAAAACATATGGTGGTGTGCAAGGCCGTTTTTTTAAAGAGGATGCAAATTTACAAGTTGATGATTTCCATTCTTCTACTATTGATTCGGATTATGCGACTGCTACCGTCGACAGTCTGCAGTTACGCCGTAACTCTTGTAATGAGTTACAGCGTAACCATGAGCCAGAAACCGAACACAGGTTAGAAACTGAGATACCTAACCAACTACCGATCAAGGAGGTCTGCACGAATGGGTTCATCATTCAATGTTCCATTGGTAATCATGATCTTTTTGCATTAGCTGATCTTGGGTCTAGTATAAACATCATGACATTCTAAATATTTTTAAAGCTAACATTAACTAATCTTTGGAAGACGAGCATGGTGATTGAGATGGCAAACATGACTAAAACAACCTCTCTTGGGATCACGGATGGTGTATTGGTCAAAGTAGACAGGTTCATATTTACGTCAAAGTTCATAGTTATTGTCATGGCAAACACCCAAAGAGAACATTTAATTCTTGGAAGACCTTTCCTTGCTTCCTCACGAGCCCGAATCAAGGTTTTAGAAAAGGAACTTTTATTGGGATATAGTGATGAGAGAGTGATGTTTAGAATGGACGAAACTTCGTGCCATGAACCTGATGAAGTTGTCGCGGAAGAAGCTTCCAAAGAAGTGCAAGCAAATTTTTCTGATAATTTTCCCCCTTCATATTTTGGTCATTTGCAGAAAACCGAGTCAAATGATGAAGACGACAGCGATAAGCCTTCCCAAGAAGAGAACGACGAAGTTCAAACTTCACCTAGGGAGCCTGATAAAAAGGGTATTACTATTGTTACAGGAAAACTTCATTGTTGTGCTCCTATAACTTCTATGATAGAGGGTCTAAATTAACACTACCAACGTGTTCTCCATTTCTCAAACGGTGCAATGGGGAAGGATAGTTCCTTGTAAAAAGAATTAAGAAAGAACCAAAATTTTGGTGGTATTTCGAGGATGAAAAACTAATCAAGGATCATTAGTTTCGGGGTTGCGATATTATGACCGATTGGTTTGAAGAGGTGGATTGGACTCTCCATTTTTGTGAAGCGGCAATTAGGATGTCTGGAGGAACTACTAAGGCATTGCCTACATGCGATCCTAACTAAAATATTTGCAATGGAGGAGAATTCCCCGATCCCTACTGGCTCAAACGCAAGGAGTGGGCATGTTTTTATGAAGAAAAAAGAATGGAAGTCGGATACAAGGGGATCTCGTTCGAAAATTGGGTTAAGATAAAATTTTGGGCTACAAAACTAGAATAGGAAGTTGAGTCTAAGTTTCGTTATAAATGGTCCAAAACTAATTGTTTGCAAGAGACTCGATACTGCATGACTCTGTACATTCCTCCATATGTTTGGGACCAGCCCTTTTCCAACAAAAGATCAACTAAGGAGGAAGTTGGCCAAGTTCAAAGGCCACCATAAAGCCCCATGGATTTGAGTCTAACTTAAAGACTCGGTAATAAAAAAAAGTGTTCTTTCGGGAGACAACTCAAATTATCCTTTTTATTTCTTTTATTTCTTTTTTTTAGTTTTGTGTTTTTAACAATTTTTTCAGGAAGTGGAGAAGAATTAACAAGTAACTTAAACGGGGACCAGATCTTGCCATGATTATGGCGTAACTCCTCTATTGGGTTACGACGTAATTATCCCACAGTTTCAATTCTTTCTATAATAACACAATAACCTTGTAGTAGTTTTTAAATGAACTTTGTGGGTATGTTCCCTGTAAGCCCTCACGAGACTACACTCGTCCACTTGGGACACCAAGTGGTTTAAAAGGTTTGTTGCATATGCTAAATGCAACCATGATTCCTATGAAAGTGAGTTAGTTTTCTTTTTATTTTTCTTTTTTTTAGAATTATGCTTGTTGGATAGTGTGATTTTAGGGAATGAAGTTTGCTCGTGGATGCTTAAGCGAAGGCACGATTCTATATCGTGGGCCTTCTTTCTTTTTATGAGCGAATTTCAGGGAAGTTCTCGCTCTAATTCTACTTTCTCTTCACCTTTATTTAACGTTTAGTAAAAAAGGTACTTTGTACATTTCAAGTGGGGGGACGGGAGTAGAATTATCTCTTGAACTTTATTGCCCTCGTTTTTCTAGTTTATTTTGAAAAATTATGCCATTTTTAAAATTTTGACATGTTTTTCTTAACCTAACTAGATTAGACCATAGCCAAGCACATTATAACCCTTGATATTATATGGTGAGATTAGCCTTATTCTTTTCCTATTATTTACCCAAATCCACCAAATTATGAGTGTGCCGGTAGCTTGTAAACTTTAGAACTTGGCCTTTGCAGCATTTTGTGACCATAGATGAGGTATGTTGAGTTCGCTTAATGTATATGGAATAATCAGTTTAAGAAGGCAATATTATAGGATTATCACCCAAACAGCCTATCCGTGTGTGTCTATCGATTTGTCACCTCGACTTTTCGACCCCCATGTTAAACCCTTTTGTTGCACTCACCTTTAGTGAAAAATACCCCTAGATACACCCGTCTGAGCCATTTCTTTCAGTTTGTTCACCCTATATATATTGTTTCGTTACACCCATTCACCGTAGCCTACCGTGTAGTCTTAATTTGTGATCGAGAAGTCATTGTTTGCCTAAGTTCAAGGTTCAAGTAGAGAGGTTCGGAAATCACGCTTTCGTCAAAGACTTATATTGGAAGATCATTGAAGACCCCCCAGAGTCTCGTATTATGCTCATCTCAAGTGGGGGGATTTTATGATTAGTTAATGTAAAAAGAAAATGTTATAGTTGTTTGTTTATTGTAAAGTGCAAAGTTATAAGCACTATATTTGGAGCTCATTAAAGATTTAGTATCGAGGAGGCTACCTCGGTCACATTTGAAGAATTAAGTTGGTAATTATTGCGCCAACTATTGAAGAACAGGTAATGTGCCCATCATGACGTCCGCTAATGGCACATCTACTGGGTATATCATGATCCGGTTTCTTAGCCTTAAAACTTGAACTTTGGATGAACGGTAAGCGGTGATGACTTGATTATAGGTTTAGACTATTTTCTTTGTTACTTTTACTTTACACCAATTAAATCCCATGTCTTATCCTACCCTTTAGTCATGAAGCGTGTCTAGCTGTTGAAGCGAGCAATCTTTGGTGTCTTGGCCATGGATTTGGTCATGTATCATTGATTTTGTCCACTTTGCCGTGACATGTTAGTAATGACAATTCACCCTTAACCCATGTCGTGTCTACCCATATTGCCTTCAAGAATTGTTTAGTCCTTAACTCTAGTGGTGGAGATTTGTGTAACTGCCAAGCTTATGATAGAATACATGCTATAACTGTGCTTTGAGTGATCACCTCGAAATTGACACTTAGACTAGTTGAGAGAATTTGAGAGTTTTGTTCCCATTTTGTGAGGTGTTCGGCTTTGATTTATTCTAGCATAAGGGATTTTTAAATTCATATCTTCCAAGTAATGGGGGATATCTTTTTAGGAATTTTTCTAATAAGGTCTACTTGAGGGCAAGTAGAGTTCAAGTGGGGGGATATTTGATAACATCAAATAGTCCTGAATATTAAGTGTCAATTTCCCCCGATAATGCTCGTATTTTATATCATTTATATGGATTTACGCTTGTTTTCCTTTATATTTCACTTTCAGGTAAATTGCGAGCATTGGAGCTAATGAGACGCGGATTTGGAGATTTTCTTAAGATATTTATGATATTATGCCTACTGCGAAGATGCAACGGCGTAACTCCATCTCTCACATTAAGCCGTAGCTAGCGTGTGACTCAGAAGACCAACTTAGCATCAAATTACGGCGTAACTCCCAACTAAGGATTACGCCGTAACCAATTCGGTCAAAGAATGTTCCACACCGCCATCTGATACGCCGTAACTCCTTCCAATAATTACAGTGTAATCATACCAATTGTAACCTGTATTGAAGATATGGCGTAACCCATTCCATGTGTTACGCCGTAACCAGCTTACCGAAAGCATAATTATGGAATTGTTAAGGTTACGGCGTAACTCTCAACTTAAGTTACGCCGTAACTAGATCGTGCCTATAAATATAAGCCCTAATTTCTGCATTTCACATCATTCACTCCACACCAAAAAGCAGAGAACGTCAAAAGGGGTCCAAAGGCAGATCTTAAAGAGCATACAGAGCCATCTCCAAGGGAGAAATCCCTCCCTAACGATAAGCATTAGCGATTATTTTATCTTTTACTTTCGATTCATGTATTTCATTATGTCAAACATTGATTATTTGGTTTATTTAAATATGATCGGCTAAGCACCTTTGGTGCTAGGCTAGTTATGATTCCTTAATTGTTTTGTTTACATTTACATGCTTCCGTATAATTGTTTCTATTGTATGCATGCATAGTTCGTTGGTAGCTACCCTAGCTTCGGTAGTTTTGAATGTCGGTAGTGTCTAGTTGCTTAGCAGAATTGACCAACTGACCCTAAGTAGGTAGATTGAGTGGGAAGGGTAAGAATTGACAAACTTACGACCCTTCCTCGCTTGTGCGAACTGACCAAATGATCACTTGCCGTTTGGATGAACTTAAGAAGTTAGGGATGAGTGTCTAAGATGCTAGCGCCCGGACACTCATTGTTACGAATCTTGCATGTAGATGTGCTTAATGACTTGGCTTAGGGGACTAAAAACAACTGAACTTTCATAGGTAGTAGCTTGATCTCCGGTGGAAGCCTTTGCTGATAGGTTAGGACGAACAAACCAAATGTTGTTCTAGCGACTTAAAACCCCACTTGAAATGATTGGATGTAGTAAGGCGTGAACATAACATGATAGGATGAGTAACTAGGTTAGTACACTTTACCCCTATTGATCACAACCACTATTTTATTTCGCGTTTATTTCTTGTTTTCTAGTTAATTAATCATTTCAATCTTTAAAACAATTAAAACCAGTGACACCTAGACTTAATTAGAATCCGCTCACATAGCTCTAGGGACAATCTCGTTTTTACCGATTACTACACTACACACGATCGGATACACTGCCCGTGAGTGCATAAGATGGACCATAGGTAAACGCGACACTATAAATATTAAAACCTAGTCAGAAAACCTGCATCACAATCCTTATCTCATCTCCATCAAATCTTATCTCATCTTATCATCACAAACGAGAACATAACAATCTCCTTCATCATTTATTCTAAAATTGAAACCCAACAGCATCCTTTGTGGTTCCAATAATGTAACCCACGAAGATCTACACATTTCGGCTTCAAGATCATTGTAAATGGTCTCGGGTAAGGTTTGTTGTTGTGTTTTCATTTTGTTTATGAATGAACCAAGAAAGATAGTGACTTTCTAGTCATTTTTCTTCTCTTATTGTTCGTACAATAATTGAAGCCATGTCTTCAAAACATAGATCTATGATGAGGAAGGTTCAATTAAAAATCTT
This sequence comes from Chrysanthemum seticuspe, assembly GCA_019973895.1. Lineage (NCBI taxonomy): Eukaryota > Viridiplantae > Streptophyta > Magnoliopsida > Asterales > Asteraceae > Chrysanthemum > Chrysanthemum seticuspe. Next base: position 130,965,631 of record BPTQ01000008.1, on the reverse strand, counting down.
TAAAAGATAAAAAAAAAATTGAACCGATCTGAGATTGATTTTTCATTCATGGTATAATTGATGAGAGTTGTTGGTTTTGTGATAGTGTAGGATAGATGTTGGTTCAGGATTAGTTTTGGATTTTGGATCGGTTGTGATGGTTTGATTTTCCTTACGTATATGGTTTATTGTATTAACTTGTGGACTGGTGATGGTTATGAACTAAGGTCACTTTGAGTTTGTCGGTATTTGTTTTGTGGTCGAGTCCTTTGTCATCTTCATCTTACTTCTTTTCTTTTACCACAAGTTCGATGACTTTGTAGTCCAAGTTCAACAAGTCAAAAGTTTGACAAGTCAAAACGATGGATCCAAGTTCTATGAACCCTTATCGAACTTCTTTCCAAGAAGTCGATAGTAACTGCGATGAAGATGGTTTTTATCGGACTTTCTTTCGAAGAAAGTTCGATAAAAGGGTCTGTCGAACTTTCTTTCCAAGAAAGTTCGATAAGAGAGGGTTTGATGACAACAACGATAAACCCTAGCTGTAAATTTTCTGACCAGATTCCGACCATCTTTTTCGACCAGTATTCGACCACGTTTTTTACCTCTTTTTCACGGTTATGGTACAAAAACAGTCACAAAAGATATGAGTAAGCATGAAACTGTTAAACTTGGACTAAAAGAAAGACCACAGGAAACATATATATGAAACTGTTAGTGAAAGTTAAGGACTTTTTGACCATTTTGGATACATAATTGTTTTTAAAAACTGTTACCAAAATATAAAAGGAAAAAAATTCCGATACTCATAAATTATGGGTAAAACAGCTTTCAAAAACAAACAAACCACACAAAATCAACAAGTTAACCTGACTTGTTATACCAATTGTAGGATCAAAAATATTAAAGATTTGTGTGGTTCGGGCGGTCGAGGTTGGTGATTAAAGATGATATACATGATGATAGTTTAGAGAGATAAAGTAGAGAGAGGTTGAAAGAAAACAATGTTTATTAGATTAAAATAAATGAAAGCTTACAATGATTTCTCACACCCCTCATGGAGAGTCATGAGGGGTATTTATAGGCTCATTACAATATCATTATCCTACTTGTTTAATAGTAGTCCCTGCGAGCACAACTAACTACGTATCTAGTCCAATTCACGTGTAAGACGTTATTTTAACAAACTAACGAGGGGTAACAAAAAGCAGGAGCAGTTGGTTGACAAAGAAAGAGATGCTGGGAAATAAGCAGATTATGATCTCTTAACATCAACTGATATGGAACTTCTAGAACCAACCTCTACTCCATATTTTGTGTATACAAAGCAAAACTAGTTGGAAGAGCAAAATGCCTACAAGGCTAGGTTTGATGAAGCAATGTTAAGACAAAAGCATGAAATGCTTGAGGTTCTAGTATAAATATTTCCAAATTGGAACAATTCAAATATGGTAAAGGGTTACAACTGCAAGGGAGTTTCTCACATTGCAAAGAACTGCACTGCTAAGCCTAGAAAAAATGATGCTTAATATTTTCAGGAAGCGTTGCTGTTGGTACAGAAAGAAGAAGCTGGAATACAGTTTACTACTGATGAGCATGATTAATGCACTTGATGATCTAGAGGAGATTAGTACAAACTGCATTCATATGGCCAATTAGCACGTAACAACATCAAGCAGTGATTCTAAAACACCTCCTACTTATTACACATATCCAATTCGGAGGTACCAACATTCAATCCACGTCATAATAATGATATATTCGATATGTCTACTTATAAGGAACAATATTCTTAGACTCTAGTACCCATTTATAATACATATTTGGATGAGCTGATTAGTAGCAATATTAATTCTGCAACTCCTGATGTGAATCTTAATGGAGGCTCAGTTACAAAGAATACTGAGACCGATGATGAAACACGTGCTTTATTTGAATCATTACTTAATAATTGTAGCATCGAGATTGAGAAAGTTAAAACGGTTAATCACGAAGTTCAGGTCGTGAATGAGAAATCGACCGTTGAGCTTGAGAGATACAAGAAAAATGAAAAACGTTTTAAAATTGATAAAAAAAAATGCGAGTCAGAGTTTAAAATTGGTTATAAGAAGTTACTTGTTAAAGAAAGGAAATTGGAAAACAAATTTGACGGAATTCAGATAAGTTAAAAAAAATATACTAAAACCTTAAAAGATGAAATTTATGATCTTACAAACCAACTTTAAAAAAAAAATAAGCTTATACAAATCTTGAAAAAGAGCGGGATGAGCTGAAAAAGAACTTTGCAAAGAAAGAGGATAAACTTTTAGACGAAAGCATAAAGTTCGAACACAAGATAAAAGAAATAGAAAACATCATGGTATAAATGGGTCATTCGATTCAAACAATTCATATGCTTATAAATAAACCAGATTCATTTTATCATACAACACAGAAAATCTAGGTTACGAAAACCCTTGTAATATCAAGAAAGCTCAGAAAGAGCAGAATATTTTGTACAATGCTAATAATTTGTTTAAAGAGCAAAATCTTGTTACTGTAACTGATTTTTGAGGAAACGTTACAACTTGCTGAAGAGAGACAATAAAAAATGAAAGAAAATTCTTCATAAATTACACCACCTGATTATGTTAAACTGAATAAACTTTTTGATGTTTTTGTTTCACCAAAAGAGAAGACAAAACAACACTCATCTTTCTCAAGAATTTTCAAAAAAACCAAGTGCTTCAACGTTAGTTTCTAAATCAGTTCAAAAACAAAAGTTAACTCACCACGTGCTTTGAAAAAACATGAGTTATCCTCAGACGGTACTCCAAAAATGAGTCCTATGAGAGAATTTCTTGATGATATAAAATCCAGAGTCGGGCAACTTCAAAAGACTTTAGAATCCAAAATGAGACTTACTGAGAAAAATTTGAATTTAAGTGTTCATTTACATCTGAAAAAGATTCTTGGAAATGATATTGATCCTCAAGTCAATACATAAATGGTAGAGTAATTCATATTGAACAAGCGTTTTTAAAGGAAAAGTTTGTTAATACAAATAAGCCATAAAAACGTTTATTTATATTTTACGATCTTCTAATGTTTTGTCGATAACAAACGTAAAATCATTTTAACGAAACAAATAAAGTACGTAAATGATTTGAGCCAATAGTTTTCTAACACACTTACGTTTTCACATAAAACGCTAAAACAAGTATAAGTGATTTTATGATTTAATAATACATATGTACAACAACTAGTGTTTACATATTGGGTGATATATACATAACTAGTATGTATTATAATGGGTAATACAATTGGGTAGAAACTTAAGTATTTGACCCATTGACCAAATACATTGAATGTAGTTGGGTACAACCCAAAGTCCATGACCCATACCCATGGAGCTTGACCCATAACCCATTGCATGACATCATGCTTAAGTCATATATGGATGATATCCATGACCCATGGTTTTAATCCATGACCCATGGTTTTAATTCATGAACCATGGACTAGATGCATTGCATCTTGTGAATACATTGTATCTACTTGGATACCCATGATCCATAACACATGACTATGACCCAAAACCCATGGGCAAAAGGGAGCGTCCCACGGATCCCCAGTATTACACTGGACGGATCCCTCAAGTGAGGGATCCGTGGGATCCGTGGAACAGTAGCCATTTTCTCTCTATAAATAGTTAGCCATTTCTTCATTGTTTCCGACCCCTTTCTCACAAATTTTCTCTTTGAGTTATAAACTCTCTAACCTCAGATCCAAGTGATCTATGTATGTAGTTTTGTTTTTGTGTGATTCTCTAGGTTTCTCTTAAAGGCGAGATCACCACCTTTTGAAGTCGAACAAGCTCAAGTCCATGAGTTGCCATGCTTCGTTATCATCAAGACTACTGAGGTTCCCTTGTTGATAGTTCTCTTCTTTCTCATAAGAAGTGTAGTGTTGAAGACATTAGTGAAAGATGTCTAAAAGAGTCAAGACGAAGACATTAGTGAAAGGTGTCGAACGTCCGTATTAAAAGCACTAGTGAAGGGTGCTTAGAAGTCAAGGCTAAAGGCATTAGTGAAAGGTTCCTAGAAGTCGACTCACAAGGCATTAGTGAAGGGTGCCTTGAGATCAAGTCAAAGGCATTAGTGAAAGGTGCCTATGGTGTACATTCGATATGGTGTGATTCGATGTACAAGATAGATTAGTATTGGGTCAAAGGATATTGATATCCTTGTTGATATTGTTATAAGGAGTAGACCTCCTTTGGGGTTAGGTGTTTTGTAGTGTTGGGTAGTAGTTCCTCCATAGTAATGGAACTCGGTATCTAGCCTGGTACAGGATAAAGGGTAGGCGACGTAGTGATAGGTTTGGTTCTACCTCATGGAAGAACCCGGTATCTAGCCTTGTACCGGATAAAGAGTAGGCGACGTTGTGAAGGCTTCTCCAACATAAGGAGTTGGTGTCGTGTAGTGTTTACAAACTCTCGAGTAGGTGACTCGGGGAGTGGAATAGGGCAAGGAATGTGACCTTGTAGCCAAACCACTATAAATACTCGCGTTGTGGTTTTGTGCTTCTTACTCCTTATCTTTTTCATTACATACTTATATATGCTTGTCTATCAACATCTAACACACATGTTTGAATAGATTGACATAAGTCGATCTAAATAGTTTCAAACCAAGTTTTAATCGGTAAAACTATTCAACCCCCTTCTAGTTTTCCAAAATTGGCATCAGAGCTTCGTTACCAAGTTAAAGTATATTGTACTTTAAAAACTTGATACGATCCGTGTTTAATTGAAATCTACAAAGAAGGTCTTTTACAAAAACAAACAACATGTTTCTTTTTAAAACACTTTGTTTGGATGTTGATTAGATGAAAACATTTTTTTACTTACTAATTATTTAATTGCACCAACCTTCTTTGTCATGTTGCTTTGTTAAAGCTCATACCTACCCAGCCATAGGAATTGCTTGGTAACAAGAATACCTTCCCTAAGAAGGTATCTTAAACACGAAGGAACCGGAATTGTCTACTGGCATTTGTTGTGTCATTTGTAAAGACATTTCTAAGTGCATTAGAGGTATGATTTTCCACTTATCTCTAAATAACATTAGCTTAATAAATAAGTGTGCTTACATAGGAATTTATATGATTATTTTCTGTGCATATTCATATTACACATAGCTTCATTAGGAAACCTTTCTCGCATACGTGTTGCTCTTTCGTCTAAAGTCGAGGTTTATAAAATTTGTGTTTTATTTCATTTAATCCAAAAATCAGATCTTTCTAATAATAAAACAAAACAAAAATCTCAAAAATTCCTCCTTCCCCATAAATCTTCCTCCGACGTCCACTCCACCAAATCCTCACTTTTTCAAATCTTCCACTTTCAAAAATTACCTCTCATTCAAAACTTCATCTTCCTCCTCATCTCATCTCATCTCAAACCAAAACCAAGAAGGTTCTTCATCAACATGGTTTACATCGCCCTCATACTCATTGCCTTAACACTCATCGCTCTCGTGTTCCCTATGACGAAGTTCTCGTATGGAGACATATACTTTGTGTTGTTAATCTACATTGGTGTTATATACCCAATCCTTTGTATCGTTCTTAGCATTGAAATGAAATATTACTAATGCTCTAGTTTATCTAGTTAATTTTTCATAATGTGTTTGTCATTTCTTTTGCTTTATACCTTTCGTATTTTTTTACATACGTTAGAAACCGATAATGCATGCTAAAATTAAATGTAGGCTAACATACATATCTTGGTATAAAACTATAAGATGTAAAAACCTATGTTTTTATCAAAACTTCTTTTTTTTGTTACTACAGATCCACGGATCCATGTAGGTATACTAGCCGGATCCCTTATGGAAGGGAACCGTGAGAACCGTCCTTCTGGATAACAGTTTTTTCATGCAAAATAAAAACCGTTTCTTCCTAAAAGAAATATTCCACTAGAATGTCAAACATTAAGTAAGTTAATTATCATTGTTAATAAACATCTAGTAAAAACGTTAGGTAATCATTGTCTTACCAATAATACGTCTCATCTTATTAACTCTTCACTTCTATAGGTCTCGTTATGTCGCATGAGTATGAGTTTGATTTTTCACTCACTTGTGTCTACACCCCTAACATCTCTCTTGAGCCCAACACGCCTGGCAATCATGTTTGTGGGTTCAATAATCTCGAAACCCGTCACTTCCATGAAGGACATATTGTGGACACTCCTCTACAATACGAAGAAGGCATAAATACCTCCTTCCGAACCATAGGACTAGAATGTCTTCTCGAAATTAACGAGAAAATATGTCCGAGATTTGTATTGGAATTCTTCCATCAAGTTGAACTCGTTCGTAACGAGGATCGCTTTCTATCTCTTTGGTTTTGGATCAAAAACCAAAAGTTTGTTCTAACCCTTGGGCAATTTGCTCACATACTCCAAATTCCAAATCATGGACAATGTGCCTTCACTGAAGATTGGTCTCTTGATTCTCTCTTCAACTTTCATGAAGATAATAGTCCATATTGTTCACACATACCTTTCCCGCAAGACTTGACTCGCATAATATGCAAACCTCGACCCTATTACTCTGATCCAAACATTATCTATATACGGGATATCCGAGAAGAGTACAAGGCTCTCGCACTCATCCTACGTGAAAATGTTTGGAGTCTTAGGGGAAATCGAGAAATCCTTCCCGCTTGTTGTGCTCACATAATGTATTGTTTGCTAACACAACAACCATACAATCTTGCCTACTTCTTCGCAAGGTGAATTGTAAATCTTCAAGGCTCTAAGAATAAACTAATCCCTTATGGAATGTTCTTGACACGCCTTTATCATCACATCATGTACTTCCACTCTCAATTTCAAAGTCTGTTGTACGTACTTGTGTTGTTCCCCGTTCACTATCGTTTAAAACAGTTTAGAAATATAAAACAAGTTAATAGTGAACAATGGCTGAAATTAACGTAAGTAAAACACACTAGATAATTTTCAACATCATATTCTTATTAGAAATGAATCGCAAAGAATACGTTACCCAAGTACTTGCGGAATAGCACTTGGGATTGAAATGACAAAGGTTGGTGACTCCTCTCTAAGCTCAGGCTAAGTCTGAGCACAACTCTTAGAACCCACTGAGCTATCTCAGGGATAAAGTTGTATTTGGAGGAGTGAAAAGATAGCTTGCGTGTATGTGTGTTTTTACAATTCACAAGTTTAATCTTTTCACTCCATCTCTTATGCTATTTCTACATGTATGATTTTTGACTCTTTCCTGAGTGACAAACTGACATCATACAGAAGACAAAATACTGATGTATTTTGTCTCTGTTTACAAAGACTATTCTAGGTAAGAGACAAGACTACTTTCCTAAGTTCAGTGATGACACTGAGCCTGATATTTTGCCATTCAGGGAAAGTTGACTTTGGTTGATAAGTACTTCGTCTTATTTGATTCAAACTTATCCCGCCATGTCCCGCTCATTCTTCAGTCTTTACATCCTTCAGTCTTCTACTTCCGTTTGTGTTCAGTGTAAGTAGTTGGAGAGGAGTCTTAGGAATTCAGTGAGTTATTGTCATCACTCACTGAATCCATCATCTTCTTCTTGACTCAGTCTTCACCCTTTAAGTTTTGCCTTACTGAGTGGAGAGACTTCTTCTTTGCCTCGTACTGAGTATCCTAAAGATGACTCACTGAGAGACTGTGCACTCAGTGACCTGCTAATTTTTATCAGACTAAACACTTGGGCTATTTTCTATTCAAATCCTAGATTAAGCGGTTTGGGTATTTACTGAACCCAACAGTCTCCCCCTATTTGGATATACAAATCCTAGATTAAGTGTTTGATCAGCATAACTTGCACCAGCCTCAGTAAGTGAGCAAATGGCTTCTTCTTACACTGAATGTACTAATCAATACAATAAGGAACACTGAATATTTTAACAAAACATACATCGTTTATTAATCAAATTACAAGGTTCCTATCACTAGTACAAAAGATAAATCAAAATGATCTCAGTCCAGATGGATTCCCAGTGCTTCAAGCTTGACTTTCTTGGTGATGAGTGTTTCCCTGTCAGGATGGTCTCTTATCTTGGCATTTAAGTCAGCACAGAACCTGGCATTTGTAGGAGTCTTAATTTGAGAGGCCACTGGAATATAGCTGAGCATTGTAGCCACTCCTGCCTGATCGATATCACTCCACCTTTGGAATGCTGGGTTTCCATAGACATCAATAAAGAATAGCCCTCTTTCAGGCTTTTCTATCACCAGACAGTTTACGAACTTAACACCTTCAGGCAGTTCCCTGTTGCATTTGAGTCCAGGCACTTTTATCTCAGGCTAGAACTCAACCCTCTTTCTTTTACCTTGTGATGACTGTGGTTGAGATCCTTGTGGTACAGTTAAGGCAGGCTGAATTCCCAGTTGTGTTGGTGTATCTCTCAGTCTTTCATACCTCTTACTGAGCATCTTCATCAGCTCCTTAACCGCCGCATTTTGCTTCTTTTCTATTATTGGACCGAGTTCAGTGATCCCAAAGTCAGTGAATTTTAGGGGATCATAAACCTCGAAATGCCTTTTTTCATCCCCCCTGTATACGTTCATTGCCAGTGGTTTAGACCTGGGGATGATTTTGACATCAGTGATTTTCTCAGGCAGTCTTCTGCTTGTCATTGTCCAATTATAATGGTCAATTCTTGCTTTCCTGATGGCTTCAGTTCTTTTGTTCTTTTCTTCCAACTACTTTTTCATTTCAGCCATTTTTGCTGCATGAGCATCCTTGAACCTATGTCCTGCCTGTCCCTTTTCAAGCTTCTTTGGATCAATTCCCACATTCTCAGCTTCTTCGGCAATCACTTGAACCAGTGCTTCCTTACTCTTCTTATCTTCCTCAGCTTGTTTCAATCTCCTTTCTTCTTTAGCAGGATATTTAGTTAGCTGTTGAGGTGTGAGAAGGTATTCAGTGTTACCGATTTTGTAGGGAATCTTCTCAGGCTCAGCAGTTGTCATTATGCCTTTTCCTTTGTCATGGCCTGAGGAAGATGATGCAACCAAGGGTGTTGTTGTTGTCATGATAGGTGTTGTGACTGTCAGTGTTGTTGTTGTTGTTGTTGTTGTTGTTGTTGTTGATGTTTGTGGTGGAAGTGATGAGATGAGTATTGCTGAGACTGGTGGTGTTGGCTCCCCCTTAGTGTGAAGAGGAGTTTCTTCAGAAGTATTCTCCCCCTCAACTGTTGCAGGAGCGTCAGTGAGGGCAAGAGTTGGTGTTGGTGCTGAGGGGGATGGAGCTGCTTGACCTTTGAAGGCCTGATAAATTTCAGTAATCATGGCCTTGATGTCTGAAGTATCTGCTTGAATACCAGTGACTTTGGCTTCCAAGTTAGTATGAGATTCCTCCAAAGCAGTCATTCTGGGTCCAAGATTCCAGGCCATAGAAGACGAGGCCTGAGTCAAAGTAGCCACCTGAGTAGTCAAAGAGCCCAATGTAGCCTGAAGAGACTGGACTAAAGATTGAATACCCTGAACATTTGCAGATTTTAGGGTTTCGATCAGTTCAGTGAGGCTGGATGATTGTTTCAAGTACGCCTCAGTAGCCTCCAGCACTTTAGAGTTGAGTGTTGGGTCTTCTTTGACAGATTCCCTGATTTCATCTACCGTTGTGCCAACACCCTGAAGGTGTCTGAAGAATTTAGCCAAATTTTCATCCAGTCTATGAATGGTGTCATACATCAAGTCTCTGTACTCATGAACATTTTCATCAAAGGCTTGGACCTCAGCCTTCACATCAGCATAACTTGCACCAGCCTCAGTATGTTGTTCCCACAATGTTTCAGTGACCCCAGAGTATAATTTCCTTGAAGCTTTGGTAATCCACTTAACCAGTTGTCTCTCAGTTAGTGGAAGAACATTGTCAAACTGCTTGAATTCATTAGAGCTGAATGAGGAGGCAGAAGCATTGTCTTCAGGTTGAAATGGGGATTCAGTATGCACCTTTGGATCAGGCTGAGGTTCTTGTTCAGATTGAACCTCAGCGTCCACTTCTTCCCCTACTGATAAAATTTCATCATCAGTGTCAGCAAGCTCATCTTCAGAAAATAGTATCCCAGTAACATCAGCAACAGTCAACATGGGGTTGGTGATGGGTTCCATATCAGCGGGTGGTATTAATCCCTCTGAGTCTTTGTCCCCCTTTGATCCCTCAGACACTGGTGGGAGTTTCCCAGTGCCTTCTCTGGAGTCAGGATTGGTTTTGGGTTCCATATCGGCGGGTTGTTCCTTTCCCTCTGAGTCTTTGTCCCCCTTAGACCCCTGAGACACGGATGGGTTTTTCCCAGTGCCTTTAGCAGAGTCAGTGACAGTGATATCCCTATCAGCAGGTTGTTTGGTTCCCTATGAGTCTTTGGGATCGATCAGTGTGCCCTCAGACAAAGGTTGTGATTTGCTAATGTCATCATTGGGCGTTGTGGAAGGCGCTCCCCTACCAGCGGGTTGTTTGTCTCCCTCTGGATCTTGGGGAGTAGTGGTTGGGACCAAGGGCACTGACTGTGATTTATCAGTGTCCTTTGTTGTCACCGGGGTAGATGATGATTGGCCTCCAGCGGGTGTCAAATCAGTCTTAGGCCTTCTTTGCCTTTTGGCCAGTGCTCCAGAAGCCGCAAGGCCCTGAGACATAGGTTTGGTCTTAGTCCCAGTCTGAGACTTCCCTTTTCTCTTTGTAGGAGTAGGGTTTGGAGACACTGATTCCCTCTGGCTGTTTACAGCAACCATATGGGCCGTTAATTTAATATTTGTGACAAGGGATGGGTCCTTTTGAAAATTTGATTGGCTCAGGATGCCAGGTAAAGCACCAAATTTTTCTTCCTGAAGATAATTTGTACCCAGTAACACTTGTAAAGCATAAGAGACAAACCTAGGATACGAAACATATTTCGTCCTAGTTTTGCTTTGTATCTTGGTTACGAGATCACTGTAAATGATCTCCCCTATGTCGACAGTGACCCCATTCATCAGGCAGTATGCCATCATCAGCTGAATAGAGTTAACTTGTTCAGTGGATGAGTGGTTTCCGCCGAGGAACTGAATCACAAAAGTGAATAGGATCCTCCAAGCCACAAGAAATGAACTTTTGGTGACTGGGGTCCTGTCCAAAAAATTTGGATCTAAAATGATTTGTTTTAACCCATCCTTCACTGTGGAGGGTTCAGGATGGGCGACATAAACACCTTTGTTGTAGTCTAACCCTGTGGAGGTGCAAAAAGTTTTATAATCCAGGGTGAATTGTTGCCCCCCGTTAAGACTGAACCTGATGAGATATTCCCTGAGTGGTCTGAGGTTGTTCTCATCAGTAGAGGGTGTCGGGTCAAAGGCCTTAGCTGTAGCCCAAAACTCCCTGAGGAGGTTTTGGTACAGAGTAGAGGGACACTGAACAAAGTCCGTTTTCAGTGGGCAGTTATAAAGAAATTTCATAATGTCTTTATAGGCTAGGACAGTTGGAGGATATTCAAAATTGCCTATGACATTATTTGTTTTAAATTCAATGTTGCTAAGATCGCCTACTCACTGTGAAGCAAATTGAAGAGATTGTGTTCTTGCCATTTCCATTAAAAAGGGTTTTAGGGTTTTGAAAAGAATAAGTTGACAAGAACAATCAAAAGTTTTTGTATCTCTTAAGTTGTGATGAAAAACTTTTGTAAAGGTTTACAAAGAAGATTTTTCAGAAAGGATATGAAGAACACAAATATTTCTGGGTTTGTAAAGAGATTTTGACAGAGTTTCGATAGTAGAAATCTTGTGTATGTGTTATAAGGATTTTATAAGGGGTATTTATAGGGTGTTGAGAGGGGTTGTTTGTGCAAACTTGTGGATTTGTAAAGTCAGTTTTTGAAAACGTTTTGAATTTCCACATTTAATGCCACCCTCCACTACCTGCAGTAAAATCCCGTTTTTCAAGGAAGCAGTTGAGTGTACAGTAAAAGTGCACTTTCTGCAGTAATAAAATATCCACAGGATATTTTATGTGAGAGGGCATTTAAAGCCAAGTGGGATAAGGTAAGTTTTTTTTAGGGACCCATGACAGTAAGACAAAGAGACATATGTTCCTATATTAAATTGGCATAGTTACCAACCTAGGACATTTAAGTAACTGATACTTGGATCATTTAGTTACTCATTCAATGCTCAATATCAACTGTCAGGGTCCCTGAATGAGTCTTACTCATTCAGTGAGAGGATGTTTTTGTGGTTTTCGTTCAGGGAGGAGGAACCATTTCAGAGAACTTACTGAGATGGATTTTCAGATGCCTGACTTTTAATGTCAAGCATTCCCAATTCAGCTTTGAGTCTCCTGAAGGTAGGTTCATCCAAGGGTTTGGTGAAGATATCCGCAAGTTGATATTTAGTAGGGATGAAATGAAGTTCTATGTCTCCTTTCATTATGTGATCCCTGATGAAGTGATATCTGATATCAATGTGTTTGGTTCTTTGGTGGAAGACAGGGTTGTTGGAGATTGCAATAGCACTAGTGTTATCACAGAAGATGGGTACCGTTTTGTAATGGATGTCATAGTCACTGAGTTGACTTTTCATCCATAGTACATTGGCACAACATCCTGCTGCAACTACATACTCAGCTTCTGCTGAAGACATAGCCACTGATTGTTGCTTTTTAGCACTCTAACAAACCAGCTTTCCTCTAAGAAATTGACAGGACCCTGAGGTACTTTTCCTGTCCATATTGCAGCCAGCATAATCAGAGTCAGAATACCCTTTGAGGTCAAACCTTGAGCACTTTGTGTAGTAAAGTCCAAGGCTTGGAGTTCCCTTCAGGTATCTGAGAATTCTCTTAGCTACAGTGAGATGGTATTCTTTAGGATTAGACTGATATCTTGCTATTAGACAGACTGAGAATTGGATGTCTAGTCTAGAAGCTGTTAGATACATCAGTGAACCTACAATCCCTCTGAAATGAGTTTGATTGACTGATTTGCCAGTGAGGTCAGGTCCAAGGTTGTTTGGAGGGACCATTGGTGTCTTCTCTGAGGCACAGTCAGATATCTCATATTTCTTCAAGAGATTTCTGGTGTATTTCTCTTGACTGATGGATATTCCTTTATCAGTTTACCTGATTTGCAGTCCAAGGAAGTATGTGAGTTCACCCATCATGCTCATTTCAAAATTCTTTGTCATCAGTTTTTCAAACTGTTTGCAAAGAGTATAGTTTGTTGAGCCAAAGATGATGTCATCAACATACACTTGAACCAGTATCACATCTTGTTTTGTTCTATAGACAAACAGTGTGTTGTCTATCTTTCCTCGAACAAACTTGTTTTGGATCAGGAAGGCTGAGAGAGTTTCATACCATGCCCTGGGATCTTGTTTAAGTTCATAGAGGGCTTTGTCAAGCTTGCAGACATAGTCAGGAAATTCACTACTCTCAAAGCCTGGAGGTTGCTGAACATACACATCTTCCTTGAGATCACCATTTAAGAATGCACTTTTAACATCCATTTGGTAGACCCTGAAGTTCATGGATGTTGCATATGCAAGGAAGATCCTGATGGCTTCCATTCTCGCAACAGGAGCAAATGTCTCATCATAGTCAATGCCTTCTTGTTGACTGTAACCTTTGGCTACAAGTCTGGCTTTGTTTTTAATGACAGTGCCATTTTCATCAGTTTTGTTTCTGAAAACCCACTTCATTCCTATGATTACTACATCCTGAGGACATTTGATCAAGGTCATGACCTTGTTTTTATAAAATGTTGCAGTTCTTCTTGCATAGCCTGAACCCAGCTTGGGTGTTTTAGAGCCTCAGTGACACTTTTGGGTTCTATATCTGATAGGTAATCAGCATATAGACATTCATTGGCTGAAGCTGCAGTTAACTTAGCAGCCATGCTTCTAGTGAGCATGCCCTCAGTGGGTTCACCAATGATGTTTACAAGTTCAATGTCCTGAGATTTTGTCTACTTACTTTGTAGATTAGGATCTGAACTTGAGGTCATTGGAGACTCAAGAGTGAGTTCTGGTGCATTAGCCACAGAATCATTAAGAACATCTGTTGAGATGTCTTGTTCAGGTTGGGTTTCATGAATCACTGGTTCCTGATCATTTGGATCAATGTTGCCTATCCCTGCAGGGATTGATTGATTATCAATGAATTCACTGACAGTTGGTTGTGACAGGTTGTGAGGCAAGACATAATATGAGATGTCAGCATCAGCTTGGTATGAGGAATTGATTTTAGTGTTATACTCATCAGGAGGATACATTGATGAGTTATCAATTCCTATTTCCTCCACTGAGGTGTTGGTGAACCTGATGCTTTCTGAACTCTCATCAAAGGTGACATGAAAGGTTTCCTCAACTTGTTGTCTCCTTGTGTTAAATACCCTAAAGGCTTTGGAGATCAGTGAGTAACCTAGAAAGTATCCATCATCAGCTTTAGCATCAAATTTGCCTAGATGATCCTTGTGATTATGGATAAACACAGGACATCCAAACACATGAAAGTAGCTGATGTCAGGAAGTCTCCCTTTGAATATCTCATATGGGGTTTTATTATGTCTTTTGACAATGATTGACCTGTTTTGAGTGTAACTGGCAGTTTTGACTGCTTCAGTCCATAAATGCTTTGAGAGGGCTGAGCCATTTAACATGGTTCGTGCAGCCTCAATGAGAGTTCTATTATTCCTCTCAGCAACCCCATTTTGTTCAGGGGTATAATCAGATGAGAAATTTTGAGAAATTCCTTTTTCATCACAGAAGCTTTCAAGCTCTTAATTTCTGAATTCAGTACCATTGTCAGTTCTGATTTGTTTAACAGTAATGTCATTCTGGTTTTCAATTTTTCTGATGAATGACATTATTGTATCAGCTGCCTGACTCTTTTTGGAAAGAAAGCATACCCAAGTGTATCTTGAAAACTCATCAACAATGACAAGTGTATACTTCTCATGCTGGATTGATCTAGGACTGACAGGTCCAAAGAGATCCATATGTAGGAGGTGATGGGGCGTTCAAGTATGTTTAGAGAGAGAAAGTTCTAGAGAGAGAAAGAGAAGAGAGTTGGGAACTATGTGAAACAAAGAAAAATGGTATTGAAGCTCCAACCCTCTACCTTGGGAGGTAGAGGGTATATATAGTGTCTTACAAATAAACGCCACCTACGGGCTGTGGATCAGGCATACAGTGGGTAAAGACCCGTCCGTCCTCCACGGTGTTACATAACAAATTACTATCTAGCATAACGTGACTACGACTACGAGCTTTCTAACGAATACATATACTTGAGGTGACCGACTCTTTAACGACTGAATTTTCTAATTCCTAACAATCTCCCCCTAAGGGAGGTCACCTCAATTTACAATGAATACAAACAGATATTACATAAGATTGTTCTAGGATTCTTGATTAAGTTCTTTGCTCAGTAGCACGTAGTCTTTGATTCTTCATGTTCCGCATGTTTTGGATAATTCAAGTGGAGGTCTTTAACTGATCCACATGATGATGAGTTTTGAGCCAGCATTGAGATCTTCAGCAAACAAACATCTCTGACTCATTCATTGTGGTGTTGGTATTATGTGTTATTGTGATAGTTGGACCGACATGCTCACATTCTGGATCATGATATATTCTCATAAGAGTAGCGGAAGCTTTTACTGGATCATGATATTTGCAGCAGCATAGCAGAAGCATGGCGTGAAAGTATCAGAGTCGTTGAAGCACTTATCATGATTTCTTTTGAGATAAATGAGTAGTGTGAGCATGCGGCTATGGATTGACCGCTTCATTCTGATCAGCTGCAAACGTCGGGCGTACCTGCATAAAATAGTTAGCAATAAAGAGCACGAAAGTGTCTTTGATCACTTTTGTTGAATTGAGGTACACGGCCCACAGTTCCCCGTTGATCAGTACAAGTACTGCCTGTGATCAGGTATAATTCCGAAGAATCTCCTTGACAGGGTTTCGCAACTATTCTAGCTGTTCTCAAACTGGAACGTCTCAAAGAAGACAACACGGAGTGAGTGAACCAGCGAATTGAGATTCACTAATTGATGAAAAGAGATTTGAAAAACAATCTTGTACTGCTCAATAGAAATTGTTTTTGCAATACAATGAAGGTTTTAATGAAAATCAATTATCAATCATAAACACCTTTTATTTTGAAATATGAGTACACAGTCGATGTGCTAAAGAAAAGTGTTTTTAAGCAAAACAACCAGTTTTTCAAAGGTATCCGTCAATCCATAACCTGAACCAGGATTGATTCAAAAGATTGAATCGCCCCATTGTTTATGTTCAGTTGTCACATGGTTGATCTATTGGATAGTGATAACGCTACACGCGTCGTTCGGGGTCAAGGAAACTTCCTTTTCTTCGAGCAAGTTTTATAACACCCTAGGCAGTGAACCTAATCGTTGTAGTGTAGTAATTAGGGTAAGCCACGGGTATTGATATCGTTCTCTAGGGGAATAGGAATGCTAGTGAGAAGTTACTACGCTAAGGTTGAGGTTGAGGAAGATTATTTTTTATCTTTTTATGTTTTTTTTTTTAGAAATTGAAAAGGTACGAATCTCGGGTATTGAATTTGGGGGGTTGGTATTGCTACCGATTACTCTACTATTATCTAATTATCTAAGCTAAGGTTGTGATAGTCTATGTCTAATTGATGTGTACTCGTATGATAGTTTAAAGATGTGTTTACTTAGGTTTTACTACTCCTTAATTATCTCCTATTGATGGTTGATTTGTCACGTCCTTATTCCTAGTTGCGTTGTGATTCTAAGGCTATAGGGCGTGCTTGTTTCCCTAACTCTTTGAAATTACCAAAGGGTCTTGTTTACAAATCCTCTAATGATTTATAGACGCCTACTCTACGGTTGTCCTTGAATACTTTATCCTACAATTACCTAGATAATTATATTCTAAAGTTCACAAAGAAAAGTCAAGCATTAAGTACACAACGAATAATCTAGCGCACTCTAGATCATTAGTCAACTAAGATAAGTATCAACCAATCAATATTCAATAATTAAGTTTCATATTCCCTAAGCAAACACACAAATAAATTAGCCGGACATGGAGAACATGCAAGCATACACACAAATAATCAAATACATAATTAAATTAATGAAGTAAATACTTATCTTGATGTATAATAGGGTTTAGAACCCTAAAATACTGCACAAGAAAGCCTTGGTTCGGTTTTAGGTTTTTTTACTCCAAAAGACTACACCCAAAAACTGAAAAATTCGGATTCTATATATAAGATTACATCTGCGACGGCGTCACCTTATGTTTCGTGACGCCGTCGTGTCGCCGTCATTAGGGTTTCGTCTTGGCCACGTAAACCTTGCGACGGCGTCACCTTATGACTGTGACGCCGTCCCCTTCAGCTCTGACGCCGTCTTGGCTGCATCTAGGCCGTCTGAGTAGCGACGGCCTATTCCTTTAGAACCTGACGTCGTCCCTTGAAAACATGCAATTTCGCCTCTGAGCCGTCGCAAAATGCCTTCCCGACGGCGTTGCAGATATGCAGTGACGCCGTCGCCTTATGTTTCAGCAGCTTTGAGTGTCTCGATTCTGACTTTGGCCATTTTCTTCGTATATTCGCGCCTTTTCGTCCAAATAAGCATCATTCCAGCATTTTGCCTTCAAGAGACCTAAAAAGTGAAAAGGAACGATATTAAGCAATAACGGATACAAAAGTGATCGAATAAGGGCTTAAATGACCCCTCAAAAAGGTACCTTTTAAAACCTTATCAAATATCCCTACACTTGGTATTTGCTTGTCCTCAAGCAAATGTGCTTTTAGCCAATTAATTTATAAGTTAGGGGTCATGAAGCATCCATTCAAAACGGTCCACAACACATATAAGCCCCGCAAAAGTCATAACAAGCACGGAAATTACATACTAGCACCTCACATGGGGTGTTTGGATACTCACATCTCTCTCGGGTGTATATATGAAATATAACAAATCGGAAATGGAAGATAAACACTCATTAACCGGTCCTAGTACATAGATTACCATAGGCTTGAGAATAGATCAAACCTCCGTCGCTTTGGCGTAAGCACCTAGGAAATACTATCAAAGAGGTCTTTTAAAGGGTTGTAACGTTAGGCTTACGGTAAGGAAATGAAGGGTTTGGTGGGATAGGCTATTTAGTGGTGGATAGTCAAAAATCTCTATGTTGCAAGTATACGAAGAATGGCGTTGCTAAGCCAAGACTCGACACTCTAAAACTCTAGGCAACGAAAATAAACAAACATAATTTAAAAGATAGATGTAGGATGGTAGCCCGTATGGTTTTTTTTTTTTTTTTTTTTTTTTTTTTTTTTTTTTTTTTTTTCATACACTTTTACTCTACCATCCTCTACGGTACATCAAAATGATAGGGATTTATAGACACATCCCTACACTTGAGTTTTTATTACTCTAACACTAATTTGACCCGAATTGAAAAGATCAAAACACTTGGAGTACATTATTATGCAAACAAAGGGAATTTGAGTTTAACGTTCTCTTCCCTATATTTCATAAACTTTAACTTTTCCCATGAATCCCAATCATCCCAAAACTGTATACAAAGGATATGACTCGACTTAGCAACTCATGCAAGCAACCAGATAATTGAACAAAGGGTTTTAGGTGATAACATAAATTTGCACTAAAAGTGAGTGCAATAAAGGGTAGGCTAAGGCGATTTGGGTGTATATTTGGGGGTGGGGTGTAAACAATGCTCTTCATTGATATTCCGGAAAAACCGAAACATCACGAGAACCGCGAAAAGGATAGGCTCTGAGGGGTTAACTAGGGGTATCGTGTACTAAAGATGAGTACAACGCAAAGGGTGTGGGGGAATTACTCAACCGAGGTGGAAGAAGTAATTATATTACAGGTATTAAACAAGGGTTATCCTAATGCCTCTTATCATTTAGTTATTCCTAACTACACAAGTGTAGTCTCACTAGCGATCTCGGAATGCATCACAAAACAAGTTCTAGAATCTAATATACTACCGGTTCACACTCTAAGCATTAAAGATGAATGCTTTAATTCCTACTAATCTAAGGGCGATCCTCACATTTTGGGTGGAATTTAGGTGGTAAAGGGTTTTTGTGCTAGTCATGCAACTTCCTATCCATGAGACGCTTTTGTTAAGACTAATGGCCCACTCCTATACGTCATGAAAAAAATTTTAAATTTGGCTAAAATTACCCTAACCTACATTTTCTCATGGTTTATTACACAAATACACTTGGACAAAGCAAACAGTCAAGGATAAGCATAGTTTCAAAGTTCCCGTTTATTTTCCCTCCCTACACTTAAACTGAACATTGTCCCCAATGTTCCCCGAAAGTATCAAAGTTATGATAATAGAAGGTAATTAAAAACGAAAGAAACTAATACTCCCCTGATTAGCTCGGTAGGATCCGTGAAAAGTGTTGGTTAAATCTTTTCCAAGAAGAGTTTTTGCGTGAAAGGCTCCTTCCAAACTTGTGTAACTTCTTCTTGACAAACTAAACCTGCACACTAGAAGAAAACAAACGAAACCTTCGCGTAAAATCGGCGGTAATAATATACATAAGACTCGATTTAAACTAGGATATAATGCTTGTGGAATGGATGTTTACAGAATTTGTTTTGAAAGTTAAGATCTGGAAAATTCCAAAATTTTACAAGTAGTTCAGAAAACGAGAAAAAGTAAGCTGATGTTTTTATTCCTTCCTGACGCCGTCAGGTTGCAATCCTGACGCCGTCAGGTTATCCTGACAAAAACTGGTCTGCGATTTTCTGGAAAAAATTCTGGAAAATTTACATCTTTAGAATCTGGAAAAATTTCTGCAAAAACATCCATTATGACTCGATACAAGCATTTGACTCGAACAAACAAACATATATATCTTTTAATTAATTGTTATTCTCATGTTCACGTTTCTTATGAAAACGTGTGTAATCCTCCCTACACTTATCCTTTATGTAAAATACCTTTATATGTAATTAAGACGAGGTTAAAAACAAAATAAAACATTTTTACAAATCTAAACATGAGGACAAACAATTAATAAAAGATATATGACACTAACAAGCAAACAATTAAGCATGGGTTGCCTCCCACGAAGCGCTTTTCTTTATTTAAGAGTCTTGTAGCTAGACTCGTAGTCCTACCCCTACGTTGCCTCGTGCACGCTTGCGTGCTCATACCTAAGCCACTCCAACTCTCTTTCATTCTTTTTATAATCATCTCCTAATTCAAGGCATTTTTTGTAATACCGTTTTGTTTTCTCATATGGGTACCTAAGCCCACTTTGCTTATCTCTTTCACTAAGCAATGAAATAGGGGTCATTCTATTACAAGCCTTAATGTCCCTATGTTTAAATCTAGGATGAGCGCGTGGCATTTGATAGACAAAATCTTCGACTTCATCAGAGAAAGTGATTAGACCGTCAATCATTCGTTCATTCAACCTAGTCAAATTCTTGAGAGGTTTCCCAAAAATTACTTGAGTGAGGTCCTTGTCGATAAATTCTCCCAGGTTTTCTAAGACCATGAATTCTACCAAGTAGGCAAAACTTCCAACGAACACGTGCAAATGAGTGACTGCTTTAACAACATTGTTCCCATGATAGGTTAACTCATTGACCTTGATTTTATTGTATAGATCTTTTGAGATTAAGTTTAAAGGCAAGAATGAATTCAAATAAGCATCGAACCCTTCTAGTCCTATTTTGCATGGGAATTGCATGTTAAATGGGCCATCTTTCTCAATCCTACATCTAGGGTCAAAGTATTGGGAGGGATCTTCCTTAATTTCAAAGCTATCCTTGTTGATGACCTCTCCGCCATCAAGTTCTTCATCATGATCAGATTCCTCATCAGAATCTGAGTAATAGAAAGGACTTTGTTGTCGCCAATTCACCTCGTTATGCCCTGGGTGGTTATCAAAATGGTGAGTGGGTGAAGGGTTTTGTGGGATTGTGTTCTCAACCTTGGGATTGGGAATGGGTAGGGTGAAGAATCTTCGGTGGAAGATACGGATCATGGTGAGTAATGGTTTTTACGAACGAAGGTCACGAAGAAGGGGGATAGACTAAGAGAAAGCTAAAAAATGAGAAAAATTTACTTGATAGGAATCAAGCAAAGAAACCTAAACGAGGTGGACTACTAACTAGCTATTCTATTCCCCGGCAGCGGCGCCAAAAACTTGATAACGCTACACGCGTCGTTCGGGGTCAAGGAAACTTCCTTTTCTTCGAGCAAGTTTTATAACACCCTAGGCAGTGAACCTAATCGTTGTAGTGTAGTAATTAGGGTAAGCCACGGGTATTGATATCATTCTCTAGGGGAATAGGAATGCTAGTGAGAAGTTACTACGCTAAGGTTGAGGTTGAGGAAGATTATTTTTTATCTTTTTATGTTTTTTTTTTAGAAATTGAAAAGGTACGAATCTCGGGTATTGAATTTCGGGGGTTGGTATTGCTACCGATTACTCTACTATTATCTAATTATCTAAGCTAAGGTTGTGATAGTCTATGTCTAATTGATGTGTACTCGTATGATAGTTTAAAGATGTGTTTACTTAGGTTTTACTACTCCTTAATTATCTCCTATTGATGGTTGATTTGTCACGTCCTTATTCCTAGTTGCGTTGTGATTCTAAGGCTATAGGGCGTGCTTGTTTCCCTAACTCTTTGAAATTACCAAAGGGTCTTGTTTACAAATCCTCTAATGATTTATAGACGCCTACTCTACGGTTGTCCTTGAATACTTTATCCTACAATTACCTAGATAATTATATTCTAAAGTTCACAAAGAAAAGTCAAGCATTAAGTACACAACGAATAATCTAGCGCACTCTAGATCATTAGTCAACTAAGATAAGTATCAACCAATCAATATTCAATAATTAAGTTTCATATTCCCTAAGCAAACACACAAATAAATTAGCCGGACATGGAGAACATGCAAGCATACACACAAATAATCAAAGACATAATTAAATTAATGAAGTAAATACTTATCTTGATGTATAATAGGGTTTAGAACCCTAAAATACTGCACAAGAAAGCCTTGGTTCGGTTTTAGGTTTTTTTACTCCAAAAGACTACACCCAAAAACTGAAAAATTCGGATTCTATATATAAGATTACATCTGCGACGGCGTCACCTTATGTTTCGTGACGCCGTCGTGTCGCCGTCATTAGGGTTTCGTCTTGGCCACGTAAACCTTGCGACGGCGTCACCTTATGACTGTGACGCCGTCCCCTTCAGCTCTGACGCCGTCTTGGCTGCATCTAGGCCGTCTGAGTAGCGACGGCCTATTCCTTTAGAACCTGACGTCGTCCCTTGAAAACATGCAATTTCGCCTCTGAGCCGTCGCAAAATGCCTTCCCGATGGCGTCGCAGATATGCAGTGACGCCGTCGCCTTATGTTTCAGCAGCTTTGAGTGTCTCGATTCTGACTTTGGACATTTTCTTCGTATGTTCGCGCCTTTTCGTCCAAATAAGCATCATTCCAGCATTTTGCCTTCAAGAGACCTAAAAAGTGAAAAGGAACGATATTAAGCAATAACGGATACAAAAGTGATCGAATAAGGGCTTAAATGACCCCTCAAAAAGGTACCTTTTAAAACCTTATCAGATAGATCTCACATGCCACCCACCAGGAGCTTGTTTGATGTTGGCTCCAGAAGGCTTTCCACTTCATTATGAACATGTTTGCATTTGACTCAGATGTTCTGGCAATACCACAAGGATAATGCGTAGGACTCATAAGATATAATCTCTTTTTCCACATTGTGTGAAACAGAGAGTCTTCATTGACAGTGTCCTAAGGAGATTTATTTGATGATCTCATGGCTCTAGACTCAATTGTGCATATTTTGGTTCCTATGCCGGAGACTAGGGAGAGGGTCTCCTTCTTCAATATCAACAATCTCTAAGAGAAGGTCGGTTCCCTGTGAGAATGAAACAAGTCCTTTTAAGAGGAACTTGAATAGCTTGGGAAGTTTTAGTGCAGCGCGTCACTGGGTCCATGACGTCTTGTCTTCAATACCAGTGTTACCTTAGTAACCACTAGTAGCATATGAATTGAACCCGGTATCTACCCTAAGGTTGAATAATCGGAGGGCTATTTATTTTCACCCTTTTCTCATTCAATTCTTTTTCATTCTTCAACCCCTTCAGTGCTTACCGAGACTTCATAACTAGAACCTTGTTGGGTTTATTCCAGTAATAGCTTTGTCTCAGTCCGCACTCTTCCCATATCTCACATTTCTCCTTTTTTCCTCATACCTAAGAACTTCTACACTATCTAGTGGGTTGTCCCTGGGTAGATCCTTTCGGTTCTGGCGGATCATGGGAACGAATACCTAACCTAACCATCCTTATATCACCATACATAAAGTAAATTTGGTCGGTCTTTTGGTATTATTCATCAGCCATTGGAACCAATTGAAAAACCATTTGAAAATCAATCCAGATACTTGTGATATATTATCAAAGCATTTTGTACCTGAATTGTTTTTGATATTTTTAGAAAAAGAGCTCCCCCTCAACATGTGCTTCATGTATTTGAAATCGTTTGGCACACGGAGGCAAGAGGAAGAATTAACTTCTTTGATTACCATTTTCTAAAAGATATCATCATCACTTCCCTGATTAAATCAAGTAGATAAAGCATATTGGGGAAGGATGAGGTTTTCAAAAGTTTGCTCCCCTTCAATATGTGCCTCGAGATTTGAAAGAGTTTTGCACATACTAGAGGGAACCTGCACTTAGAGACAAATCAATCACGTTTCAATTCTTTGTGGTTTAAAAGGATGCTCCCCCTCAACATGTGCAAGGAAAATTTGAAATCGTTTGGCACATGTAGGGAGGAAAGCTTGCTAAACACTTATAAAACCCATTATCAAGTTATCAGTATAAATCCAATTTAAATCACAAATTCTCCCCCGATCACACTTTCCAAATCCTTTGAGAGATGTGATCTCTATTGATTTAAATTAAATTTTGAGAGCTTTTGAGGAGAATTGTGACTTGATTATGAAAACGTTTTAACTAATAAGGATCGGATTTTGAAACTTTAAACTCCATTGATTAAACATGCATGGTTATCTTTTGAAAACAATTGTGTGACAAATAACCTTTTGATTTAATTGAAATCATTCTCCCACTCAATCAATGACATAAGTTGTTGATTGAGAGATATATATTTTTTTGACAAATGTTAAGTCCAGATGATTTTCAAAAATAGAGTCCGAGTTGTTTTTCAAAGCAATTAGTTTTCATTAGATAGTAAGTAATTGTTTATAGAATCAGAGCATGAAATTTTGAAAAACAAGATAAGGCATGGCTCTGTTCTTTCTTTGAAAACGGGTTACTGCCTGAAATGACAATAAACCACCATTTTTTTCCACCTCATTTTATTTTTATTTTTTTATTTATTTTTTATTTTTTATAAAAACAAACTTATGTACATTCGAAGAACATCTAAAGACCCGTGACATTCTTTGAATGTCAACACAAAGTCCGTAGATGATATCAAATAAGGAAAAACATGACAAAATAACAATATTTTTGGAATTTTTCAAGATTTTCTAATTTTTTATGGATTTTTTGAGAATTTTATATTTTTATATTTTCTTTTGTGGGTTTTGAGATTTTGTATTTTGCTTTTTGAATAAATATATACAAGAGATAGATGAAGGAAAACCTGTTACTTCTCTTCTTCCTCTTAAAGTCGTTTGAGTGTTTCCGGTTGTAGGCTTTTAAGACCAAGTCGTGGAAGGATAAACTCAAAACGTTCTCTAGGAAGAGCTTTCGTGAAGATGTCTGCTAATTGGTATTCCGTCCTTACGAAATATAGTTCCACCACACCGTTTTCCACTTGTTCCCTGATGAAATGATGTCGAATGTCGATGTGCTTTGCTCTTGAGTGTTGACCGTTGTTGCATGAGAGAGCAATGGCACTTTTATTATCACAGTACAGAGGAATTTTGTTGAATTCAAAGCCATAGTCAGATAATTGGGATCTCATCCAAAGGATTTGAGCACAACAAGATGACATGGCTATGTATTCAGCCTCTGTAGAGGAAATAGAAGTACTCATTTGCTTCTTTGAAGACCAGCTCACAAGCATATCACCCAAAAACTGAGCACCTCCAGTCGTACTTCGACGAGTATCTTGACATCCTGCATGATCAGCATCTGCATAGGCTATTAGTGACATACCGGTGTCCTTCGGGTACCAAAGTCCCATATTGATGGTTCTTTGGAGATACCGAAAGACCCGTTTAACCGTTTCAATGTGCTTTTTGGTAGGCTTAGCCTGGTATCTGGCACACATGCAAACAACGAACAAGATGTTTGGTCTACTAGCTGTGAGGTACATCAGGGATCCAATCATACTGCGATATTTCGTTCGGTCTACCATGATCCCTGAGTGGTCCTCATCTAGTTTAGTACGTGTTAATACAAATAAGCCGTAAAAACGTTTATTTATATTTTACGATCTTCTAATGTTTTGTCGATAACAAACGTAAAATCATTTTAACGTAACAAATAAAGTACGTAAATAGTTTGAGTTAATAGTTTTCTAACACACTTACGCTTTTACATAAAACACTAAAATTAGCTTAAGTGATTTTATGTTTTAGATATATATATATATGTACAACAACTAATGTTTACATATTGGGTTAGCACATACTTATACTAAGTATACTAAAATGGGTAAAAACAAGTATATACTAAATGGGTAAAAACTTGCAAATGGCATTGACCCATAACCCATGGTTTTATATATACCACTTAACCAAGTTCATTGTATCTAGAAAGAAAACCATGGATCAACCCATACCCATGACCCATAACTAAAAATACCCATGGGCAAAGAGGAGCGTTCCACGGATCCCTGGCTTTGTGCTAGCCGGATCCCAAGTGGAAGGGATCCGTGGGATCTGGGAAACAGTAGAGAATTTTCTCTATAAATAGAGAGCTATTACTTCCTTTCTATTCATCACTTTACACACATACTTCCCCCAAGTATTCTAACCCTCTAACCTCAGATCCAAGTGATCTATGAAGTTTGTCTTTTGTTTTTGTGTGATCTTCTAGGTTCCTCTTAAAGGAAAGATC
Organism: Chrysanthemum seticuspe; assembly: GCA_019973895.1. Taxonomy (NCBI): domain Eukaryota; kingdom Viridiplantae; phylum Streptophyta; class Magnoliopsida; order Asterales; family Asteraceae; genus Chrysanthemum; species Chrysanthemum seticuspe. The sequence goes on along the minus strand of BPTQ01000008.1, from coordinate 130,939,491 downwards.
ACCACTTCTTGAAGACGTGCAAGCTCGAGTCCATGAGTTGCCATGCTTCGTCATCATCAAGAAAGCGAAGGTTCTCTTGTTGATAGTTCTACCTTTCTCCATAGATATTGGGTTAAAGGCATTAGAGAAGGATGCCGAAAGTGTCAAGACGAAAGCATTGGTGAAAGGTGCTTATCGTTCGTGTCAAGAGCATTAGTGAAGAATGCTATAGGTGTCAAGACGAAGGCATTAGTGAAAGGTGCCAAGCGTTGTGTCAATGGAATTAGTGAAGGATGCCGAAGAATCAAATCAAGTAGCATTTGGGAAGAATGCCTAGGTCGTATAATCGATAAGGTGCATCGTTATACATATAAGTATTTGTTTACTTACAAGGATGGTGATATCCTTGATGGTGTTGTAACAAGTAATATATCTCCTTGAAGATTAGGTGTTGTGTCGTGAAGGGTAGTAGTTCCTCCATAGTAATGGAACTAGGTGCTTAGCCTAGTACCTAATAAAGGGTAGGCGACGTTGTGATAGGATTAGTTCTCCTAAGGTGTGAAAGAACTCGGTGGTTAGCCTAGCACCGTATAAAGGGTAGGCGACGTTGTGTTAGGTGTGGTTCGCCTTGGTGTGAAAGAACTCGGTATTTAGCTTTGTACCGGAAAAAGGTTAAGCGACGTTGTGAAGGCTTCTCCGCCATAAGGAGTTTGGTGTAGTGCTTGCGAACTCTCGAGTAGGTGACTCGGGGAGTGGAGTAGGGCAAGGAAGGTGTCCTTGTAGCCGAACCACTATAAATAACTTGTGTCGTGGTGATGTGCTTCTTACTCTTTATCTTCCATTACACATTTATATATCTATCTATCAATGTCCAACATAAACAACCAAATAGATTGACATAAGTCGATCTAAATATTTAAAAGGAAGTTTTAAATTGGTAAAACTATTCAACCCCCTTCTAGTTTTCCACAATTGGTATCAGAGCTTCGTTACCAAGTTTCTTAAAGTATGTTGTACTTTAAAGACTTGATACGATCCGTGTATGTTTGAAAACTACAAAGAAGGATTTTTTTTTGGGTCATATTTTTTTAAAATCATTTTCTTGGACATTGATAGATGATTCTAACAACTTTTGTTTCTAAGAAATCTTCATGCTAGAATCTCTTCAAAATCTTCATTCAAAGAATAATGAAGTCAACATTCAAGGAAGGATCTAAAAAGTAATCACAACTTATGTACACCAAGTACAAAGGATTACTTTAAAAGCTCATGAAGTATCTTTGGTATTATGCCAAACCAAGAAGCTTAGAGGTATGTTTTACTTTTCATTAGATAGGTTACATGAGTTCAATTTATTTTCATAAGTTCTCTTTGTTTATTTATCACTAACATCATTAGAAGTCTCTTTCGTCACTTTTCCATCTTTTTCATCATCGGGAATAATACTCCTTTTGATTCGTCAAACTAACGCCGTCATCACATATAAACCTTTGATATGTGATTCATCAAAAGCCGTCATCAAAAAACAATCTTCATCTAATACCTCCGAACTATTTTTTAGTAAGCTAATTTATAAGCCTACTACAAAAATATTGCCAAACAACCCCTTTTCTGTCCACAGTAGCCGGATCCCCCTAGTTGTACTAGCCGGATCCCAAACATAAAGGATCCGGGGGAACCGTGGAATAGAACTCAGCTATACGCTTTCAAAAATTCACCACTGATTGTCTTTCCCTCTATTCACACAACACAAAAACGACCAAGCTACACAATTCATCCTCATTGGCTTCCATACTTTCAAGTATTCCCTCCTAGAACACCATTGTAAGTAATTACATTAACTTGTTCTAACTTTCATCATCCTCATCCTAGGGTTTATGGTTTCTTAATTTCTATTCAATTAACTCAATTAGGGCTTTTTCAAATTAATCATGAAAAGGGGGTTTTAAAAAAATCACATTGTGTTAACAACATTGTTAATACAAATCAAAACCATAAACCCATTCCAACTAACCTTACCTAATTGAAAATTTGTATTTTTAGGACCAACCATGCCCAAAGCCACACAACAAGATCATCATGACACCGTCCATTACCTTACTCACTACTATCGTAAAAGGGGATTGACCAAAACTGACCGTAAAATATTCAAAAGCCTTGTAAAACGACTTATCCACGAAGGACGTGTAGTCAAGGAATGTTTCCTTGAAGATACCGACATTCGTCAAGTTTTCTCGACAATCAATTTTGATTGTCTCCTTGACATAGATGAACAAATTTGTCCGGTCTTCATTTTTGAATTTTACAAAAGCTTTAGGATCATTAGAAACACCGACAATAGCATCTCAATCGCCTTCATCATAAACAAACAAAGTTTTACTTTTCCTCTCAACACCTTTGCTCAAATTCTTCGCATTCCTTGTGAAGGAATTTGTATGTACTCTCAAGATTAGGCAATTAATGCTCAAAACCTTGCACTTGATCCTAAGCCTCTCTATAACACTCCTCTCGACAATCCCGAAACCATTAGAGATACTATCTTCAAAGTTAGGACCGACCAATCTCGTTACGACCGTAACAAAAAGCTTATTCACCGTGATCCCTTTCAAATGGAACTTTTCGAAATGCATCCCATGTTTAGAAAATGGGAAGAAATCCTTAGGGAAAATGTCATTAGCCTAGTTGGAAACAAAGATCATCCAAACGCATGTCTTATGCAAATGATCTATTATGTTACCCACCAAAGGCCATTTAATCTTGCCTATTACATGGTAAGGAGAATGGCTGGGGTATTCAAAGCTTCCAACATGGTGCTTCCATATGGTATGCTCCTAACACGACTTTGTAAGTATGTTGGTACATTGCAACCATCTCCTATTAACAATGATCATTACCTTTCCGATCACGTCATGGTACCTCTTATCAAACAACGCTCTAAACGGTTCATGGTTAATGGAGAGAAACCTGAAGCTCTCTCGGACTCCTCGGCTGGTGAAGAAGAAGATGAAGATGAGGAAGATGTCGACCCCGTAGCCAACATCAAATTAGAAATCCTTGAATACCACGAACAACTTCCAACCATTCCAAACGAGACCGCGGAATTTAAACAATTGAGGGGCATGATTCAATACCTCGCTTACAACCTCACTAAGCCGTCAAAAAGGAAAAGAAAGGATTGACGAAAGAGACAATAGGATTATGCTTATTTTCATTTATTTTATGTTTGGATGATTACGTGTTAGTTCTTTTGGTTTATGGAAATTTGGATATTGTTACTTTATCATACTTTTATAAGTGGTGTTTTGTGATGACATGCTTGTTTCTATTGCTTTACTTATTGATTTATTAGTGTGCAAAATCTGCACATCATTTCTGTGTAGAGTCTGATCTGCAGATGCAGGATCCCAAGGATTAGCCTAGCCGGATCCCTTCCTTGATGGAACCGTGGGATCCGTGACATCAGATCAGCAATTCAGCATTTCTTGCATCAAGATAACTTTCTAGATAACGTCTCATTTGCTAAGCATATGATTTTAGAATCCAACTAGAACCTTTTTTCAAGGATGAGAAAGGCTTAGACTCACTAAAGGCTTACTTAAAATCTTAGTCAAAATGCCTCTTGATTTATCAACACATCAAAACTCACCATATTTCCACTTCAATACTCACAAACTATTTCTCATCTTTCAAAACACTTAAGTGGACTAATTAAACAACTTTAGGAAATTGTTTCTAATCATTTTTATCTCAAAGTAAGATGAAGATTAGTTTTTCAACTCTTGTGATTTTTAAGAATTTTTCCAAATATCACCTCAAGCTTAAATCTGAGCACTAGGATCATTTATTATGACTTGACACCTATATAACTCTTAGTGTTATCCTTGGACATCCATTGGTAGTCATCTTGTCCCATCCTCCTTCCATAAGAAGCAATCATTTGCTATAACACTTATTACCTTTGATCATTCAAGTACCCTTTCATCTTAAACACTTAGGAAAACTGAAATATTCAAAATGAGATAGGCTTTAGCTCCTAGAAACCTCATTTCAAACCTGTCATAACTGCTGAGAGCCGGATCCCTAGGATTATCCTAGCCGGATCCCTCCAAGGAGGGAACCGTGGGATCCGGGTGACAGTTTATGTAAATCATTTCTTGAACAATCATTTCAACTCATCTTCCTAACTCAAACACTCCATCTCATCTTAAATGAGTCCCTAGATTAGTGAAACTCTGAACTTAAACTTTGTGCATGTTAATCAGCACATTTCTAAGAACATTAGTGGATTAAGTCTTAAAGGCACCTACCAAGCTCTTCCCTTTTTAAGCCATATTGCTAAGAACACTTTAGTCATTAAACACAAACACAAACCATCAGCAATTACAACCATCTTTCTTAAGTCATTTCATCATGAGAAAGGCTCCTAGTGCTAACTCATCCACTCAAGAACCACCCAAGAAACTTGCTAGAATCATACACGAAGTTTCTTCAACCGAATCATCTCCGATTAAGTCTACCAATGCTAGGATTCCCCTTACAACAAGGAAACCAATCAAACTAATTCCCAAGAAGAGTGTTCCCACTAGGATTTCATCACCAAACTCTACTATCCCAAACATACCCTCCACAACTCAACCAACACCATTAGTGCCTAGAACCACATCACAATCATCTCCACATTCTCACAATATAGAAGATTTACCTTCTTGGCCATCTCACCTTTCACCATTACCAACAAATTCACTTGAAAAGATTGACGAACAAAATTTAAGTGTTGAATCAACACTTGCTCCAAAAGCAAACTCTATCATTCCCCCTAATAGTCCTTTTTGGATTATGAGAAGACATCAAAGGCAACCACCCGACCATATGGAAGTTGATGCTTCTTTACCTTCACCCTCAAACATTGTAGAGCCAACACTTAATAAGCCTCCACCAATTCCTCCTTCATTTGAAGATACTCAACCCACTTTACTTGAACTTCCACTACAAGAAATTCAAAACCATGACAAGGATTGCTATCATTGTAAATATGTTGAAAGGTTGATACATGAACTACGTGACGAGAAACGTTTCATGTTTTGTCACCTCCTCGAACATTTCGAAGAGGTTAACAAGCCTAAACTACAATGAGCATCATAGTCAAAAGCTCAAACTTAGAACGTTTAGGAAACCTTCCTCATCCTTGATCATCATTAAGTTTTAGTTGAACCTTGAATTTGGGTAACTCATGAGCATTAGTAGTACTTGTATGGCTAGTTCATTCTCTTAGTCTTTGAGATTTGTTTGGTTATTTCTTGTTTTATTGAATGAACATTTATATGCTTTGATTATTCTGTGCGTTGTGCTCTTTACTGCACACATATATTGTCTCCACACTAGCATTGTTTGACACATCTTCACTGCTGAAGAAACTATCATCAGATGGCCGGATCCCTACAAAATGCCTATCCGGATCCCTCCAAGAAGGGAACCGCGGGATCCGTGTATCAGAAGTACAAACTTCTACTAACATGAGTCTTATTTGCAGGAAATTATGCACTATACTCTTGTTTTCTAACTTTTGTTTTGTAGCTATTCAAAATACACATGAAGATGTTGACACCATAAAGCTAGGGGGAGCTTTGTGTCAAACGACATTGCAAAATCATTTGCAACTTAATCCAATGTTGGATTACACTTCATGACACCCCATTGCAACTTTGCAATATTCGAGGGGGAGCACGTTTTCGTCACTTAGACGAACCATTTCCAAACATAATTGCAAACACTATTGTTTAGTTTACGTCATGTCCTTGACGCCCTTTCAAAGGGATGGACTCGTCAAAGGGGAGTTAAGACGAGTACCATTCCCGTCACTTGCTCTCTTTACATTTTTACATAACTTTTCTTATAAAAATTGTGTTAGTTTCTTTTAACACTTTTTGTTTCGACAAAAAGGGGGAGAAGAAAGTAAAAACTACAAATTCAAACTTTTACGAATTTTAGCTTTTCCTTAAAATAATTTTATGTTTTGTCATCAAAAAAAATGGGGAGATTGTTAATACAAATAAGCCGTTAAAACGTTTATTTATATTTTACGATCTTCTAATGTTTTGTTGATAACAAACGTAAAATCATTTTAACGAAACAAATAAAGTACGTAAATAGTTTGAGTTAATAGTTTTCTAACACACTTATGCTTTTACATAAAACACTAAAACTAGCTTAAGTGATTTTATGTTTTAGATATATATATATATATATATATATATATATATGTACAACAACTAATGTTTACATATTGGGTTAGCACATACTTAAACTATGTATACTAAAATGGGTAAAAACAATTATATACTAAATGGGTAAAAACTTGCAAATGATATTGACCCATAACCCATGGTTTTATATATACCACTTAACCAAGTTCATTGTATCTAGAAAGTAAACCATGGATCAACCCATGACCCATAACCAAAAATACCCATGGGCAAAGAGGAGCGTTCCACGGATCCCTGGCTTTGTGCTAGCCGGATCCCAAGTGGAAGGGATCCGTGGGATCCGGGGAAACAGTAGAGAATTTTCTCTATAAATAGAGAGCCATTTCTTCTTTTCTATTCATCACTTTACACACATACTTCCCCCAAGTATTCTAACCCTCTAACCTCAGATCCAAGTGATCTATGTAGTTTGTGTTTTGTTTTTGTGTGATCTTCTAGGTTCCTCTTAAAGGAAAGATCACCACTTCTTGAAGACGTGTAAGCTCGAGTCCATGAGTTGCCATGCTTCGTCATCATCAAGACAACGAAGGTTCTCTTATTGATAGTTCTACCTTTCTCCATAGATATTGGGTTAAAGGCATTAGAGAAGGATGCCGAAAGTGTCAAGACGAAAGTATTAGTGAAAGGTGCTTATCGTTCGTGTCAAGAGCATTAGTGAAGAATACTATAGGTGTCAAGATGAAGGCATTAGTGAAAGGTTCCAAGCATTGTGTCAATGGCATTAGTGAAGGATGTCGAAGAATCAAATCAAGTAGCATTTGGGAAGAATGCCTAGGTCGTATAATCGATGAGGTGCATCGTTATACATATAAGTATTTGTTTACTTACAAGGATGGTGATATCCTTGATGGTGTTGTAACAAGGAATAGATCTCCTTGAAGATTAGGTGTTGTGTCGTGAAGGGTAGTAGTTCCTCCATAGTAATGGAACTAGGTGCTAAGCCTAGTACCTAATAAAGGGTTGGTGACGTTGTGATATGATTAGTTCTCCTAAGGTGTGAAAGAACTCGGTGGTTAGACTAGCACCGTATAAAGGGTAGGCGACGTTGTGTTAGGTATTGTTCGCCTTGGTGTGAAAGAACTCGGTATTTAGCTTTGTACCGGAAAAAGGTTAAGCGACGTTGTGAAGGCTTCTCTGCCATAAGGAGTTTGGTGTAGTGCTTACGAACTCTCGAGTAGGTGACTCGGGGAGTGGAGTAGGGCAAGGAAGGTGTCCTTGTAGCCGAACCACTATAAATAACTTGTGTCGTGGTGATGTGCTTCTTACTCTTTATCTTCCTTTACACATTTATATATCTATCTATCAATGTCCAACATAAACAACCAAATAGATTGACATAAGTCGATCTAAATATTTAATAGGAATTTTTAAATTGGTAAAACTATTCAACCCCCCCCCCTTCTAGTTTTCCACAGTACGCTCTATCATGGGAGTGTCAACAGGGTCACTAGAATCAAATCCAAATTTCTTTAAAATCTCATTTGCATATTTAGATTGATTTATAAAAATGCCTCCAGGACTTTGTGAAATTTGTAATCCCAAGAAAAATGACATTTGTCCCATCATTCACATTTGAAATTTAGAACCCATTTCATTTGAAAAACGATCACACTCATTGGGGTCAGTCGAGGCAAATATAATATCATCAACATATATTTGAACGTGAATTAAATGTTTGCCTGAGTTCCTGGTGAACAATGTCGGATCAACTGTTCCTTTGCTGAATCCAGTAGATAGAATAAACTTTGATAGCGTATCATACCATGCCCTTGGAGCTTGCTTTAAACCGTAAAGAGCCTTCTTCAAACGATAAACGTGAGTAGGATGCTCTGGATTCACAAAGCCTTCAGGTTGGCTGATGTATACGACTTCTTTAAGATCTCCGTTAAGAAACGTTGTCTTTACATCCATCTGATAGACTACCATGTTCTTACTTGCAGCATTAGGCAAGAAGATTCTGATTGCCTCGATACGAGCAACTGGAGCAAATGATTCTTCAAAGTCAATACCCTCCTCTTAACCGTATCCTTTTGCAACCAATCGAGCCTTGTTCTTTAAAACATCACCATGCTCATCAAGTTTCACTTTGAAGATCCATTTTAGAGCAATGATCATAGCACAATCTGGAGCAGGTACTAATTCCCATACATCAAGTCGATCAAACTCATGAATTTCTTCTTGCATGGCATTGACCCAGCTGTCTTCATTCATGGCAGTTTTAACATCTTTTGGTTCGATCTTAGAGAGTACGGAGTTGTAGAAGCACCATAAGGCATCGGTTACAAGTTGTTTCCATGTGGATACTGGACGAGAGGGATTTCCAATGATGTTGTCCAATGGATGATCATGTAACCATTTTCTAAGGTGTTCATGTGGTTGTTGTTGAGGAACTGAAGTAGCAAAGTCGATATCTCCTGAAGAAGATGGTTCTGATGATGATTCAGGAGCAAATATGTTTTCAAATGGAGCATCTTCGGGAGTAGCAAAGGAATTAACTTCATCATGGGTGCCAGAAACAATTCCATGATGTACACTCGATGATTGATGATTTGTTGATGAGACAGAGTGATCAGCAGCAGGCGCATCTTGAGTTAATGACATTGAAACTGAAGGGTTAACTTCATTGACATGGATAGAAGCAGCCTCTGTTGATGGAATTGACATATCATTAGCACTTGGCTCATAGTGTTCATCAAACATTGGATCAAATAATTTCTTCAAATCATCTTCTGAAGGAGGTACATAAGGAGTTGCTGGTGAGGGATTAGAAACAAGAGTAGAACTGATAGGACTACTTGATAGAGGTTGAAATGCGGGTCCAGAACTGGATTGTCCTAGAGCCATTTGACCGGTCAGCTCATCGAATGAAACGTGAATTGTTTCCATGATATTTCAGGTTCTCTTGTTGTAGATTCGGTAACCCTTCTTGTTTGATGCATAACCAACAAAAACTCCAATGTCCGCTTTAGCTATTAATTTTCCTAAATCTTGACCATCATTTGTTGGATAGAACAAAGAACCAAACACACGAAGGTAGGAAAGATCATGTTTTCATTTATGGACAAGTTCATATGGAGTTTTTCCATGAGAGGTGTGAATAAGGGAACGATTTTGGGTGTAGCAAGCAGTGGCAATGACTTCAGCCCATCGAAACATCGGAACCTTTGAATAAATTAGCATTGTTCTTGCGGCTTCCACAAGAGTTCGATTTCGTCTTTCAACTACACCGTTCTGTTGAGGAGTTTGTGGAACACTTCTTTGATGACTGATTCCAACACTTTCATAAAACTGAATTAAGTCTTTGTTAACAAACTCTGTGCCATTGTCTGTTCGAACACGTCTAACAGTATTGTTGAGTCGAACTTGAAGCTGTTTGATAAGTTTGATGATGACATCTGGAGTTTCATCCTTTGTCCTCAAAAACTTTACCCAAGTAAATCGAGAGTAGTCATCAACAACTACTAGAATGTATTTCTTCCCATTTATCGTTTGCACTCTCATTGGTCCGCACAGATCCATATGAAGGGTATGAAGAACTTCCATTACTGAGTTTGTGGGTTTTGGTTTGTGGGCATATTTCATGCTTTTTCCCAACTGGCAAGCTGAACAAAGATGATCTATTTCATATTTCAATCTGGGTAAGCCTCTGACAAGATCCTTTCTGTAAAGGTTATTAATGGTACCGAAGTTCAAGTGATTGAGACGACGATGCCATAACCATGACTTTGTTTTTGAAGCCTTTGACAGCAAGCAGATTGGAGAAGACTTCATCATGTCTTCGCTAGAAATGGTGTATAGGTTAGAACCACGAGTACCTCTTAATAATTCCACACCATCAAGTTCTCTAACGAAACAAGTATGCTTTCTAAAAGCCACTTCTAGATCGGAATCACAGAATTGACCAACAGAGAACAAGTTATGACCAAGACCTTCCACATAATATACCCTGGAAATTACACTCTTACCAACCACATAATCTCCATAACCCATAATAGCACCAAAATGATCGTTTCCGAATCTCACAGTTCCGATGAATTTACTCACGAAGTTCTTGAGCCGTGACCGGTCTCCAGTCATATGCTTGGAACAGCCTGAGTCCAGGTACCACAGAATGATTTAAACGATCTGCAGTTGAACACAGACAAGAATGGATAACTGGATAATTGGGATTTCCATGCAAGAATGGGTTCCATTGGGTTAGTAACAGTGATTGGAACACCCACATCAGAAGTAGAAGAAATGGAATCATTAGAAATAGATGCAGTGCTAGTGTCCATATTTTACCTATTCAAAGTATGTTCACTTCTTAAGGGAATAGTTCAACCAGTAGGCATCCATTTACTAGTGGGCACTGTCTTAGCAAATTGAGGGCAGAACTCATTAGCCTTATGGCCAGAAGGTATCCATTGATAACTTATTTACTAAATATTCTTCCTGTAGGTTTCCACTATTTTCTAACTTTCTTTCGCCTTTGCCCTTTAGCCTTCTTAGCTTGATTTTTTGCATTAACAATTTTAACAGGGCATTTAACATCATTAATCAAATCATTCACACCACATTCATGATTAGTAACAGAATTCAAGCAATCATCAGTACATGGTTTGCAGATTGTAGCAGAATTCGAATTAATTACAGTACGCTTATAGCTAATACTAGAATCAACACGATTCGTCTTATTCAAATTCTCCCACTGAGCATTCCTAGCGTGCAAGGTCCTATCATTCTTTGTGTTGCCTTGAGGCTTTGACCCGCTTGCTTTGGTGGCACTTCTTACTCCTGTAGAGGGAATTGGAACATTAGTTGGTTTTGCTACTTTTTGCATTCCTGAACTAGAAGTGCAGGGATCTGAACTACTTGAAGGCACCTTAGTGTTCACTTTCTTAAAACTGGGCATAGAATGGTTTGTATGCTTGGCACTAGGCATAGAACAAGGCATCACAGCTTTTTCTTTTACACCTAAGGATTTAGGACATGTTGCTATTAAACATTCTAGCAGCTCTTGAGATCGTTTGGCTTGAATGCACGCAAACCTTATTTCACTGTCAAGAGGCGTATTTATAAAATCCTCTTCCACAATCTCACGGAGACATTCTAGACTATCCTTAAGGTGAGCAAAATAGTTATGAAACACAAGTTCATTATTCCTAAGATGAGGAGGAATGTATTTAACAGTCACAGAATATTTGCAGTCTGAGGATGATCTTGATGCAACATTCTCATTAAAGACAAGTGGCAATTTCCCTTTTTCCTGTCTCCGCAGATTCTCAATTTCTTTTTGTAAAGACGTTATTTTTTCATTGTTTTTGTCACGAGTGACTTTCATTGAATCATATAACTCTTTAAAGTGCCGTTTAACTTTTTCATTTTCTTCTAGAAAACTCTCGTTTTCTTTTTGTAAAACATTTACCAAGTTTTGAAGATGAAAAGTTTGAGAATACTGAGAATCTAAAGGAGGAGGCATTTGGGAGCCAGTCACATTGTTCTTTTCACCCGTTAATTGAGAGATTTGGGCTTTCAACTTTCTGATCGTGTTACAATGAGCTTGAATCTGTTCGTCACGTTTTTTTATCTGAAAAACTGCATCAAACTCTGGAACATCTGAGGATGTCTTGATATTTGAGGTTTTGACATTTTCTTTAAGATGTTGATATTTTAGTTGTAAATCAAAATGTTCAACTTCTAGTTTAGAAAGATGTTTTAACAAATTATAGTGATCATCCTTATCAATTTTCTCATTTAGTTATGAGTTTTTGTTTTCAAGCTCAATGACACGATCATGGGAAACTTTCAATGCAATAGATAATTCATGAAATCGAGAAGCAGTAATAGAGTTCTTAGTAACAGTATAAAGCACATCTTGAGCAACACAACTCGAAATCAAATTCTCATTTAAGATATGCAAGTTCTTCCTTTCAACTTCATTATATTTGAGTTCCTATTCATAATCATTGACCTCAACAATCATTGCATCAAATTCCTTTTCCATTTCTTTAATATCTGAATTTATCCCTTTTTGAAGACTTTCAAATTGACCTTTTAATTGTTTAAAGAAAGGCATGACCTCAGTTAAATAACATTCTTTCGTTTGCTCAAAACCCCTTTCCCCCTCAGTTATCCCTGTAGGTGTGATTCTCTTCTTACACGTTTTCTCAAAATCAACAAACAGCTGATAAACAACATATAGGCTGATTAAGGTCTTGCTATTAGTGGCAATAGATCTAGGAACTAAATGCATTGGTGTATTAGGAGGATACACAGTTGCATGAGGCAATTTCCTACAAGGGGGATTCTTTTCAACAAGATTTTCAGCTTTGTGCATATCCATATCCTTTTTCCAGAACACTTGTTCAGGGGTTAATAGGGTCTGAGGCTTAAACATGTTTAAGGATATCCAATTTTCCTTAGTGTAATCATGGGGTTTGATCGTTATATTATTCTTTTTACACTCAGGATCTTCTAGCTTCTTATTCATTTTCTTCCTAGTGACTTCATCTGATTTCTTATCTGCCTCAGTGCACTCAGCGCAACTAGGTTTCTGTCTAGGCTTAAGGATTTCATTACCATCATAAATTACACTTTGAGCAGCTTTTCCTTTCTTACCATACTTAGGGTTGGATTCCTTTATAATGGGGGTACTGTGCTTATCGCTTAAGACTCTATGCTTAGTGATCATGTGAGCAGTCTGAATGGTGTTCCCTTGTACGTACAACTTATTTTCAAGCTTGTTTTTCAAGGTTTTTAGATTAGAAAAATCATTCAAAAGTTTTGATTCCTTAGCACTGAATTCTTGCTTAAGCATTTTAACATTTTCTTGAAGTTCTTGTTTTTGCTTAGCAGTTTTAGAAAGCTTTTCTTGTAAGGAGTTTAACTCTTGTTTTAATACTTCTTCTCTAAACTTACTTTTTCTAATAGTTGTACGCATTTGGTCATCCATTTCCTGCTCACGGGTGGTTAACTCAAACTTAGCACGCTGTTCATAAATAGCAACTTGTTCTTTATAGGCATTCAGTTCAGAGATAACAGAATCATCAGGGGCACATGCAGTGTATTCATCAAAAACATACTCATTATCGACTGCAGAAGATGCATTACTTGGTACAACCTCACTTTCACTTTGCATCACATATTGATCATATTGTACAATATTGCTATTACCCTCATCATCAATATCTGATTCATAGGTTTCAAGAGATTGTACTTTATTATGCATCTTTTGCTCATCAACATCATCATATAGTTTTAATACCTCTGAGATGATTGATTCTTTGGATGGACCAGCTTGCTGAGATGATGAGACCTTAGGAGAGACCATTGGAGAAATGCTAGCCATGAAAATTGTTTATGCAGTAGGTTCATCATCGACGTCAGAGTCGTATGCATCACAGTCAGCGACTTGGAAGGCATTCTGATGATTGTGACCTATCTCCTGAATTGGCTGCTCATCCACATCTGCATCATAGGTCTTGGCATTGCCCTCAGCGAGAAACAACAACTCCTCTCCATCCAAAGCAACACCATTATCCTGAGCTTGTACAAGCAACATCTTGTCTCTGAAGTATTCTTCATTCTGTGGACGTTTTGGAGATGTGCAGTTCCTAGCAATGTGTCTCTCACCACCACAGTTGTAGCATTTGACAGGCTTTCCTTGTCCTTGATTTAGATTTCTTCCCCGATTCTGATTTGCTACATATCCTCTACCAACTCCACCTCCTCCTTGATCATACTGCCTTTCTTGAACTGGTTGCACCACAACCTTCCCATCCCTGACAATAGCTTGATTTTGTGGATTGTATGCTGTTCTTAGGTTATTGTTGGTGTGTAGGAAAGAGTTCATGTTTTGGCTAACCATGAGAGACAGTTGATTGATGAAGTTTTCCATGAGAGTGTTTAAGTCGGGAGGCTTATATGCTGGATCAGGGATGAGCTTGTAGTTACCATTACCCATAGGTATAACTTGAGATGCTTTGGTGGTAATACCAACATTGGTGTAGAAAGCTGTAGAATCATTTGGTGAGCTTGTTTCTCCCTGATTGGTTTTGAACTGATCCAGAATCCTTTTTTCAAACATAGCATGCCTCTCATTCTGAAGCAGGAAAGCATACAATTGCTCATAGTTTGTATTCTTAAGTCCTTTGGTTAGCTTCACAGAGGTGACAAACTTGTGCCATTCGGGATTCATGCTGTTCACAAACTTTGAGTTCAGCTGAATATTTGGCATAGTCATTTTGATATTCCTCATGTCATTTACTAGCTTGTGGAATCTCACGTAATATTCATAGACACTCTCATCAGGTTTCATCTTGAAATGCTCAAACTCATCATATAGTTGTGATTCTCTGTCTTCCTTGGTTAATTCAGAACCTGAGAGAAGCATCTTGACATTATCCCATACTGCCTTGGCTTCAGTTTTGTGATTGATAAGCTTGTAGATGTCTTTTGGTAGACCCTGAAGTATAATGTTAGAAGCCCTGATATCAGCATCGAATCTCTTTTTATCCTTATCACTGAGCTCATCATACATCTTTGGTCTATCCATTCCATAGATCATTGTTCCATCAGCAGCAGTATCAATTATGTCTCTTGTAGTCTCAATCTGATAAGGTTCTTCATCGATTGACTTGAGAATGTTGACTCCGTTTTCTTTTCCCAAACAGTACAATCGGATTCGTTGAGCCCATGAGTCATAATCAGTTCTGTCAAGCATAGGTGGACGAGTATCTGATCCCGCTGCTTGAACGTCCTCAGCTATAGAAGAAACAATAGTTGGAACGATGTTTGCCATGATTACAAGTTCTACGGGATTTTACAATTCTTTGATTAAACCGGGAAATTGATTCTTTCACGGGATTTTACTAAACCAAAAGAACAACCGTAAGAATGTAGCACGAAGAAGTAACAAGTCTCAATAGACAAGTAGCTAAACACTCAACTCGCTTAGTTATCAACTCGCTAAACAACCAACTCGCTTAAAGAAACAAGTCGCTTAAGGAATCAACTCGCTTAAAAGCCAAGTCGCATATAGAGACAACTCGCTTAATAGCAAGTCGCAAACAGACACAACTCGCTTAACCACCAAGTTGCTTAAACTAACTCGCTAGCTATACAACTCGCTTAATAGCCAAGTCGCTTTAGAACTCAAGTCGCTTAAAGAAACAACTCGCTTAGAACCCAAGTCCCAACTCGCTTAGAACCCAAGTCGCATAAAAAGTCAACTCGCTAAATAGCCAAGTCGCATATACCAACACGCATCCAGTAACAAAGCAACTCGCTTCTAAGAAATAAAAGTCCGAGACTCAACTCGCTTTGTACAAAGTTCACAAATAACCACTTTATGAATGAAAAACAACCAAACCACAATGATTTAAGCCTTCCAATTCAAAACATAAACACATATGATGATCCTAAACACAAAAGTACAAGCAAAATTCAAACTTTAACACTAGAATTTGTCCAAATGATTCAAACTCTCCTAAAAACATAAAACCTCAAAAACCTAATGAAATCCACCAAAACAAAGAGCATGAAAGATGAGTGATCAAACCATGGCTCTTGATACCAATTGTAAGATATAGGATTTCACAAACACACTAAACCATAATCACAATGGGGCATTTAAGTATGTTTAGAGAGAGAAAGTTCTAGAGACAGAAAGAGAAGAGAGTTGGGAACTATGTGAAACAAAGAAAAATGGTATTGAAGCTCCAACCCTCTACCTTGGGAGGTAGAGGGTATATATAGTGTCTTACAAATAAACGCCACCTACGGGCTGTGGATCAGGCATACAGTGGGTAAAGACACATCCGTCCTCCACGGTGTTACATAACAAATTACTATCTAGCATAACGTGACTACGACTATGAGCTTTCTAACGAATACATATACTTGAGGTGGCCGACTCTTTAACGACTGAATTTTCTAATTCCTAACACTTTTGATGGAGAAATTTTGTTTGGTTTTGAAAGATGCTCTGCGTTGTTTACCTTTTTCACAGGCAGAGCATGGTTTGTCTTTTGCAAAAACCAGTGATGGTAAGCCAAGGACCTTGTTTTGTTTTGCTAGGTTGTTGATATTTTTGAAGTTTAAGTGTGAGAGTCTCTTGTGCCACAGCCAGTTGATAGATTCAGTGGCTTTGGCAAAGAGACAGGTTCCATCTTGAGAAAGAGTAGACATGTCTAAGACATAAACATCATCTCTTCTAGGAGCTATCAAAACAACTTATTTATTGGCATTGAAAATGGTACCTTGTTTGTCATTGAATTGCACAATGTACTTAGCATCACATAGTTGACTGACACTGACGAGATTGTATTTGAGACCATTGTCATAAGCAATTCTAGAGAAAACTATTCCATTGCAGTTTACTTAACCATAACCTTTAGTGGGACATGATGAGTTATCACTAAATACTACCTTGGGTCCTGGTTCCTTTACATACTTGTGCAGATACTCCTTCACACCAGTCATGCTTCTTGAGTATCCACTGTCTAGATGCCAAATAGGCTCCCTGGCGTGTCTCTGCACAAGTAGTAAACTGAATTAGTTTCTCTTAGTGACCCACTTGCTAGTGGGCTTGGGTCTCAAGGGCTCTTTGAATTTTTCAATCGACTCATGGTCAGTGGTTGAGTGCATTGTGCTACCACAGGTTTTGCATTTAGAGACTGAGGAAGACTCAGTGATTTTGGGTTATTTTGCACTTCTCCTTGCATGAATGACACTGTCATGTGGGGATGTCTCATGAGCTGGATTTCCACATATATCACAGCATGTGTTCATGAGACAGTCATCCTGATTATGATCATTAAACCCACAGTGAGGGCAAAGAGGAAAAGGTTTTGCTCTATTCTTGAGAGCTGTTTTGGAGGATGAAGCATACTGATGACCAAATTTGGTATAGTTTGCTTCACTGACAGAGCTTACATACTGTAAGTGATCTGCAGTTCTGTGATCATCCTTTTTGCAGATCTTACAATAAAGGATTCTATAGCAATTGTCAGTGGTATGACTGGTGTAATGACACAGTTCACAATTCTGCTTGGGTTTGTTGGTGGATTTTGATTTTGATGAACTAGATGAGGCTGACTTAGTTTCCTTGATTGAATCAGGGGCTTTTTCGATGGATTCCATCTTTTCGGTCAGCTTCCTCACAAGCTCAGTAAGTTGCTGAATTTGGTCAGCTTCAGTGGGGACAGAGGATGTTGAAGTCTCAGTAGGAGTAGATTCTTGTTGGATTTGTTTTGTTGGTCTTTGTAGGTTGGTTCTACCAAGTCCAGACCTTTCTTTTAGTGAGTGAGGATTGAATTTTAGAGGAGTAAGCTTAGAGCTTGGATCCGCACCCTGAAGAGGTTTCAGGGGTGGAAGCCGTGTTTGAGATTCTGCTTCAGACTCAGAGATGTGTTCAGTACTACTGGGCACATCAGGGAGTCCTAGCATGCTCTTAAGAGGTTGGCTCTCAGGCTCAAGAATCCTTCCAGAATCAAAATTTGGAAGCTTACTCTCAGGATTAACCCGTTCAATCCAATCACTGGAATTAGGAGTTGTTAGCATATTGGTAATCATGCCACCAGACACAAAAGGTTTAGAACTTTGGTCTTTGTTGTGAGAGTCAGGGAGCTGATCTTCAACTATGACTCTCTTTTTGCTACTGGGGGCACCCACAGCATCAAAGACCCTGGGATTCTTAGCAGTCCAACTATCAAGAATATCTTGTACCTTTTTAAGTTCATCTTGAAGAGCTTGATTTCTCTTAACTAGTTCAGTGTTTTGAATTTGCAAAGTGACAGCCTCAAGCTTGGCTTGTTTTAAAATAAGCAGTTCATCTCTACACTTGTTTAATTTAAAACTTAGCTTGTTGTATTTTGAAAAAAGATTTAATCGTTGCTCTTCTACAAACTTAAGGTCAACATTAAGATAATTCATATAAGACTGCCAATCAGAGTCATCATCCATAGAAAGTAAGATGTTTACATTCTTCATTGTGATGTTGACCCATTCTTCGTTTCTGGTATGATTCTTCCTAACAACTAGCTTGTCCTCTTCTGACAGGGCCATCAGTGCACTGACGTGCACAATTTCATCATCAGATGATACTGGCTCTTCATCCCAGTCGAAGGTTTCAGCAACGAGGCCTTTGTTTTTACCCTGCACAAATATAACACTGGTTGTTGTTTCTGAGGGACTGGCCTCAAGGAATGCAAGCTTAGCTTTTGCTTTCTTATACTTGGTTTCATAATCAACAGCTTTATTATGATCAGATTTGTTTTGAAAATTTTGATGAGACTGAAAGATTTTTGGTTGAAATTTGCTAAAGCCTGAAGACTGGTTTGACCTTGATGGTTTGTAAGAGGGTTCAGAAATTGTTTTTGAAAAGCAGTCTTTTGCAAAATGACCCTTTTTGTGACACTTAAAACATTCAGTGTCTTCATTAGCTTTAGCGTTTGAAAAACTTTTGTTTCTTCGAATAAATCTTTTAGAGTTAGCGAGGAGTGCTCTTTCCTGAAACTCAATATTTAAATCGTTCAGGTACTCCTCGCTTGTCCTCTCATCTTCCTCATCATCTGAGTTTTCCTGAAAATCTTGAATTACATTGTTAGAATAAAAAGCAGTTGACACTGGATTGGAAATAGTTGTCAGGGACTTCTTGACTTCCTGAGACTTTTTCAAGTCAGGGTATCGTCTGTTGATGAGGTTTTCCTCATAGACAAATTTCCTATAAATTTCAGGAAGCTCAAGATTCTAAATGTGGTTAGCATTCCTTAGTCCTTGAGAGAAATTCAACCATTTCTCAGGGAGACTGTTTACAAAACCAACATTGATTTCATGTTTGGACAGTTTTACACCATCATTTGAAAGTTCATTTTACAAAGTTTTGTACCGGGTGTATGTTTGAGACAAAGTTTCTGAGTCCTTAGCCCTGAAGGTATTATATTCAAGTTTCAGGTCCATTATCCTGTTTTCCTTAGTATCAGATGGACCTTCATGACTATGGACCAGGTCTTCCCAGGTTTGCTTAGCTGAACTACAGTTGATAACCGACTTCATGGTATCATCAGGAAGACAAGATATGATGATACTCTTGAGTCTTTGGTCCTGGTTGACCACTCTTCTTTCATCTTGAGTCCATTGAGCTTCAGGTTTAGGCAAACCTTCAGCTGTTTTTGGGACGAATGGACCTTCATTAATACATTCTATGTAGTAAGGTTCCATTCCAGTCAAATAGCAAAGCATTCGCTTTTTCCATTTGTTGAATTTGCCAACTTCGAGTCGAGGGGCATTAGTTGTATAAGCTCCACCCTTTTTGTCGACTAGTTGGGGTATATCAAAATCAGCAATTTAGGATCCTAATTTAAAAACTTTTAGAGGGGCCTAAAAAAGAGTTTTATAATTAGCCTTGCTCTGATACCACTTGTTGTTCCCCGTTCACTATCGTTTAAAACAATTTAGAAATATAAAACAAGTTAATAGTGAACAATGACTGAAATTAACGTAAGTAAAACACACTAGATAATTTTCAACATCATATTCTTATTAGAAATGAATCGCAAAGAATACGTTACCCAAGTACTTGCGGAATAGCACTTGGGATTGAAATGAAAAAGGTTGGTGACTCCTCTCTAAGCTCAGGCTAAGTCTGAGCACAACTCTTTGAACCCACTGAGCTATCTCAGGGATAAAGTTGTATTTGGAGGAGTGAAAAGATGGCTTGCGTGTATGTGTGTTTTTACAATTCACAAGCTTAATCTTTTCACTCCATCTCTTATGCTATTTATACATGTATGATTTTTGACTCTTTCCTAAGTGATAAACTAACATCATACAGAAGACAAAATACTGATGTATTTTGTCTCTATTTACAAAGACTATTCTAGGTAAGAGACAAGACTACTTTCCTAAGTTTAGTGATGACACTGAGCCTGATCTTTTGCCATTCAGGGAAAGTTGACTTTGGTTGATAAGTACTTCGTCTTATCTGATTCAAACTTATCCCGCCATGTCCCACTCAATCTTCATTCTTTACATCCTTCAGTCTTCTACTTCATTTTGTCTTCAGTGTAAGTAGTTGGAGAGGAGTCTTAGGGATTCAGTGAGTTATTGTCATCACTCACTGAATCCATCATCTTCTTCTTGACTCAGTCTTCAACCTTTAAGTTCCGCCTTACTGAGTGGAGAGACTTCTTCTTCGCCTCGTACTGAGTATCCTGAAGATGACTCACTGAGAGACTGTGCACTCAGTGACCTGTTAATGTTTATCGGACTAAACACTTAGGCTATTTTATATTCAAATCCTAGATTAAGGGGTTTGGGTATTTACTGAACCCAACAACTTGTGAACAAAATGATGGAACCTCTAAACACATCTCTCATGAAGACTTTCTTCATCCCTGAATCGGCAAACACTCATCAACCATTTGATGATCCATCTACCGAAAAATCTCAAGAAACTTAGTTTTCTTTCAAAATAGGATCGACCTTAGTATTCATGCTTTATCAATGTAATGGTTTTTCTTTCATGAAATAAAACATCTTACATTTGATATCTATACTATATTAGTGTTCGAACTTCTTATAAAACACTAACTTTGAAATATGATGCTTTGTACAACCCTTACGTACCTTTTGTAAAGGTTCTGTTTAGTAGAGAAACGGATCCCAAAGTTTGTGCTAGACGGATCCCTACTCCTAGGGAACCGTGGGATCCGGCAAACAGAAATGCAGTTGCAATCATTATATTTCGAAACATGTCCTTAGAACACTTCACACTAAACTAAATATAGTGTCTTAGGACAAATTGAGTCCTTATCAAGCTGAGTAAAAGTTTCATACTCACACATAACTCATTTAGATCACACTCAAGGTGCTTGTAGGTCTATCGTTTCACCAAAACTCATTACTCTTCCGATCTTAGGCTCACACATCATTCCTCACATGATTATACATCTAGCTTTAGAAATCTTTCAATTTTAGCAAATTGATTTTTGTCATCGTTACCTCAAAATGGATCAAATTCTAGATTTTCCATTTTCTATAGCCTTTAAGATACTTTTCAAAATGGTATCTTAAGTTACTACCTGGTCTCTAGGACCATTTAGCTCCATTTGACACTCTCAAGTCTTTAGTGTCATCTTTATTCATTCATTGGTACTCATTAAAATTCCAATTCCTTCCATAAAAGGCAATCATTAGCTACATCACTCATTGCCCATGAACATTTAAGTAACCTTTTCATTTAAGATACTTAGGAGGACTGAAACACTCAAGATGGTATAGGCTTTAGACCTTAGAAACATCATTTTTACCCTTTCCTAGCTGCTGAGAGCCGGATCCCTAGGATTAGCCTAGACGGATCCCTCATTGGAGGGAACCGTGGGATCTGTGTGACAAATTCATGTCAACTCTAGCTAAAACAATTATTTCAAGCTCATCTTGCTAACTTGAACACTCCATCTCATCTTAATTAAGCTCCTAGATCAGTACAACTCTGAAGTTCACTCTTGTGCATGCTAATCATCACATTCCAAGGAATGTTAGTGGCTTAATGTTAGGAATTATAAATTCCATAAGAAAGTGTCGGTCACCCAAATTATAGTCTAGCATATTTTAGCTCGTAGACTTATCGTTATTTACGTTATTTAGTAGTTAATTAGTTAGTTATTAGCGTGGATTAGTTTAGAGTAACACCGTGGAGGAAGGACGGGTCTTTACCCACTGTATGCCTGATCCACAGTCCGATAGAAGGACGTAGTAGTTGTAACTATAAATACCCCTTCCATCCTTCGAAAGGGTGGAACTTCTTAATCTAACCTTTCATTTTTTGTTTTATCTCTCTCTCTAGAACTCCCTCTCTACTCTATTCATCTCTCTAAACATGGCACTCTTGTATCATCATAATCCTAGACCACCTGAATCATCAAAAAACATAAAAGTGTTATCCTACAATTGGCATCAGAGCTCAGGTTGTGTTGCATTTAATGATTCGTATGGTTATTGAAGTGGTTTGTATATGCAGTTTGTTCAGTTTTGGTTGTGGTTTGATGTGATTGCATGTTGAATCTGTTTGATGCGTTGTGGTGATTGTTTCACATGGTTATTTGTTGCTGATGGTGTTGTATATGGTTGTCTTGATTAAGCAGTGTCTCACGTGATGTTTAACTGCCTTTTTGCTAACCGTTTTTGAATCTATATTAAACTATTTAAGCAGATTTTAAGTTGAATGTTAAAAATATTGGGTTTTAAATGGTTTTTTAGCAAATCTGAATCTGTCCTAAACATGCTCTTCTATGCGGTTTGAGATCTGGTTTTATGATGCAATTTGTCCTATCTCAGTCCAGATTCGATGTATCTGAGATGCGGTTTGTCAGATTCAATGAATCTTATGCGGTTTGTCAGATTCAACTGCATTTTGACCAGTTGTACGATTTGTCAATAATTTCTGCTATGCGATTTGTTAAATGGAAGTGCGTTTTGACACGTTTTCTGCTATGCGGTTTGTCACATGAATGGCTAGGGTTTGATGAATTTCAGATGAAACGGTTTGTAAAAGCTGGTGCGTTTTGAAAGACAAGTGTTGAGTTTTGATAATCAGGTCAACTGCGGTTTGAGACTGGTCAACATCGTTTTGATTCAAAGTTTTCCATACGCATTTTGAAGCCAAGACCATGCGATTTGAAATGAAAGTACAAAAGGAAGAAGAAGACTGATGCGTTTTGTTAAAAATACTGCATTTTGTTGACCTTATCTCAATACCATATGTTCAAACTCTACTCAAATATCAAAATTGACTCAACGACTCAACATGACTCATCAACATTATCAAGTCTCAATCAAACATCATCACTACCACGAAACCACATCAACAAACAGCTAAACTAACAACATAAAGAATTATATACTACTAATACTAGACTACAACTATTTGGATCTATCATGTTCAGTCAAGAGTCACAAACCAACTGTGGAAAATTAGAAGGGGGGGTTGAATAGTTTTGCCAATTAAAACTTCCTTTTAAACTATTTAGATCAACTTATGTCAATCTATTTGGATGTGTGTGTTGGATGTTGATAAACAAGCATATAAAGGTAAGTAATGAAAAGATAAGAGTAAGAAGCACAAAACCACAACGCAAGTATTTATAGTGGCTCGGATACAAGGACACCTTCCTTGCCCTACTCCACTCCCCGAGTCACCTACTCGAGAGTTCGTAATCAGTACACCAATCTCCTTATGGCGGAGAAGCCTTCACAACGTCGCCTACCCTTTTTCCGGTGCTAGGCTAACCACCGAGTTCTTTCACTCCAAGGTGAACCACACCTACAAAACGTCGCCTACCCTTTATAAGGTACTAGGGTAAGTACCTAGTTCTTTCACTCCAAGGTGAACTACACCTTCACAACGTCGCCTACCCTTTATTAGGTACTAGGCTAAGCACCTAGTTCCATTGCAATTGAGGAACTACTACCACACTACACCAATGACTAATCCCAAAGGAGATCTACTCCTTTACAACATCATCAAGGATATCAATATCCTTGGATCTAATACTAGTCTATCTTGTACATCGAAACACACCATATCGAATGTACATCTAAGGCACCTTTCACTAATGTCTTTGACTTGATCTACAAGACACCTTTCACTAATGGCTTGTGTCTTCACTTCTAAGCACCTTTCACTAATGATTCTAGTCTTGACTTCTAAGCACCTTTCACTAATGCTTCTTGTCTTGACTTCTAAGCACCTACCACAAGTGCTAATGCTATAGACGATAGATACCCTTCACTAATATCTTCGTCTTGACACTTGAGACATCTTTCACTAATGTCTTCAACACTACACTTCTTTGGAGAAAGAAAGGAATCATCAACAAGAAGACTTCAGTAACCTTGATGATGAGGAAGCATGGCAAATCATGGACTTGAGCTTGCTCGACTTCAAAGGTGGTGATCTTGCCTTTAAGAGGAACCTAAAAGATCACACAAAAACAAAACTACAAACATAGATCTCTTGGATCTGAGGTTAGTGAGTTTTTAACTCAGGGAGAAAGTGTGTTAGAAAGGGGTTAGAAATAATGAAGAAATGGCTCACTATTTATAGAGGAAAAAATCCTACTGTTCCCCGGATCCCACGGATCCCTTCCACAAGGGATCCGGCTAGCACAAAGCTAGGGATCCGTGGAACGCTCCTCTTTGCCCATGGGTATTTTGGTTATGGGTCATGGGTCATGGGTTGAACCATGGATCTTTGGCTAGATACAATGTATCTTTGAGTGCAATGCACTTAGTAACTTGGGTATGGGTTGATCCATGGGTTATGGATATTATCCATGTATGATATAAGCATGATGTCATGCAATGGGTTATGGGTCAAGATCCATGGGTTATGGGCTTTGGGTTGTACCCAACTACATGTAATGTATTTGCCCAATGGGTTGTGATACTTAAGTTTCTACCCATTTATATTACCCAATATACTACATACTAGTTATGTGTATATATTATCCAAATATGTAAACACTAGTTGTTGTACATATGTATTACTAAATCATAAAATCACTTATACTTGTTTTAGTGTTTTATGTGAAAATGTGAATATGTTAGAAACTATTAGTTCAAACCATTTACGTATTTTATTTGTTTCGTTAATATGATTTTACGTTTGTTATCGACAAAATATTAGAAGATCGTAAAATATAAATAAACGTTTTTATGGCTTATTTGTATTAACAATCTCCCCCTTTTTGTTGATGACAAATCATAAAATTATTTTAAGGAAAAGTTAAAATTCGTAAAAGTTTAAATTTGTAGTTTTTACTTTCTTCTCCCCCTTTTTGTCGAAACAAAAAGTGTTTGAAGGAAACCAACACATTGTTTTTTTTTAAGAAAAACATGTGAAAGAAGTAAAAGTAAAAAGAAATAGAGAGCAAGTAACGGGGAAAGGATCTCGTCTTTACTCCCCCTTGACGAGTCCATCCCTATGTAAGGGCGTCAGGTAAGTGATACTAATTTAGTTTGTTTGCAAATAAGTTTGCAAAAGATTTCGTCTAAGAGACGAATGTGCTCCCCCTTGATGATTGCAATTTTGCAAGGGGATGTCACGAAATGTAAACCTAGTGTTGCAAGTAATTTGCAATGTATTGCTTTGACATAAAGCTCCCCCTAGCTTTATGATGTCAAAGTCTTCATGTGTAAATTGAATAACTACAAAACAAAGGTTAGAAAGCAAGTATAATTCACAATTTCATGCAAATGTGGTTCAAGTTAGTAGAAAGAAAGCTTTCTGTCTCACGGATCCCGCGGTTCCCTCCTAGTAGGGATCCGTATAGGCAAAACTGAGGGATCCGTATAAACTGAGTAATTTCAGCAAAGGTGATATAACAAGTAATGTTATCACAAAAATGAGATATGAATACAAGGTAATCATATGCTCAGAAAAATAACAAGTAGCATGTAATTCCATTCAATAAAACTAGAGTTATGATATACGTGACTCTAAAAACTAAGAAAATAAGAAAATACATGACTAAGAATTTCTAAACCAACTATCGCTTGATGCTAGGACACCACTAAAATCTTCTAGCTCAAGTTTTGTTTAGGTTTGATCTCGTCGAAACGTTCGAGGAGATGATAGAACATGAAATGTTGGTCTTATCGTACTTCATGTATCAAACTTTCAACATGTTGACAATGATAGCAATCTTTTTCATGGCTAGGTAGTGGTGGTGGAAGAAATGAAATGGCTTGATGCGAAGGATCAAGTGAAGCGGCTTGTGGAGATTCAAACGATGGAGGGATTGGTGGAGGCACATTTGAGAATGGCTCGACCAAGAATGATGGTGGTGGTAGAGAAGTGTCAACTTCCATATGGTCGGGTGGTTGACTTTGAGTATTTCTCATAATCCAAATGGGATTATATGATGGAAACCCCAAAAAGGAAGCCGGAGCAAGTGTTGACTCAACACCTTGATTTTGAACCATTATTCCTCCTAATGAGGAAAATGTTGTCGGAGGAAGCGGATGAGACGGCCTAGGAGGCAAGTCCTCTAAATTGTTGAGGTGTGGTGATGATAGTGGGGATGTAAATGAAATAGCTCTAGGAACTAATGGTGATGGTTTAGTGGAGACGATATTGTTTGGCCTAGGAGGTATGGTGGTGTTTGGCATTGGTAGTTTTGTGGGTACTATCCTTTTAGGAATTAGTTTGATTGGATGATGCAGGATCCTATCATTTGTTGGCTTGACCGGAGAGGATTCGGTTGAAGAGATTTCGTGTGTAACACGTGCCTTTTTCATGGGTGGTTCTTTGGTGGATAAGTTACTACTTGGGGTTTTCCTCATGATGAGATGATTTCAAGAGGTTTGCAAAGGTTTCTAAAGTGCTGAAAGTTAGGATGAGAGTGATGACTATGGACGTCCTAACAAAGTGATTTATAAACCAAGAGATTTGGCAAGTGCATTTAAGCCTTAAGCCACTAGGATTCATTGGAATGTGATGATTAACATGCACAAGAGTCAACTTCAGAGTTTGCACTGATCTAGGAACTCATTTAAGATAAGATGGAGTGTTTGAGTTAGGAAGATGAGTTGAAATGATTGTTTTAGCAAGATTTGACATAAACTATCACCCGGATCCCACGGTTCCTTCCTCAGAGGGATCCGTCTAGGCTAATCATAGGGATCCGGCTTTCAGCAGTTATAAATGAGTGGAAATGATGTTTCTAAGGTCTAAGATCTATAACATCTTTGAGTGTTTCAGTCCTCTTAAGTGTCTTAAATGAAAAGGTGCTTAAGTACTTGAAGGAAATGAGTGATGTAGCTAATGATTGTCTTTTATGGAAGGATTTGGAACTTTCAAGAGTACCAATGGATGAGCAAGGATGACACTAAAGATTTAGAGTGTCAACTGAAGCTAAATGATCCTAGAGATCAGGTTGTGACTTAGGATAGTGTTTTGGAAAATATCCTAGAAGCATTGAGATGGGAAAAAGTAGAGTTTGATCAACTTTGATCAATTTTGAGGTAAGGATGATTTATGATCAATTTTGCCATAATCGAAAGATTTCTAAGGCTAAATGTGAGGGATCAAGTAAAAAATGAAGTGTGAGTTTGAGAGCGGAAGAGTAATAGTTTAAAAAATGAAACCGTAGATCTACAAGCCTCTTAGAGTGTGATCTAGGTGAGTTATGTGTGAGTAGGAAAGATCAACCTATCTTGATAAGGACATAATTTTCCTTAAGACACTATGTTTGGCTTAGTGTGAGGTGTTCTAAGGATATGTTTGAAATATAGAGTTTGCAATTGCATTTTCTGTTTACCAGATCCCACGGTTCCCTAAGTGTAGGGATCCGTCTAGCACAATCTTTGGGATCCGCCCATCTGCTCAGCAGGACCTTTACTAAAGGTATGCAATGATCTTGACAATGCATTATATCTCAAGGATAGTCTAAAAAAGAGTTCTAATACTAAGATATCAAATGTAAGATGTTTTATTTCATGAAAGAAATTGGATTACATTGATAAAGCACGAGTACAAAAGAATTGATCCTATTTGAATTACTACTAAGTTCCTTGAGTGTTTTCGCTAGATGGATCATCAAATGGTTGATGAGTGTTGGCGGATTCAGGAATGAAGAACGTCTTCATGTGAGAAATGTTCAGTGGTTCAATCATCTTGTTCACAAGTACGTACAACGGACTTTGAAATTGAGGATGGTGAAACATGAGGTTATGATAAAGGCGCGTCAAGAACATTCCATAAGGAATAAGTTTGTTCTTGGACCTTTGAAGATTTACAATTCGCCTTGCAAAGAAGTAGGCGAGATTGTATGGTTGTTGTGTTAGCTAACAATACATTATGTGAGCACAACAAGCGGGAAGGATTTCTTGATTTCCCCTAAGGCTCCAAACATTTTCACGTAGGATGAGTGCAAGGGGTTTGTACTCTTCAAGAATATCCCGTGTGTGGATGATGTTTGGATGGGAGTGATGGGGTTTGCATAATATGCGAATTAAGTCTTGTGGGGAAGGAATGTGAGAACAATACGGACTATTTTCTTTACGAAAATTGAAGAGAGAATCAAGAGACCAATCTTCAGTGAAGGCACATTGTCCATAATTTAGAATTCGGAGGATTTGAGCAAATTGCCCAAGAGTCAAAACAAACTTTTGGTTTTTGATCCAAAACCAAAGAGATAGAGAACGATCCTCGTTACGAACGAGTTCGACTTGACGGAAAAATTCCAATACAAACCTTGGACATATTTTCTCGTTTATTTCAAGAAGACATTCTAGTCCAATGGCTCAGAAGGAGGTATTGATACCTTCTTCGAATTGTAGAGAGGTGTCTACAATACGTCCTTCATGGAAGTGGCGAGTTTCGAGATTGTTGAACCCACGGACATGATTACCAGGTGTGTTGGGTTCAAGAGAGATGTTAGGAGTGTAGACGCTAGAAAGTGAAGAGTCAAACTCATATATATGCGACATAGTGACACCTATAGGAAAAGATGAGTTAATAGAAAATGATGTTTGTGATCAACCTATGATTATCTAACGTTTTTATTAGATTTTTGTTAACAATGGTTTTTAACAACAATGACACTTAACTCACTTATGGTTTTGACGTTCTAGTGGAATACTTCTTTTAGAAGAGAAGTGGTTTTTAATCTTGCATGAAAACTGTTTTCCAGTAGGACGGATCCCACGGTTCTTTTACAAAAGGGATCCGGCTAATATATCTTCCGGGATCCGTGGATCTGTAGTAACAGAAACAGATTTGATAAAAACATAGGTTTTACAGTTTTTATACCATGAAATATGTTTTATCCTACATTTTCTTTTAGGATGCATACATGACTTCTAATGTATCACGAGAAAATATAAAACATATGTTAATACAAATAAGCCGTAAAAACGTTTATTTATATTTTACGATCTTCTAATGTTTTGTCGATAACAAACGTAAAATCATATTAACGAAACAAATAAAATACGTAAATGGTTTGAACTAATAGTTTCTAACATATTCACATTTTCACATAAAACACTAAAACAAGTATAAGTGATTTTATGATTTAAGTAATACATATGTACAACAACTAGTGTTTACATATTTGGATAAAATATACACATAACTAGTATGTAGTATATTGGGTAATATAAATGGGTAGAAACTTAAGTATCACAACCCATTGGGCAAATACATTCAATGTAGTTGGGTACAACCCAAAGCCCATAACCCATGGATCTTGACCCATAACCCATTGCATGACATAATGCTTATATCATACATGCATAATATCCATAACCCATGGATCAACCCATACCCAAGTGACTAAGTGCATTGCACTTAAAGATACATTGTATCTAGCCAAAGATCCATGGTTCAACCCATGACCCATGACCCATAACCAAAATACCCATGGGCAAAGAGGAGCGTTCCACGGATCCCTGGCTTTGTGCAAGCCGGTCCCAAGTGGAAGGGATCCGTGGGATCCGGGGAAACAGTAAGATTTTTCCTCTATAAATAGTGAGCCATTTCTTCATTATATCTCACCCCTTTCTAACACACTTTCTCCCCTGAGTTAAATCTCACTAACCTTAGATCCAAGAGATCTATGTTTATAATATTGTTTTTGTGTGATCTTTTAGGTTCCTCTTAAAGGCAAGATCACCACCTTTGAAGTCGAGCAAGCTCAATTCCATGAGTTGCCAAGCTTCCTCATCATCAAGGCTATTGAAGTCTTCTTGTTGAGGATTCCTTTATTTCTTCAAAGAAGTGTAATGTTGAAGACATTAGTGAAAGATGTCTCAAGTATCAAGACGAAGATATTAGTGAAGGATATCTATCGTCTATAGCATAAGCACTTGTGGTAGGTGCTTAGAAGTCAAGACAAGAAGCATTAGTGGAAGGTGCTTAGAAGTCAAGACTTGAAGCATTAGTGAAAGGTGCTTAGAATTGAAGACACAAGACATTAGTGAAAGGTGTCTTGTAGATCTAGTCAAAGGCATTAGTGAAAGGTGCCATAGATGTACATTTGATATGGTGTGTTTCGATGTACTAGATAGACAAGCATTAGATCCAAGGACATTGATGTCCTTGATGATGTTGTAAAGGAGTAGATCTCCTTTGGGATTAGTCGTTGGTGTAGTGTGGTAGTAGTTCCTCCATTGCAATGGAACTAGGTGCTTAGCCTAGTACCTAATAAAGGGTAGGCGACGTTGTGAATGTGTAGTTCACCTTGGTGTGAAAGAACTGGGTACTTAGCCTAGTACTTTATAAAGGGTAGGCGACGTTGTGATAGGATTAGTTCTCCTAAGGTATGAAAGAACTCGGTGGTTAGCCTAGCACCGTATAAAGTGTAGGCGACGTTATGTTAGGTGTGGTTCGCCTTGGTGTGAAAGAACTCGGTATTTAGCTTTGTACTGGAAAAAGGTTAAGCGACGTTGTGAAGGCTTCTCCGCCATAAGGAGATTGGTGTAGTGTTTACAAACTCTTGAGTAGGTGACTCGGGGAGTGGAGTAGGGCAAGGAAGGTGTCCTTGTAGCCGAACCACTATAAATACTCGCGTTGTGGTTTTGTGCTTCTTACTCTTATCTTTTCATTACATATCTTTATATGCTTGTTTATCAACATCCAACACACACAACCAAATAGATTGACATAAGTCGATCTAAATAGTTTAAAAGGAAGTTTTAATTGGTAAAACTATTCAACCCCCCTTCTAGTTTTCCACAATTGGCATCAGAGCTTCGTTACCAAGTTTCTTGAAGTATATTGTACTTTAAAAATTTGATACGATCCATGGTTAATTGAAAACTACAAAGAAGGTTTTTCATAAAAACAAACACCATGTCTTTTAAAACTATATGTTTGGATGTTGATTTGATAAATACATTTTTCTTATTTATTTTTTTTCATTTAATTGCACTAATCTTCCTTGTCATGTTGATTAGTCAAAGCTCATACCCACCAAGCTTTAGGAGTCGCTTGGTAACAAGAATACCTTTCTTAAGAAGGTATCTTAAACGCAAAGGATCGGGAATAGTCTAAGTGACATTTGCTGTGTCATTTTTAAAGACATTCCTAAGTGCGCTAAAGGTATGATTTTCTTTTTACTTTGCTTGATAATTAAGTATACCTAGTTAGGTATTTATATGATTATCTTTTGTGCAAATTACATGTTTTACATGAAGCTTCATTAGGAAGCCTTTTTCTCACATACGTGTTTTATTACTCGTATAAAGTCGTGGTATATAAAACTTATGTTTTGTTTCTTTTAATCCAATAAAACAAAACACGAATTTCAAAAATTCCTCCTTCCCCATAAAAACTCCCACCGTCGACCACTTTTTCAAACCATCACTTTTTCAAATCTTCCAATTTCAAAAATTTCCTCTCATTCAAAAACTTCATCTTCCTCCTCATTCCATCTCAATCGAAACCAAGAAGATCCGTCATTAACATGGTTTACATCGCACTCGTGCTCATCGCCCTAACACTCATCGCACTTGTGTTCCCTATGATGAAGTTCACATACGGAGACATTTACTTTGTGTTGTTAATCTATATTGGGGTTATATACCCAATCCTTTGTATCATCCTTAGTATTGAAATGCAATATTATTAATCTAGTTTATCTAGGTTACTATTATGTGTTTATCATTTCTTTTGATTTATATGTTTTATATTTTTTCGTGATACATTAGAGGTCATATATGCATGCTAAAAGAAAATGTAGGATAAAACATACTTCGTGGTATAAAAACTGTAAAACCTATGCTTTTATCAAATCTGTTTCTGTTACTACAGATCCACGGATCCCGGAAGATATACTAGCCGGATCCCTTTTGTAAAGGAACCGTGGGATCCGTATTACTGGAAAACAGTTTTCATGCAAGACTAAAAATCCACAAGAAAGACAAAACATTGAGTAAGTTAAAGTGTTAAATACCATTGTTAATAAAATCTAGTAAAAACATTAGATTATCATAGGTTGATCATAAACATCACCTCTTTTTAACCCATCACTTCTATAGGTTCAACTATGACGCATGAATACGAGTTTGATTTTTCAGTCACTAGCGTCTATACTCCTAACATCTCTCTTGAACCCAGCACACCTGGCAATCATGCCAGTGGGTTCAACAATCTCGAAACCCGTCACTTCCATGAAGGACGTATTGTAGACACCTCTCTACAATTCGAAGAAGGTATCAATACCTCCTTCCGAGCAATAGGACTAGAATGTCTTCTTGAAATCAACGAGAAGATATGTCCAAGGTTCATAATGGAATTCTTCCGTCAAGTCGAACTCGTTCGTAACGAGGATCGCTCTCTATCTCTTTGGTTTTATATCAAAAACCAAAAGTTTACTCTAACCCTTGGGCATTTTGCTCACATCCTCCGGATTCCAAATTATGGACAATGTGCCTTCACCGAAGATTGGTCTCTTGATTCTTTCTTCAACTTTCGTGAAGAAAATAGCCCATACTGTTCACACATACCCTCTCCGGAAGATTTAAATCACATAATATGCAAACCTCGACCATATTACTCCGATCCAAACATTATCTTCACACGGGACATCCGAGAAGAGTACAAGCCTTTTGCACTCATCCTACGTGAAAATGTTTGGAGTCTTAGGGGAAATCGAGAAATTCTTCCCGCTTGTTGTGCTCACATGTTGTACTGCTTGCTAACACAACCACCATACAATCTCGCCTACTTCTTCGCAAGGCGAATTGCAAATCTTCAAGGCTCCAAGAATAAACTCATCCCTTATGGAAAGTTCTTGACACGCCTCTATCATAATGTTATGCACTTCCATCCTCAATTTCAAAGTCCGTTGTACGTACTTGTGAACAAGATGATGGAACCGCTAAACATATCTCTCATGAAGACTTTATTCATTCTTGATTCCACCAACACCCATCAATCACATAATGATCCTCCTAGCGAAAACACTCAAGGAACCTAGTAGTAGTCAAATAGGATCAATTCTACTCTACTCATGCTTTATCAATGTAATCCTATTTCCTTCATTAAATAAAACATCTTACATTTGATATCTTAGTTTTAGAACTCCTTTAACTAATCTTGGAATATAATGCATTGTCAAGATCATTGCATACCTTTAGTAAAGGTTCTGCCTAGCAGATGGACGGATCCTAAATGTTGTACTAGACGGATCCATATCTTTAGGGAACCGTGGGATCCGGCAAACAGAAAATGCAATTGCAAGCATTATATTTCAAACATATCCTTAGAACACCTCACACTAAGCTAAACATAGTGTCTTAAGGCAGATTAAGTCCTTATCAAGATAGGTTGATCTTTCCAACTCATTCCAACTCACATAGATCACACTCTAAGATGTTCATAGATCTATCATTTTGTTTTAATCCATCACTCTTCCGCTCTCAAAACTCACACTTCATTTTTTTTCTTTTCTTCTTGATCCCTCATATCTAGTTTTAGAAATCCTTCGATTATGGCTAAGATTGATCATAAATCATCCTCACTACAAAATTGATCAAAGTTGATCAAATCCTAGTTTTTTCCATCTCAAAACCTTTAGGATATTTTCCAAAACACAATCCTAAGCCACAACCTGATCTCTAGGATCATTTAGCTTCAATTGACACTCTCATCTTTAGTGTCATCCTTGCTCGTTCATTGGTACTCATGAAAATTCAAAATCCTTCCATAAAAGACAATCATTAGCTACGACACTCACCACCTTCAAGTAA
The DNA here is from genome assembly GCA_019973895.1 of Chrysanthemum seticuspe. Lineage (NCBI taxonomy): Eukaryota > Viridiplantae > Streptophyta > Magnoliopsida > Asterales > Asteraceae > Chrysanthemum > Chrysanthemum seticuspe. The sequence goes on along the minus strand of BPTQ01000008.1, from coordinate 130,905,508 downwards.
CTAAGCACCTCTTCATTTAAGACACTTAGGAAGACTGAAACACTCAAGATGATATAGGTCTTAGATCTTAGAAACATCATTTCCACTCTTTTATAGCTGCTGAGAGCCGGATCCCTCTGAGGAGGGAACCGTGGGATCCGGATGACAGTATAGGTCAAATCTTGCTAAAACAATCATTTCAACTCATCTTTATAACTCAAACACTTCATCTCATCTTAAATGAATTCCTAGATCAGTGCAACCTCTGAAGTTGACTCTTATGCATGTCAACCATCACATTCCAATGAATCCTAGTGGCTTAAAGCTTAAATGCACTTGCCAAATCTCTTAGTTTATAAACCACCTTGTTAGGACCTCCATAGTCATCACTCTCATCTTAACTTTCAGCTCTTCCAACATCTTGAAATCATCTCATCATGAGGAAAACCCCAAGTAGTAACTTATCCACCAAAGAACCACCCATGAAAAAGGCTCGTGTTATACACGAAATCTCCTCAACCGAATCATCTCCCGTCAAACCAACAAATGATAGAATCCTTCATCATCCAATCAACCCAATTCCTAAAAGGATAGTACCCACAAAACTACCTATGCCAAACACCACCATACCTCCTAGGCCAAACAATATCATCTCCACTAAACCGTCACCATTGGTTCCTAGAGCTATTTCATTTACTTTACCACTATCATCACCACACCTCTACAATTTAGAGGACTTGCCTCCTAGGCCGTCTCATCCGCTTCCGCCGACAACATTCTCCTCATAGGAGGAATAATGGTTCAAAATCAAGGTGTTGAGTCAACACTTGCTCCGGCTTCCTTTTCGCCGTCTCCATCATATAATCCTATTTGGATTATGAGAAATCATCAAAGTCAACCACCCGACCATATGGAAGTTGACACTTCTTTACCACCACCATCATTCTTGGTCGAGGCATTCTCAAATGCACCTCCACCAATCCCTTCATCGTTTGAAGCTCCACAAGCCGCTTCACTTGATCCTCGCATCAAGCCATTTCATTTCATCCACCACCACTACCTAGCCATGACAAGGATTGCTATCATTGTCAACATGTTGAAAGTTTGATACATGAAGTATGACAAGACCAACGTTTCATGTTCTATCATCTCCTCGAACGTTTCGATGAGATCAAACCTAAACAAAGCTTGAGATAGAAGAATTTTAGTGGTGTCCTAGCATCAAGCGTTAGTTGGTCTAGAAATTCCTAGTCATGTACTGTCTATTTTCTTATTTTTAGAGTCATGTATATCATAACTCTTGTTTTATTAAATGGAATTACATGCTACTTGTTATTTTGTTGAGCATATGATTACTTTGTATTCATATCTCATTTATGTGATAACATTACTTGTTTTATCACCTTTGCTGATTTTATTTATCAGCCAAACGGATCCCTCAGAATTGCCTAGACGGATCCCTACTAGGAGGGAACCGTGGGATCCGTGAGACAGGAAACTTTTTTCCTACTAACTTGGACCACATTTGCAGGAAATTGTGAATTATACTTGCTTTCTAATCTTTGTTTTGTAGTTATTCAATTTACACATGAAGACTTTGACATCCTAAAGCTAGGGGAGCTTTATGTCAAAGCAATACGTTGCAAAATTACTTGCAAACTTAGATTTATATTTCATGACTTCCCGTTGCAAAAATTGCAATCATCTAGGGGAAGCACACCCATCACATAGACGTAATCTTTTGCAAAAGTTAGTTGCAAATGAACTAGATTACAATTAGTTTCTTGACGCCCTTACTTAGGGATGGACTCGTCAATGGGGAGTAACGACGAGATCCTTTCCCGTTAACTTGCTCTCTATTTCTTTTTACTTTTATTTCTTTCACATGTTTTTTCTTAAAAACGATGTGTTGCTTTTCTTCAAACACTTTTTGGTTCGACAAAAAGGGGGAGAAGAAAGTAAAACCTACAAATTCAAACGTTTACGAATTTTAGCTTTTCCTTAAAATAATTTTATGTTTTGTCATCAACAAAAAGGGGGAGATTGTTAATACAAATTAGCCGTAAAAACGTTTATTTATATTTTACGATCTTCTAATGTTTTGTCGATAACAAACGTAAAATCATATTAACGATACAAATAAAATACGTAAATGGTTTGAACTAATAGTTTCTAACATATTCACATTTTCACATAAAACACTAAAACAAGTATAAGTGATTTTATGATTTAAGTAATATATATGTACAACAACTAGTGTTTACATATTTGGATAAAATATACACATAACTAGTATGTAGTATATTGGGTAATATAAATGGGTAGAAACTTAAGTATTACAACCCATTAGGCAAATACATTGAATGTAGTTGGGTACAACCCAAAGCCCATAACCCATGGATCTTGACCCATAACCCATTGCATGACATAATGCTTATATCATACATGCATAATATCCATAACCCATGGATCAACCCATACCCAAGTGACTAAGTTCATTGCACTTAAAGATACATTGTATCTAGCCAAAGATCCATGGTTCAACCCATGACCCGTGACCTGTCACAATTCTCAATTTTTGGTCATTTCTCAAACTCTACATTCATCATACTAGTCATGCATGTGTTTTGCATTTCACATTAAACGCATAATTTCATATTAAATAAACGTTATCGCGTAAACATTATTTTGAACATTTGATCCGTTACTTCCAAAAATTTATCACAATATATTTTTATACTCATAATAAGTTATAAAAATATTATTTTTAGTTTACCCGGTGTTTTAAATTTATTTCATATATAAATTGTTATGTTTATATAAATTACGACGGTTTTCTTAAATTCAACCCGATAAATATTTATTCACTCAAATCTTTCAAGAAATGTATTTTTATAATTTTATAATCCCAATATATTTTATCTTGACCCGTTAAAAGTTATTTTTATCTAACGCTACCCTAAATACTCAAATGTGTATACAATTTAACACTTAACTTCATTTAACTTTACAAGACATTATACTTATACAATTTAAAAAAAAAATAAAATAATAAAAGTAAATGAATGCACCTCCTTGTCGACACAAGGAGGGTGATTCATTGAGTTTGCAAATATCTTACACTTATAGTATTATACTAGTAAATATCTAACACACATACAACTTGTGTTTACAAAGTGAAGACCAAACTTATCTTTGTTTTCTCTCTTCCAAAACCGGCAACACCATAGGACCATCAAGGAGATCTAAATTTTTCAAGACAAGGTTATTTACACACTAGTATCACTCTTTGTTGAAGGTTTTGCAATAAAAACCTAGGGTGATTAGGATAAACCCTTTTGTCCTTAAACCTCATCAAGTAGTCTTGTAAGCATCTCATGTTTATTTTTCATCTTACACATTCAGTTCATATTCATTTTATCATATTTGAGCCAAAACATGCAAGTCATATGATGTTGTACCACTTTTTCAATGATTTTCAAGAGTTATATATATATAATCCATCCTATAATTATTCCTTGTTATATATTAGTTTTGGTGATGTCTAGGAAACCATGACACCCTAAGAAGGTGTATGGTAGGATTAGAATAGCTCCGGAGTTGTTTTGAATGGGTTAGAATAGGTTTGGCGCAAGAAAAACTCATTTCGACACGTATAAAATAGGGTCTGTCCGTATTTTTAATTCTGGGAAAATCCGACAGTGGGTATACTATTTTGGGCTAGATATTTAGAAAATACACTTTAAAACGAAAACGTGGCCGCTTGAACGGATTAAAACGGAGCTATAACGAAGAAGTTATGAATTTTTCAAGTTTGACGAGGAAAACTATTAATTTCAGAAATTTCAGCATTGAAAATGTCACTCCTTACGAGTCAAAAATGAGTCTTAAGCTTTATAAATTGTGTCGACTTATCAAAAATATATTAGTATACTTTGACACGAATCTAAGGATGTAGAAAACGTAGAAAACGGACTTGTAACGATTAAATTACACGCGATAAACCAAGTTGCCGTAACTTTATTCTATTAGCAAAATTAATATAATCTTTATTAAAAACATACTACGGCAACTAAGGGACCATGTTGGCGGACGTTTTTAACAATGATGTAGAACTTTTTATAACGTGATGTCTTCTAGTAAAAGTAAGTTCGCCTAGCATATTTTCCAAAATGTCCAACCGTTTGTTGAGCGGAGTTGTAACGAATAACATATAGTCACTCAAACTTTGCCGAAAACCATCCTTTAAATTATATTTTTGGCCTAAAGTGCAATACTTAACCTATATTTTTCTTGGTGATCGAGACCTCTAGGATGGAAACTTAAACACTAAAACTTTGAGATAATGATACAAGCTTCCCAAAACCGTTGAGTTCATTTCTTAACACTCGACGTGCACCATTTTGCGACTAACTTTTCAAGGCCATTTTAGTCATTTTCATGAAAATTTCAACGACATTATTTTACGACGAAAAGTTATAATTTCACAATAAATCATTAAATGACTATCGTGGGATATCATTTCAACATAAATACTTGTAAAGTATTTTATAATATGACGGGATGTCATAAACATATACTTTGACGATAAACATTATTTCCAAAACGTACAAGTGGTATGGATATCATATGGAGCTGCATGCACAACATTGTATCACGCATTCACAACAACATATCATAACTCAAGTCATAACATTCATTCTAGGTCGCGGATAGTTTCCGAGCCTCATTTTAGTGCACTTCATTTTGTTAGCATATCAATCATACCAGGTGAGTTCATACCCCGCTTTTACTCATTTAAATTCCTATAAACTATTTGGGGCGAGATATATGCTTATTTATCCAAACATTTAAACTCTTTTGCCAAACAACATTACTTATACTTTACACTTGATTGCGTTATATACTTGATTGGGTTATACTTGATTTCATATGCATATTTGGAACAAACATACAAGAATTAGTGGCTCCAAATTAAGTTGTTGGAAGGCTATTAATTTACAAACATACAAGAATTAGTGGCTCCAAATTAAGTTGTTGGAAGGCTATTAATTTACAAACATACAAGAATTAGTGGCTCCAAATTAAGTTGTTGGAAGGCTATTAATTTACAAACATCCCATCATTTATATGTTGGAAGACTCTTGTGGTGACATTTATACTTTTAACTACCTTATTGCGCATATTCATGATTGTCATTCTATTTGAGGCAATGGGTTGTGAACACACAGGTTGCAAGTTTTGTATGGGCGGAACTTGGAACTGAGTGGATTGACAATGCCTTTGCTGTGTGAACATTTCTCTAAGTATTTCAAATCATTTTAACACAAACTTATGAACTCACCAACCTTTGTGTTGACACTTTTTAGCATATTTATCTCAGGTTGTAAGGCGATAGCATTTCATGGAGCTTTTGGGTCTCATGGCATACATTGGAGTCTAGTGTTTTTATCTATTACCATTCGACATGTTTTGTAAACCTTTATGTATTGTCAAACTTTGGAATCTCATGTGTTGTAAACTTTAACTTATTTAATCGAATGGTAAACTCTTTAAAACGTCTCATTATAGAGGTCGTTTTCTTTATCCATACTTTGTGCTATGACGTCATACCCCAATGACACTATCGTTCCGCTGCGATATTTTGGGGGTGTGACAGATTGGTATCAGAGACTTGGTTATAGAGAACTAGGTTGCATTTTAGTTCCTAGACTATAACCGCTCTCACGTCGATCCTTTCTTTTCCTATCGCCTTACTCACTTTTCGTGCGCATATGTTTTCTTAAGTATTTCTTCTAGAACTACCTCATTGGATAACGTAGTTTCCTTGTACCAATAGGGGAGTCCCAAAATCTAGTTGGGTCATCAAAGATATGGAGCTCAGTAATGAGCACTTATCTAACTTGATCTCGTGACAGTTCTTGTTTGATGAGATGCGAGATCGAGCTAAATAAGTGTTACTATAAAGCTGGATAGATTTGATGATTTTGCCCGAGGATGGGAGTTCTCTTGAGGATACTTTGGGAACTGCTGGTGACCAAACCTCGTAGTGACTTTAGCACCTAACGGAATTTCCTATACACCAAGTGCGACTCTCCCTAGATACCTACCCTAAATTCCTCCTCCACTGTTTAGAATCGGATGATAGAATGGCTATCTATATCAGTAACAACAATCGCCGAGACATGTGTGTTTGGTGGTATGTACACGTGTGAAATGAAGCAATTATAATTATGGTGGCCAACATAATTATAAATGCGTCACAACCCACGTGGACATATGCGACCACGCATACGTAGATCGGTGTGGGTACACCTTAGGAACCAATTGTGGCGTGGTATTATGTTTGAGGACGTTAAGCATAGACATTGGGAATTCAATGGTTCTTTCCTTGCAGAGATCATGGCACCAAAGAGGGTAACACGCAGTACTGGCCGAGGTGGTGCGGCACCAAGGGGTGGAATGACAGGTGAGCGTGGAGGTAGAGGAGGCGGTAGCAACGTGGGTAACAATGACAACAACACTGGCGGAAACCCTGATTTTGCCGCCATCATCGCTCAACAACTTCAAATCTTGCTTCCCACTATTGTCACACAAGTTGGAAACCATATGAATAACTCGGGAAACCACGGGAACGGTACTGGTGAAACCAACAATGTAGTTGGCAGTGGCAACAACAACAACACCAACAACAACAACACCAACAACAACAACAACAACAACAACAGAATCGGATGCACATATAAGGAATTTTCGGCATGCAAACCCATGGAGTTTGATGGTATAGGAGGTGCTTTGGCGTATACCCGATGGGTAGAGAAGACAGAGTCAGTGATCGACATCAGCAATTGTGCCATACATCAGAGGGTAAAGTATGCTGCTTGCTTGCTATCAGGGAAGGTATTGACATGGTGGAACACACAGCTACAGGCTAGGGGCAGACAAGCAGCTACAGGTATGACATGGGACGAATTCAAGGCGCTATTGAAAGAGGAGTATTGCCCGGACAATGAAATGCAGAAACTAGAAGATGAATTTTATCACCACTCCATGATAGGGGCTGGTCACGCAGCCTACACAGACCGATTTCATGAGTTAGCCAGACTAGTTCCTCATCTAGTTACCCCTGAGTCCAAGAGAATATCGAGGTACATATATGGTCTTGTGCCTGAAATCCGTGGAACTGTGAAAACTACTGAGCCGTCTACAATACAAAGTGCAATACTGAGGGCAGGAACCCTGACAGACGAGATGGTTAGAAATGGTACTTTGAAGAGCAGTGACAAGAGGAAGGAAGCGAGTGGGTCGAATAGGAAGATGGACGTAGTAGCAGACAACAAGAGGGCAAGAGTTTGTGTGGCAACTGGTACTGAACAAAGGGAGTATGCGGGTACACATCCCAAATGTGCCAAATGTGCTTATCATCATCCAAAGACCAAGCCCTGCCGCTTGTGTACAAGTTGCAATCGATACGGCCATTTTAAGGAGCAGTGTAAAACACAGATTGGCAACATGAGGAATAACCAAAGGACTTGCTTTGAATGTAACAGCCCAGACCACTTTCGGAATAATTGCCCTAAGTTGAATGGAACGCAGAGGCAACCACAAGGTAACCAACACCTAGCTTTAGCAATTGAAGAAAACAACCCGAACCCTGTACTCAATATCAGTCCACCTCGACCTCGAGCATTCTATATAGGGACCGAGGCAGCCCGCAATGCATAACTGGTACGTTTTCCCTAGACGCATAAGTTTTGGCATAAACACTTGACCATACACTTGATTTCGCGAAACCTTAGGGTAGAACTTTATGTATCATCGATTGAATCACGAGGACGTGATTCCTCTGACATGGGAAGAATGTCACAATTCTCAATTTTTGGTCATTTCTCAAACTCTACATTCATCATACTAGTCATGCATGTGTTTTGCATTTCACATTAAACGCATAATTTCATATTAAATAAACGTTATCGCGTAAACATTATTTTGAACATTTGATCCGTTACTTCCAAAAATTTATCACAATATATTTTTATACTCATAATAAGTTATAAAAATATTATTTTTAGTTTACCCGGTGTTTTAAATTTATTTCATATATAAATTGTTATGTTTATATAAATTACGACGGTTTTCTTAAATTCAACCCGATAAATATTTATTCACTCAAATCTTTCAAGAAATGTATTTTTATAATTTTATAATCCCAATATATTTTATCTTGACCCGTTAAAAGTTATTTTTATCTAACGCTACCCTAAATACTCAAATGTGTATACAATTTAACACTTAACTTCATTTAACTTTACAAGACATTATACTTATACAATTTAAAAAAAAATAAAATAATAAAAGTAAATGAATGCACCTCCTTGTCGACACAAGGAGGGTGATTCATTGAGTTTGCAAATATCTTACACTTATAGTATTATACTAGTAAATATCTAACACACATACAACTTGTGTTTACAAAGTGAAGACCAAACTTATCTTTGTTTTCTCTCTTCCAAAACCGGCAACACCATAGGACCATCAAGGAGATCTAAATTTTTCAAGACAAGGTTATTTACACACTAGTATCACTCTTTGTTGAAGGTTTTGCAATAAAAACCTAGGGTGATTAGGATAAACCCTTTTGTCCTTAAACCTCATAAAGTAGTCTTGTAAGCATCTCATGTTTATTTTTCATCTTACACATTCATTTCATATTCATTTTATCATATTTGAGCCAAAACATGCAAGTCATATGATGTTGTACCACTTTTTCAATGATTTTCAAGAGTTATATATATATAATCCATCCTATAATTATTCCTTGTTATATATTAGTTTTGGTGATGTCTAGGAAACCATGACACCCTAAGAAGGTGTATGGTAGGATTAGAATAGCTCCGGAGTTGTTTTGAATGGGTTAGAATAGGTTTGGCGCAAGAAAAACTCATTTCGACACGTATAAAATAGGGTCTGTCCGTATTTTTAATTCTGGGAAAATCCGACAGTGGGTATACTATTTTGGGCTAGATATTTAGAAAATACACTTTAAAACGAAAACGTGGCCGCTTGAACGGATTAAAACAGAGCTATAACGAAGAAGTTATGAATTTTTCAAGTTTGACGAGGAAAACTATTAATTTCAGAAATTTCAGCATTGAAAATGTCACTCCTTACGAGTCAAAAATGAGTCTTAAGCTTTATAAATTGTGTCGACTTATCAAAAATATATTAGTATACTTTGACACGAATCTAAGGAGGTAGAAAACGCAGAAAACGGACTTGTAACGATTAAATTACACGCGATAAACCAAGTTGCCGTAACTTTATTCTATTAGCAAAATTAATATAATCTTTATTAAAAACATACTACGGCAACTAAGGGACCATGTTGGCGGACGTTTTTAACAATGATGTAGAACATTTTATAACGTGATGTCTTCTAGTAAAAGTAAGTTCGCCTAGCATATTTTCCAAAATGTCCAACCGTTTGTTGAGCGGAGTTGTAACGAATAACATATAGTCACTCAAACTTTGCCGAAAACCATCCTTTAAACTATATTTTTGGCCTAAAGTGCAATACTTAACCTATATTTTTCTTGGTGATCGAGACCTCTAGGATGGAAACTTAAACACTAAAACTTTGAGATAATGATACAAGCTTCCCAAAACCGTTGAGTTCATTTCTTAACACTCGACGTGCACCATTTTGCGACTAACTTTTCAAGGCCATTTTAGTCATTTTCATGAAAATTTCAACGACATTATTTTACGACGAAAAGTTATAATTTCACAATAAATCATTAAATGACTATCGTGGGATATCATTTCAACATAAATACTTGTAAAGTATTTTATAATATGACGGGATGTCATAAACATATACTTTGACGATAAACATTATTTCCAAAACGTACAAGTGGTATGGATATCATATGGAGCTGCATGCACAACATTGTATCACGCATTCACAACAACATATCATAACTCAAGTCATAACATTCATTCTAGGTCGCGGATAGTTTCCGAGCATCATTTTAGTGCACTTCATTTTGTTAGCATATCAATCATACCAGGTGAGTTCATACCCCGCTTTTACTCATTTAAATTCCTATAAACTATTTGGGGCGAGATATATGCTTATTTATCCAAACATTTAAACTCTTTTGCCAAACAACATTACTTATACTTTACACTTGATTGCGTTATATACTTGATTGGGTTATACTTGATTTCATATGCATATTTGGAACAAACATACAAGAATTAGTGGCTCCAAATTAAGTTGTTGGAAGGCTATTAATTTACAAACATACAAGAATTAGTGGCTCCAAATTAAGTTGTTGGAAGGCTATTAATTTACAAACATACAAGAATTAGTGGCTCCAAATTAAGTTGTTGGAAGGCTATTAATTTACAAACATCCCATCATTTATATGTTGGAAGACTCTTGTGGTGACATTTATACTTTTAACTACCTTATTGCGCATATTCATGATTGTCATTCTATTTGAGGCAATGGGTTGTGAACACACAGGTTGCAAGTTTTGTATGGGCGGAACTTGGAACTGAGTGGATTGACAATGCCTTTGCTGTGTGAACATTTCTCTAAGTATTTCAAATCATTTTAACACAAACTTATGAACTCACCAACCTTTGTGTTGACACTTTTTAGCATATTTATCTCAGGTTGTAAGGCGATAGCATTTATTGGAGCTTTTGGGTCTCATGGCATACATTGGAGTCTAGTGTTTTTATCTATTACCATTCGACATGTTTTGTAAACCTTTATGTAGTGTCAAACTTTGGAATCTCATGTGTTGTAAACTTTAACTTATTTAATCGAATGGTAAACTCTTTAAAACGTCTCATTATAGAGGTCGTTTTCTTTATCCATACTTTGTGCTATGACGTCATACCCCAATGACACTATCGTTCCGCTGCGATATTTTGGGGGTGTGACACCATAACCAAAATACCCATGGGCAAAGAGGAGCGTTCCACGGATCCCTGGCTTTGTGCTAGCCGGATCCCAAGTGGAAGGGATCCGTGGGATCCGGGGAAACAATAGGATTTTTCCTCTATAAATAGTGAGCAATTTCTTCATTATTTCTCACCCCTTTCTAATACACTTTCTCCCCTTAGTTAAATCTCACTAACAATAGATCCAAGAGATCTATGTTTGTAGTCTTGTTTTTGTGTGATCTTTTAGGTTCCTCTTAAAGGCAAGATCACCACGTTTGAAGTCGAGCAAGCTCAAGTCCATGAGTTGCCAAGCTTCGTCATCATCAAGGCTACTGAAGTCTTCTTGTTGATGATTCCTTTCTTTCTTCAAAGAAGTGTAGTGTTGAAGACATTAGTGAAAGATGTCTCAAGTATCAAGACGAAGATATTAGTGAAGGATATCTATCGTCTATAGCATAAGCACTTGTGGTAGGTACTTAGAAGTCAAGACAAGAAGCATTAGTGAAAGGTGCTTAGAAGTCAAGACTTGAAGCATTAGTGAAAGGTGCTTAGAAGTGAAGACACAAGACATTAGTGAAAGGTGTCTTGTAGATCTAGTCAAAGGCATTAGTGAAAGGTGCCATAGATGTACATTCGATATGGTGTGTTTTGATGTACTAGATAGACTAGCATTAGATCCAAGGACATTGATGTCCTTGATGATGTTGTAAAGGAGTAGATCTCCTTTGGGATTAGTCGTTGGTGTAGTGTGGTAGTAGTTCCTCCATTGCAATGGAACTAGGTGCTTAGCCTAGTACCTAATAAAGGGTAGGCGACGTTGTGAAGGTGTAGTTCACCTTGGTGTGAAAGAACTGGGTACTTACCCTAGTACCTTATAAAGGGTAGGCGACGTTGTGATAGGATTAGTTCTCCTAAGGTGTGAAAGAACTCGGTGGTTAGCCTAGCACCGTATAAAGGGTAAGTGACGTTGTGTTAGGTGTGGTTCGCCTTGGTGTGAAAGAACTCGGTATTTAGCTTTGTACCGGAAAAAGGTTAAGCGACGTTGTGAAGGCTTCTCCGCCATAAGGAGATTGGTGTAGTGTTTACAAACTCTCGAGTAGGTGACTCGGGGAGTGGAGTAGGGCAAGGAAGGTGTCCTTGTAGCCGAACCACTATAAATACTCGCGTTGTGGTTTTGTGCTACTTACTCTTATCTTTTCATTACATATCTTTATATGCTTGTTTATGAACATCCAACACACACAACCAAATAGATTGACATAAGTCGATCTAAATAGTTTAAAAGGAAGTTTTAATTGGTAAAACTATTCAACTCCCCCTTCTAGTTTTCCACAACATATACATCAAAATAAGTGACACGCACATTATGATCATAATAACCTAGATAAACTAGATTATTAATAATATTTCATTTCAATACTAAGGATGATACAAAGGATTGGGTATATAACCCCAATATAGATTAACAACATAAAGTAAATGTCTCCGTATGTGAACTTCATCATAGGGAACACAAGCGCGATGAGTGTTAGGGCGATGAGCACGAGTGCGATGTAAACCATGTTGATGACGGATCTTCTTGGTTTCGGTTGAGATGAAATGAGGAGGAAGATGAAGTTTTTGAATAAGAGGAAATTTTTGAAATTGGAGGATTTGAAAAAGTGAGGGTTTGGTAAAGTGGTCGACGGTGGGGTTATTTATAGGGAAGGAGGAATTTTTGAAATTCGTGTTTTGTTTTATTATTGGATTAAAAGAAACAAAACATAAGTTTTATATACCACGACTTTAGACGAGAAATAAAACACGTATGTGAGAAAAAGGCTTCCTAATGAAGCTTCATGTAAAACATGTATAAGCACAAAAGATAATCATATAAATACCTAAATAGGCATACTTAATTATCAAGCAAAATAAAAAGAAAATCATACCTCTAGCGCACTTAGGAATGTCTTTACAAATGACACAACAAATGTCACTTAGACGATTCCCGCTCCTTTGCGATTAAGATACCTTCTTAAGGAAGGTATTCTTGTTACCAAGCGACTCCTAAAGCTTGGTGGGTATGAGCTTTGACTAATCAACATGACAAAGAAGAGTAGTGCAATTAAATGAAAAAAAAAATAATAAATAAGAAAAATGTTGTTATCAAATCAACATCCAAACATATACTTTTAAAAGACATGGTGTTTGTTTTTATGAAAAACCTTCTTTGTAGTTTTCAATTAACCATGGATCGTATCAAGTTTTTAAAGTACAATATACTTCAGCAAACTTGGTAACGAAGCTCTGATGCCAATTGTGGAAAACTAGAAGGGGGGTTGAATAGTTTTGCCAATTAAAACTTCCTTTTAAACTATTTAGATCGACTTATGTCAATCTATTTGGATGTGTGTGTTGGATGTTGATAAACAAGCATATAAAGGTAAGTAATGAAAAGATAAGAGTAAGAAGCACAAAACCACAACGCAAGTATTTATAGTGGTTCGGCTACAAGGACACCTTCCTTGCCCTACTCTACTCCCCGAGTCACCTACTCGAGATTTCGTAATCACTACACCAATCTCCTTATGGTGGAGAAGCCTTCACAACGTCGCCTACCCTTTTTCCGGTGCTAGGCTAACCACCGAGTTCTTTCACTCCAAGGTGAACAACACCTACACAACGTCGCCTACCCTTTATAAGGTACTAGGCTAAGTACCTAGTTCTTTCACTCCAAGGTGAACTACACCTTCACAACGTCGCCTACCCTTTATTAGGTACTAGGCTAAGCACCTAGTTCCATTGCAATGGAGGAACTACTACCACACTACACCAACGACTAATCCCAAAGGAGATCTACTCCTTTACAACATCATCAAGGATATCAATATCCTTGGATCTAATACTAGTCTATCTTGTACATCGAAACACGACATATCGAATGTACATCTAAGCCACCTTTCACTAATGCCTTTGACTAGATCTACAAGACACCTTTCACTAATGTCTTGTGTCTTCACTTCTAAGCACCTTTCACTAATGCTTCTAGTCTTGACTTCTAAGCACCTTTCACTAATGCTTCTTGTCTTAACTTCTAAGCACCTACCACAAGTGCTTATGCTATAGACGATAGATACCCTTCACCAAGATCTTCGTCTTGACACTTGAGACATCTTTCACTAATGTCTTCAATACTACACTTCTTTGGAGAAAGAAAGGAATCATCAACAAGAAGACTTCAGTAACCTTGATGATGAGGAAGCATGGCAACTCATGGACATGAGCTTGCTCGACTTCAAAGGTGGTGATCTTGCCTTTAAGAGGAACCTAAAAGATCACACAAAAACAAAACTACAAACATAGATCTCTTGGATCTAAGGTTAGTGAGTTTTTAACTCAGGGAGAAAGTGTGTTAGAAAGGGGTTAGAAATAATGAAGAAATGGCTCACTATTTATAGAGGAAAAAATCCTACTGTTCCCCGGATCCCACGGATCCCTTCCACAAGGGATCCGGCTAGCACAAAGCTAGGGATTCGTAGAACGCTCCTCTTTGCCCAAGGGTATTTTGGTTATGGGTCATGGGTCATGGATTGAACCATGGATCTTTGGCTAGATACAATGTATCTTTGAGTGCAATGCACTTAGTCACTTGGGTATGGGTTGATCCATGGGTTATGGATATTATCCATGTATGATATAAGCATGATGTCATGCAATGGGTTATGGGTCAAGATCCATGAGTTATGGGCTTTGGGTTGTACCCAACTACATTCAGTGTATTTGCCCAATGGGTTGTGATACTTAAGTTTCTACCCATTTATATTACCCAATATACTACATACTAGTTATGTGTATATTTTATCCAAATATGTAAACAATAGTTGTTGTACATATGTATTACTAGATCATAAAATCACTTATACTTGTTTTAGTGTTTTATGTGAAAATGTGAATATGTTAGAAACTATTAGTTCAAACCATTTACGTATTTTATTTGTTTCGTTAATATGATTTTACGTTTGTTATCGACAAAACATTAGAAGATCGTAAAATAAAAATAAACGTTTTTACGGCTTATTTGTATTAACACCAATAACAATAAGACTCGAGTAACAATAAGTCTCATATCTCATCAATATGTTATCATCTCAAGATCTCAGTCTATTCTTTCGGTGTGTTTCAAGAAACCTCACGACCTCAAAAGATCTTTTATTCGAAAGAATAGCTCATCATAGATCCTTTACTGAATCGAAACTCATCAATATTCGAAACCAACCAAGACAAGATTGTTAACAATATGTTTAAAATCTTGTTCTTGTTTTGT
The DNA here is from genome assembly GCA_019973895.1 of Chrysanthemum seticuspe. Lineage (NCBI taxonomy): Eukaryota > Viridiplantae > Streptophyta > Magnoliopsida > Asterales > Asteraceae > Chrysanthemum > Chrysanthemum seticuspe. The sequence continues at coordinate 130,890,267 of BPTQ01000008.1, read as the reverse complement.
TATAAGACTCTACCCTATCATATTACTCACGAGACCACTCACAAGATGAATTTTATACGAATCAAAATGGATGATTTTGAGATCTCAGATTTGTTTATCATATTGTTAAGGGACAACAAGGGCCACACACTTGAGATAAACAAAAATCATCATGGATCTAATTCTATTGATTATATCCGAATAATTAAAATATGATGTTAACAATTTATGTTAAATCATATTTTAGATTCGTTCATTGATACAACAAAAGGGGCACACGAAAACTATTAACTAAAACCTACCAGTGATTGTTTCAATGATATCATAGCCAACTCAACTTCTCGAGCCATCTCTGTGGCATCTTAGATTCAGTTAAACCATCCCTGTGGCAATGTCGAATCATGAACTTCAAGCCATCTCTGTGGCGAAGTCGAGTTGTATACAAGAATGATAAGGGCTTTAATTACTTCGTGCGTTTTAATGAGCAAGAAAAGAGAGGCAAAGAATCTGATGATGAGATTAGGGGTATACGAGAATTTTTTTGGTACGTGATAAGAGATATCATCAGGGAGGCGTGGTATTTTTAGGTAAGTGAGTTTAGGGATTGTCTACCTAAGTGTGCGTTTTAGACCACCACTTAGTAGGGTTGAACTGATTGTGGGCCAGTAATATTGTTAGCATTAGTCATGGGCCGTCTATTTGAATCGTGGGCTTTTTTGTTAAACATGCTGCTTCTTGTTAAAAGAAATATTGGTGTACCTGACGTGAAATATTGTTAAAAGAAATATCTCTCCCACAACATAAAATGCCACAAGAAATATTGTTAGGTTGGGCCGTTTTATTTGGATCGTGGTGTATTTTTTTAATTATGCCGTGAGATGACTTTTGATATTTGGTATTTTTGGTAATACGGATACATAAGAATTGATATTTCTCGTGAATGAGTGGTATGACAATGATTAAAATCGGATATGGACTTGAATTGATATTTCTCGAGCAATTTTTATTTGGACCATATGGTGAGTTTTGATACCAGTCATTGGACTGAGCTTGAGTAGTATGTGTGATGACTTGGACTTACATGATGGACAGATGAGCTTCTCAAAATTGGATCGCTCTTATGAGACTTGGATAATATGAGATGCGCTGATGAGATTTGTCAATAAGATTTGATGAGAATTGATGAGATGATGAGATTCGTCGTGTTGTGCGTATTGATACTTTGGTGTATACATTTTAACAGAGAATATCTTGTCACGGCTTGAATTGTTATTGGAACTAAGGTGACTACGGAGTTGTTTGTACGGTATGTCTTATTTCGATTTGAAGTGAGGTTTTTCCGGGCGCGTTTACTTATTTCGTCTTCTTTCTTTCTACCCTTCCGCGAAGATAACTTGTTTGGGTATTTATAGAGTTTTATAAAGACTTGGCTAGTTAGTTACTGTTGTGATTCTTTCTCGCTTAACCCTCAACGTAACTATCACTTCGGTGTCTCACGCAGTTGAGAATACGTCAAGAGGTTTTGTACATTGGGTACACCGTGTCTTTTTCACAAGGATTAGTACAAGCTTAAGTAGCAAATCTAGGGAATTCTTCTTCATGTTCAAGTTGAATATATCGGGTTTACTTCACCAAAGGGTCATTGCAATTGCCGACAAAATATGTGGAAAATGTGTGTACCAAAGTGTTTATTGGATGAGATGTGATCAACAATTCTCATGGAATATTCGTCGCCACAGAATGTCAATGATACTTCACAGTCTAAGCAAAATCTTTCTAAAATCTTATGTGTCAATCATGATTCAAGATGTTTGCTTATGAATAGAACTTCTCGTACAAATGGTCGTACACGTTATGATGCTTCCGAAAGTTCGAAACCATCATGGGGGAGAAATGTGTACTTTGATGTTTTTTGATCAACCTCAGGGGGAAGTAGTGTATACTACTTGACTTAGTATGGTTTGTGAAGTTGTCTACATATGGGTAAAGAATTGTTGATGATATTATTGATGATGGACAAAGAATCGTTGATGAACCGCTGCATGTTCCCCTAAAACAGATATTCACCGAAACCAAAGTTGTCATAAAACATTCAAGCTGACATTGTTTGCGATTTAGTCTTGATTTTGTAAAATCCCGTGAAAGAATCTATTTCTCGGTTTAAATCATAGATTTGTAAAATCCCGTGACAATGGAAACATCCTGGTTAATGTAAAGTGCATTTTTGGATCTATCTCTCGGTTTATTCTTGGTTCTGTAAAATCCCGCAAAAGAATATATTTCTCGGTTTGAACCATAGAATTGTAAAATCCCGTGATGATGGAACCATCCTGGAGAATGGGAACGTGTAATTATGGATCTTATCTGATTACTGGTGCTATGGTTTCAAATTCGAAGAAGGGATAAAGGGTGTACTACATGATTTGGATGTGTGTTTGGATATTCGTCATGGCAGTTTGGTTATTACATGGTTTTACGGGGTTATGTGCTTTTAACCATGGTCGGGATGAAACCATTATCATAGTTCACTTAAAACGTCAAAGGAGGCTAGATTTGAGCTTTAAACCACAAGATGTGAAAACGGCGTTAATTCATCATTATCTATTTGTGGTTGAAGTGAAATTTCACGGGCGAGTGTACTTAGTATCTGAAGGTATCGGGGATGGTTGGATGAAGATTCTTCGAGATCCTTGTTCGAGCTTTTAATGTTTTCAAAAACGAAGACTTGGAAATCTAGTTATTTTGGGTGATTTTTCTTATTCTTTTACCACTTGGGGGAATTGGGCTCTTACCACCACAAAATAACTATCACTTTAAGGAGTTACGTTGTAGTGCTCAGTGTCATATTGAATTGTGGATTTTCAAGAGGTGATGTACGTCTAATACCTGATGGTTGGTTGGTTGAAGAGTATAGAGTACTTAGAGATTCAAAAGGGCATGAATTCTCGGCACCACTCTTTGTTACATATGTGCAAGTTTAAGTCACGAGTTCGGGTTAGTTCACTTCAAGGTCAAATTCATCATATTGGGTTTTCTCCATTAGCTGTCACGACAAAGAGCCTACTGAATGATAATGGAATTGATAACAAGTTTGCCAAGAGTAGCTGAAAAGAGAGAGATTATGACGTTTGAACACAACAGTTCAAGCCTCGCTCTATAATGAAAAGAAATGTGTACGCTTCAGTAAGCATTATCTTTGGAAGTAAAGAAATCTTCCTATATATGACCATTCTCATCAACATGCTTCATGCTTTTTCCATGCACGCTAATTCATCAAGTGAACCGAACTACCGTTGATAGTACTCTAATTCCACTTACTCAATTAAAATGATGATGGCGACATCATGTGCAACCTTTGAGGGGGAGAAGTGTAAATAGAATACATTTGGATGATTTCACTTATTCAATCAAGAATGGCAACTCCGTATGCATTTCTTGAGGGGGAGAAGAAGTGTGAATTTACTGCATGGTTGATCGATGTCTGAGAATAAATGGTCATACGGCTCCAAACTCATGTAAGAAACGAACTTCTTCTTATCGGGTCATCTTCACAGGGTGTTTCTTCTATGAGCCGCTGGTTGACATCTTCTCACGGGCTGATATGATTAATGACAAAGTGCTTCCAGTTGCGGGGCTGATTTCCTTGATGAACATCTTTCTGTTCTTGTTTGATTGGGAGGGATTTTAGTTAAGGGGATTTGCTATATGTAAGTTAACGGGAATTCATTTGGTGAGTTGAAGATGTTAACTTTCTGATACCCAAACGGACAATCTTGAAGAAGGTCGAGTCTACAGTCTGTTCTACATTTTCTGCTGCATGTTAGAAGACTAAAGACGAGTTGCATTTAACGATCTAAAGACTTCTTCTTAATTCAAGCATTCATCATAAAGATTGTCGGTTTAAAGGAGAGCACTAATTGGGGGAGAGTGAAAAGCCAATGTTAATCCCCAATTAGGCTTGCTCACATTTTACTTCAGCAAGTTGATTCCCACAAGATTCCATATGTTCTTCTCAAAAGATTTCAAGTATCTGGGCTTTGAATGTGTTGCTGATTCTGAAGTATCAAAACCAGCAAGGGGTAAGGAGACACACATCTAAACACGAGTAAACTTGATGACCTTAATACTTCTAAGTGATTGAAGATATCTCGGGAAGACAAATGTCATTACCGCAGAGAAACTCAAGGTTTGACTCATGGCGTTTAGTGTTCTTATTCTAACTATGTGGGGGAAGAGATGGAAGATTTAGTTTCTGGTGATAAAAGAGGTACACATATGTGTCATGATTTCGATGATATTGAAATCATCAGGGGAGAGAGATTGTGTACATTGGGGGCGCTCAGTTGTTTCACTTGAGAGATTAATCAGTGATTCAGAGATATAATCACTTATTCGGGAGTTGACATCCGTAGAGATAATCAGTGATTCAGCCTACTACTTCAGTGTTATCGGTTATTCTATCTTAAGGACATTTGGGTACTTTGGGTTCTTGAGCTTCATACACTATCATCAGGGGAGAGAAAAGTATACATCGGGGTTATTCTTTAGCTATCGGACTTAATCTGTGATGCAGGTTTTACTGACCAGGTTTTAATATTTATAAAGTCTCGTTATACCTATGGTCTACCCAAATGCACTAACGGGTTGTGTACCCGGTCGTGTGTAGTGTAGTAATCGGTAAAGCCGAGGTCGTCCCAAGAGCTATGTGTGTTGGATTATTACTAAGTCTAGGTGTCACAGATTAATAAAGGTTTCGATAGGGATTTAATTAATTAAACTACTAAAGCAGAATAAAAGCAGATAAATGGTAAAGGGAAAATCAATAGAGGAGAGTGGTGCTAACCTAGTTAATCCTCCTAGCTATTAATGTCTACGTCTACTTATTTCCAATTACTTCATGTGGGGTTAGAGTCGAGAGGATAGCATTTGGTCAATTCGCCCTAACCTATCAGCAAAGATGCCACCACAGGAGAAGTCAGGTGTCCCCTCATAAGTCATGTTGTTCCTGGTCCCGTAAGCTAAGTCATTAAGTACCGCTACATGCTAGATTTATAATAGTGAGTGCCCAGCCGTTAGGAACTTAGACCCTCACCCCCTAATTCTTAAGTTTATCCAAACGATAGGTGATCAGTTGGTCAAATCGCACAAGTAGAAAGGGTCGTCAGTTGGTCATATCTTACCCTTCCCGTCTCAGTCCGCTCACCTAGGGTCAGTTGGTCATATCTCGTAGGCAATTGGCCTCTACCGCCATTCAAAACTACCGAACCAAGGGTGGCTACCAATAAACTATGCATGCATACACTTAGAAATAATTGTACGGAAGTAAAGTAAACGTAAACAAAACAATTAAGGAATCATAACTAGGCCAGCACCAAGAGGTGCTTAGCCGCTCATATTAATCATACAAACCAATTCAATATTCAAAGGTACGAAATACAGGAATTGAAAGTAAAGAAAATATAAAATGCTAATGCTTATCGTAGGGGAGTGATTTCTCCCTTGGAGACAGCTCCGTATGCTCCTCTAGACCTGCCTTGAGATTTTTCCCACGTTCTCTGGTTGCTGTGTGTGGAATGGGATGATTAGAAATGCTAGAATTCATGAGGTATTTATAGGCCAGATCTGGGTTACGACGTAACTAATGTAAGAGTTACGCCGTAACCTTCTATTTCATCGTATTTTGCACTAGATCTGATGGTTACGGCGTAACCTTATAAGTGGTTACGCCGTAGTCTTCAATAAACTTGGTTACGCCAAAGTTGAGGTAATAGTTACGGCGTAAGTATCAGCGGCGTGGAACCTCATTTGACCTAATATAGTTACGTCGTAGCCTTTGGGAAGAGTTACGCAGTAACCTTCTGATAAGTTGGTATTCTAAGTCACGCAATAGTTACGGCATAATGTGAGAGATGAGTTACGTCGTAACTTCTTCAAAGTAGCATACTGTGATTATTCTTTAGATAATTCTCCAATTCCACGTCTCTTTAGCTCCAATGCTCGTAATTTACCTGAAAGTGGAAAACAATGGAAAACAAGCGTAAATCCATATAAATGATGTAAATTACAAGCATTATTGGGGGAAATTGACACTTAATATTCAGGACTATTTGATGTTATCAAATATCCCCCCACATGAACTCTACTTGCCCTCAAGTAGACCTTATTAGAAAGATTTCTAAAAAGATATCTCCCATAACCTGGAAAATATAAGTTTACAAATCCCTTATGCTAGAATAAAACAAAGCCGAACACCTCACGAAAGGAGAACCAAACACTCAAATCTCTCAACTATTCTAAGTGTCAATTTCGGGGTGATCACTCAATCGCACAGGCATATCATGTATTCTATCATAAGCTTGGCGGTTACACAAATCTCCACCACTAGAGTTAAGGGCTAAACAATTCTCGAAGGCAATATGGGTAGACATGACAAAGGTTAAGGGGTGACTCGTCATTACTAACATATCACGGCGAAGTGGACAAAAACAATGATACATGACCAAATCCATGGCCAAGACACCAAAGATTGCTCGCTGCATCACCTAGACACGCTTCATGACTAAAGGGTAGGATAAGACATGGGATATATAGATGGTGTAAAATAAAACACAAGTGGGTTGTCTAAATATATAACCAAGTCATCACCACGTACCGTCCACCCAAAGTTCGAGCTTGGAAGTCAAGAAACCGGATCATGAAATATAAGGTAGATGTGTCATTAGAGGACGTCGTGATGGGCACACTACCTTTTCTCCAACTTCAATCTTCAAATGTGACCGAGGTGGCCTTCTCGATACTAAATCTATAAAGCTCATAATATAGTGCTTATAATATCGCACTTTACAATATCTAAATCATAACAATTTTTTTTTCAACATAACAATAATAACTTAAACATAATATCCCCCCACTTGAGATGAACAATGGGAATTCGGGGGTCTTCAATGATCTTCAGGAATGTTGCCGATGAAAGAGTGATTTCCGAACCTTTCCACTCGAACCTTGAACTTAGGAAAATGATGATTTCCCAATCACAAATAAAGACTAGAGGGTAGGCTAAGGAGTAAAGGTGTGTCGAAACAATATATCGGGTTAACAAAATGAAAGGAATGGCTCAGATGGGTGTATCTAGGGGTATCTTGCACTAAAGGTGAGTGCAACAAAAGGGTTTCACATGGGGGTCGAGAAGTCGAGGTGACTAATCGATAGACACACAATGGTAGGTTGTTTGGGTGATAATCCTATAACATTTCCTTCTAAAACTGAAAAGTCCAAATACATCGAGCTAACTCAACATACCTCGTCTATGGTCTCGAAATGATGCAAAGGCCAAGTTCTAAAGTTTACAAGCTACCAGCACACTCATAATTTGGTAGATTTGGGGTAAAATATTGGAAATGGATAAGGCTAATCTCGCCATATAATATCAAGGGTTGTATGTGCTCGGCTAAGGTCTAATCTAGTTAGGTTAAGAAAAACATGTAAAATTTTAAAAAATGGCATAATTTTTCAAAATAAACTAGAAAAATGAGGGCAAAATAATGTTCAAGAGATAATTCTACTCCCGTCCCCTCACTTGAATTGTACAAAGTCCGTTTTGTACTAAGCATTAAATAAAGGTGAAGAGACAAGTAGAATTAGAGCGAGAACTTTCCTGAAATTTGCTCCAAAAAGAAAGAAGGCCCACGAAAAAGAGACGTGCCTTCGTATAAGCGTCATGAGCAAACTTCAATCCCTGAAATAACACTACTGACAAGCATAATTCTAAAAAGAAAAAATGAAAAATGAAAAACAAACCTAACTCACTTTCGTAGGAATCACAGTTGCATTTAGCATATGCAACAAGCCTTTTAAACCACTTGGTATCCCAAGTGGACGAGTGAAGTCTCGTGAGGGTTTACAGGGAACACACCCACAAAGTTCATTTAAAATACTAATACAAGGTTATTGCATTTTAAAATGAAAGAATTAAAGCAGAGGAAGGTTACGTCGTAACTCTTATGAGGGAGTTTCGCCGTAACTGGCAAAACCTGACATAAGCTGCAAAGCGAGTGGTTACGGCGTAACCACGGAGATGGTATTACGCCGTAATGATTAATGCGTCAAGAATTCTGCTGCTGAAAGGTTGGTTACGGCGTAATCACATATATGAGTTACGCCGTAACTTTGGTCAGATCAGCAAACTGCAGCAGTAATTACTTCCTCGTTTCCTGCAAAAATAGTTAGAAAACACAAAACCCTACAGAAATGGAAATAAAACAAAAGAAAGGGATAATTCGGGTTGTCTCCCGAAAGAGCACTTTTCTTTATTTACGAGTATTTAAGTTAGACTCAGAGCCGCGGGGCTACCACTGCTTGTTGGTCATTTCGTGGATATGGCAATCTCCACGTTGGATCCAACTTACCAAATTCTCATCCCGTTTGTAGTCATCCCTTAAGTCTAAACAGCCCGAGTAGAAACTCTTGATTTTCCGGTAAAGGTGGTCAATACCTTTCTCTTTGTCTTCCTCACTGATATCGAGCAGTGGTTGGGCTTGGCTTAACTGCCTCTTGGTCCAATTTTTAAAGTTCTTGATTGTTCTTGGCATTTTGAAAATAGTCTTATCATCGTTTATCTTCAGCCATACTAACCCTTCTTTTTCATTTTTATCTAACCCCGACATTTCCTGAAAAGGCTTTCCTAAAATTACTCCCGTAAGTCCATCTTCCCCAAATTCGCTCACGTCGTCTAAAACCATAAAGTCCACCAAAAATGAATGAGTTCCAACGAAGACATGGATGTTAGTTGCAAACCCAAGAAAGTTATTTCCCTTATATTCTAATTCTTTCTTCATAACTCGGCTGTAGCATTCTTTCGACATGATGTTGACTGGGGAAGTAGTGTCAATAAATGGGTGGAAGTCGATGAACCCGATTTTGCATGAGATCTTGAGATAATAGGGGTTTCTATGATGTATGTGGGTTCCTACCTCGTGAAATCTAGGTTGATTGGTTTGCGAAAAAGCCTTAACAGAGTTATCTTGCCAATGGGCCATCTCGACGTCACTTGAGAGGTCTTCATCACTGAATCCTAAATTATCCTCTTCCTCAAAGTTGACGAAAACATCAAAATCTCTCCCCGAATCAACCTCGCCAGGATCCGGGGGGTCGCTAAGAAATTCTTCTAAAGCGTCACCAAAACTGCCTACTGGGTCAATTGCACATACCTTTTCCGAAGTAGACAAGTGTTCATTAGGTCCGAATGTTGCAATTTCTCCATTAGCCTCAAGAGTTAACTTTCCAGCAAAGACATCCACCTTAGTATGGGCAGTGGCAAGCATAGGCCTTCCTAATATGACAGGTATTCTGTTGTCTTCTGGAATGTCAAGAATCACAAAATCTACTGGGAAAATGAATTTCTTAATCTTTACCAACACATTTTCAACGATGCCCAACGGCGATTGCATAGATCGATCTGCCATTTCAATTTTCATCTTGGCCGGCTTTAAGTTACCAATCCCCATACGCAAAAACATCGAACGAGGCATTATGCTAATACTAGCTCCAAGATCAACGAGGGCATTACACATGTTTAGACTCCTGATCAAGCAAGGGAGAGTGAAACATCCTGGATCTTTTTCCTTTTGTGGTAGCTCATTCCTCAAAACCGCTGAACATCTTTCGTTGAGGTGAATTGTCTCGTCATTGCTTAATTCCTGCTGAATATCATCATGATTAGTTTTAATAGAATTATTGATAGGTAAGTTTACCGGTAAAGCTTGGTCCAGAAGTGACTGTCTTTCCATGCTGATTCATCGCTTAACTTTTTCCGAAAAGGTCATAGGTTCTTCAAGGATAGTTTCTATGGTGTGGACAACTTCCTCCTCCCGAGCTGCTAGGTAATCAGAGATGGCTTCTGAACATGACCTAACATTCTTCTCCAATCTCTTAATCATGTCATCGTGAATCTTGAGGGAAGAGACTGTATTATCCACGAATGTTTTCATCAATTTTTCATTCCTATCATCTCGTTCTCTTGATTCCCTGATGTGGTCAAGAATCTTTTTCTCAAGATTGCTCCCGGTTTTAGTCCCAAACACACTTTTAACCCTGCATGCTTCAGCTCCTCTTTCTAACCTTCGTTTTTCGAAAATCTCCCCATAATTGTATTCTTGTTTTGTTATCGTTTTCATTACCTTATAATCGAAATTGTCTCTCGGTCCGTACCCTGTATCCATATGCTACTTGTAGCAATGTTTAGAAACCCGTTGAATACATTCCAGGGCTTGGTCAGGAGTCATGCTAGGAATACGTCTTGGGGAATCTAGAAGTTCTCGTGTTAGCGCATTAATCCCACGATAGAAGACGTAGACGATCTGATGTTTGTTTAAATCATGAGTGGGGCATCGATAGAGTAGCTCATTAAATCTTTCCCTTGCTTGGTAAAGCGTTTCTTCTCCAACCTGAACGAATTGATAGATTTTCCCAAGAAGCTTGGCCATTTTTTAAGGAGGGCAAAATTGTTGGACGAACTCTTTTCTTAATTTATCCCATGCTCCTTTTTAATCGTTAGGGAGTTTGTTATACCATCTTTTCGCTGTCCCAGTAAGAGTCATAGGAAAAATCCTTACAGTGACCGAGTAGCTTGAAGTACCTCTGACGTTGAAAAGAGATGATAAGTGGAGAACTTCTTCAACGTGATCCTGAACGTCCTCATCTTCATCTCCAGAAAACTTAAGTTCGTGTAAGAATAGAGTATTTTTCAGTGTGAGAATCCTGTGTGAAGCTTCTTTGGCAGTTCTCATTTGGTCGCTCCAAATACTGCTCCATAGTTAGGTCATCGATATTATTTTCATTGATGACTTCTAATTCTGTGTCAGACTGGTCTGATTCGTAAAATGAGAAGATGTTATGAATAGGAACCGGAGAGTAAACTTTTCTTGCCCGAAATTGCTTCTCCGGGTCGTCGAATGGGGTGGCCAGAAAAGGCCTCGAGCTGCGAGTCTTGTATCCTGACATTTAAGTAAGAAAATTAAAAAAAAATAGACTTGATACGAAATCCTAAAATATCTCCCCGGCAGCGGCGCCAAAAACTTGATGCAAGTTTTACTGACTAGGTTTTAATATTTATAAAGTCTCGTTATACCTATGGTCTACCCTAATGCACTAACGGGCAGTGTACCCGGTCGTGTGTAGTGTAGTAATCGTTAAAGCCGAGGTCGTCCCAAGAGTTATGTGTGTTGGATTATTACTAAGTCTAGGTGTCACAGATTAATAAAGGTTTCGATAGGGATTTAATTAACTAAACTACGAAAGCAGAATAAAAGCAGATAAATGGTAAAGGGAAAATCAATAGAGGAGAGTGGTGCTAACCTAGTTAATCATCCTAGCTAGTAATGTCTACGTCTACTTACTTCCAATTACTTCAGGTGGGGTCAAAGTCGAGAGGACAACATTTGGTCAATTCGCCCTAACCTATCAGCAAAGATGCCACCATAGGAGAAGTCAGGTGTCCCCTCATAAGTCCTGTTGTTCCTGGTCCCCTAAGCCAAGTAATTAAGTACCGCTACATGCTAGATTTATAATAGTGAGTGCCCAGCCATTAGGAACTTAGACCTTCACCCCCTAATTCTTAAGTTCATCCAAACGATAGGTGATCAGTTGGTCAAATCGCACAAGTAGAAAGGGTCGTTAGTTGGTCATATCTTACCCTTCATGTCTCAGTCCGCTCACCTAGGGTCAGTTGGTCATATCTCTTAGGCAATTGGCCTCTACCGCCATTCAAAACTACCGAACCAAGGGTGGCTACCAATAAACTATGCATGCATACACTTAGAAATAATTGTACGGAAGTAAAGTAAACACAAACAAAACAATTAAGAAATCATAACTAGGCCAGCACCAAGAGGTGCTTAGCCGCTCATATTAATCATACAAACCAATTCAATATTCAAAGGTACGAAATACATGAATTGAAAGTAAAGAAAATATAAAATGCTAATGCTTATCATAGGGGAGTGATTTCTCCCTTGGAGACAGCTCCGTATGCGACTCTAGACCTGCCTTGAGCTTTTTCCCACGTTCTCTGCTTGTTGTGTATGGAATGGGATGATTACAAATGCTGGAATTCGTGGGGTATTTATAGGCCAGATCTGGGTTACGGCGTAACTAATATAAGAGTTACGCCGTAACCTTCTATTTCATCGTATTTTGCACTAGATCTGCTGGTTACGGCGTAATCTTATAAGTGGTTACGCCGTAGTCTTCAATAAACTTGGTTACGCCGTAGTTGAGGTAATAGTTATGGCGTAAGTATCAGCGGCGTCGAACCTCATTTGACCTAATATAGTTACGTCGTAGCCTTTGGGAAGAGTTACGCCGTAACCTTCTAATAAGTTGGTATTCTGAGTCACGCAATAGTTACGGCGTAATGTGAGAGATGAGTTAGCACGTAACTTCTTCAAAGTAGCATATTGTGATTATTCTTTAGATAATTCTCCAATTCCGCGTCTCTTTAGCTCCAATGCTCGTAATTTACTTGAAAGTGGAAAACAATGGAAAACAAGCGTAAATCCATATAAATGATATAAATTACAAGCATTATTGGGGGAAATTGACACTTAATATTCAAGACTATTTGATGTTATCAATCTGCTTCTTCGATGGTATAAGGTTCTCTGTCTTCGGGTATATGTGTATTCGGGGTCGTGAGCTCTATTCTAAGAGACTGACTACATCAATTCATCTACTTGGGGGAAGTGGTCTCTTGACAAGTTTTTGGTATGGATCGCTTCAGACTTCAGTGGAAAAGGAATTTGAGAAGATTATTTAAATGTGGGATGATACATTGATGTTCTTCTACCTTGATGATATAACCTCGAACGGAGAATCGATGATCGTTCTTAAAAGGAGCAGCAATATTCATGATAATGGTGTGCTTCTTTGTGCACCTGACTAAGGCAAGCTTGAAATAGAGCTTCGAATCTGCTCAACAAAAGGATTTTTGGTTTGGGGGAAAGCTACCAAAGTCTCACTTTCTGATGGTTCAATTTATTTCTTCAATGCAAGAGCCTCGGAAGCTTTGGTGGTGAATGTTTAAGAGATGACGATTTCTATCTTCTACAACCGGGCTGGACGATATCCTTATCTCGGTACCCGTATCATCATCTACTCTATCTTTAAATATTTTTCAAAAACCAAATACAAAAATATAAAACCAACAAAAAGAAAACGGAAAAATATAAAACCAACAAAAACCCATAAAAATCAGAAAATTTAAAAATACCAAAAATATGTTTTCTCAAGACAGGCCTTCTGGTATTGATAACATCTACGGTCTTAGAAATGTCATTCAATAATGGCACGGGATCATAGATGAAGTTTGATGCAGGTTTTACTGACCATGTCTTAATATTTATAGTGTCTCGCAATACCTATGGTCTACCCTAGTGCACAAACGGGCAGTGTACCCGGTCGTGTGTAGTGTAGTAAACGGTAAAGCCGAGGTCGTCCCAAGAGCTATGTGTGTTGGATTATTACTAAGTCTAGTGTCACAGAATATTAATTTTTTCGATAGGGATTTAATTAATTAAACTACTAATGCAGAATAAAGTAAATGAAAGCAGATAAATGGTAAAGGGAAATCAAAAGAGAGAAGTGGTGCTAACCTAGTTAATCATCCTAGCTAGTTATGTCTACGTCTACTTACTTCCAATTACTTCAGGTGGGGTCAAATTCGAGAGGACAGCATTTGGTCAATTCGCCCTAACCTATCAGCAAAGATGCCACCACAGGAGAAATCAGGCGCACCGTCATAAGTCCTGTTGTTCCTGGTCCCCTAAGCCAAGTCATTAAGTATCGCTACATGCTAGATTCATAATAGTGAGTGCCCGACCGTTAGGAACTTAGACACTACACCCTCAATTCTTAAGTTCATCCAAACGATAGGTGATCAGTTGGTCAAATTGCACAAGTAGAAAGGATCGTCAGTTGGTCATATCTTACCCTTCCTGTCTCTGTCCGCTCACCTAGGGTCAGTTGGTCATATCTCCTAGGCAATTGGCCTCTACCGCCATTCAAAACTATCGAACCAAGGGTGGCTACCAATGAACTATGCATGCATACACTTAGAAATAATTGTACGGAAGTAAAGGTAACGTAAACAAAACAATTAAGGAATCATAACTAGGCTAGCACCAAAAGGTGCTTAGCCGCTCATACTAATCATGCAAATCAATTCAATATTCAAAGGTACGAGATACATGAACTGAAAGTAAAAGATATATAAAACGCTAATGCTTATCGTAATGGAGTGACTTCTCCCTTGGAAACAGCTCTGTATGCTCCCCTAGACCTGCCTTGAGCTTTTTCCCACGTTCTCAGAGTGTTGTGTGTAGAATGGGATGATTAGAAATGCTGGAATTCGTGGGGTATTTATAGGCCAGATCTGGGTTACGACGTAACCAATATAGGAGTTATGCCGTAACCTTCTATTTTATCGTAAAAAGCACTAGATCTGCTGGTTACGGCGTAACCTAATGAATGGTTACGTCGTAGTCTTCAATAAACTCGGTTACATCGTAAGTGATGCAGCAGTTATGGCGTAAGTATCAGCGGTGTGGGACCTCTTTTGACCAAATGTAGTTACGTCATAACCTATGAGAGGAGTTACACCGTAACCTTCTGATAAGTTGGCATACTGAGTCACGCAATATTTACGGCGTAATGTGAGAGATGAGTTACGCCGTAACTTCTTCAAAATAGCATATTGTGATAAATCTTTAGATATGTTTCCATTTCCGCGTTTCTTTAGCTCCAATGCTCGTAATTTATCTGAAAGTGGAAAACAATGGAAAAAAGCGTAAATCCATATAAATGATATAAATAACGAGCATTATCGAGGGAAATTGACACTTAATATTCAGGACTATTTGATGTTATCAAATATCCCCCCACTTGAACTCTACTTGCCCTTAACTTGACCTTATTAGATAGATTCCTAAAAAGATATCTCCCATAACCTGGAAAATATGAGTTTACAAATCCCTTATGCTAGAATAAAACAAAGTCGAACACCTCACGAATGGGAACAAACACGCAAATCTCTCAACTATTCTAAGTGTCAATTTAGGAGGGACCACTCAATCGCACAGTCATAGCATGTATTCTATCATAAGCTTGGCGGTTACACAAATCTCCACCACTAGAGTTAAGGGCTAAACAATTCTCGAAGGCAATATGGGTAGACACGACAAAGGTTAAGGGGTGACTCATCATTACTAACATGTCACGGCGAAGTGGACAAAATCAATGATACATGACCAAATTCATGGCCAAGACACCAAAGATTGCTCGCTGCATCACCTAGACACGCTTCATGACTAAAAGGGTAGGATAAGACATGGGATATATAATTGGTGTAAAATAAAAACCAAGCAGGTAGTCTAAATCTATAACCAAGTCATCACCACTTACCGTCTGTCCAAAGTTCAAGCTTATATGTGATGTAAAGAAACCGGATCATGAAATGCAAGGTAGATGTGTCATTAGAGGACGTCGTGATGGGCACACTACCTTTTCTCCAACTGTTGGCATAACTACCAACTCCAATCTTCAAATGTGACCGAGGTGGCCTCCTCGATACTAAATCAATAACGCTCATACTACAATGCTTATAACATCGCACTTTACAATAGCATAATCATAACAACATTTTTTTTTCGAATCATTTTTTTTTCAACATAACAATCAATACTAACATAAAATCCCCCCACTTGAGATGGGAATACGAGGGGTCTTCAATGATCTTCAGAAATGTTGTCGATGAAAGCGTGATTTCCGAACCTTTCCACTCGAACCTTGAACTTAGGCAAATGATGACTTCACAATCACAAATAAAGACTACAGGGTAGGCTAAGGTGTATAGGTGTATCGAAACAATATATTGGGTGAACAAAATGAAAGGAATGGCTCAGAAGGGTGTATATAGGGGTATCTTGCACTAAAGATTAGTGCAACAAAAAGGGTTTCACATGGGGGTCAAAAAGTTGAGGTGACTAATCAATAGACTCACCATGGTAGGCTGTTTGGGTGATAATCCTATAATACTGCCTTCTAAAACTGAAAAGTCCAAATACATCGAGCTAACTCAACATACCTCGTCTATGGTCTCGAAATGATGCAAAGGCCAAGTTCTAAAGTTTACAAGCTACCGACGCACTCATAATTTGGTGGATTTGGGGTAAAATATTGGAAACGGATAAGACTAATCTCACCATATAATATCAAGGGTTGCATGTGCTCGGCTAAGGTCTAGTCTAGTTAGGTAAGGGAAAATATGTCAAAATTTTAAAAATGGCATAATTTTTCAAAATAAACTAGAAAATGAGGGCGAAATAAAGTTCAAGAGATAATTCTACTCCTGTCGCCCCACTTGAATTATACAAAGTCCCTTTTGTACTAGGCATTAAAATAAAGGTGAAGAGAAAGGTAGAATTAGAGCGAGAACTTCCCTGAAATTTGCTTCATAAAGAAGGAAGGCTCATGAAAAAAGAAACGTGCCTTCGTATAAGCGTCATGAACAAACTTTAATCCCTGAAATCACAATACCGACAAGCATAATTCTAAAAAGAAAAAATGAAAAACGAAAAACAAACATAACTCACTTTCGTAGGAATCACGGTTGCATTTAGCGAATGCAACAAGCCTTTTAAACTACTTGGTGTCCCAAGTGGACGAGTGAAGTCTCGTGAGGATTTACAGGGAACACACCCACAAAGTTCATTTAAAAACTAATACAAGGTTATTGTGTTTTAAAATGAAAAAAATTAAAGCAGAGGAAAGTTATCTCGTAACTCTTTTGAGGGAGTTACGCCGTAACTGGCAAAACCTGGAATGAGCTGTAAAGCGAGTAGTTATGGCGTAACCACTGAGATGGTATTACGCCGTAATAGGTAATGCGTCAAGAATTCTGCTGCTAAAATGTTGGTTATGGCGTAATCACAAAGATGAGTTACGCCGTAACTCTGTGCAGATCAGCAAACTGCAGCAGCAATTACTTCCTCGTTTACTGCAAAAATAGTTAGAAAACACAAAACCCAACAGAAATGGAAATAAAATAAAAGAAAGGGATAATTCGGGTTGTCTCCCGAAGGAGCACTTTTCTTTATTTACGAGTCTTTAAGTTAGACTCAGAGCCACGGGGCTACCAGTGCTTGCTGGTCATTTCGTGGACATGGCAATCTCCACGCTGGATCCAACTTACTAAATTCTCATCCCTTTTGTAGTCATTTCCCAATTCTAAACAGCCTAAGTAGAAACTTTTGATTTTCTGGTAGGGGTGATCAATGCCTTTTTCTTTGTCTTCCTTACTGATATCGAGTAAAGGTTGAGCTTTGCTCAACTATCTCTTGGTCTAATTTCTAAAATTCTTGATCGTTCTTGGCATTTTGAAAATAGTCTTGTCATCGTTAATCAACCATACTAACCCTTCTTTTTCATTTTTATCTAAACCCGACATTTCCTGAAAGGGCTTTGTAAGGTCACTAGTTTTACAACACAAGCACAATAGAAGAGATAGAGAAGAGAAGATCGGTTGAACCCTTATCCAAACACACGAAATAATGAGAGAAAGGTTAAAGCAAAGAGTGAAATAGAAAAGAGAACAACCAACCCTCAAGTGAGGGTTATACAAGAGTATTTATAGGAGGGAAGCTAGGGCAACACTCCTAGTTCCCTTCCTTTCTCCTATGGGCTTGGGCCTAAGCTCATGGGCCTTCTACATAAGCTTAAGGCTAATAACAAACATAAAGGCCATAATTAAGCTAACTATTACATATGAATCACTAACACTTGATTAAGGTTTAGGAGTGATTCCAACAGGCTTCCCTAAAACTTGAATCACTAACACTTGTTGGTGATGAATGAATATGAACGGTGAAGGCTTTGATGTAATAGTAGCTTTGTCGTCTTCTGACATTCTTTGACGTCATAATTATCTTTGTTCTTTGTTCTTTGTGATGAAAGTGATAGTATGTTGTAGTCTGCATCAAGTCTGCCTCAGGTCTGCTTCGCTGCTACAGTGTCTCCACGTCATTCTTCAACATGCTCACACGCTCTTTAACGTTGTATAACAGTACTGATGAAGTTCTTTAAGTCTTTAACTTTGTAGATTCTTTGAATTGACGAAGAATCATTCTGACTTTTGTGTTGCTTTTGGATAGAACTTCCATTAGTGATGATGTTGGCATGAGCATGTGAAGAATCTGCACGATCATTCCGCTCCAGAGCTTCCATAAGAAGGAAAACATGAAAACGGTTAGTAATAAGCGGATTCCAGCACTTACAAGTTTGAACTTCGAGAGAGTTAACAGCATAGTGTGAAAACACAACTCTAATTCTTACAAAGGCCATTCCTGAACTGGAGTCCCACAAGTGAGATATCGCGATGTACCGAAGTACATCTACAGTTCAGATGAGTCGCTGAGGTACACCGAAGCATCACCTCACGACTGTAGACCGTTTGAGACACACTAAGCGTAATCCACGGGGAGTTACCGAAGTGACCTGCTGTCAGGGCTGTTAGATGTTGACCCTGGTAGGAGTTTCCATTCAATCACTGAGGATCACAGTTGTGAGCCTCTCATAAATGTTCTCGACAGATTGCTAAGATCTGTGAAGGAGTCGATATCCACTGATGTTCTTATTGTTGAGTATCAAGTGATGAAATGTCAAGTGTACCTAAGAGATCTTTTGATGAATCTCGTGGCTCTAGACTCAATAGTGCGTTTTGATTTTCCTGAGCGGAGACTAGGGAGAGGGTCTCCTTCTTCAATACCAGCGATCTCTAAGAGAAAGCCAATAGTTTACGTAGGGTTCCCTGTGAGAATGAAACAAGCTTCTGTTGAGAGAAACTTGAGTGGTTAAGAAGGTTTAGTGCATGCGTCACTGGGTCCATGACGACTTTTAATCTTCAATACCGGCGTCATTAAGTGACAACCAGTAGCATATGAATTGAACCCGGTGTCTGCCCTATGTTGAATAATTTGGAGGGCTATTTCTTTTCACCCTTTTCTTTGCATTTCTTTTTAATTCTTCAACTCCTTCTTTCTCCGATTCTCATTTTCTCCTTTTTATAATCATACCTAAGGACTTCTAAGTACTAACTATTTGTGATGTCCTTGGGTAGATCCCTCCAGCTCTGGCGGATCATAAGACGGTTATTCCTAACCTTAGTCACCTTATAACTCCATGACTAACCTAAGTTGCCATAAAACCAATTTTCAAGAAAATCTCTCAAAGTGTTTGTGAATGAAAAACATGTTTGAACACTTCAAGAGTTTTAGATTTTCAGAAATACTCCCCCTCCACATGTGCTAAGGAGTTTTTACGGAAATCTGCACAGTGAGGAAAGAGCGCGCACTTTATGAATTGATCAACTCAAGATAGACAATCCCCCGCGAGACACGGTTACGTTACATAGTTAAAGAGTTACATTGTTAGTTTTTAGGTGACAACTAGCTCTAATAACTACCTTGAAGGTGTAGACAAACCTCGAAAGGTTGTCAAACACGTCAGATTTCATGTCTACCAAGAGTTTCTCGAATGGTACTTTCTACTCGGACAAGTCCTTTGCGAGACACGTTTACATTACTAGCGAACTAGCATGAAATTATTACCCGTCCTGGACAAGTCTTTTCGAGTTACTAACAGTTAAGTACCGTCAATTCGTTGGTTAAGTCTATAGCACAAAGATTCATTTGCATTAACACAACATATTTCTTATCACAAAATTTTCTCCCCCTCAAAAACGGCATATATAAATGTTATTTTTGAAAAGTTGAGAATAAATATGACCATTTCGAGTGTTGCGGGAAGATTACCACTATGAACAATTTGTGAACAAAGTTTTAATTCAAATACTCCCCCTCAACAAGTGATATAAACGGTTGAGGTTTTGAAAATCATATGGGGAAGTACTTGTTCTTTTGAGCAAAACCTTGAAAGATGAAAGGTTTGATAGGTTTTACTCAAAAATAAGAAGCTTTCGCTCCTTTTATAAGGATTGTGGTACTGAAGCGTACCACAGGGTCCTTTCTTGACAATTACGGGTTGTACACTGTTATGTGTGCAAAAGCCATTAGCAGATAATCAAACAAACAAAATCACAATCAAGAGAGTACCCAATGATTACAAACGATCAGCTACTTTCTGAGGACGTTGGAAAGTCATAATCGGAAAGTTTGGTCATCCTCCCACATAGCTCTCCAACCGTTGCATCTGATCTCGATGAATCAAACATTCATCAATCCTAGTGATAAATCAACGAACATCCTTGCGATCCTTTGAATTCCATCTCTTCGTCTGAATTATACCCAACTCAATGTCCTTCAATCGATATGCCAATCCATCTCGAACCATCTCCAGGGTGGCGTCATAGAACTTAGTGAGTTTCATCGAAAGCCATGAAGCAAGTATGATGATTTTCACTTTGGTAGACAAACCCAAACTTTTGTTTATGAATGATTTTGTACTGAGGTTCTTGATTGATTCCGATGAAGTGTAGAATTTAGGTAAGATTCGACCCCGAGGTGGAGAACTTCAACACGCTCTATGATTTGAAGCGTATGAAAACAAGGAGTGCAGTAATGTACTTGATCTAAATTTCGGTTGAGGTTCTAGGTTGGGCTCAGGTATGCCGTGTTCCTCACCACCAGTGTATGTAATGTGATCAACGGTTTTCTCCATTGGTGGTGTGGTTTCTGAATCCCTTGGTTGATCAGATGGTGGTGGTTGTGTAGCTGTTGTGTAGTGGTGATAACCTGCTTAACCATTTGTCGAATCATTGGATAGAGTTGCCTTCTTAACAGATTCTGTTGTTGACATAGGTGTTTCTTATGTTGATGGAGGTGATGATTGAGATGATGATTTGGGCTTGGTGGAAGTGTCAATAGATGGTTCAGAAGACTGTTGAGGTTTGTGTATTGGATTGTCAACTATGTAGTTGTCTGATCCCTTCTTAAACTTTTCCTCCTCAGCTCTAGCAGCTTCTTTTGCCTCTTTTCGAATCATTTCCTCTTCAGCCGCCAAATTATCATCATCAGGGACTCTTTCATCCTTATCATGATCGTAATCTCCTTCGTCATATATTTCGCCATCTTCACCATGCTTTTCTTCTTGCGGTTTTTTTAGTTGTTGTTGTGTTTGCTTCATTTTAACAGTAGTAGTGATAGTGACACCCTGATCCTTACCGGGTTGATTAACCGGATCGGATGGGGTAAGAGATGTTTGCAATGGATCTTCCATAAGTGGAGGACTACTGCTTGACCCTCCTGCCCTACCGGGTTGATTAACCGGAAAGGTTGAAGCATGGTATTCCATCCTTTTCTGCTTTAATGACTTATGAAATAGTATTTCCTCATCCATTGAATCATACTCATCATCAGGATGACTTTGTGAGTATGAATTTGTATGGATGTTGCAGAAGGATGTCCACAGCAATTCTGCAAGATGATTATGAGCATATGAAGTTGTTGAAGATGACATGGAGATTTTTCTTGCCAATTGTTTTGTCGTATCCAGCAGGGAATGTGTTTGCCTTCAAGAGCTCTGCTGGGGCATTGATGATTGCTTGATTTGCAGCCATTTTGTGATCTGAAAGACATTAGACAAAAAGACAGACATATGGAAACAAATTGTGTTTATTTTAGTCTGATTAATTATCTAATTCCTTGTTTGATGGCAACATGTTTATGTTAGTTACAAGTCCTAAGTCACATTATTCCAATTGATTGAAGTTGATGTGATAAGTTACGTGAACATGTTAACAAAGTCCAATTTTTCACTTAACACAATATTAACTTTTGTAAGCTTATACGAAACATTAGGTATTTTGTGACTTATGCGTAACATTTAACAAGTAACATATGCGTAATAGGCCAAAATGTAGTGAATAGTGGGTTATGAGTAACAAGGATCCTTATGCGTAAGAAAGGAGCTTATGCGTAGGAGTAAGCTAAAGCGTAAGACCAAGCTTATGCGTAAGAGTTTCTTACGCGTAAGACAAGTTCAAAGGCTTTAGGCTTACGCGTAGGAATAAGCAAGATGTTACGCGTAAAGTTTACTCGTAAGAGTAAAGCTTATGCGTAGCAAGCATTGTTTACGAATATCTTTCCAAGATATACTTAATCCATTGTAGACCCCTTATACGTAAGAGCTACGCGTAAGATTTCTCTTAGGCGTAACCTTTACGCATAAAGTATTCCTTAAGCTTAAAGGTTTGAACACCTAAAGATTCTGACATTACGAATAATTAACCTGTTAAATAAAAACATGAAAACTTGATTGCAGTTAACTCCAAACATCTTTTAGATCACAAAAAAAGCACAAGAACATATCAGATACACACAGAAAGACTTAGGCGTAAAATTACTCAAACCCTAAACCCTTAATCTACGTGTAAGGGATATAGCTACACAAATCAAACAAGAGTGTTTCTGGAGTGTCCTAGATGTCATATGAGTGCAATGGAACAAGATTTAACACATTTCCACCACAGAATCAGAAGATTCATGGGAGATGAACCCTAAAACCTAAAACTTAAATTCTTACAGTTTAGATGTTTCTGGGCTAATTTAAAGGTTCAAATCATGCATATATACTTATTCTAACACATTCTTGACTACCTAATAACATATCACAGAATAGAAACGCCCTAGATGAGTGCAAGAACCCTAGAATTCAACTTAATGAAATTTAAGATTCAGGATGGTATTGGACGATTGAAACAAGTTTAATAGACACTAAGAAAGGTTTTAACACAACTCATTTCAATCCAAACACTTTTATGCATAACCACCCAATTCGTTCGAGTGAACAGTTTTCCAAAATCAGTTTAAAGAGTTTTAACCGTTGGATTTGAAAGAATTTTAGAAATCCTTGTTTATCATCTTGATTAAATCAGTTTAGAACTTATAGATTATGAAAAAACTTGAACGGATTTAGAAGATTTGATTTGGGCCATTTGATCTTGGTTGTTTTTAGGGGTAAATGATTTTGTTAACATTAATTTGCCAAGTTGACACATTCAGTCCCTCAACCTTAAAGAGGTTCCAACCAAGATCCTTTAACTTCCGTTTAGGTTAGACAGAACACATGTAAGGCAAGTAGCTTAACGATACTCCCCCTCGACTTTTGAAATACTGAATTTTGAAAAAACATTTGAGTCCGAGGAGAGTATTTGACAAGAAACGTGTCCACCATTTTATAAGAAACAACATATTTTAGGTAACATGCAAGTACAAGGTTTTATGAAACAGCAAAATATTTACTTTCTCCCCCTCAACACTTGTTCGGGAAAATAATGAAAGGTTTGATAGAACAACATGTTGACTGAAGATTTGTACTTGCCATGTTAAAAGAAATATAGATAGAAGAATATTTTTGTTGTTTTATCAGATTTTATAATTTTGTATTTTGTTTTTGAAATATATATACAAAAGAGAGTTTGGTGTTTGACTGGTTTTGAAGACTGTTTTAATAGTTCATCCAATTCCTCTTGAGTCAAACACCGCATACCAATCCGGTGGACCAACTCATTAAACCTAGCGGGAGGCAAGGCTTTGGTGAGTAGTTCTGCCAATTGGTATTCTGTACCCACGAAGTATAATTCAACTGTACCCTGTTCCACGTGGTCCTTGATGAAATGATAATGAAGATCGATGTGCTTTGATTTCGAATGCTGAACTGAGTTGCACGAGATCGCAATAGCACTCCGATTGTCGCAGTACATCGGGATTCTGTCAAATACGTAACCATAGTCTTTGAGTTGTGTTCTCATCCAGATGACTTGAGCACAACACGCTAACATGGCTACATATTCTGCTTCGGTTGATGACAGCGATGTACAATCCTGCTTCTTCGATTGCCAGGACACCAGTTTATCACCAAGAAATTGTAGTGCTCCTGAAGTACTTTTCCGTGAATCTAAGCATCCTGTGTGGTCAGCGTCTGAAAAAGCTATTAGTTCAAAACCAGAATCCTTCGGATACCAGATCCCCAAGTTAATGGTTCCCTTGATGTATCGGAGGATTCTTTTAGCCTCAGAGAGGTGGGTTTCAGTTGGTCGCGACTGATAACGGGAGCAGAGATAAACGGCAAAGACAATATCAGGTCTGCTAGCTGTTAGATACATGAGAGACCCAATAATACTACGGTATTTTGGGGGGTCGACAAGTTTCCCATGTAAATCAGCGTCTAGCTTCTTGGTATGAGTCATTGGTGTGGCATAAGTGTCACAGGTTTTCATTCCAAATTTGTTTAACAATTCAAGGGCATATTTGGACTGACTCAAGAAAATACCACGGGGTGATTGATGAACTTGCAGTCCTAGAAAGAACGTAAGTTCACCCATCATGGACATTTCAAAAAATTTCTTCATTAGTTTTGCAAAAGCGATTGAGTACTTTTTATGTGTAGACCCAAAAATGATGTCATCCACGTAAATTTGAACAATTAAGATATGTGCCCCGTGATATTGTATAAAAAGAGTAGGGTCAACCGAACCTTTGGTGAAATTATTAGCAATGAGGAAAGATGATAGCTTATCGTACCATACCCGAGGAGCTTGTTTGAGACCATAAAGAGCTTTGTTCAGTTTGTAGACATGGTTCGGGAACTCGGGATCAACGAATCCTTCTGGTTGGCTGACATAAACCGTTTCTTTCAGTTGTCCGTTGAGAAACGCAGTTTTGACATCCATCTGAAAGACCGTCATATTATATGAGCCGCGAAAGCGAGAAATATCCGAACAGCCTCAAGACGAGCAACCGGAGCAAAAGATTCTTCAAAGTCTATTCCCTCTTCCTGACGATAACCCTTAGCCACTAGACGTGACTTGTTTTGGATTACGTTCCCTTCAGCATCCAATTTGTTTTTCCAAATCCATTTGAGACCAATGACGTAGACCCCTGTTGGTCTTTCAACCAGTTCCCATACTTCAAGACATTTGAATTGGTTGAGTTCTTCTTGCATGGATTCAATCCAGTTGTCTTTTGTCATTGCGTCTTTAATGTTTTTAGGCTCAGATTGGCAGACAGTGAGTGCATAAATGCAATGTTCACCATCTGTGTGAAGACGTTGTCTCGTAACGACTGGTTGATTCGGGTTGCCAATAATATTTGCCATAGGATGGTCTTTTGTCCATCGATGTGTAGAGGGTTGATGTTGGTATACATTGTGCAGATTCTGAGGATTCAAATGGTTTGTTGATGATTCCGCGACATCAGGTGCAGCAGTGTCATTAGAAAACGGGTTAAAGAACGCATTTGGATCAAAATCTGCAGGTGGGGGTACTTCATTAAGAATATCATCAGCCGGTTCATCATTGTTGGAAGCGGTTTGTTCAACTGTTGTGGTGGAGTCAACTGGCGGTGCTTCTTCAACAATAGTTGTTGTAGCAGGTGTATCAGGTATAAGAGTAGTATCAGGTTGAGCAGCGGAAAAGCGGATACACCTGGAGCACGTTCATCAATATCGTCACTGAACAGCGGAGCAAAGAGTCTTTCCATTTGTTGACGAGTAAGCTGAGGGCTTTGTTCAGCTGATGATGGGGTTTGGGGAAAGTTTAAGCGGTTGTGACCGGGTTCCAAGCTGTTATACTCAGAAGCCATTGTGAAGAAGTTTCAGAATCAGCTTCCCCCCAAACTGACAACTGTCTTTAGCAGATTTGAAACTTTGATGAAGTCTACATTTCCTCTAACTTTTGAAAGTTTCAGTATGCAGCAGAATTTGTAGATAAGCAGTAAACCACACAAAGAAAATCTGACTTATTGTGGAAGATCCGTTCGAGGGTAACATGCCAGAAATCAACAAGATCTTCTCACGTATGTAGACGCATCACACCAAACAAACCACGAAAGACGAAATGAAACGACTTTCCCCTGAATGTTGTGGTCTTTCGGAATATTTATCACCTGTGAATATGCAAGAATTCGATACCAAGACCGTGTGTGAGGCATCATAACATCATATTTGGGTAACTTCACACAAGATCACCCATGAAATTGAGACAATAATTCCAAAGTATGACGTTTGAGCCACATATCGTCTTATTTCTTCCCCCTAATTGAAGAAATTCAAGAAGGCATTGGGTTTTCGCAAAGAAGCAAGTGGAAGAACAAGGAAGCAATGATCACCTACACACTCTCTCCCCCTCGATGTTTTCAATGATTCAGAATCATACACCACGTATGTTGATGATGAATTGAAGACAGCGAAACCATGTATAAGGAGACAGCGAAACCATGTATGTCCAATTGATCGAACAAGTGTGAAGTACCAAAAATATTTCGAGAGAGTCAACTGCTGATAAAAACTTCTCTGTTTATAATGTTTATCATCAGTTGTATCATTGTTGTTGGAAGCAGTTTGATCTTCTGTTATAGAAGATTCGGTTGTTGTTGTTGTAGATTCAGGTGTATCAGAAATTAGAGTATTATCGGTTGTGCAGCGGAAACATTCGATACATCTGAAGCACGACTTTTGGCAGAATCTTTAATCATAGGAGCAAGCAATATTTCCAATTCATGACGATTAAGTACAATGGTGGAACAGCTGATGGATCATGATATTTTTGACGGTGAGAAACGGGTCCTACGCTGTTTTGCAGTAGGAGCCATAGCTGTTGTACCTGCATAGAAAAATAGAAGGGGGGCAAGGAAGAGAAAAACATGGATCCCCAAGTGTAACTGGGTTCCAGATGTTAGAATCATAAAGATGTAGTGTCAATTATCTTCTTGACACCTGAACATGCTAATTTGATGATTTCCTTTCCTGCCTCAGGGATGGATGTTGTTGGTATCCCACTTGTTTTGGTGCAACTACTTAGTATCTTGCCTGTAGGAATCCACCTAAGACTAACAGTTTTGAAAATCCTACCCGTTGGTATCCATCTAAGGTTAGATCTAGGGGATGTTGAAACTTCTTTTGGGAAGAGTCTGCGTCCTATATGGATCCACCTATTAGGTTTCTGACAGTTTACATTTAGATCAACGGGTTTATTTCTAACTGTTTGTTGAGTTAACTTAGGTTTTGGTTTGCTACTACAGGTAGTGTTCAGTAATACACTCGAAGGTGATACACTAGGTCGTGAACCTAAGATTCCATCCTTTTGAAGAACTGCCCTTTTCCTAGCCTTTTCTAGATCATAGTTCTTGTATGCGTCATTTGAATCATATGAATTTTTAATTTTAATGCTCGGTTTAGACACAGTGTTCGAACTAATCCTATATTTGCCAGGAGCAGCCACATGTAAAGGTTTAACAGAAACATGTTTAACAGAAACATGTTTAACAGAAACATGTTTAACAGAAACATGTTTAACATAAACAGAAGCATTATTCTTAGGCCAGGAATGTGGAGTGACTGGTTTTATCAAATGATTATTCTCAACAACTTGGGAGGGAAACCGTGGTTTTGAAGATTTTGAACGTTCAGATTTAAATGCAGTTGGTTGTCTAACTACTGATTGTTTTCTGAAAGGTTGTAGAGACGATTTCCCCAAGATTGTTGGTTTTGCAAAATTAGTATCCACACTCTTGTCAGTTAATCTTCTCAGTTTGTTTTGTAAAGCAACATGTGCAAGCCCCTTTGCTTGAATTTGAGCCTTTAAATGCTCATTTTCTTTTACTAATGTATCCACACGATTACTTTGTTCATTTGAATACTGACCATTGTGTTCTGAAGAAAAAGATTTGTTTTGTAGTTTAAGTTCAAGAGAGATGCAATGTGCCTCTAGTTTTGAAAAATCTTTATGAAACTGAGCAATGGTCTTTTTGAGAAGAATGATTTCAGATTCAAGAGTTTGATTTGACGTTTCAGTTGAATTGTTTACAATTAAGGGCTCAGACATGAGATAGTTGTCTGGACATTGTGCAACACACTGGTCAACCTCTCCTTTATTACTAAATTCAGGTTGCTCAGTATGTTGTGTCGCATTTGCAGTCATAATATGATCAACAGATTGTACCTCGACCATCTGTTATGTGTCAGTGTCATAGGTGGGTAAGATATCTTCCTCAACCATTTGTTCTTCGTCACAGTTGGGCTCGGTGTCGTAGTTAAGTATGATATCTTCTCCAGATCTGTTGCTGTCATTCTGCTTTTCCAATGCTACAACCTCATTGTCCGCATTACCGACAGTTGCAGTAATCACAACATTCTCAACGTCCATTTAAGCATTCCTTTCATGTACATCAACTCTTTCACCTTGCACGACTGCAGGATATCGGGAATTTGATGATGTCTGACGCTTCAATGCCAGAGCCAGAGCCATGTATCCTTCTTTCAATGCCACAAATGGATCTTTATGATCAGAATCCATTTCACTCCCCTGCAGAAGAATCAAAGAGAAGAAAAGGTGCAAAGTCGATATAGCACACAAAAGGTCTATATAGTGAATTGCAATTTCCCTCCAAAAATAATTTTGAAAAATTTTGACTCTCAAAATTTAAAATTCACTATAAAATTCAATTCTAAGGTTGAAAGAAAAAATTTGAATTATTACAATTTTGACGCAAAATTTTACCCGAAAAATTTGAATTTGGGCCCAAAAATTTGAATTTTTGACCAAAATTTTCTCAGTTAAACCAAAATTTGAATCTCACGTAAAAATTGAACGTTTAATCTCCCCTAAAAATTAAATTTTACTCAAATTTTCCAGCCAAAAAATTTTGAATTTTTTTTTTTTTTTTTTTTTTTTTTTTTTTTTTGAGTAACTTGTGTTGATGGATCTTTGTAGTCGAATGAACCTTTGTTGATGAAGTATCCTTAGGCGTAGAAATCACAATAGGCAAGTAGCACTTATGCGTAAAAAACACCAAAGTTACGCGTAACAGCAAGAGTTACGTTAGATTTAGCTTACGCGTAAGCAGGGAAAAAACACTAAAGTTATGCGTAAAACAAGAAGTTAGGCGTAGGATTACCTTATGCGTAAGACTAAGCTTAAGCGTAAGATAAATCTTATGCGTAGGATTTTCTACGCGTAAGCTTTATGCTTATGCGTAATTTTAGGGTTTTGCCCAAATGATCTTTTACACTATCACAGTGCAAAAGATATCCAAAGTCGACGTATTTTCAGGCTTATCCAAGCAAGAAAACACGGAGTAAACCACGAAACTGAAGATCAAACCACGGATAAAGTTACGCGTAGAACTAGGGTTTTGATATGCGTAGCTTTACTCGTAAAAAATGATTTTGCCCAAAGATGTTTCTAAACCAGATTTTTGTGATGAGATAGCTTCAATATCATCAAAATAACACAAAAGTGTGAAACTTGATGAATCAAAACTTCTAAAACAGTTACGCGTAGGATGAAACCCTCGTACAAAAACAAGCTTAAAAACGATGATCCACGCGTAAAGGTTGAAACTTTTTACCAAAAACAGTTATTTTAACACCTTAAAACACTGAAAGTTCAAGAATCTTGGATTCAAACGTGTAAAAAATGTGTTTTTAAGCGAACCAAAGTATCAAACACGATACGTACGTTCTACGCGTAAGACCAAAACTTCACAAAAACAACAAACACGATTCACCCAACTATTTGGCGATTGATACCACTGTAAGGTCACTAGTTTTACAACACAAGCACAATAGAAAGAGATAGAGAAGAGAAGATCGGTTGAACCCTTATCCAAACACACGAAATAATGAGAGAAAGGTTAAAGCAAAGAGTGAAATAGAAAAGAGAACAACCAACCCTCAAGTGAGGGTTATACAAGAGTATTTATAGGAGGGAATCTAGGGCAACACTCCTAGTTCCCTTCCTTTCTCCTATGGGCTTGGGCCTAAGCTCATGGGCCTTCTACATAAGCTTAAGGCTAATAACAAACATAAAGGCCATAATTAAGCTAACTATTACATATGAATCACTAACACTTGATTAAGGTTTAGGAGTGATTCCAACAGGCTTCCCTAAAATTACTCCCGTAAGACCATCCTCCACAAATTCACTTACGTCGTCTAGAACCATAAAGTCTACCAAAAATGAATGAGTTCCAACGAAGACATGGATGTTAGTTGCAAATCCAAGAAAATTATTCCCCTTATATTCTAAATCTTTCTTCATAACTTGGTTGTAGAATTCTTTTGACATGATGTTGACTGGGGAAGTAGTGTCAATAAATGGGTGGAAGTCGATGAACCTAATTTTGCATGAGATCTTAAATGGTTCCCCAATCAGTTATGCGCTTTTGGTGGAACCTGATATAATTAAGCCCTGGATACAGCAGTTTTGGAATACTGCAAGGATGCATATGGAGAATCATGAATCCTATATTCAAGCCAAAGTTGCTGGAAGGCTTTTCATGATTACTGAAGCATCAATTCGTGAAGATTTATTGTTTGATGATGCAGAAGGAGCTATTCGGTTTGATAAAAAGCTTCTTTGGGATACACTGAGAGATATTGGATATGAAGGGTCTTTGGCTGACACAACAACATTCAAGAAACCCTTGTTTAGTCCACATTGGAAGTATTTGGTACATGTTCTTCTTCATTGTATCAGCTCTAAAAGTACTTCTTGGGAGCAATTTGGTTCAAACATTGCATCTGCACTAGTAGGATTGGCTACAAATTGTATGTTCAACTTTTCAAGGCTAATCTTAGATGGAATGCTCTCACACATCTCTCATGGATCAAGATGGTTAATGTATCCGAGATTTATTCAAGTCTTCTTGAATAAACAACTTTCAGATGTACCTAAGCCTACAAGTCTTTTACCTGTTGTGGTACAACCAGCAAAGATTTTTACATTTATGGCTAGGAAGAATGATTTATTCACTGGAAGGAACACTCCACTGACTGCTTCAATGATGAAGATTGTTCAAGCTATTAGAGATGAGGTTGATGCTAGTGATGAAGGACAAGGTACTGTGTAAGATATAGGATTTCAGAAACACACTAAACCATAATCACAAGAGGCGTTCAAGTAGTTTAGAGAGAGAAATTTTTAGAGAGAGAAAGGGAAGAGAGTTGGGAACTATGTGAAACAAAGAAAAAATGGTATTGAAGCTCCAACCCTCTACCTTGGGAGGTAGAGAGTATTTATAGTTTCTTACAAACAAACGCCACCTACGGGCTGTGGATCAGGCATACAGTGGGTAAAGACCCGTCCGTCCTCCACGGTGTTACATAACAAACTACTTAATAATATAACTTGACTATGACTACGAGCTTTCTAACGAATACATATACTTGAGGTGACCGACTCTTTAACGACTGAATTTTCTAATTCCTAACAATCTCCCCCTAAGGGAGGTCACCTCAATTTACAATGAATACAAACAGATATTACATTAGATTTTTCTAGGATTCTTGATTAAGTCATTTGCTCAGTAGCTTGTAGTCTTTGATTCTTCATGTTTTGCATGTTTGGATAATTCAAGTGGAGATCTTTAACTGATCCACGTGATGATGAGTTTTGAGCCAGCATTGAGATCATCAACTAACATAAATCTTTGACTCTTCCATTGTGGTGTTGGTATTATGTGATGTTGTGACATTTGGACCGGCATGCTCACATTCTGGATCATGATGTATTCTTATCAGAGTAGCGGAAGCTTTTACTGGTTCATGATATTTGCAGCAGCTCAGCAGAAGCATGGAGTGAAAGTATCAGAGTCGTTGAAGCACTTATCATGATTTCTTTAGAGATGAATGTGTAGTGTGAGCATGCGGCTATGGATTGACCGCTTCATTCTGATCAGCTACAAACATCGAGCGTACCTGCATACAACAGTTAGTAATATAGTGCACGAGAGTGTCTTTGATCACTTTCGTTGAATTGAGGTACACGGCCCACGGTTCCCCGTTGATCAGTACATGTACTGCCTGTGATCAGGTATAATTCTGAAGAATTTCCTTGACAGGGTTTCGCAGCTGCTCTAGCTGTTCTCAAACCGGAACATCTCAAAGAGACAACACGGAGTGAGTGAACCAGCAAATTAAGATTCACTGATTGATAAAAAGAGATTTGATAAAGAATCATGTATTGCTCAATAGAAATTGTTTCTCCAATACAACGAAGGTTTTAATGAAAATCAATTATCAATCATAAACACCTTTTATTTTGAAATATTTGTACACAGTCGATGTGCTAAAGAAAAGAGTTTTTAAGCACAACGACCGGTTTTTCAAAGGTATCCGTCAATCCATATCCTGAACCAGGATTGATTCAAAAGATTGAATCGCCCCATTGTTTCTGTTCAGTTGTCACATGGTTGATCTATTGAATAGATCTCACATGCCACCTACCAGGAGCTTGTTTCATGTTGGCTCCAGAAGGCTTTCCATCTTCATTGTGAATATGTTTACATATTACTCGGATGTTCTAGCAATACCACAAGGATAATGCGTAGGACTCAAGAAATAATCTCTCTTTCCACATTGTGTGAAACAGAGAGTCTTCATTGAAAGTGTCCTAATGAGATTTATTGATGATCTCGTGGCTCTAGACTCAATTAGTGCATATTTTATTCCTATGCCGGAGACTAGGGAGAGGGTATCCTTTTTCAATATCAACAAACTCTAAGAGAAAGTTGATAGATAATGTCGGTTCCCCGTGAGAATGAAACAAGTCCTTTTAAGAGGAACTTTAGTGGTTTGGGAAGTTGTAGTGCAGTGCGTCACTGGGTCCATGACGTCTTGTCTTCCATACCAGTGTTACCTTAGTAACCACCAGTAGCATATGAATTGAACCCGGTATCTGCCCTAAGGTTGAAAAATTGGAGGGCTATTTGTTTTCACCCTTTTCTCATTCAATTCTTTTTCATTCTTCAACCCCTTCAGTGCTTACCGAGACTTCATAACTAGAACCTTGTTGCGTTTATTCCAGTACTAGCTCAATCTCAGTCCGCACTCTTCCCATATCTCACTTTTCTCCCTTTTTTTTCACTATACCTAAGGACTTCTACACTATCTAGTGGATTGTCCCTGGGTAGATCCCTCTGGTTCTAGCAGATCATGGGAACAAAAACCTAACCTTATCGTCCTTATATCACCGTTGGAACCAATTGAAACCCATTTGAACATCAATCCAGATACTTGTGATATATTATCAAAGCATTTTGTACCTGAATTGTTATTGATATTCTTAGAAAAAAAGAGCTCCCCCTCAACATGTGCCTCATGTATTTGAAATCGTTTTAGCACACGGAGGCAAGAGGAAGAATTAACTTCTTTGATTACCATTTTCTAGAAGATATCAACATCACTTCCCTGATTAAATCAAGTGGATAAAGCATATTGGGGAAGGATGAGGTTTTCAAAAGTTTGCTCCCCCTCAATATGTCCATAGATATTTGAAAATGTTTTGCACATATTAGGAAAAGACTTCACATTGAAATAAATTGATCACATTTCAAATCTTTGTGGTTTCAGATAGATGCTCCCCCTCAACATGTGCATGGAAAATTTGAAATCATTTGGCACATGTGGGAAGGAGAGCTTGTACATCCTTATAAAACCATTTACCGAATTATCAGTTTTAATCCAATTTAAATCACAAATTCTCCCCCGATCACAATTATCAAATCATTTGAGATTTGTGATCTCTGTAGATTTAAATTGATTTTGAAAGCTTTTTAAGGAGAATTGTGACTTGATTATGAAAACGTTTTAACTGATAAGGATCGGATTTTGAGACTTTAAACTCCATTGATTAAACATGCATGATTGTCTTTTGAAAACATAACATTAGAAAAGGTTTTGAATCAACTGTATAAAACATTATTCCTTTTGATTTTTTGAACAATAAACCTTGCTCATTAACGAATCAATTGTTTGAAAAATGACCTTTCAAAAAATAACCTTTTTAATTCGAATAAAATCATTCTCCTCCTCAATCAATGACACAAGTTATTGATTGAGAGATAGAGATTTTGACAGATGATAAGCACAAATGATTTGCACGATTAGTAGAGTACGAGGTATTTTCAAAGCAATTTAGTTTTCATTAGATGGCAAATATTTTTAGAAGAATCATTAGACGGAAAAATATTTGGAAAGATAAGCATTTGTCTTTTAGATGACAAACCTTTGTTTTAAGAATCAGAGCATGAGATTTGAAAAATAAGATAAAGCATGGCTCTGTTCTTTACTTTTAAAACGGATTACTGCCTGAAATGATAATAAACCACCATTTTTCTACGCCTCATTTTTTTTTTTTTTTTTTTTTTACAAAAACTATGTGCATTTGAAGAACATCTAAAAACCCGTGACATTCTTTGAATGTCAACACAAGGTCCGTAGATGATATCGAATATAAAAAAAACAACATAACAATAGATTTTTGGAAATTTTCAAAGTTTTTCAGATTTTTATGGATTTTATAGAATTTTATATTTTTATATTTTCTTTTTGAGGGTTTTTCAAGTTTTGTATTATGGTTTTTGAATAAGTATATACAGGGGATAGATGAATAAAGACCTTTAGTCCTCGTCTTCCTCTTGAAGACGCTTGAGTGTTTCCGGTTGTAAACTCTTTAGACCAAGACATGGAAGGATAAACTCAAAACGTTCTCTAGGAAGAGCTTTGGTGAAGATGTCTGCTAATTGGTATTTAGTCCTCACAAAGTAAAGTTCCACCACACCATTTTCAACTTGTTCCCTGATGAAATGATGTCAAATGTCGATGTGCTTTGCTCTTGAGTGTTGTACGTTATTGCATGAGAGATCAATAGCACTTTTATTATCACAGTACAGGGGAATTTTGTTGAATTCAAAGCCATAGTCAGATAATTGGGATCTCATCCATAGGATTTGATCACAACACGATGACATGGCTATGTATTCAGCCTCTGTAGAGGAAATAGAAGTACTCATTTGCTTCTTTGAAGACCAGCTCACAAGCTTATCACCCAAAAACTGAGCACCTCCAGACGTACTTCGACGAGTATCTTGACATCCTGCATGATCAGCATCTGCATAGGCTGTTAGTGACATACCGGTGTCCTTCGGGTACCAAAGTCCCATATTGATGGTTCCTTGTAGATACCGAAAGACCCGTTTAACCGCTTCAAGGTGCTTTTTAGTAGGCTTAGCCTGGTATCTAGCACACATGCAAACAGCGAACAAGATGTCTGGTCTACTAGCTGTGAGGTACATCAGGGATCTAATCATACTACGATATTTCGTTTGGTCTACCATGATCCCTGAGTGGTCCTCATCTAGTTTAGTACGTTCAATCATGGGAGTGTCAACAGGGTCACTAGAATCAAATCCAAATTTCTTTAAAATCTCATTTGCATATTTAGATTGATTTATAAAAATGCCTCCAGGACTTTGTGAAATTTGTAATCCCAAGAAAAATGACATTTGTCCCATCATTGACATTTGAAATTTAGAACCCATTTCATTTGAAAAATGGTCACACTCATTGGGGTCACTCGAGGCAAAGATGATATCATCAACATAAATTTGAACGTGAATTAAATGTTTGCCTGACTTCCTGGTGAACAATGTAGGATCAACTGCTCCTTTGTTGAATCCAGTAGATAGAAGAAACTTTGATAGCGTATCATACCATGCCCTTGGAGCTTGCTTTAAACCGTAAAGAGCCTTCTTCAAACGATAAACGTGAGTAGGATGCTCTGGATTCACAAAGCCTTCAGGTTGGCTGACTTAGAAGACTTCTTTAAGATCGCCATTAAGAAACGCCGTCTTTACATCCATCTTGTCGGTATCCTTTAGCCACCAATCGAGCCAAGAAGATTCGGATTGCAGCATTAGCCAAGAAGATTCGGATTGCCTCGATACGAGCAACAGGAGCAAATGATTCTACAAAGTCAATACCCTTTAGCCACCAATCGAGCCTTGTTCTTCAGGACATCACCATGCTCATCAAGTTTCACTTTGAAGATCCATTTTAGAGCAATGATCATAGAACAATCTGGAGCAGGTACTAATTCCCATACATCAAGTCGATCAAACTCATGAATTTCTTCTTGCATGGCATTGAACCAACTGTCTTCATTCATGGCGGTTTTAACATCTTTTGGTTCGATCTTAGAGAGTACGGAGTTGAAGAAGCACCATAAGGCATCGGTTGCAAGTTGTTTCCGTGTGGATACAGGACGAGAGGGATTTCCAATGATGTTGTCCAATGGATGATCATGAGTCCATTTTCTGAGGTGTTCATGTGGCTGTTGTTGAGGGACTGAAGTAGCAGAGTCGATGTCTCCTGAAGAAGATGGTTCTGATGATGATTCAGGAGCAAATATGTTTTCAAATGGAGCATCTTCAGGAGTAGCAAAGGTATTAACTTCATCATTGATGCCAGAAACATTTCCATGATGTACACTCGATAATTGATGATTTGTTGATGAGACAGAGTGATCAGCAGCAGGCGCTTCTTGACTTAATGATATTGAGACTGAAGGGTTGACTTCATTCACAAGGATAGGAGTAGCCTCTGTTGGTGGATTAGACATTTCATCAGCATTTGGTTCATAGTGTTCATCAAACATTGGATCGAACAATTTCCTTAAATCATCTTCTGATGGAGGTACATATGGAGCTGCTGGAGAGGGATTTGGTACAAGGGATGAACCAATGGGACTGTTTTGAAGTGCGTGTCCAGAACTGGATTGTCCAGGAGCCATTGGACCGGTCAGCTCATCAAACGTAACGTGAATTGTTTCCATGATATTTCGGGTTCTTTTGTTGTAGATTCGGTATCCCTTTTTGTTTGGTGCATATCCTACAAATACTCTAATGTCCACTTTAGCTTTAAGTTTGCCTAAGTCTTGGCCCTCATTAGTTGGATAACACAATGCACCAAACACACGAAGGAATGAGAGATTAGGTTTTCTGTTGTGGATAAGTTCATATGGAGTTTTTCCATGAACAGTGTGAATCAGGGATCGATTTTGTGTGTAGCATGCAGTGGCAATGGCTTCAGCCCAGAGAAACATTAGAACCTTTGAGTAAATCAGCATTGTTCTTGCGGCTTCCACAAGAGTTCGATTTCGTCTTTCAACTACACCGTTCTGTTGAGGAGTTTGTGGAACACTTCTTTGATGACTGATTCCAACATTTTCATAAAACTCACTAAGTTGTTTGTTAACAAACTCAGTTCCATTGTTTGTTCGGATGATTCTGACAGTTTTGTTAAGTCGAACCTGCAGCTGTTTGATGAGTTTGATGATGATATCTGGAGTTTCATCCTTTGTCCTTAAGAACTTGACCCAGGTGAATCTAGAGTAATCATCAACCACAACTAACACATATTTATTCCCAAAGATATTCTGCACTCTCATGGGTCCACATAAATCCATGTGAATTGTATGAAGAACTTCTGTAATTGAGTTTGTAGGTTTGGGTTTATGGGCATACTTCTTGCTTTTTCCCAATTGGCAAGCTGAACAAAGATGATCCTTTTCATACTTAAGTCTAGGTAAACCTACAACTAAGTCCTTTCTGGAGAGATCATTGATGGTGTCGAAGTTCAAGTGATTGAGACGACGATGCCATAACCATGACTTTGTTTTCGAAGCCTTTGACAACAAGAAAATTGGAGAAGACTTCATCATATCTTCGATAGAGATGGTGTATAGATTTGAACCACGTGTTCCTCTTAAAAGTTCCTTACCATCAAGTTCTCTAACGAAACAAGTATGTTTTCTGAAGGCCACTTCTAGATCAGAGTCACAGAATTGACCGACAGAAAATAAGTTATGACCAAGACCTTCTACGTAATATACCCTGGAGATAACACTATCACCGACAACATAATCTCCATAACCCATAATTGCACCGAAATGATCGTTCCCGAATCTAACAGTCCCGATGAATTTACTCATGAAGTTCATGAGCCGCGACCGGTCTCCAGTCATATGCTTGGAACAGCCTGAGTCCAGGTACCACAGAACGATTTGAATGATCTGCAGTTGAACACAGACAAGAATGGATAACTGGATAATTGGGAACCCCATGCAATAATGGGTTCCACTTGGTTATTAACATTGATTGGAACACCCATATCAGAAATAGAAGCATTCATATCAGAAATAGAAGCAATGGAATCATTAGGAATAGATGCAGTGCTGGTGTCCGTATTTGACCTATTCAAAGTATGCTCACTTCTTAAAGGAATAGTTCTACCAGTAGGCATCCACTTTCTAGTGGGCATTGTCTTAACAGATTGAGGACAGAACTGATTCATCTTATGACCAAAAGGTATCCATTGATAACCTATCTTACTAAATGTTCTTCCTGTGGGTTTCCACTGTTTTCTAACTTTCTTTTGTCTTTTCCTTTTAGCCTTCTTAGCATGTGTTAGGATCCAAATATTATTGTGTTGATGATTCGGGTGGTCTTGGGAGATCAAAATACATGTTTGCCATTAGAGAGAGAAAGTTAGAGAGTTGGGTGTTTTCTTGCTAGAGACTTGGTTCTCAAAAGTATGGAATATTAGATTGAAAAGCACCACCCCTTCCATGGATGGAAGGGGTATTTATACTTACAAACTACACGACGTCCTATCGGCCTGTGGATCAGGTATACAGTGGGTAAAGACCCGTCCTTCCTCCACGGTGTTGCTCTAAACTAAACTACGCTACAAACTAACTAATAAACAACTTAATAACGTAAATAACGACAAGTCTACGAGCTAACTTATGCTAGATAATATTAGGGGTGACCGACTCTTCATTATGGAATTTTCTAATTCCTAACAATCTCCCCCTAAGGGAGGTCACCCCATGTTTTACATTTCGAATCTTAGCATTCTATTCTTGACTTTGTTCTTGAGCTCGTAGACTTCAATTCTTCAATTCCGCAATCTTTGTGCATTAGTAGCAATTCTTTAAGGTCCGATAACATTGTACTTTAAGTAGAGGCCTTTAACTGATCCACATCTTTGATGATCTTCGAGCTTTCTTTGAGATCATCAGCCACAGCAAATCTCTCTGGATCATCCATAGTTGTGTTGCCTTCATGTGATGTTGTGACTTTCGGACCGACATGCTCACACTTTTTGAATCATGACATCTTTCCATCAGAGTAGCAGAAGCCTTACTGGTTCTTGATATTTGCAGCAGCGAAGCAGAAGCATAGTATAAAAATATCAGAACCAGGTTATGTAGATATGCACCAGTCATGATTTCTTCAAATTAAGTGTGGATGCTGTGAGCATGCGGCTTTGGATTGACTCCTCAAT
Organism: Chrysanthemum seticuspe; assembly: GCA_019973895.1. Lineage (NCBI taxonomy): Eukaryota > Viridiplantae > Streptophyta > Magnoliopsida > Asterales > Asteraceae > Chrysanthemum > Chrysanthemum seticuspe. Next base: position 130,851,096 of record BPTQ01000008.1, on the reverse strand, counting down.
TCTGATCAGCTGCAACCGTCCAAATGTACCTGCAAACAACAGTTAGCAATAAAACACACAAAAGTGTCTTTGACCACTTTCGTTGAATTCAGGTACACGGCCCACGGTTCCCCGTTGATCAGTACAAGTACTGCCTGTGAACAGGTAGGATTCCTAAGAATCTCCTTGACAGGGTTTCGCAGCTGTTCTAGCTGTTCTCAAACCGGAACGTCTCAAAGAAGACAACACGGAGTGAGTGAACCAGCGAATTGAGATTCACTGATTGATGAAAAATTGATTTGAAAACAATCGCGTATTGCTTAGAATAAAGAGTTTTGCAATACGACGAAGGTTTTATGAGAAAGATCAATTTTCAATCAAAACACTTTTTGTATTTGAAAATAGTACACAATCGACGTGCTAGTGAAAAGAAGAGATTCGCACATCGACCGGTTTTTCTAAAAGTATTTTTCAATCAGAGATACTTTTTGAATTTTGAAAACATAAGTACACATTCGACGTGCTAGAGAAAAGAAGATTTGCACATCAAACGGTTTTTCCAAAAGTATTCGTCAATTCCATTCCTGGACCAAGGTTGATTCAAGATTGAATCTCCCCATCGTTTCTATCCAGTTGTCACAAGCTTGACCTTACGAGAAGATCACACATGTCACCCACCAAGAGCTTGTTTGATGTTGGCTCTAGAAGGATTTCCATCTTCATCGTGAATATTTTCATATCACTCGGATGTTCTGGCAATACCACAAGGATAATGCGTAGGACTCTTAATATGTACTTACTTTCCACATTGTGTGAAACAGCAAGTCTTCAATAATTTAGTGTCCTAATGAGATATTGTGGATGATCTCTTGGCTCTAGATTCAATTGTGCATATTTGGTTCCTGTGCCGGAGACTAGGGAGAGGGTCTCCTTCTTCAATATCAACAATCTCTAAGAGAAAGTCGATAGATTATGTCGGTTCCCCGTGAGAATGAAACAAGCCCTTTTAAGAGGAACTTGAGTAGCTTGGGAAGTTTAGTGCAGTGCGTCACTGGGTCCATGACGTCTTGTCTTCAATACCAGTGTTACCTTAGTAACAACCAGTAGCATATGTATTGAACCCGGTTTCTGCCCTAAGGTTGAATTGATGGAGGGCTATTTCTTTTCACCCTTTTTCACATTCAGTTCTTTTTCATTCTTCAACCCCTTCAGTGCTTACCGAGACTTCATAACTAGAACCTTGTTGGGTTTATTCCAGTACTAGCTCTGTCTCAGTCCGCACTCTTCCCATATTCTCATTTTTCTCCTTTTTTCAATATTCCTAAGGACTCTACACTATCTAGTGGATTATCCCTGGGAAGATCCCTCCGGTTCTGGTGGATCGTGGGAACAAATACCTAACCTAACCATCCTTATAACACCATGCATAAAGTAAATTGGTCGGTCTTTTGGTATTGTTCTTTCCTTCTTGAAACCAATTGAAAAATCATTTGGAAAAACAATCAAGGTACTTGTGATACGAGATCAAAGCATTTTGTACCTTAATAGTTTTGATCATTTAGAAAACCTCCCCCTCAACATGTGCATATGATTTAGAAATTGTTCAGCACAAGGAGGCAAGAGGACTTTGAAATATTTTCTTTGATCACAATTTTCATACGAAAAAGCCATTTGATTTTCATGGTAAAATTCTCCCCCTCAATATGTGCATAGGATAAGAGAAATCATTTTAACACATAGAGGCAAGAGTTCTTTTGAAGCACATTTACGATCACACAAGCCATTAAGAAACCATTTAAAACTCAATCAAGGTACTTTATGTTAAAACATAAAAGCATTTGCACCTTGATAGTTTCTTTTCTTTAAAAATGCTCCCCCTCAATATATGCTTCGAGATTCGAAAGCTTTTAGCACATATGAGAGAGCAGCCTGCACAACTGAATCAACACGATCACCTTTTATCAAATTTCATAATTAAATCACAAATTCTCCCCCGATCAAAAATATCAAACCCTTTGAGATTTTGGATCCCAAGTGATTTAATAAGGTTTAGAAGATATGGGAGAATATGTGGCCTGGTTTAAATACTCATCATGTTTTTTGGATAAATCCTCCTCCTCAACATGTGCATTGTGTATGAAATCGTTTGGCACATGGAGGCAGGAGTGCCTTTAAAGGACTAAAACCAATTCCATTTAAAACAGATTTGAGATTTAAATCACGATCTCTACCCCGATCAGAAATATCAAACCATTTGAGATTTGTGATCCCAACTGATTTAAATCATTTAGAAAAATTTGGGGAAAGACGTGGCAGGATTCAATTTTGAAAGATGACAGATAAGGACCATTTTAAGACATTAAAGATTGTTAGTGTCAGGTATGATAGTTTTTAAGAGTTCTTTTAAGTAAAACAAAACAATTTCACAATCAAACAAGAACAGAAAAAATTTCATTTTGAAAGACCTTGATTCTAAAGAAAAAATCATACCATGACATAACATTAAATCTTTAGATCACCACTTATTATCGTACAAGACGGAACTTTTGTGAAGAAACATCGTTTGAAAATATTTTATTTTAAATCACTCTCCCCCTCAATCCATGACAGAAGTCAATAATTGAGTGACTTAGGTTTTGATAACATGAAGTCCGGTGATTTTCAAAAATTAGTCCAATATATTTTCAAAACAATATTTTCCATTTTCAAAACAATTTAATTAAATTGTTCAAAATCGTTTAAAAAATGGTATCCTGCACAAAGATACGTTAGGTGGTTGAGAAGCTTCTGTTGTTGTTGCTGTAGGGTTTGGAAGAAAAACCGTCTACAGATGCAGTGAGACTTCTTCTTACGTTGCATTTTGAATGCCAACTGAGGTCAAATTAAGCTCCGTTTCTTCAATCACTTAGAAGAAAACCATCTGCTGATGCAGTGAGACCTCTTACGTTGCATTTATGCCAACTCTCTATAGAAGTCCAGTTAAGCTCCGTTTCTTCATTTGTCAACCCAAGATATAGTTACCCTTTCCTTTCGGCATCCAATCATCTTCAATAGTGAGATCCGGATCGGGAACATTCTTATAACCAATATACCTGCATACGTGAACACACATACAGATATATGGTGGTCGACATCACCCAAACAACAATCGACTAATAAAAGTCAATGTAACATATCAATCAGATCATATAAATGTATAGGAATAATGTGTTCAATCAAACTCTAATCATCTAATCCTAGCAATCATATCCTAGGCACCTAGTCCTTCAACATAGGTTAACATCGTTTTTAATTAAGCATATTAGGATAATTAAGAACGCCCGTTAGATGATGTAGATTTGAAAAACAAACATTATCCCCCTCAATCCATGACTTATTTTATGAAAAGTTTAAAAACGCTGAAGTCATTGATTGAGTTTTCAATTTAACACAAACTCTGAATCTGATTGTTTTGAAAGCAACTCATTTACCACCATTTTAGAAAACACCAAATATTTTTCTGAAGAATTTTAGACGGAAAAACATTTGTGTAGGAACAGCAGTCCTTCGACATACTTTCCTCAAATAGTTTTAGGATAAGTGCACGAAATATTTGAAAATCATTTAAGCGTAGCACTTTCCTTCTTTGAAAAACGGGTTGCTATCAGAAATAATAGCAAGCCATAGTTTTAGCACGGGTTACAGTCTGAAGTAACTGCAAGCCATTATTTGAAGCCCGGGTTACAGTCTGAAATAACTGTAAGCCATTTTTTTATTTTTTTTGAAGCCCGGGTTACAGTCTGAAATAACTGTAAGCCATAGTTTTTGACATGTTTAGAAAAAAATATTTACACCTCCTGCTCGAACTTCATCTAAAGTCCCGTGCCATTATTGAATGACATTTCTAAGACCGTAGATGTTATCGATACCAGAAGACATGTCTAGGAAAACATATTTTTGGTCTTTTTCAAATTTTCTGATTTTTTTATGGGTTTTTGTTTGTTTTATATTTTTCTATTTTCTTTTTCTTGGTTTTATATTTTTCTATTTTGTTTTGCTGGTTTTATATTTTTGTATTTTGTTTTTGATAAATATATACAAAGACAGAGTAGATGATATAGTTTAAGAAGACGATGATACGAGTACCGAGATAAGGTTATCGAACAGCCCCGTTGTAGAAGATAGAAGTCATCATCTCTTAAACATCCACCACCAAAGCTTCCAAGGGCTCTTGATTTGAAAGAAATAGAACCATCTGAAAGTGAGACTTTGGCAGCTTCCCCCCCAAACCGAAAATCCTTTAGCTGAGCAGATTCAAAGCTCTATTTCAAGCTTGCCTTAGCCAGGTGCACAGAGAAGCACACCATTATCATAAATCCCGCTGCTTCTTTGAAGAATAATCACCGTGATTCTCCGTTCGAGGTTATATCATCAACAAGAACAGCAGCAACGTTTCATCCCACACATAAATAACACTTCTCAAATTTCCTTTCAACTGACGTCTGAAGCGATCCATTCCAAAAGGTGTCAAGAGAACAATTCCCCCCAAGTAGTTGAGTTGATGCAGTCAGTCTCTTTGTATAATGCTCAAGAACTCTCCCGAATACACATCATGAGGGTAATGAAGAACAACTCCCCAATGTTCACATCTTTCATCCCTGATGAATGTGTATGAAGCTCAAGAACCCGAAGTACACCAATATCCAAGAACTCTCCCGAATACACATCATGCCCGGAAGGAAAAAACCTCCCCAATGTTTGTGGTAAACAATGGCTTTCTTCCCTGATGATCGTGTATGAAGCTCAAGGACCCGAAGTACACACATTCCCCAAAGAGAGAACAACCGATAACATTGAAGAAGCAGGCCGAATCACTGATTATCTCTGCGGGTGACAATCTCTGCGGATGTCAACACCGGAATAAGTGATTATATCTCTGAATCACCGATTAAGCCCTCAAGTAAAACAGCTGAGCATCCCCAATGTACACAATCTCTCTCCCCTGATGATTGCGATAACATCGAGATCATCACACACCAGTGTACCTCATTCATCTTCAGAAACTAACTCTAACATCACTTCCCCCACCTAGTTGGAATAAACACTAAACGCCATGAGTCAAACCTTGAGTTTCTCTGCGGTAATGACATTTGTCTTCCCGGGATATCTTCAATCACTTAGAAGTATTAAGTTCATCAAGTTTGCTCGCGTTTAGATACGTGTATCCTTCCCCCTTGCTGGTTTTGACACTTCAGAATCAGCAACACCTTATAAGCCCGTATACTAGAAATTTGTTGAGAAGAACACTTGAACTCTTGTGAGAATCAACTTGCTGAAGTACATAGTGAGCAAATCTAATTAGGGATTAAATTTGACTTTTCACTCTCCCCCAATTAGTGCTCTCCCCTAAACCGACAATCTGTTTGATAAATGCCCAGATTAAGAAGAAGTCTTTAGATCGTTAAATGCAACTCGTCTTTAGTCTTCTAACATGTATCAGAAAATGTAGAACCGACTGAAGACTCGACCTTCTTCAAGATTGTCCAGTTGGGGAATAGAAAGTCAACATCTTCAACTCACCAAAAACAAGAACATCACCAAAAAGCATCCCAATCAACTTACATCTTGCAAATCCCCTTAACTAAAATCCCTCCCAATCAAACAAGAACAGAAAGATGTTCATCAAGGAAATCAGCAATCAGGCCGCAACGAACACACAAAATGGTAATACCAAGCAAACAATCACATCAAACAAGAACAGAAGGTTGTTCGGAATCATCATGTTGATGTGCACGTGAAGCATTAACCGGAAGCACTTTGTCAATAAACTCATATCAGCTTGTGAAGATGTCAACTACCGGCTCATAGAAGAAACTCCATGTAACGATGACCCGATAAGAAGAAGATCGGTTCTTACATGAGTTTGGAGCCGTTTGACCATCTATTCTCAGAAATCAATCAACCATGCAGTAATTTCACACTTCTTCTCCCCCTCAAGAATTGCATACGGAGTTGCCATTCTTGATTAAATAAGTGAACATCATCCAAATGTAGTCTATTCACACTTCTCCCCCGCAAAATTAGCACAGGATGTTGCCATCGTCATTATAGTTGAGAAAGTGGAATCAGAAAACAATCAACAGTAGCCCGGTTCACTTGATGACTGAAGCGCATGGAAAAAGTATGAAGCATGTTGATGAGAATGGTCATAATAAGAAGATTTCTCTTCTTCAGAAGATAAAGCGCACTGACACGTACACCTTTCTTTTCTTTAGAGAACGAGGCATGAACTGAAGTGTTCATACGTCATAATGATGAAGTACGAGGCCTGAACTGATGTGAACAGACGTCATAATCTCTCTCTTTTCAATCTCTTTTGGCAAAACACGTAATCAACCCCATTATCATTCAGTAGGCTCTTTGTAGTGACAGCTGATGGAGAAAACCCGATATAATGAATTTGACCCTGAAGTAAACTACCCCGAACTCGTGACTTAAACTTGCACATATGTAACAAAGAGCGGTGCCGATTTCCATTAGCATCTCTAAGTACTCTCTATGTACTCTATACTCTTCAACCAACCAACCATCAAGTAATAGACGTACATCACCTCTTGAAAATCCACAATTGAATGTGACACTGAGCACTACAACGTAACTCCTTAAAGTGATAGTTATTTTGTAGTGGTATGAGCCCAATTCCCCCAAGTGGTAAAAGAAAAGGTAAAAGACACCCAACAATAACTAGATTTCCAAGTCTTCATTTTTGATAATAAGCATCGAACAAGGATCATGAAGAATCTTCATCCAACCATCCCCGATACCTTCAGATACTAAGTACACTCGCCCGTGATATTTCACTTCAACCTCAAATAAATAATACTGAATTAACGCCGTTGTCACATCTTCTGAACTGCTCAAATCTAGCCTTCTTTGACATTTAAATGAACTTTAATAATGGTTTCATCCCGACCATGGTATAAGCACATAACCCCTTAAAACCAAGTAATAACCAAACTGTCATGACGAAAATCCAAACACACATCCAAATTATGAAGCACGCCCTTTTATCCCTTCTTTGAAGCAGAAACCGTAGCACCAACATCAAATAAGATCCCGAAATACACTTTCCTTTCTCCAGGATGGTTCCATCATCACGGGATTTTACAATTCTATAGTTTAAACCGAGAAATAGTTTCTTTCGCGGGATTTTACAAAACCAAGAATAAACCGTAAGAAAGATCCGGAAATGCACTTAACTTTTACCAGGATGTTTCCAATGTCACGGGATTTTACAAGTCTATGATTTAAACCGAGAAATAGTTTCTTTCGCGGGATTTTACAAAATCAAGACAAAACCGTAAACAATGTCAGCTTGAATGTATTATAACAATATTGGTTTAGGTGAATATCTGTTTTAGGGGAACATGCAGCGGTTCAACAACGACTCTTTCACCAACATCAACATCCATTAAACACTTTGGTAGACACACCATTCACGAATTCTGTCAACTGTTATGGTGACCATATGGTGAAGTAAACCCGATATGCCAAACTTAATCATGAAGTAAAATTCTCCAGATTTGTTACTTAAACTTGTACTAATCCTTGTGAAGAAGAAACGGTGTACCCAATGTACAAAACCTCTTGACATATTCTCAACTGCGTGAGACACCGAAGTGATAGTTACGTTGTGGGTTAAGTGATAAAGAGTCACAACCGTAATTAAATAGCCAAGTCTTTATCACACTCTATAAATGCTGAAACAAGTCATCTTCGCGGAAGGGTAGAAAGAAAGAAGACGAAATAAGTAAATGTGCCCGGAAACCTTTACTTCAAAACCAAATAAGAGATACCGTACAAGCAACCTCGTAGTCAACATTTTCCAATACATCCATCAAGCCGTGACATAATATTTCTCGTGAAAATGCATAATCAAACCCACAACAAATCTCATCATCAAACCATCCCAAAATACATCGACAAATTTCTTCAATAAATCTCATAAAATTCAAATCTCATATAAACACGATTTAGAGAAGCCCATTCCACCATAATCCAATACAGATTACTATTCCAAGTTCAATTAAAACCGAGTAAACCGTCACATCAATACCACATCAATAAAGTAGGGCAAGAGCCTTGAACTCATTCAAGATCAACAAATAAATCAAGCCGTGAACAAATATCCCCCGTGAAATAATTGTCCGACCAAAATACCACTCAGAAGCTTACAACAAAAATTTGTATCCAAAATTCTAAAAATTCGGATAACCAATTTTTTGTGCAAAATCATTGTTTGCCCAGTCCAGTCATATGTATTTCAGCCCATGAAATTAGAATCAATATACTCATCCAGTGATATACGGTCCAACAAATGTCCATTACATCAAAATGACTATTCGGTCCAACAATTGAAACACACGGCCCAATTTACTTACAACCACGTATACAGATGTAACAGAACTCGGCCCTTTAGAATGAAATACAACCTAATCCATGTTTTACCCTAAAACCACGGGTATAAATCACACAACTTACACACTTATCCAATTTTCACTCACAAAACCGCCTCTTTCTCACCACAAATGCAGACAAACAAAGACCTAATTTATCTCCCAACAAAATACGCCTCCATCTGCTTCATCAAGTCGATCCCAGTTTCACTAACCTTAAAAATACTCTAACAAGCATACCAAATAACGGAACGCACATCTCCTTCTCTCCATCATCAATCATCACAGAATATATACTTGATAATGTCTAGCCACAGGGATGGCATAAGACTCAATACCACAGGGATGGTATAAGGTCTTTGATTCGAAGGACAAAGATTCACCACAGGGATGGTGTGAGATGAGGCAGCCATGATGAAGAATTAATGCAACAAGGTAGGCGATAATTAAGTACCATTGTTTTTAGTTTTGTTTGTAATAAATGAATAAAAGAGATGACTTAACATCCTTGTTAATATCATTTCCTAGATTCGAACATTAACAACAAAAAAACTTTAAGATCCATGAAGCACACGATCTGTTGTGTATAGATCTTTATAGATCTATGTGTTCTATGAACCGCACACAAGGGATCAAAGCTGAGATCTATCATATTTCATTTTATATGATCATGATTCGGATTAATGATGTTAAGTCGTGAGTATTGACCCTTGATGGTTCTAAGTACTATGATTAACACACGACCAAACTGAGATCAGAGAACAAAAGAATAGATTGATTATTTTCGGTCTTGAAGTCCACAATGTTTTCTTTTTCATTTGTTTTCATTCTGTATCCGAAAAGATAGATCATTTGTTTTTCATTGCATATCATTAGAGTCTATGAAGTCTTGATCAATGAGGAAGTTTATTTCGTGAATGAGACTCTTGTAAGTCTTGATGATCACATAAGTAGCACGAAATATATTCTGAGATTGAGTGATTGTGAAGGTCTTGGGGTGAGTTTAGATTAGGTTAGATGTAACTGATCGATTTTGAATTTGTTTGAGCAAATGGACTGATGATGTTTATGGCTGAGGTTGTGTATGTTGGTATAGGTGTTTGTTTTGTGGTCATGGTCTTGTCTTTCTCCTTCATCCTTTCTGTGTAAGTCGCTAGCTTCTAATATATGAGCCAAGTCGCTAGCCAATTCGCTAAGCCAATTCGCTAAGCCAAGTCGCTAGCCAATTCGCTAAGCCAACTCGCTACGTCTTGTTCAACAAGTCGCTACCGTTTTAAAGATTCAAGTCGCTAGCAGTTTTTTAACTTAAGTCGCTAGCCTTTTTGTTTAACATAAGTCGCTAGGTCATCTTAACTCGCTACGACAAGAGACCCACGTCGCTACGACTTGTAAATACAAGTCGCTAGGTGACCCAACTCGCTAGGTAGATTCAGTGTATTTGGACATCTTGTACAGTCAACTCGCTAGCATGAATATGAGTTTTCCGACCACTTTCCGACGATATTCATATGAACCCATAAAAAGCTTCATTTAAATGACCCTTTTTGACCATACAACGAATCTGGACAATGACCTCAAATAGCTAACAGGAAATTTTCATTGATGGACATGAAGGACTTATGTTATATCAGTTAAAAACCAAATCTGATAAAATACACATTTTACAACACGCATAATGGATACACAAGAAACTGATGGTGGAAAACTTTTTAACAACACATCAAAAACCAAATCTGTTAAGACGCAACCAGTAACAACCAAACCATATCCATTTAACAACAACAAAAAAACCAGTAACAATAACAACCATTATTTGAACCACGAGAATCACCATACACAACACAATAACCTTGGCTCTTGATACCAATTGTTAGGATCCAAATATTATTGTGTTGATGATTCGGGTGGTCTTGGGAGATCAAAATACATGTTTGCCATTAGAGAGAGAAAGTTAGAGAGTTGGGTGTTTTCTTGCTAGAGACTTGGTTCTCAAAAGTATGGAATATTAGATTGAAAAGCACCACCCCTTCCATGGATGGAAGGGGTATTTATACTTACAAACTACACGACCTCCTATCGGCCTGTGGATCAGGTATACAGTGGGTAAAGACCCGTCCTTCCTCCACGGTGTTGCTCTAAACTAAACTACGCTACAAACTAACTAATAAACAACTTAATAACGTAAATAACGACAAGTCTACGAGCTAACTTATGCTAGATAATATTAGGGGTGACCGACTCTTCATTATGGAATTTTCTAATTCCTAACAGCATGATTTCTAGCATTAACAATTTTAACTGGGCAATTGACAGCATTAGATAAAACATTCACACCACATTCATGATTAGCAACAGAATTTAAGCAGACATCATTACATGGTTTGCATATAGTATCAGAATTCGAATTAATTACAGTACGCCTATGGCTAATACTAGAATCAACACAATTCGTTTTATTCAACACAGACTTAAAGTTCCTAGGTTGGTCTTCTACTCTCTTCCAATGCACATTCTTAGCTTGCGAGGTCCTATCTTTCTTGGTATTGCCTGGAGGCTTTGACCCGCTTGCTTTAATGTCACTGATTACTCCTGTAGAGGGAGTTATGGGAACATTAGTTGGTTGATCTACCTTTTGCATTCCTGAACTAGATGTGTAAGGATCTGAACTACTAGAAGGCACATTAGTGTTCACTCTCTTAAAACTAGGCATGGAATGGTTTGTATGCTTGGCTCTAGGCATAGAACAGGGCATCACAGCTTTACCTTTTGCACCTAAGGATTTAGGACATGTTGTAATTAAACATTCTAGCAGCTCCTGAGATCGTTTGGCACAAATGCAAGCAAACCTAATTTCTCTATCAAGAGGCTTATTTATGAAGTCCTCTTCCACAATCTCACGGAGACATTCTAGACTATCCTTAAGGTGAGCACAGTAGTTATTAAACACAAGTTCATTATTCCTAAGATGAGGAGGAATGTATTTAACAGTCACAGTATATTTGCAGTCAGAGGATGACTTTGAAGCGACATTCTCATTAAAAACAAGTGGCAATTTCCCTTTTTCCGGACCCCTCAGATTCTCAATTTCCTTTTGTAAAGAAGTTATTTTTTCGTTGTTTTTGTCACGAGTGACTTTCATTGAATCATATAACTCTTTAAAGTGACGTTTAAGTTTTTCATTTTTTTCTAGAAAGCTTTCGTTTTCCTTTTGTAAAGCATTTACTAAGTTTTGAAGATGAAAAGTTTGAGAATACTGAGAATCTAAAGGAGGGGGCATTTGAGAGCCAATCACATTGTTCTTTTCACCCTTTAATTGAGAGATTTGGGCTTTCAACTTTCTGATCGTGCAGCAATGAGCTTGAATATGTTCGTCATGTTTATTTATCTGAAAAACTGCATCAAACTATGGAACATCTGAAGATGTCTTGATATTTGAGGTTTTAACATTTTCTTTAAGATGTTGATATTTTAGATGTAAGTCAAAATGTTCAACTTCTAGTTTAGAAAGATGTTTCACCAAATTATCGTGATCATCTCGATCAATTTTCTCACTAAGTTCTGAGTTTTTGTTTTCAAGCTCAAGGACACGATCATGGGAAACTTTCAATGCAATAGATAACTAATGAAATCGAGAAGCAGTAATGGAGTGATTCGTAGTAGTGTAAAACACATCTTGAGTAATACATTCAGAAATAAGATTCTCATTTAATGTATGCAAGTTCTTCCTCTCAATCTCATTATATTTTAATTCATGCTCATAGTCACTAACCTCAACTATCATTGCATCAAATTCCTTTTCCATTTCTTTAATATCTGAATTCATCCCCTTTTTAAGACTCTCAAATTGATCTTTTAGTTGTTTAAAGAAAGGCATGACCTCAGTTAAATAACATTCTTTAGTTTGCTCAAAACCCCTTTCCCCTTCAGTTATCCCAGTGGGTGTGATCCTTTTCTTACAAGTTTTCTCAAAATCAACAAATAATTGAAAGATAACATATTGACTGATTAAGGTCTTGCTTTTAATGGCAATAGTTCTAGGAACTAAATGCATTGGTGTATTTGGAGGATACACAGTCGCTGAAGGAATTTTCCTAAGTAGAGGGTTTGTTACAACAAGATTCTCTGCTTTTTGTTTTTCTATATCTTTCTTCCAAAAAATTTGTTCTGGGGTTAATTGAGTTTGAGGCTTAAACATGTTAAGGGAGATCCAATTTTCCTTAGTGTAATCATGAGGTTTGATAGTTATCTTTTTCTCTTTACATGTAGGGTTGTTGAGTTTCTTATTCATTCTCTCCCTAGTGACTTCATCTGATTTCTTATCTTCCTCAGTGCACTCAGCGCAACTAGGTTTCTGCCTAGGCTTAAGGATTTCATTACCATCATAAATAACCTTATGAGCAGTTCTAGCCTTTTTAATGACCTCTGGATTTGGTTCCTCAACAAGGGGAATGCTATGCTTATCGCTTAAGACTCTATGCTTAGTGATCAAGTGAGCAGTCTGAATGGTATTCCCTTGTACGTACAACTTATTTTCAAGCTTGTTTTTCAAAGTTTTTAGATTGGAAAAATCATTCAAAAGTTTTGTTTCCTTAGCATTGAATTCTTGCTTAAGCATTTTAACATTTTCTTGAAGTTCTTGTTTTTGCTTAGCAGTTTTAAAAAGCTTTTCTTGTAAGGAGTTTAACTCTTGTTTTAATACTTCTTCTCTAAAATTACTTTTTCGAATAATTGTACGCATTTGGTCATCCATTTCCTGCTCACGTGTGGTTAACTCAAATTTGGCACGTTGTTCATAGACAGCAACTTGTTCTTTATAGGCATTCAGTTCAGAGACAACAAAATTATCAGGGACAAATGCAGTGTATTCATCAAATGCATAGTCATTATTGACTGCGGAAGATGCATCGCTCTGTACAACCTCACTTTCACCTTGTTTCACATATTGATCATATGGGACAATATTGCTATTACCCTCATCATCAATATCTGATTCATAAGTCTTAAGAGATTGTACTTCATTATGCATCTTTCGCTCATCATATAGTTTTAATACCTCTAAGATGATTGATTCTTTGGATGGACCAGCTTGCTGTGATGATGAGACCTTAGGAGAGACCATTGGAGAAATGCTAGCCATGAAAATTGTTTGTGCAGTAGGTTCATCATCGACGTCAGATTCGTATGCATCACAGTCAGCGACTTGGAAGGCATTCCGATGATTGTGACCTATCTCCTGAATTGGCTGCTCATCCACATCTGCATCATAGGTCTTGGCATTGCCTTCAGCAAGAAACAATAACTCCTCTTCATCCAAAGCTGCTCCATTATCCTGAGCTTCAACAAGCAACATCTTGCCTCTGAAGTATTCTGCATTCTGTGGACGTTTTGGAGATGTGCAGTTCTTATCAATATTGGTGTAGAAAGCTGTAGAATCATTTGGTGAGCTTGATTCTCCCTGATTGGTTTTGAACTGATCCAGAATCCTTTTCTCAAACATAGCATGCCTCTCATTCTGAAGAAGAAATGCATAAAATTGCTCATAGTTTGTATTCTTCAATCCTTTAGTTAGCTTCACAGAAGTGACAAACTTGTGCCATTCGAGATTTATGTTGTTTACAAACTTTGAGTTCAGCTGAATGTTTGGCATGGTCATTTTGATGTTCCTCATGTCATTCACAAGCTTATGGAATCTCACGTAGTACTCATAGACACTCTCATCTGGTTTCATCTTGAAGTGCTCAAACTCATCATATAGTTGTGATTCTCTGTCTTCAACAGTTAATTCAGAACCTGAGAGAAGCATCTTCACATTATCCCATACAGCCTTTGCTTCAGTGTTGTGATTGATAAGCTTGTAGATGTCTTTTGGAAGACCTTGAAGTATAATGTTAGAAGCCCTGATATATGCATCAAATCTCTTTTTCTCCTTATCATTGAGCTCATCATACGTCTTTGGTCTGTCTATTCTATAGATCATTGTTCCATCTACAGCTGTATCAATTAAGTCTCTAGTAGTCTCAATCTGATAAGGTCCTTCATCGATTGACTTGAGAATGTTGACTCCGTTTTCTTTTCCCAAACAGTAAAATCGGATTCGTTGTGCCCATGAGTCATAATCTGTTCTGTCAAGCATAGGTGGACGTGTATCTAACCCTGCTGCTTGAACGTCCTCAGCTACGGAAGAAACAATAGTCGGAACGATGTTTGCCATGATTACAAGTTCTACGGGATTTTACTATTCTTTGATTAAACCGGGAAATTGATTCTTTCACGGGATTTTACTAAACCAAAAGAACAACCGTAAGAATGTATCACAAGAAGTAACAAGTCTCAATAGACAAGTAGCTAAACACTCAACTCGCTTAGTTATCAACTCGCTAAACAACCAACTCGCTTAAAGAAACAAGTCGCTTAAGGAATCAACTCGCTAAATAGCCAAGTCGCATTAGTATCAACTCGCAACACAATCAAGTCGCTTAATGAAACAAGTCGCTAAATAGCCAACTCGCTTTAGTATCAACTCGCAACACAATCAACTTGCTTAATGAAACAAGTAGCTTTAAAAATCAACTCGCTTAATAGCAAGTCGCAAACAGACACAACTCGCTTTACCACCAAGTCGCTTAAAAGCTTAACTCGCTAAATAGCCAAGTCGCATATATCAACTCGCATCCAGTAACAAAGCAACTCGCTTTGAAGAAATAAATATCCGAGACTCAACTCGCTTTGTACAAAGTTCAAAAATAACAACTTTATCAATCAAAAACAACCAAACCACAATGATTTAAGCCTTCCAATTCAAAACATAAACACATATGATGATCCTAAACATAAAAGTACAAGCAAAATTCAAACTTTAACACTAGAATTTGTCCAAATGAATCAAACTCTTCTAAACACTTAATACCCCAAAAACCTTATGAAATCCACCAAAACAAAGAGCATGAAAGATGAGTGATCAAACCATGGCTCTTGATACCAATTGTAAGATATAGGATTTCACAAACACACTAAACCATAATCACAAGAGGCATTCAAGTAGTTTAGAGAGAGAAAGTTTTAGAGAGAGAAAGGGAAGAGAGTTGGGAACTATGTGAAACAAAGAAAAAATGGTATTGAAGCTCCAACCCTCTACCTTGGGAGGTAGAGGGTATTTATAGTTTCTTACAAACAAACGCCACCTACGGGTTGTGGATCAGGCATACAGTGGGTAAAGACCCATCCGTCCTCCACGGTGTTACATAACAAACTACTTAATAATATAACTTGACTAGGACTACGAGCTTTCTAACGAATACATATACTTGAGGTGACCGACTCTTTAACAACTAAATTTTCTAATTCCTAACATATTGCTTCTCAAGGTACTGCTTCTCAAAGTGATGCATCTCAAGAAACTTCAACACAAGGTACTGCTTCTCAAAGTGTTGCATCACAAGGTACTGCTTCACAAGGTACTGATGTTAATGAAGGTACTGAAGTTTCTCCTACCTTATCCCACCATCCTACTATTCCTATTGCATCACCAGAACAAGAAGTTCCTATTTTCTCATCATCTTCTGAAGGAGATCCAGCTACTATACCCCCTGAAGGTTTAGTGTTGGATAATTATGTTCTGACAAGGGAGTTAGTCAGATTGAAGAAAACTACTGAAGCTCAAGTTGCACAGATAGCACAGTTGAAGCTCAAGTTTAGGAGATTCAAGAAGTCTGTTTGGCCCTTGGTTAAACAGCACAGGTTATGGGTCAAAGCTAAAAAGAAGCAGCAAAGGCAGTTTCAGAAGACCAAAAGCAAAAAGGTTAAAAAGCAATCTTCATTCCACTTGGGGAGGAAATTGGAAGATAAGAATTTGAATGAAGAAGTTGAACCTCAAGGTACTGATGATCAACCTCAAGGTACTGAAGTGCAAGTTAATATTGAAAGTACTGAGGAAGAAAGCACTAGAGTTCAAGGTATTGATGATAAAAGTGCTGCTGATCAAAGTACTGGTCTTCAAGAAACATCTCGACAAGAATTAATTACACCAAGAGTGTTAAAATTTGATGAAGAAGCAGGTCGCTCTACTATTCTACATGAAGAAGAGACTGATACACCTGTGGTTGAGCACACTGAAGTTGTGGATGAAGAAGTTGTTGAAATATTGCAAAATTTATCAAGACCAAGAAGTGTTAGTATTCCTGGTGTTACTGAAGAACAACAACAAGCTTCTCAACCTATTGTAGATCCAAAAGATAAAGGAAAAGGTAAGATGGTAGAAACAAATAAGAAGAAGCTCACTTTAGCACAAATAAGGGCTGCTCAAATTGCTATGAATGAGGAAGCAGCTAGAAAATTTCAAGCTGAATTGAATGCTAAAGCTGATATTGAAGAAACTAAGAATAGAGAAGCACCAAAGAAAATGCAAGAAGAATTGAATGTTGAAGCTGCTGTAACATTAAAGTCGCCTATTCCTGTTTCTACTCTACCAAGAAGACCAAATCGTGCAAAAGAAAGAAATGCCATGATGGCTTATTTAAAAGGTCAAGGATATATTGGATTGAATAAATTGAATTATGTTGAGATGAAAGAGTTTTATGAAGCTGTTAGAGAAGCTTATCAGAAGAATGTTGATAGTATCAAAGATTTTAAAGATGATGATGCTCAGAAAGAAGATGATAGAAAAGAAAGCTTAAAAAGAAAAAGAACAACTGAAGTTGAAGATCAACTGCCATCAAAGAAAGTTGAATTAAGATCTGATACTAATGATGAACTAAGGAATTACTTAAGAGTTGTAGAATTTGAGTATTCTAAAGCTGATGCAAAAAAGAAGACAGAAAAGAAGAAGAAAAAGTCTCCAATAACTACTTTTGAAGTTGTAGAATCTAAAGATGGAAATTATCAGATGTTTCATAGAGAAGATGAAAGCTTCAGAGTGTTTAATATGCTATGGGATCTATTGCACATAATAGATAGAGAGGATTTGTTTCATCTATATCATTTGGTGCAAGAATACTTTGAACACATTCCATCAGAAGGAGTTGGTTTAATCTTACTTGGAGATCTTACAACTGTTTGGGAAACAGAAGAAACAAGTACTGCTGAGATTTGGAAAAACCAAGAAGAATGGGAGATTCTTTGAAGAATCTGGAGTATATGTTCTAGAGTTAGAAGATGGGACTATGATTCACATGTTAGCAGATAGAAGATATCCACTTACATCAGATCTTATGAGGAGAATGCTAGAGCATGGAATGGAAGTTGAAGGAGATAATGAAACTGCTCTTATGGTCATCAAATTGTTTATCAGATGGACAACTATGGCAGATTATGATGAATAACTGGTATGAATTTTCTTTGAATAAATTTTTGAAATATCAGTACTTTATTCAAAGTACTGCTGATCAAACAGTACTTTATCCAAAGTACTGCTTGCAGTTTTAAAACCAGTTAATGGTTTTGAAAAGAAAACTTTTGTTAAGTGATAAATATTTTGAAACAAAGGTTAAAAGAAATAAATGGTTTTGAGATGGTAAAAACAATAGGTTAAAAATCCACCATGGTTACAAAAGGATTGGCTAATCCATGAGCAAACGGCTCTGGTAAAGATATCTCAAATCCGTTTTATAGTTGACAACTTGCTAATAACTTGTATGGTAATCAACTCACCATATCAGTAAATGTGAAGAGTTGGCTAGCCCACAAGAAAATGGCTTGTGGTAAAGGTGTGGAAAAACCATTATATGGTAATTAGTTCACCATGGTAGTAAGAACTGACTAGTCCAAAAGGGTACAGTTTTTGGTAAAGAAAAACCAAATCTGTTGATAGCTGATGATTTGCTAAAAATCATATGGTTATCAATGTACCATGGTCTTACACATCAAAACATTTGGCTACTCCAGAGTTAATGGCTTTGGTAAAGAGACATCAAAATCCATTAAATTTTCAATGATTCACCTCTCACAGGAGTTTACACACCTGGAAGTGATGAGAATAGACTGAAACTTAAACTGAATTAATGTACAAAATGTCTTATGTTGCTGAAAAGATGGAGCTTGCTGAATGTTGCTAAAAAAAATTTCTGATTAAGGATGCTATAAAGAATCATTTCTAAAGAATACTTTGATATAAGCACAGAGAATACAAAGATACAATCCAAAGACAAAGACACAATCTTTCCTTGAAGATGGAGATGTTAAAGATAAGTTTACAAAGGAACTTGAAGTCAAGCAACTAGAATTCAAGTTAGGGGAGGATTGTTGGGATATGAAAGTACTGAAGATTGTTAAAGTACTGAAGAAGTTAAAGTACTGAAGATTCAAAGTACTGCTAAGTAAAAAGTCAAAGTACTGCTGTCGAAGTCAAAGTACTGCAAAGCAAAAGAACTGCTATATTCATTTATGGAAAGCTTTGTTATTCTAGAATATTCTTTGTTTAGATTACTTGTCGTACAAGGATACAAATTATAAACCGACTAGGGTTATCCTTAAGCCTATAAAAGGACCCCTAGATTGGCATTAGAGGTATATGTTTTTAGAATCCTAAAGTACGATCATTATTTAGAGTTTTAGAGCTATTTAAGAATCTGCATAACAAGCAGATTTAGAGTTATTAATAATATTGTTAAAGTTAAATATTCTTAGCTTTATTAAGTAAATTCCGCGTACTTAATAGAGATTACTCAGTGTTTCATTGTTAATAACTTAGGATTTATCCGAGGTTATTAAACCCTAAACAAGCTATTTAAGTTAGTTTGGTTAGAGTACATCGATCCAACAATTAGCTTCAAGAGTTAACTTTCCAGCAAAGACATCTACCTTAGTATGAGCAGTGGCAAGCATAGGTCTTCCTAAAATGACTGGTATTCTGTTGTCTTCCAGAATGTCAAGAATCACAAAATCTAATGGGAAAAGGAATTTCTTAATCTTCACCAACACATTTTCAACAATTCCCAATGGTGATTGCATAGATCGATCAGCCATTTCGATTTTCATCTTGTCCAGCTTTAAGTTACCAATTCCCATACGCAAAAACATCGAATGAGGCATTATGCTAATCCTTGCTCCAAGATCAGCTAGGTCATTACACATGTTTAGACTCCCGATATAGCAAGGGAGAGTGAAGCATCCTGGATCTTTTTCCTTTTGCGGTAGCTCGTTCCTCAAAACCGCTGAGCATATTTCGTTGAGGTGAATTGTCTCATCACTACTTAATTCCTGCGCAATATCATGATGATTAGTATTAACAGAATTATTGATAGGAGGGTTTACCAGCAAAGTTTGGTCCAGAAGTGACTGTCTCTCCATGCTGGTTCGTCACTTAACTTTCTCCGAAAAGGTCAAAGGTTCTTCGAGGATAGTTTCTACAGTGTGGACAACTTCCTCCTCCTTGGCTGCTAAATAATCAGAGATAGCTTCTGAACATGAACTAACACTCTTCTCCAATCTTTTAATCCTATCATTGTGCATTTTGAGAGAAGAGATTGTATTATCCACGAATTTCCTCATCAATTCTTCAATCCTATCATCTCGTTCTCTTGATTCCCTGATGTGGTCGAGAATTTTTCTTTCAAGATCGCTCCCGGTTTTGGTTCCAAACACGCTCTTAACCTTTTCAACTCTGTATGCTTTAACTTCTCTTTCTAACCTTTGTTTTTCGAAAATTTCCTCGTAATTGTATTCTTGCTTTGTTATCGTCTTCATTACCTTATGATCGAAATTGTCTCTTGGTCCGTACCCTGTATCCATGTGCCACTTGTAGCAATGTTCAGAAATCTACTGAATACATTCCATGGCCTGATCAGGAGTCATGCTAGGAATAGGTCTTGGTGAATCGAGAAGTTCTCGTGTTCGCGCATTAATCCCACGATAGAAGACGTATACGATCTGATGATTGTTTAAATCATGAGTAGGGCATCGATAGAGAAGCTCATAAATCTTTTCCATGCTTGGTAAAGCGTTTCTTCTCCAACCTGAACGAATTGATAGATTTTCCCAAGAAGCTTGGCCATTTTTTAAGGAGGGCAAAATTGCAGGACGAATTCTTTTCTAAGTTTATCCCATGCTCCTTTACAATCGTGAGGGAGTTTGTTATACCATTTTTTCGATGTCCTAGAAAGAGTCATAGGAAAAATCCTTGCAGTGACTGAATAGCTCGGAGTACCTCTGATGTTGAAAAGAGAGGACAAGTGGAGAACTTCTTCAACGTGATTCTGAGCGTCCTCATCTTCGTTTCCAGAAAACTCAAGTTCATGTAACTCTCGAAAAATATGATATAGAATAGAGTATTTTTCAGTGTGAGAATCTTGAGTGAAGCTTCGTTGGCAGTTCTCATTCGGTCGCTCTAAATACTACTCCATAGTTAGGTCATCGATATTGTTTTCATTGATGACCTCCGGTTCTGCGTCCGACTGGTCTGATTCATAAAATAAGAAGATGTTGTGAATAGGAACCGGAGAATAAACTTTCCTTCTTCGAAATTGCTTCTCCGGGTCATCGAATGGGGTGGCCAGAAAAGGCCTCGAGCTGCGAGTCTTGTATCCTGACATTATCAGAAAGAAAATTAAAAACATACTTACTATGAAATCCTAAAATAGCTCCCCGGTAGCGGCTCCAAAAACTTGATGCAGGTTTTACTGACCATGTCTTAATATTTATAGTGTCTCGCAATACCTATGGTCTACCCTAGTGCACTAACGGGCAGTGTACCCGGTCGTGTGTAGTGTAGTAAACGGTAAAGCCGATGTCGTCCCAAGAGCTATGTGTGTTGGATTATTACTAAGTCTAGTGTCATAGAATATTAATTGTTTCGATAGGGATTTATGTAACATATTGGATTTCACAAACACACTAGATCATAACCACAAGTAGGCGTATAATATGGTTTTAGAGAGAGAAAGTTAGAGGTTGGGAACTTTAGTGAGAGAAAGAAAAATCTTATAATGAGCTCCAACTCTCTACCTTGGGAGGTAGAGAGTATTTATAGTTCTTACATAAATCGCCACCTACGGGTTGTGGATCAGGCATACAGTGGGTAAAGACCCGTCCGTCCTCCACGGTGTTACTTAACTAAATACTACTAAACATATAACAATCTACGACTACGAGCTTTCTAACGATTACATATACTTGAGGTGACCGACACTTTAATAAATAGATTTACTAAATCCCAACAATCTCCCCCTAAGGGAGGTCACCTCAAACACATCTTAAAATTACATTGAATACAAACAGATATTACATTTTAAATTGTTCTTGTATTCTTGATGTAGTTCTTTGCTCTGAAGCTCGTAGTCATTGATTCTTCACATTGCATGTTTGGTTAATCCAAGTGGAGGTCTTTTACTGATCCACGTGATAATGAGTTTTGAGCCAGCTTTGAGATCATCAGCTATCATAAATCTCTGACTCATCCATTGTGGTGTTGGTATTATGTGATGTTGTGACTTATGGACCGACATGCTCACATTCTGGATCATGATATATTCTCATCAGAGTTGCGGAAGCTTTCGTTGATTCATGATATTGGCAGCAGCGTAGCAGAAGCATGGAGTGAAAATATCAGAGTCATTGATGCACTTATCATGATTTCTTTAGAGATGAATGTGTAGTGTGAGCATGCGGCTATGGATTGACCTCTTCATTCTGATCAGCTGCAAACGTCGGGCGTACCTGCATACAACAGTTAGCAATAAAGTGCATGAAAGTGTCTTTGATCACTTTCGTTGAATTGAGGTACACGGCCCACGGTTCCTCGTTGATCAGTACAAGTACTGCCTGTGATCAGGTAAAATTCTGAAGAATTTCCTTGACAGGGTTTCGTAGCTGCTCTAGCTGTTCTCAAACCGGAACGTCTCAAAGAAGACAACACGGAGTGAGTGAACCAGCGAATTGAGATTCACTGATTGATAAAAAGATATTTGAAAAACAATCGTGTATCACTCAATAGAAATTTTTTTTGCAATACAACGAAGGTTTTAATGAAAATCAATTATCAATCATAAACACCTTTTATTTTGAAATATTTGTACACAGTCGATGTGCTAAAGAAAAGAGTTTTTAAGCACAATGACCGGTTTTTCCAAGGTATCCGTCAATCCATAACCTGAACCAAGATTGATTCAAAAGATTGAATCGCCCCATTATTTCTGTTCAGTTGTCACATGGTTGATCTATTGAATAGATCTCACATGCCACCACAAGGATAATGCGTAGGACTCATAAGATATAATCTCTCTTTCCACATTGTGTGAAACAGAGAGCCTTCATTGAAAGTGTCCTAATGAGATTTATAGATGATCTCGTGGCTCTAGACTCAATTGTGCATATTTGGATCCTATTTCGGAGACTAGGGAGAGGGTCTCCTTCTTCAATATCAACAATTTCTAAGAGAAAGTCGATACATTATGTCGATTTCCCGTGAGAATGAAACAAGTCCTTTTAATAGGAACTTGAGTGGTTTGGGAAGTTGAAGTGCAGTGCGTCACTGGGTCCATGATGTCTTGTCTTCAATATCGATGTTACCATGGTAACCACCAGTAGCATATGAATTGAACCCGGTATCTGCCATAAGGTTGAATGATTGGAGGGCTATTTATTTTTACCCTTTTCTCATTCAATTATTTTTCATTCTTCAACCCCTTCAGTGCTTACCGAGACTTCATAACTAGAGCCTTGTTGGGTTTATTCCAGTACTAGCTCAGTCTCAGTCCGCACTCTTCCCATATCTCACTTTTCTCCTTTTTTTCAATATACCTAAGGACTTCAACACTATCTAGTGGATTGTCCCTCGGTATATCCCTCTGGTTCTGGCGGATCATGGGAACAAATACCTAACCTTATCATCCTTATATCACCATACATAAAGTAAAGTTGGTCGGTCTATTTGGTATCGTTCATCTGCCATTAGAACCAATTGAAAACCATTTGAAAATCAATCCAGATACTAGTGATATATTATCAAAGCATTTTGTACCTGAATTGTTTTTGATATTTTTAGAACAAGAGCTCCCCCTCAACATTTGCATCAAGCATCATTTTGTAATAGAAATAATTTTCATCTTTGAGGGGTTGGCTTGCATCTAAGAGTAGTTATATAAAGAATGTGGTTTTCAAAATAGTTGCTCCCCCTCAATATGTGCATAGATATTTGAAAAAATGTTTTGCACATATTAGGAAAAGACTGCACATTGAAATAAATTGATCACGTTTCAAATCTTTGTGGTTTAAGATAGATGCTCCCCCTCAACATGTGCATGGAAAATTTGAAATCGTTTGGCACATGTGGGAAGGAGAGCTTGTACATCCTTATAAAACCATTTACCGAATTATCAGTTTAACTCCAATTTAAATCACAAATTCTCCCCCGATCACAATTATCAAATTATTTGAGATTTGTGATCTCTGTAGATTTAAATTGATTTTGAAAGCTTTTAAGGAGAATTGTGACTGGATTATGAAAACGTTTTCACTTATAAGGATCGGATTTTGAGACTTTAAACTCCATGGATTAAACATGCATGATTATCCTTTGAAAACAATTGTATGACAAATAACCTTTTGAATTAATTCAAATCATTCTCCCCCTCAATCAATGACATAAGTTGTTGATTGAGAGATAGATGTTTTTGACAAATGTTAAGTCCAGATGATTTTCAAAAATAGAGTCCGAGTTATTTTACAAAGCAATTAGTTTTCATTAGATAGTAAGTAATTGTTTATAGAATCAGAGCATGAGATTTGAAAAATAAGATAAAGCATGGCTCTGTTCTTTCTATGAAAAACGGGTTACTGCCTGAAATGACAATAAACCATTGTTTCACTTTCTCCCAAAAATATTTTTTGATTTTTTGATTTTTTTTTTTTTAAAAACATTCGAACAACATCTAAAGTCCGTGTCATTCTTTGAATGACAGCACAAAGACCGTAGATATTATCGAATCGAGGAAAAACATGACAAAAAGACAATATTTTTGGATTTTTTTCAAGAGTTTCAAATTTTTATGGATTTTTTGAAAGTTTTATATTTTTCTATTTGCTTTTTGAATGTTTTGTAATTTTGTATTTTGCTTTTCAAAAAGATATTTACAAGAGATAGATGAAGAAAGACCTTTACTCCTCATTTTCCTCTTGAAGACATTTAAGTGTTTCCGGTTGTAGACTCTTTAGACCAAGTCGTGGGTGGATAAACTCAAAACGTTCCCTAGGAAGAGCTTTGGTGAAGATGTCTGCTAACTGATATTCAGTCCTCACAAAATAGAGTTCCACCACACCGTTTTCTACTTGCTCCCTGATGAAATGATGTCGAATGTCAATGTGCTTTGCTCTTGAGTGTTGTACGTTGTTGCATGAGAGAGCAATAGCACTTTTATGATCACAGTACAGAGGAATTTTGTTGAATTCAAAGCCATAGTCAGATAATTGAGATCTCATCCATAGGATTTGAGCACAATAAGATGACATGGCTATATATTCAGCCTCTGTAGAGGAAATAGAAGTACTCATTTGCTTCTTTGAAGACCAGCTCACAAGCTTATCACCCAAAAACTAAGCACCTCCAGACGTACTTCGACGTGTATCTTGACATCCTGCATGATCAGCATCTGCATAGGCTGTTAGTGACATACCGGTGTCCTTCGGGTACCAAAGTCCCATATTGATGGTTCCTTGGAGATACCGAAAGACCCATTTAACCGCTTCAAGGTGCTTTTTGGTAGGCTTAGCCTGATATCTAGCACACATGCAAACAACGAAGAAAATGTCTGGTCTACTGGCTGTGAGGTACATCAGGGATCCAATCATACTACGATATTTTGTTTGGTCTGCCATGATCCCTGAGTGGTCCTCATCCAGTTTAGTACGCTCTATCATGGGAGTGTCAACAGGGTCACTAGAATCAAATCCAAATTTCTTTAAAATCTCATTTGCATATATAGATTGATTTATAAAAATGCCTCCCGGACTTTGTGAAATTTGTAATCCCAAGAAAAATGAAATTTGTCCCATCATTGACATTTGAAATTTAGAACCCATTTCACTTGAAAAACGGTCACATTCATTGGGGTCAGTCGAGGCAAAAATGATATCATCAACATATATTTGAACATGAATTAAATGTGTGCCTGACTTTCTGGTGAACAATGTCGGATCAACCGTTCCTTTGCTGAATCCAGTGGATAGAAGAAACTTTGATAGCGTATCATACCAAGCCCTTGGAGCTTGCTTCAAGCCGTAAATAGCCTTCTTCAAACGATAGACGTGAGTAGGATACTCTGGATTCACAAAGCCTTCAGGTTGGCTGACGTATACGACTTCTTTAAGATCTCCGTTAAGAAAAGCCGTCTTTACATCCATCTGATATACTACCATGTTCTTACTTGCAGCATTAGCCAAGAAGATTCTGATTGCCTCGATACGAGCAACTGGAGCAAATGATTCTTCAAAGTCAATACCCTCCTCTTGACGGTATCCTTTTGCAACCAATCGAGCCTTGTTCTTTAAAACATCTCCATGCTCATCAAGTTTCACTTTGAAGATCCACTTTAGAGCAATAATCATAGCACAATCTGGAGCAGGTACTAGTTCCCATACATCTAGTTGATCAAACTCATGAATTTCTTCTTGCATGGCATTGAACCAGCTGTCTTCATTCATGGCAGTTTTCACGTCTTTGGGTTCGATATTAGAGAGTACGGAGTTGAAGAAGCACCATAAGGCATCGGTTGCAAGTTGTTTCCGTGTGGATAATGGACGAGAAAGGTTTCCAATGATGTTGTCCAATGGATGATCATGTGTCCATTTTCTAAGGTGTTCATGTGGTTGCTGTTGAGGAACTGAAGTAGCAGAGTCGATACCTCCTGAAGAGGATGGTTCTGATGATGATTCAGGAGCAAATATGTTTTCAAAGGGTTCATCTTCTGGTGGAGCAAAATGGTTTTCATCATCTGTAACAGCTGCAACATTTCCATTATGTACACTCGATGATTGATGATTTGTTGATGAGACAGAGTGATCAGCAGTAGGCGCTTCTTGACTTAATGACACTGAAACTGAAGGGTTAACTTCATTGACAGGGATAGAGGCAGCCTCTGTTGATGGAACTGACATATCATTAGCACTTGGCTCATAGTGTTCATCAAACATTGGATCAAATAATTTCTTCAAATCATCTTCTGAAGGAGGTACATACGGAGTTGCTGGTGAGGGATTAGAAACAAGATTAGAACTGATAGGACTACTGGATAAAGGTTGAAATGTGGGTCCAGAACTGGATTGTCCTGGAGCCATTTGACCGGTCAGCTCATCGAACGTAACGTGAATTGTTTCCATGATATTTCGGGTTCTCTTGTTGTATATTCGGTATCCTTTTTTGTTTGGTGCATAACCTACAAATACTCCAATGTCCGCTTTAGCTTTTAGTTTACCTAAATCTTGACCGTCATTAGTTGGGTAACATAAAGCACCAAACACACGAAGGTAGGATAGATCAGGTTTTCGTTTATGGACAAGTTCATATGGAGTTTTTCCATGAGAGGTGTGAATAAGGGAACGATTTTGGGTGTAGCAAGCAGTGGCAATGGCTTTAGCCCATAGAAACATTGGAACCTTTGAATAAATTAGCATTGTTCTTGCGGCTTCTACAAGAGTTCGATTTCGTCTTTCAACTACACCGTTTTGTTGAGGAGTTCGTGGAACACTTCTTTGATGACTGATTCCAACACTTTCATAAAACTGAATTAAGTCTTTGTTAACAAACTCTGTGCAATTGTCTGTTCGAACAATTCTAACAGTATTGTTGAGTCGAACCTGAAGCTGTTTGATAAGTTTGATGATGACATCTGGAGTTTCATCCTTTGTCCTCAAAAACTTTACCCAAGTAAATCGAGAGTAGTCATCAACAACTACTAGAATGTATTTCTTCCCATTTATTGTTTGCACTCTCATTGGTCCGCACAGATCCATATGAAGTGTATGAAGAACTTCCATTACAGAGTTTGTGGGTTTTGGTTTGTGGGCATATTTTGTGCTTTTTCCCAATTGGCAAGCTGAACAAAGATGATCTTTTTCATACTTTAATCTGGGTAATCTTCTTACTAAGTCCTTTCTGGAAAGATTGTTTATGGTACCAAAGTTCAAGTGATTGAGACAACGGTGCCATAGCCATGACTTAGTTTTGGAAGCCTTTGACAGCAAGCAGATGGGTGAAGATTTCATCATATCTTCGATAGAGATGGTGTATATGTTTGAACCATGAGTTCCTCTGAGAAGTTCCACACCATCAAGTTCTCTAACAAAGCAAGTATGTTTTCTGAAGGCCACTTCTAAATCTGAGTCACAGAATTGTCCGACAGAAAATAGATTATGTCCAAGACCTTCAACATAATATACCCTGGATATCACACTATTTCCAACCACGTAATCTCCATAACCCATAATAGCACCAAAATGATCGTTTCAGAATCTCACAGTTTCGATGAATTTACTCACGAAGTTCATGAGCCGTGACCGGTCTCCAGTCATATGCTTGGAACAGCCTGAGTCCAGGTACCACAGAACGATTTGAACGATCTGCAGTTGAACACAGACAAGAATGGATAACTTGATAATTGGGATCCCCATGCAAGAATGGGTTCCATTTGGTTAGTAACAGTGATTGGAACACCCACATCAGAGGTAGACACAATGGACTCATTAGAAATAGATGCAGTGCTAGTGTCCATATTTGTCCTATTCAAAGTATGTTCACTTCTTAAGGGAATAGTTCTACCAGTAGGCATCCATTTTCTAGTGGGCATTGACTTAGCAAATTTAGGGCCTAACTCATTAACCTTATGCCTAGTAGGTATCCATTGATAACCTATATTACTAAATTTCCTTCATGTGGGTTTCCACTGTTTTCTAACTTTCTTTCGCCTTTGCCTTTTTGCCTTTTTAGCTTGAATTTTAACATTAACAATTTTAGCTGGGCATTTAACAACATTAGACAAATCATTCACACCACACTCAAGATTAGTAACAGAAACCACGCAATCATCATTACAAGTTTTGCCAAAAGTAGTAGAATTCGCATTAATTACAGTACGCTTAAAGCTAACACTAGAATCAACACGATTCGTCTTATTCAAATTCTCCCTAAGGTGATCTTCTACTTTCTTCCATTGAGCATTCCTAGCATGCAAGGCCCTATCATTCTTTGTGTTGCCTTGAGGCTTTGACCCGCTTTATTTGGTGTCACTTCTTACTCCTGTAGAGGGAATTGGAACATTAGTTGGTTTTGCTACTTTTTGCATTCCTGAACTAGAATTGCAGGGATCTGAACTACTTGAAGGCACATTAGTGTTCACTTTCTTAAAACTGGGCATAGAATGGTTTGTATGCGTGGCACTAGGCATAGAACAAGGCATCACAGCTTTTCCTTTTGCACCTAAGGATTTAGGACATGTTGCTATCAAACATTCTAACAGCTCTTGAGATCATTTGGCTTGAATGCACGCAAACCTAATTTCACTGTCAAGAGGCTTATTTATAAAATCCTCTTCTACAATCTCACAGAGACATTCCAGACTATCCTTAAGGTGAGCACAATAGTTGTGAAACACAGGTTCATTATTCCTAAGATGAGGAGGAATGTATCTAACAGTCACAATATATTTGCAGTCTGAGAATGATCTTGATGCAACATTCTCATTAAAGACAAGTGGCAGTTTCCCTTTTACCTGTCTCCTCAGATTCTCAATTTCTTTTTGTAAAGAAGTTATTTTTTCGTTGTTTTTGTCAGGAGTGACTTTCATTGAATCATATAACTCTTTATAGTGTCGTTTAACTTTTTCATTTTCTTCTAGAAAACTCTCATTTTCTTTTTGTAAAACATTTACCAAGTTTTGAAGATGAAAAGTTTGAGAATACTGAGAATCTAAAGGAGGAGGCATTTGGGAGCCAGTCACATTGTTCTTTTCACCCTTTAATTGAGAGATTTGGGCTTTCAACTCTCTGATCGTGTTACAATGAGCTTGA
Source organism: Chrysanthemum seticuspe (assembly GCA_019973895.1). Lineage (NCBI taxonomy): Eukaryota > Viridiplantae > Streptophyta > Magnoliopsida > Asterales > Asteraceae > Chrysanthemum > Chrysanthemum seticuspe. The sequence continues at coordinate 130,821,694 of BPTQ01000008.1, read as the reverse complement.
ATCTGTTCGTCACGTTTGTTTATCTGAAAAACTGCATCAAACTCTGGAACATCTGAGGATGTCTTGATATTTGAGGTTTTGACATTTTCTTTAAGATGTTGATATTTTAGTTGTAAATCAAAATGTTCAACTTCTAGTTTAGAAAGTTTGTTTTACCAAATTATCGTGATCATCCTGATCAATTTTCTCATTTAGTTCTGAGTTTTTGTTTTCAAGCTCAATGACACGATCATGGGAAACTTTCAATGCCATAGATAATTCATGAAATCGAGAAGCAGTGATAGAGTGCTTAGTAACAGTATAAAACACATCTTGAGCAACACAACTCGAAATCAAATTCTCATTTAAGATATGCAAGTTCTTCCTTTCAACTTCATTATATTTGAGTTCCTGTTCATAATCATTGACCTCAACAATCATTGCATCAAATTCCTTTTCCATTTCTTTAATATTTGAATTTATCCCTTTTTGAAGACTCTCAAATTGACCTTTTAATTGTTTAAATAAAGGCATGACCTCAGTTAAATAACATTCTTTCATTTGCTCAAAACCCCTTTCCCCCTCAGTTATCCCTGTAGGTGTGATTCTCTTCTTACACGTTTTCTCAAAATCAACAAACAGCTGATAAACAACATATAGGCTGATTAAGGTCTTGCTATTAGTGGCAATAGATCTAGGAACTAAATGCATTGGTGTATTAGGAGGATACACAGTTGAATGAGGCAATTTCCTACAAGGGGGATTCTTTTCAACAAGATTTTCAGCTTTTTACATATCCATATCCTTTTTCCAGAACACTTGTTCAGGGGTTAATAGGGTCTAGGGCTTAAACATGTTTAAGCATATCCAATTTTCCTTAGTGTAATCATGGGGTTTGATCATTATATTTTTCTTTTTACACGCAGGATCGTTAAGCTTCTTATTCATTTTCTCCCTAGATGCATCATCTAGTTTTCTATCTTCCTCAGTGCACTCAATGCAACTAAGTTTCTGTCTAGGTTTAAGAATCTCATTGCCATCATAGATTACATTTTGAGCAACTTTTGCTATTTTACCATACTCGGGATTAGATTCCTTTATAATGGGGGTATTGTGCTTATCGCTTAAGACTCTATGCTTAGTGATCATGTGAGCAGTCTGAATGGTGTTCCCTTGTACGTACAACTTATTTTCAAGCTTGTTTTTCAAGGTTTTTAGATTAGAAAACTCATTCAAAAGTTTTGATTCCTTAGCACTGAATTCTTGCTTAAGCATTTTAACATTTTCTTGAAGTTCTTATTTTTGCTTAGCAGTTTTAGAAAGCTTTTCTTGTAACGAGTTTAACTCTTGTTTTAATACTTCTTCTCTAAACTTACTTTTTCTAATAGTTGTACGCATTTGGTCATCCATTTCCTGCTCACGGGTGGTTAACTCAAACTTAGCACGTTGTTCATAAATAGCAACTTGTTCTTTATAGGCATTCAGTTCAGATATAACAGAATCATCAGGGGCACATGCAGTGTATTCATCAAAAACATAGTCATCATTGACTGCGGAAGATGCATTACTTGGTACACCCTCACTTTCACTTTGCTTCACATATTGATCATATGGGACAATATTGCTATTACCCTCATCATCAATATCTGATTCATAAGTTTCAAGAGATTGTACTTCATTATGCATCTTTTGCTCATCAACATCATCATATAGTTTTAATACCTCTGAAATGATTTTGTCTTTGGATGAACCAGCATGCTGTGATGATGAGACCTTTGAAGAGACCATTGGAGAAATGCTAGCCATGAAGATTGTCTGTGCAGTAGGTTCATCATCGAAATCAGAGTCAAATGCATAACAGTCAGCTACTTGAAAGGCATTCTGATGATTGTGACCTATTTCCTGAATTGGCTGCTCATCCACATCTGCATCATATGTCTTGGCATGCCCCTCAACAAGAAATAACAGCTCCTCTTCATCCAACACAGCTTCATTATCCTGAGCATGCACAAGTAACATCTTGTCTTTGAAGTACTCTGCATTTTGAGGGCGTTTTGGAGAAGTGCAGTTCCTTGCTATGTGTCCATCACCACCACAGTTGTAGCACTTAATTGGCATTGCTTTTCCCTGATTACCATTCCTTCCTCTATTCTGATTTGCCACATACCCTCCTCCTACTCCACCTCTTCTTTTTCATATTGTCTTTCTTGAGCTGGTTGCATCGTAACCTTTCCATCTCTGACCAAAGCATGATTGTGTAGATTGGATGCAGTCCTGATTTCATTGTTAGTGTGAAGACGGTTAGTATGTGGAGTGAAGGTTAAGTTATGTTTAACCATAAGAGCCAGTTGATTGATAAAGTGTTCCATGACTGCATTTGCATCAGGTTTCTTGAAACTTGAATCGAGAATGAGTTTGTGATTTTCGTTACCCGTGGGTATGACTTGAGAAGCTTTGGTGGTAATTCCAACATTGGTGTAAAAAGCTGTAGAGTCATTTGATGAACTTGTTTCTCCCTGTTTGGTTTTGAACTATTCAAGAATCCTTTTTTCAAACATAGCATGTCTCTCATTCTGAAGAAGAAAGGCATACAGTTGCTCATAGTTTGTATTCTTCAATCCTTTGGTTAACTTCACAGTGGTGACAATCTTATGCCATTCGGGATTCATGCTGTTCACAAACTTTGAATTCAGCTGAATATTTGGCATGGTCATTTTGATGTTCCCCATGTCATTCACAAGCTTATAGAATCTCACGTAGTACTCATAGACACTTTCTTCTGGCTTCATCTTAAAGTGCTCAAATTCATCATATAGTTGTGATTCTCTGTCTTCCTTTGTCAATTCAGAACCTGAGAGAAGCATCTTGACATTATCCCAAACAGCCTTGGCTTCAGTGTTGTGATTGATAAGCTTGTAGATATCTTTTGGAAGACCCTGAAGTATAATGTTAGAAGCCCTGATGTCAGCATCGAATCTCTTTTTCTCCTTATCATTGAGCTCATCATACGTCTTTGGTCTGTTTATTCCATAGATCATTGTTCCATCTGCAGCTGTATCAATTAAGTCTCTTGTAGTCTCAATCTGATACAGTCCTTCATTAATGGATTTGAGAATGTTGACCCCATTTTCCTTTCCAAGACAGTACAATCGGATTCGTTGAGCCCAAGAGTCGTAGTCAGTTCTGTCAAGCATGGGTGGACGAGTATCTGAACCAGCTGCTTGAACATCCTCGGCAACAGTGGAGATAATTGTAGGTACGTTGGTAGACATGTTTAAAGATTACACGGGATTTTATAACTCTATGATTAAACCGGGAAATAGATTCTTTCACGGGATTTTACTAAATCAAGAGAAAACCGTATTACAAACAAAAATCAACCAAGTCGCTACGAATTCTTGAACCAAGTCGCTAGTCACCAAGTCGCTAAGTAACAAGTCGCTAGTGCACCAAGTCGCTACACCGACAAGTAGCTAAAGATCAACTCGCTAAGGTCCAAGTCGCTAACACCAAGTCGCTAAGCACCAAGTCGCTAAGCAGTCAAGTCGCTAAAGAGCAACTCGCTAAGGTCCAAGTCGCTAATAATCTTAAGTACAAGTCGCTAACAAAATTGAAAGCAAGTCGCTACCTTCACCAAGTCGCTAGCCGTAGTGGAGAATCCACTAAGTTGTACTATTTGTCGGCTTGTCTCAATAGACAAGTCGCTAGGACCAAGTCGCTACCAAAAAGCACTACAACTCGCTACCTTTTTCTGAAGCAAGTCGCTATGATGAAATTCACTACGAGAACCAAGTCGCTACCAAGAAAAACTTCAAAAACACACTTTTCAATCCAAAACAAGCTCAACCACAGAGACTCAAGCTTACCAAATCAAAACCCAAGCACATACAATGATTCTAAACATAAAATTCAAACTTTAACACTAGAAATGAACCAAATGATGCAAAAACCACTAAACTTTTTCAAACTCAAAAACCATCTAAAAACCACTAGAAATCCAAGGATATGTAAGAGATGATCAAACCATGGCTCTTGATACCATTTGTAACATATTGGATTTCACAAACATACTAGATCATAACCACAAGTAGGCGTATAATATGGTTTTAGAGAGAGAAAGTTAGAGGTTGGGAACTTTAGTGAGAGAAAGAAAAATCTTATTATGAGCTCCAACTCTCTACCTTGGGAGGTAGAGAGTATTTATAGTTCTTACATAAATCGCCACCTACGGGCTGTGGATGAGGCATACAGTGGGTAAAGACCCGTCCGTCCTCCACGGTGTTACTTAACTAAATACTACTAAACATATAACAATCTACGACTACGAGCTTTCTAACGATTACATATACTTGAGGTGACCGACACTTTAATAAATGGATTTACTAAATCCCAAAAATTTAATTAATTAAACTACTAATGCAGAATAAAGTAAATGAAAGCAGATAAATGGTAAAGGGAAATCAATAGAGAGAAGTGGTGCTAACCTAGTTAATCATCCTAGCTAGTTATGTCTACGTCTACTTACTTCCAATTACTTCAGGTAGGATCAAATTTGAGAGGACATCATTTGGTCAATTTGCCCTAACCTATCAGCAAAGATGCCACCACAGGAGAAATCAGGGGCACCGTCATAAGTCTTGTTGTTCCTGGTCCCCTAAGCCAAGTCATTAAGTACCGCTACATGCTAGATTCATAATAGTGAGTGCCCGGCCGTTAGGAACTTAGACACTGCACCCCCCAATTCTTAAGTTCATCCAAACGATAGGTGATCAGTTGGTCAAATCGCACAAGTATAAAGGGTCGTCAGTTGGTCATATCTTACCCTTCCCGTCTCAGTCCGCTCACCTAGGGTCAGTTGGTCATATCTCCTAGGAAATTGGCCTCTACCGCCATTCAAAACTACCGAACCAAGGGTGGCTACCAATGAACTATGCATGCATACACTTAGAAATAATTGTACGGAAGTAAAGGTAAACGTAAACAAAACAATTAAGGAATCATAACTAGGCTAGCACCAAAAGGTGCTTAGCCGCTCATACTAATCATGCAAATCAATTCAATATTCAAAGGTACAAGATACATGAATTGAAAGTAAAATATATATAAAACGCTAATGCTTATAGTAATGGAGTGACTTCTCCCTTGGAAACAGCTCCGTATGCTCCCCTAGACCTTCCTAGAGCTTTTTCCCACGTTCCCAGAGTGTTGTGTGTGGAATGGGATGATTAGAAATGCTGGAATTCGTGAGGTATTTATAGGCCAGATCTGGGTTACGGCGTAACCAATATAGGAGTTACGCCGTAACCTTCTATTTTATCGTAAAAAGCACTAGATCTGCTGGTTACGGCGTAACCGAATGAATGGTTACGCCGTAGTCTTCAATAAACTCGGTTACTTCGTAAGTGATGCAGCAGTTACGGCGTAAGTATCAGCGGCGTGGGACCTCTTTTGACCTAATGTAGTTACGTCGTAAGCTATGGGAGGAGTTACGCCGTAACCTTCTGATAAGTTGGCATACTGAGTCACGCCATAGTTACGGCATAATGTGAGAGATGAGTTACGCCGTAAATTCTTCAAAATAGCATACTGTGATAAATCTTTAGATATGTTTCCATTTCCGCGTCTCTTTAGCTCCAATGCTCGTAATTTACCTGAAAGTAGAAAACAATGGAAAACAAGCGTAAATCCATATAAATGATACAAATAACGAGCATTATCGAGGGAAATTGACACTTAATATTCAGAACTATTTGCTGTTATCAAAGTTCGAGCAGGAGGTGTAAATATTCTTTTTCAAAACATGTCTAAATCTATGGCTTGCAGTTATTTCAGACTGTAACCCGTACTTAAACCATGGTTTGCTATTATTTCAGATAGCAACCCGTTCTTTAAAGAAGGAAAGTGTTGCGCTAAACCAATTTTCAAAATTATAGAGCACTTATCCTAAAACAAAATGAGGAAAGTATGTCGAAGGACTGCTGTTCCTACACAAATGTTTTTCCATCTAAAATTCTTCAGAAAAATATTTGTTGTTTTCTAAATGGTGGAAAATGAGTTGTTTGAAAAATCAATCAGAATCAGAGTTTTCAAAAATTTGGAAACTCAATCAATGACTTCAGCACTTTTAAAACCTTTTATAAAATGAGTCATTGATTGAGGGGGAGAATGTTTTCAAATTTATAACGAGCTTACATAATCATCATACGTGCTTAACAGAAAAAGATACTTGCCTATGTTGAAGGACTAGGAATCTAGGATATGATTGTTATGATTAGATGATTAGAGTTTGATGAACACATTATGCACATGCCTTTGTATGATCTGATTGATATGTTGTGTTGACTTTTATTAGTCGATTGTTGTTTGGGTGTTGTCGACCACCATATATCTGTATGTCCACTAAAAGATGCAGCTATATTGGTATTTAAAATTGTTCCCGATCCGGATCCCACAAATGAAGATGATTGGATGCCGAAAGGAAAGGGTAACTATTTCTTGGGTCGACAAAAGAAGAAACGGAGCTTAATTTGATCTCTCTATGGATAGTTGGCACGATAGATACAACTTCAGAGGTCTCACTGCAGTCAGCAGATGGTTTTCTTCCAAGCCCTACAGAAACAACAGAAGCAGGTTCTACTTTTCTCCACCTAATGTATCTTTGTGCAGGACAAGTAGTGGATACCATTTTTGACAAAACAATTTTAAATTGGAAAAATATTTGTTTGAAAATAAATTGAACTCAAATTTTAGAAATCAACCGGACTTCATTTTGTTTAAAATATAAGTCACTCAATCAACGACTACGGTCATGGATTTAGGAGGAGAGCGATTTCAAACTAAATATTTTCAAACGATATTTCATCTATCAAGTCCATTTGTACAAAATAAGTGGTGATCTAAAGATTTAACGTTATGTCATGGTATGATTGTCTTTAAAACTCAAAGATCTTTCAAAATAAATTTTTTTCTGTTCTTGTTTGATTGTGAAATTATTTTATTTTACCTAAAGATCTCTTAAGATCATCATACCTGACATTAACAATCTTTAATCTTTAAAATTGATCCTTATCAGTTAATTCAAAATTAAATCATGCCACGTCTTTCCCCAAAATTTTCTAAATAATTTAAATCAATTGGGATCACAAATTTCAATTGGTTTGAAATTTTTGTTCGGGGGAGAGATCGTGATTTAAATCTCAAATCGGTTTTAAAGGGTGATTGTTTCAAAAGCACTCCTTCCTTCATGTGCCAAACGATTTCAAATATATGATGCACATGTTTCAGGAGGAGCATTTAACCAAAAACCATAAGAGAATTTAAACCAAGCATATTTTCTCCCAAGTTTTCTAAAAATATTTAAATCACTTGGGATCCAAAATCTCAAAGGATTTGATATTTTTGATCGGGGGAGAAAATGTGATTTAAATATGAAATCTGATAAAAGATGATTATTTTGATTCAAAGTGCAAGTTCTCTCTAATATGTGCTAAACTCTTTGGTATATCGATGCACATATTGAGGGGGTGCGAATGGTTTCTATTGGCAATCGTGGAAGTTCTTCAAAAACCTCTTTCCTCTATGTGCAAAATTATTTTCAAATATCCAACGCACATTTTGAGGGGGAGAATTTACCAAGAAAATCAAAAGGTTTTTTCCACGGAAATTGTGATCAAGAAATTATTTCAAAGAACTCTTACCCCCATGTGCTAAACAATTTTAAAATCATATACACATGTTGAGGGGGAGCATTTCTAAAAGATCAAAAACAATTAAGGTACAAAATGCTTTGATATTATATCACAAGTACCTTGATTGATTTTCCAAATGATTTTTCTATTGGTTTCAAGAAGGAAAGAACAATACCAAAAGACCGACCAATTTACTTTATGCATGGTGTTATAAGGATGGTTAAGTTAGGTATTTGTTCCCACGATCCCGCCAGAGCCGGAGGGATCTACCCAGGGACAATCCACTAGATAGTGTAGAAGTCCTTAGGTATGATAAAAAAAGGAGAAAAATGAGAATATTGGGAAGAGTGCCGACTGAGACAGAGCTAGTACTGGAACAAACCCAACAAGGTTCTAGTAATGAAGTCTCGGTAAGCACTAAAGGGGTTGAAGAATGAAAAAGAGATGAATGTGAAAAGGGTGAAAAGAAATAGCCCTCCAATAATTGAACCTTAGGGCAGAAACCGGGTTCAATACATATGCTACTGGTGTCTACTAAGGTAACACTGGTATTGAAGACAAGACGTCATGGACCCAGTGACGCACTGCACCTAACTTCCCAAGCTACTCAAGTTCCTCTTAAAAGGACTTGTTTCATTCTCACGGGGAACCTACATAATCTATTGACTTTCTCTTAGAGACTGTTGATATTGAAGAAGGAGACCCTCTCCCCAGTCTCCAGCATAGGAAACCAAATATGCACGATTGAGTCTAGAGCCAAGAGATCATCAACAAAATCTCATTAGGATACAAAATTAATGAAGACTTGTTGTTTCACACAATGTGGAAAGTAAATATATATTGAGAGTCCTACGCATTATCCTTGTGGTATTGCCAGAACATCCGAGTGATATGTAAATATTCACGATGAATATGGAAATCCTTCTAGAGCCAACATCAAACAAGCTCTTGGTGGGTGACATGTGAGATCTTGCAAAAGATCAAGCTTGTGATAACTGGATAGAAACAATGGGGCGATTCATTCTTGAATTAACCTTGGTCCAGGAAATGAATTGACGAATACTTTTGTAAAAACCGTTCGATGTGCAAATCTTCTTATCTCTAGCACATCGAATGTGTATTCATGTTTTTCAAACACAAAAAGTATCTCTGATTGAAAAAATACTTTTGGAAAAACCGTTCGATATGCAAATCTCTTCTTTTCTCTAGCACATCGAGTGTGTACTCTTTTTCAAATACAAAAAGTATTTCTGATTGAAAATTGATCTTTCTCATAAAACCTTCGTCGTATTGCAAAACTCTTTCTTCAAGCAATACGCGATTGTTTTTCAAATCAATTTTTCAACAATCAGTGAATCTCAATTCGCTGGTTCACTCGCTCCGTGTTGTCTTCTTTAGGACGCTCCGGTTTGAGAACGGCTAGAACAGCTGCGAAACCCTGTCAAAGAGATTCTTCGGAACTCTACCTGATCACAGGCAGTATTTATACTGATCAACGGGGAACCGTGGTTCTTGCAACTATATTCAACGAAAGTGAACAAAGACACTTTCGTGTGTTTTAGTGCTAACTGTTGTTTGCAGGAACATTGGACGGTTGCAGCTAATCGTTATTGATAAGTCAATTCACAACCGCATGCTCACAGCTTACACCAATATAATTGAAGAAAATCATGACAATCAAAGACATTCAAAGATGCTTCCGCTACTCTGATGAAAAGATGTCATGATCCAGAAAGTGTGAGCATGTCGGTCCGAAAGTCACAACATCACATGAAGGCAACACTACAAAGAGTGATCCAGAGATTTACTGTTGCTGATGATCTCAAAGAAAGCTCGAAGATCATCAAAGATGTGGATCAGTTCAAAGGCCTCCACTGAAAGTACAAAATATGTTGACTTTGAAGAGTCACTGCTCAAGCACAAAGAATGCGGAAATTGAAGAATTGAAGTCTACGAGCTCGGAACAGAAGACAAAGAAAGAATGCTAGGATTCGAAATGCAAATCATGGGGTGACCTCCCTTAGGGGGAGATTATTAGGAATTGTAAATTTCATAAGGAAGTGTCGGTCACCCCAATTATAGTCTAGCATATGTTAGCTCGTAGACTTATCGTTATTTACGTTATTTAGTAGTTAATTAGTTAATTATTAGCGTAGATTAGTTTAGAGTAACACCATGGAGGAAGGACGGGTCTTTACCCACTGTATGCCTGATCCACAGTCCGACAGGAGGACGTAGTAGTTGTAACTATAAATACCCCTTCCATCCTTGGAAGGGGTGGAGCTTCTTAATCTAACCTTTCATTTTTTGTTTTATCTCTCTCTCTAGAACTCACTCTCTACTCTCTTCATCTCTCTAAACATGGCACTCTTGTATCATCATAATCCTAGACCACTTGAATCATCAAACAACATAAAAGTGTGATCCTACACTTAAGTCTTGAATGCACTTGCCAAATCCTTTGCTTTATAAATCACATTGTTAGGACTCCTAAAGTCATCATCTTCATCCTCATTTTCAGCACTTGGAAACCTTTACAAACCTCTTTGAATCATTTTATCATGAGGAAAGCTCCTAGTGATAACTCATCCACCAAAGGACCACCCAATAAAATTGCTCGTGTTGTACACGAAATTTCCTCAACCAAATCATCTCCGGTTAAATCCATAAATGCTAGGATTTCTCCTCCACCAACTCAACCAATCAAACCAATCCCTAAAAGGATAGTTACCACAAAACTACCAATGCCAAACACCACCATACCTCATAAACCAAACAATCCCATTTCCACTAAACCATCACCATTGGTGCCTAGAGCTCTATCATTCACCACTCCACTCTCATCACCACACCTATACAATCTAGAGGATTTGCCTCCTAGGCCATCTCATCCTCCACCACCCGCAACGTTCTCCTCATTAGGAGGAATAGTGGAACAAAATCAAGGTGTTGAATCAACACTAGCTTCGGCTTCCTTTTCTCCGTCACCATCAAATAATCCCTTTTGGATTATGAGAAATCATCAAAGTCAACCACCCGACCACATGGAATTGACACCTCTCTACCACCACCATCATTCTCGGTCGAGCCATCTTTGAATGCGCCTCTGCCAATCCCTCTCTCGTTTGAGGTTCCTCAACCCGCTTCACTTGATCCTTCACATCAAGAAAATTCCTTTTTTCCATCACCACTACCTAGCCATGACAAAGATTGTTATCATTGTCAACATGTTGAAATTTTGATACATGAAGTACGTGAAGATCAACATTTCATGTTTTATCACCTCTTCGAACGTTTCGACGAGATTAAACCAAACAAACTTGAGCTAAAGGATTCTAGTGGTGTCCTAGCATCAAGCTCGACTTAGATAGTCTAGTAATTCAAAGTCATGTATTGATCATTTTCTTAGTTTTTAGAGTCATGTACATCATATCTCTAGTTTTATTAAATGAAATTACATGATATTTGTTATATTGTTCTGAGTATATGATTATTGGTCTAATACATATCTCATTTTAATGCCAACATCTTTTGGTACATCACATTTGCTGTATTTTAGTTACAGACAGACGGATCCTTACGTTTTGCCTAGACGGATCCCTCTAAGGAAGGAAATGTGGGATCCGTGCAACAGAAGACTAGTTTTATACTAACTTGAGTCTTATTTGCAGGAAATTATGCATTATATACTTGTCTTCTAAGCTTTGTTTTGTAGATTTTCAATTTACACGTGAAGACTTTGACACCCTAAGCTAGGGGAGCTTTGTGTCAAAGCATTACATTGCAAAATCACTTGCAATATTAGGATTACATTTCATGACGTCCCTTTGCAAAGTTGCAATCATCAAGGGGGGGCATATTCGTCACATAGACGAAATATTTTGCTAACTTAGTTGCAAATGAACTAGCTTAGTATTCTTTTTACTTGACGTCCTCACAAAGGGATGGACTCGTCAAGGGGGAGTTAAGACGAGAACCCTTCCCGTCACTTGCTCTCTATATTTTTTATTTTACATGTTTTTCTTAAAAGATTGTGTTAGTTTCTTTTTGACGCTCTTTATGTTTCGACAAAAAGGGGAGAAAGAAAGTAAAAACTACAAATTCAAATCTTTACGAATTTTAGTTTTTCCTTAAAATAGTTTTATGTTTTGTCATCAATAAAAAGGGGGAGATTGTTAATACAAATAAGCAATAAAAACGTTTATTTATATTTTACGATCTTCTAATGTTTTGTCGATAACAAACGTAAAATCATTTTAACGAAACAAATAAAATTCGTAAATGGTTTGAGCCAATAGTTTTCTAACACACTTACGTTTTCACATAAAACGCTAAAACAAGTATAAGTGATTTTATGATTTAATAATACATATGTACAACAACTAGTGTTCACATATTGGGTGAATATATACATAACTAGTATGTATTATAATGGGTAATACAATTGGGTAGAAACTTAAGTATTTGACCCATTGACCAAATACATTGAATGTAGTTGGGTACAACCCAAAGTCCATGACCCATACCCATGGAGCTTGACCCATAACCCATTGCATGACATCATGCTTAAGTCATATATGGATGATATCCATGACCCATGATTTTAATTCATGAACCATGGACTAGATGCATTGCATCTTGTAGATACATTGTATCTACTTGGATACCCATGATCCATAACCCAGAACTATGACCCAAAACCCATGGGCAAAAGGGAGCGTCCCACGGATCCCCAGTATTACACTGGACGGATCCCTCAAGTGAGGGATCCGTGGGATACATGGAACATTAGCCATTTTCTCTCTATAAATAGTGAGCCATTTCTTCACTGTTTCCAACCCCTTTCTCACAAATTTTCTCTTTGAGTTATAAACTCTCTAACCTCAGATCTAAGTGATCTATGTATGTAGTTTTGTTTTTGTGTAATTCTCTAGGTTCCTCTTAAAGGCGAGATCACCGCATTTTGAAGTCGAGCAAGCTCAAGTCCATGAGTTGCCACGCTTCGTTATCATCAAGACTACTGAGGTTCTCTTGTTGATAGTTCTCTTCTTTCTCATAAGAAGTGTAGTGTTGAAGAGATTAAGGAAACATGTCTAAAAGAGTAAAGACGCAGACATTAGTGAAAGGTGTCGAACGTCCGTATTGAAAGCACTAGTGAAGGGTGCTTAGAAGTCAAGGCTAAAGGCATTAGTGAAAGGTGCCTAGAAGTCGAGTCACAAGGCATTAGTGAAGGGTGCCTTGAGATCAAGTCAAAGGCATTAGTGAAAGGTGCCTAAGGTGTACATTCGATATGGTGTGATTGGATGTACAAGATAGATTAGTATTGGGTTAAAGGATATTGATATCCTTGTTGATATTGTTATAAGGAGTAGATCTAGTTTGGGGTTAGGTGTTTTGTAGTGTTGGGTAATAGTTCCTCCATTGTAATGGAACTCGGTATCTAGCCTAGTACCGGATAAAGGGTAGGCGACGTAGTGATAGGTTTGGTTCTACCTCGTGGAAGAACCCGGTATCTAGCCCTGTACCGGATAAAGAGTAGGCGACGTTGTGAATGCTTCTCCGCTATAAGGAGTTGGTGTCGTGTAGTGTTTAAGAACTCTCGAGTAGGTGACTCGGGGAGTGGAGTAGGGCAAGGAAGGTATCCTTGTAGCCGAACCACTATAAATACTAGCGTTGTGGTTTTGTGCTTCTTACTCCTTATCTTTTCATTACATACTTATATATGCTTGTCTATCAACATCCAACACACATGTTTGAATAGATTGACATAAGTCGATCTAAATACTTTAAAACCAAGTTTTAATCGGTAAAACTATTCAACCCCCCTTCTATTTTTCCACAAAGTTGACTTTTTGAGAGACTACAAATCTCTTGTAAAGGAAGCTAATGATTCAATTGAAAAAGCAAATGGTTTGGAAGAAGAAAATGATCGTCTCTTTGAAGCAGTCATGATTATTGATATTATGTCAATTATTTTACAAACACATTCTGTTGAAGATTGTGAGAAACTATAAGGGGGGTTGAATAGTTTTACTGATTTTAATTTAAGTTTCAAATATTTAGATTCAATCTTATGTGAATTCTTATGGATGGATAAGTAGTATGAAGCAAAATAAATAAAGTAAGTAAAGAATGCAAGTAAAGTAAAGGATAGAAAGTAGCGACACAAGTGATTTATAGTGGTTCGGCTACAAGGAAACCTTCCTTGTCCTACTCCACTCCCCGAGTACCTCACTCGAGAGTTCAAGCACTATGTCAACAAGCTCCTTCAACTTGGCGGAGAAGCCTCACAACGTCGCTTACACTTTTTTCGGTCAAAGCTAAATATCGAGTGCTTCCACGAGGTAGAAATAAACCTTTACACAACAACTATGTGAAATATGAATTACAAGATATGCTACAGAAATCTTGTGGATGAACAAATCAATCAAGGACCCTTTGCTTGGATGACTTGTAGAGTAGCGTGATCTCGCCTTTGTGAAGGACCTAAAAGAGAATCACAACAAAAGATAGAAGAACTACTAGAATGATCAAATGATCAGAGGTTAGGAGAGTGAGATAATATATGAGAGAGTTGTAAGAAGAAGGGTGAGAAACAATGAAGAAATGACTCACTATTTATAGGCTAAAAAGCATTCTGTCCAACGGTTTCGGTGAATCCCTCACCCAATGGATCCGGCCAGTGCAATTTCAGGGATCCGACTGTCTGGGTCAGATTAGTCCGGATTTTGGGTTGCAAACCAGGTTATGGGTTATGAGTCATGGGTTATGGACTTTGGGTCATGGGTACCCACCAAGATACAATGTATGTAGACAATGGGTCATGGGTCTTGGGTCATCGGTCATGGACATTGGGTCATGGGTAATGGATAATACCCAACATGATTTAATGCACGATGTCATTCAATAGGTCATGGGTTATGGATTAGCTTCATGGGTATAGGTCATGGGTTTTGGATATTATCCAACCTATTACATATTATATTACAACATTTATGTAAATGACCAATATATATATTTTGCAAAACAACATATATTCTTATAATTTTACTTTCGAGATTGCACATCAAGGTCACATTACTTCCCTTGAACAACTTCCAAACCAAAAGAATCTTGCAATAGTCCACCGGCTATCTCTTCCACTTCTATACAAATTTACATTTCTTTTAACTCTAGTTGCCTTCTTGGAGAGAATTTCAAGTTGGGGAGAAAAACCCCGAACAGAGATTGGAGAGGGAGTGGAATTATTTCGGTCTGTCATTCGGATTAGCATGTCTAAAACGCATTATAAAACATAGCAAAGGTCGTGAACTCAACTACTTGTGCTATTTGTTCAAAAATGGTAAATAAGCTACTTTGCTAAAAAACAGTTAGTGCTGTATTTCATGGCAACTCACAAATTAAAATCCACGCATAAACCAATTGATGTAATGTTTATTTTGATTATAGTTAGGAGTTGCAATTTTCGACACGACAAGAACCCGACACGAAGTTAAACAGGTTTGGGTTGAGGATAAACAGGTTTGGGTCAGAAACAGGTCAACCCGTCTAACCTGTTTAATAAACGGGTCGTGTTTGGGTTGAGTAAGTATTAAATAGGTCAACACGTGAACCCGTTTAAGTGTATAAAGCTCTAAAATTAAAATATATAACTTGGATTTTATGTTAGACGATTTGGATTTAATGTATTTTGGTGTGTACTTAATATGAGTGAATTACGATTATAACTAACATATCATTGAAATTTTCGTATAGTTATGTGTATGTTATTTAAACTAGTTAAATCGACAAAACACCAACTTTATTCACCGCATGACCTATTTGCTTAAACATGTTAAACGAATCACAAACGGGTTGTACATGTTATGTATGTCTGGGTTAGGGTTGAGCTTTTTGACACGATTAATAAATGAGACGTGTTTAAGATGAGGTTATAGTGACCCACCAACCCACGAATCCGAATAAATCAACCCGAACACTATAATATTATAGCACATGTTGCCAATATACCAATTACTTAAATATCACGTGAAAGCATAAAGGGAAAAAGGCACTTTTGCCATGATAATTGTAGCGACAAACTGACAATTACACTAGTGCAATTAGTTTTCCTTAAACTATATATAAGATTTATCAACAAGAACTTTAATTTAATATATTCGAAGGGATGTGCTATAGACTAAAGCTAAAGTCATTACTATATACTAGCCTTGTAATAGTGCAAAGTGGCGGTTCTTACGTATTAATTTTTTTTTTTAAAGTAATAAATTTATCAGTGCAACAACTATGGGCGGAGATAAAAGAGGGGAGGGGTTGCCTTAGCGACAAAAATTGTAATGTAAAATTTCGAAAATATTTGGTTTTTTGGTAATTTGTCCCTTTTAAATACCAATTTATAATGTAATTTTTAAAATTTATCAAAATGTGCTCTTTTAACCAGAAATTTCTGGCTCCGCTCTTGGCAACAACCTTTTATAAAAAAAGAGAAAAGAAAAAACAAATAGTTTTGCTTCGATTTCTAATGGTTTCTGGTAATGAATTGAATGTTGGTTTTAAATTATGTAGGTTTGAGAAGACGAGTGTGTATTTAGATGTGTGTAAAGTATGAGTTCATTGTTTGAATGTTAGGCTTAGGGGGTGTTTGATAGCCTTTGAATTGAACCATTAAGGGGAAAATATGTGAATCGGTCAGATCACATGTTGTTTGATAAAAAAAAAAGAGGCGCTGAATCAAACTGAAAGCTTTTGTGTCGTGCAGTGCCAAAAGCATGCAAAATGGTTCAGTGCCCCATCTTCCTAGTTTGTCCTTTTGTCTCTTTTAATAATGTACTCTAGTTATTAGTATTTAGTAGTACTATTCTTTTGACTATTTTACGCAAAGAACATTGGCAAATTCTTATGATGCCCAATATATATTGTATAGTTTTATTTTTTTTTTTAAGCCTTAACACTATAAAACTATTATTATATTTAATTTAATAGAACGTAATGCATGTTTATATAATTTCATCAAACACTTTTTCTTTTACATAACAGAAGGATAAGATGGTAATTTTAATCATTCAGAGTGTTGATTCAGAAGAGTTTTCAAACGGCCATTTTTGTTCAGGATGTAGCTCATTCAGGTTCTTTGAATTGTTCAGCACATTTGATTCATTCAGCACTAAATTACATCGTTTTATCAAACAGCCCCTTAGTATAAGTCATTTTCTTTTTATCTGCTCCTTTCGATAAAAAAAATGCTCACATTACTCTTTATATTTGTCCAAAAATAAGTGTCTAGGTTTTATATATACAGTAGTTATGATTTGTTTTTCTACTTTACCCTTTTAATTAAAACTTGCATTAATTATTTATTTTTTATTTCTATATTAAATATGAGGGTAAAAATAATTCTTTATCAATAAAAACTAACATTAATTACACATATCATAATTTCTTCAATTTTTGTTTGTGGACTCTCTTTTTAAGACGAAAGAAATACATTACAGCTGTCACATCAGCTTTTCAACACACCACTTTACTTTTATCTTACCTTTACCTTTGAGCCATAATGGCCACTACCAATCAAACACATAAAAATAAATCAAATTATAGATATATCTCACAATATACTCACACAATCCAAACAAAAAAATAAAAACACACACCACCGCATCTCTTCCTCGTTTCTCGTTAAGTGAAGTCCTTCATCCAACCAACCAAAAATTGTCCATTCACGCGCCAACCTTGTATGCTTTATAAATGGTTATAGATGTGCTTAAAACGCTAAAATAACTTGATTATCACGTAATTCTCTTACATGTGTGGATAATTAAAGTTCAAAATACATTTTTGTATCATTAAACAATAAAATGTTGAAAGGTTTTATGGATATTTAAATATATGTATGTCCGGATTCGAACTCGAGACTTCGGGATTGCACAC
The DNA here is from genome assembly GCA_019973895.1 of Chrysanthemum seticuspe. Taxonomy (NCBI): domain Eukaryota; kingdom Viridiplantae; phylum Streptophyta; class Magnoliopsida; order Asterales; family Asteraceae; genus Chrysanthemum; species Chrysanthemum seticuspe. Next base: position 130,804,100 of record BPTQ01000008.1, on the reverse strand, counting down.
ATTACGTATGAGAGTTGATGTTAATAATTAATATATAAAATGTTATTATTAATTATTACTCACGAAATAAAACATAACGATAGTTAATATTTAACGGGGTTTTGACTAACGGTCGTTAAATGTAAACTACGAGGACTAGAGATGAAATTAGTGGGCAAGAAAATTCTAGAAACTCTCTTGGGTTGGGTGGCCGGTCGTGGCTTCTCAAAAGCCCAAGGGTGAGTTTTCTTGGTCACCAAGTTTTGAGAAACTATAAATACAATCCCTTGTATTCATTATTCTCCTAACCTTGGATCACCAATAGACCTAATTTCTCTTCTCCTCTCCTCTTTCTTGTGTGGCCGGTCGAACATCCCAAACCCAAAGGGTTTCGATTTGCTTAACTCAAGATTAAGTGTTTGGTTTTATTTGTGATTCAAGAAACTAGCTTTTCACATCAAATCGCTAATAGTACGTGTGTACAAGAACGAAGGACAAGCACGCTTGAGCTTGTAATCTTGGTGGTCGACTTTTGGTTGGGTCGAATTTGATAAACCTTGGTTTTGGGTTTTGGTTCTTGTTCTAATTATCGTTTGATTCTTGAATTGCTAAAAGGTACGCGTTTTCTTATTCGGTTAATTACTTACATATATTATTCCTATTTACTTCCGCTGCATGCTTTGATGATGTTATTTGATTTTATATAATTGTTATGAGTATTAAATCCCAACAGTGGCATCACGAGCCGTTAATATGATGTAATTAATTACCGAAACACATAAAAATTGAATCTTTATGATTATTTGCATGCGTTTTATGGTTTCTAGGGTTTTGAATTCGAAACCCTAATTTTTATTTAATAGGGTCGATTACCCTTTTATTATTTAATTAGGTTTTAATTTTGTAAAACTTGTAGAAACCCTAGAAATGCATGCTAATTTTATGTGGTTAATTAATGAATAATTCTTATGTGCCATGTAATATGCGTATCTTGGGTGATAATTGTTATGCGGAATCCATGGTGGAGCATGCATGTTTTGCCATGGAGTATTGTTTGTTATAAATTGTTTAGTTGATACACACATGTTCTATTTATTTAATAATTATTGAATTGGGGAAGACCTCAATTATAACTAATAAAAATTCGTTACGTGCTAATTGGTATATTATTAACTTTGGCTTACGCAATCGACTTGTCGATGCATGTGGCTCATCTACCTTGTAGGTGAAAGCCCTAGTTAATGTATGCATTTATTTACGCCTAGAATTGTCGATGCATGTGGCTCATCTACCTTGTAGGTGAAAGCCCTAGTTAATGTATGCATTTATTTACGCCTAGAATTGTTTATTAGAGTTTATTGAAATAATTATGCATGTGGCTAATTGTTTTTTACATATGTTAAATTGTTTAGTTATATGTTTATATTATTTGAGTGTGTTTAATTTTTATTAAAATGCTTTTTTGTTTATATATTGTTTGACATGTTAGTAAGCAAAAAGGGTTTTTTATGAATAGAAAATTAAATGGACTAAATAATGGCGAAACTGATTTGTTATCTAAGAATTATTCTTGAACTTTTAATCGATTGATGTGACTGTACTAAATGGTTAGAACGGCTCACCCACTAGAACCAACTATAAAGGGGTTAATTAAGAAGTGCGCACAGTCGCACTGAATGGATGTCTAAGGTTATGCTTTAGCGCCTACCTGGTCCTCTGCCCCCTGTGAGTTCGATTGGAGCTACCTAGTATAACCATTCTATGTACGAAGCATCTTAGTGCAAAGTTGTAAGTTTCTCAACGCATCGATTAAAACTTTGTAGAATTCAATCTTAGCAATTAAAATCTCATGTAAGTTTTTTCAAAAATATTACTCCCTCCGTCTCAAATTTATTGTCAGGAGACAAAAAACACAAAGTTTAATAAAAGTGGGGCCACTACAATTTTAAACCACACAAATAGAATATTCACTCACAAAATTACCTTTTTATTACTAAAAATGAAAGGTGGACAATAATTTTGAGACAACCCAAAAAGGAAATATGGACAATAGATTTGAGACGGAGGGAGTATGTTATAAAGTTGTATGCATGCTTCTTTATACATAAGTTTTGATTACACGTCAAAAATTGTACCCTTTAAATTTAAGTTTATGCCATCTAATGATATGAAACACTTGAAGTTGTAATTTAGTTATGTGAGACCTTGATCTAGATTACAATAACAAGGTGAATTATTTTGTTGTGTGAGACCTCAGCTTAATGATTTGCAGTTTCAAAATTAGACATCTTAATTAAGTTAGTTAGTGAGACCTATGACTTAAGGCATAAGATGGGATAAAACATGCTTACGTTTTGCATTAATTGTTTTGGCAAAAATTGTAAATCCCATAACTTTTGGAATTGAAAACTTGTTTGTCAATTATCGTTTTTCAACGATTACCTATTCTATACTTTCACCACTAGCAGATCAACTGATGTGGTGAAACTATGATAATGAGGATCCAAAATTCAAGGAAAATACTATGGTTAATATGAATATTGACCAAAGGGTATTTTATTTTCTTGAATGTTTACTTATCGAAAGTACTAACTTTTGAACTTTTATTTCTGTAGAAATGGCTCAAGCTGAATCTACTGCACTAGCCTCGTCGTTCAAATCTATGTTTGATCGAGAGAAATTGACTGGTAGCGCGAATTTCAATGATTGGTATCGGCAACTCAGAATTGTCTTGAGAGTTGCCAAAAGACTCAATTATTTGACTACGCCTTGTCCTCCTGAACCTGCAGCTGATGCTACTGCTGAAGCACGAGCTGCATGGCAATCTGAGTATGACAAGTATAATGAGGTCGCCTGCATTATGCTCGGGAGTATGAATCCAAACTTGCAAAAACAGTTTGAAAATTACTTCCCTAATCTCATGCTTGAAGAATTGCAAAGGTTGTTTGAAAAGCCTGTGACTGTATAGCTGTATGATCTGATAGATGCTCTTCATAGTTGCAAGCAAGGAGAAGGGAAACATGTAAGCGCCCACTGCCTGGAAATGATGAGTTACATGGACCAGCTGGGGCGACTTAACTATGTCTACCTTAATGACATACAAATTGGCCTGATCAACAGATCCCTTAACAAGGAATTTGATGGTTTCGTGCGCAATTACAATATGCATTGCACGGGGAAGACAGTCGGTGAGGTACATGCAATGCTCATTGATTACGAGAAAGGTTTGCCCAAGAAGGCCCCTACACCTGCAGTTCTGACCATCCAGAAGGGTAGGATTTCTAAGCCTAATAAGCCGCTAGCGAACAAGAAAGGGAAAGGTAAGGGTAAAGTTGATAAGGGAAAACAAGTTATGACTTATCAACAAGAACCCAAGAAGTACCCTCCCAAAAAGCGTGAGAATCCGAAGAAGGATATGGCTTGTCATCACTGCACCGAGGTAGGACACTGGAAGAGGAATTGTCCACTCTACCTTGATGAGTTGCGCAATAAGAGGTATAAAAATACTGGCACTGTGGCCAGTACTTCAGGTACTCTTTTGATGATAGAATTATTTTCTTTTCCTCATAAAATAAATTCCTAGGTATATGATACTGGATGTGGTATTCACATTTGTAATACACTGCAGGGACTTAGAGGAGCAAGGAAGCTTGCCTATGGACAACAATACCTGCACGTGGGTAATGGAGCACATGCAGTCGTTGAAGCTATAGGCACGTTTGATTTAGTTTTACCTTCGGGTTTAGTACTGTCATTAAACGATTGTCATTACGCACCTTCCATTGTTAGGGGTGTCGTTTCTGTTTCCTTGTTAAAAGATATTGGTTTCGTTCATACATTTACTGATTATGGAATTTCGGTTTCTTTAAATGGTGTTTTTTACTTTAATGTTATTCCAGTAAATGTTGTGTTTGAAATTGATTTGCATGATAATGTGATTGATAAAAATAATTCTGTCTTTAGCATCAATAATAAAAGAATCAAAGGTGATTTGGATTCTTCATTTCTTTGGCATTGTAGACTTGCTCATATAGGCAAGAAACGCATGCAACAGCTGCAACATGATGGGCTTTTGCAAGATATCAATGATGAATCATTTAATAAATGCGAATCTTGCATATCTGGGAAGATGACCAAGAAACCTTTTACAAATAGTTTAGAAAGGGCTTCTGATCTTCTTGGTGTGATACATACTGACGTATGTGGACCACTAAGACATGTGTCAAGAAAGGGTGCTAGCTACTTCTTAACCTTTACCGATGATTTCAGTCGTTATGGTTATGTTTATTTACTTAAACATAAACATGAAGTCTTTGAAACATTTAAGGTTTTTAAAAGTGAAGTAGAACTGCAACTAGGAAAGAAGATTAAAGCTCTTCGATCCGATAGAGGTGGTAAATATTTAAGCCAAGAGTTTAAAGATTATCTAGTTGAGTGTGGTATCGTCCAGCAACTCACATCTCCATATACTCCACAACAAAATGGTGTATCTGAGAGAAGGAATCGTACATTGCTAGACATGGTGCGATCGATGTTTAATCTTACAACTCTTCCCTTATCCTTTTGGGATTATGCTTTAGAAACTGCTGTTCACATATTGAATATGGTTCCAACTAAGAAGGTTGATAAGACTCCTTATGAAGTGTGGTATGGGAAAGCTCTCAACTTGTCTTACTTAAAGGTCTGGGGTTGTGAGGCGTTTGTTAAAACGTGACTCTGCTGATAAGCTACAACAAAGATCTGTTAAGTGTATCTTCGTAGGATACCCAAAGGAAACTATGGGTTACTACTTTTACTTTCCACCTGAAAACAAAGTAATTGTTGCTAGGTATGGAGACTTTCTTGAAAAGGATCTCATATCTCATGAATTCAGTGGGAGAGTTTATGATCTGGAAGATGATCATGAAGATACAACACCTTCTGAAAACACTAGCCAACCTCAAGTAGAACCTGAAAGTCTGGGCGTTCCACCTGAAGTTGAAGTGGTTCCCATTCGTAGATCCACAAGGGCTACGCGTGCACCTGAGCGTCTATGTCTCAACGTAGAAGCTGAGGAAAATATGTTAGGGGATCTTGGTGAACCTGCTAACTATAAAGCTGCCATGATGAGTCCTGAAAAGGAAAAATGGCGAGTTGCAATGAATGGGGAAATGCAATCCATGAAAGATAACGAAGTTTGGATAGAGGTTGACTTACCTCCAAATGCTAAGGTAGTTGGAAGTAAGTGGCTCTATAAGATAAAAACTGACATGGATGGCAATGCACACACCTATAAAGCTCATCTTGTAGCTCAAGGGTATACTCAAACCTTTGGGATAGACTACGAGGAGACATTTTCTCCTGTAGTAGACATTAGAGCTATTAGGATTCTTATAGCCATAGCTGCGTACTATGACTATGAGATATGGCAAATGGATGTCAAAACTGCCTTCTTAAACAGTCGCCTAGATGAGGACATCTATATGGCGCAGCCTGAAGGGTTTGTGAATCCAAAGTTCCGAAGCGTGTATGCAAACTTCAAAGATCCATTTATGGATTGAAGCAAGCATCAAGGCAATGGAACAAGAAGTTTGATGAAGAAATCAAGAAATTTGGTTTCACTCAAAATCTTGATGAGCCATGTGTGTATCACAAAGCTAGTGGGAGTAATGTTATTTTCCTTATCTTATATGTCGATGACATATTGATCATGGGAAAAGACATTCCAAGTTTGCAAGATGTAAAGTCTTATATTGGAAAGTGCTTTTCTATGAAGGACTTAGGGGAAGCAGCATTTATTCTGGGAATCAAGATCTACCGAGATAGATCAAGGCGGTTAATTGGACTAAGCCAAAGTGCTTACATTGATAAAATATTGAAGAGATTCAGTATGCAAAATTCCAAGAAGGGATATTTTCCGATGCAAGTTGAACATGGCTTAAGTAATAAACTATGCGCGTCAACACCTGAAGAGGTGGCATACATGAGGAAGGTTCCTTATGCTTCGGCTGTAGGATCTATCATGTATGTTGTGAGATGTACAAGGCCTGATGTGGCGTTTGCACAGAATTTTACCAGTCGGTATCAACAGAACCCATGTGTGAAACACTGGCAAGCTGTTAAGAACATTCTTAAGTATCTAAGGGCTACTAAAGAAATGTTTATAGTGTATGGAGGAAATCCAGATGCAGAATTTGATGTTACAGGTTTTTGCGATGCGTCATTCCAAACTGATAAAGATGATACGAAGTCTCAGACGGGTTATGTCTTTGTCATTAATGGAGGAGCAGTTGACTAGAAGAGCAAGAAGCAAACAACGGTTGCGATGTCTATTACAGAAGCTGAGTACATAGCTGCTTCAGAAGCTGCGATGGAAGCTGTTTGGATTAGGAAATTCATTTCGGGACTCGGAGTAATGCCCTCAATCGAATTACCTTTAAATGTGTATTGTGACAACTCTGCTGCAATAACATTTGCCAATGAGCCTGGAGTCCTGAAGGGCGCCAGACATTTTCCTCGTCGATATCACTATGTTCGAGAACAAGTCGACATAGGTGAAATCAATCTACTCAAAGTTCATACAGATGATAATCTAGCTGATCCCTTTACGAAGCCTTTGCCAAAGGAAAAGCTTACTGACCATGCTGATGGGATAGGACTTCGTTTAGCTAGTAGTTTCATGCAGATCTGTGATTAGTATTTGGATAAAGAATGTTATGAACAAATATTACTTTAATGAAATAAAATAGTTGTTTATGTTTATTTTTCATTTTCTTAATATTATATCCTATATTTGCATGTTTAATCCGTGAATAAATTATGTTATTCTAAATAGTCCGTTGTCGATCAATGATGTGGGAATGTCATTGAATTAAGACAAATCTGAGTTTTGGTAGAATATACTTTTAAAGTATATTGATGCGTGGGACATACCAGATTCACATGATGTTCAATGAATTGAATATAGGACTCATCCCAACTTTAAATGATGATACTTTATGGATCTTTGTCATTAAGTATATCATGAAGTGTTTATCCTCATACTTGAGATACCAGATAACTGATATGAATGTAGTGCATTTGTGTAAGATAGTCTAACGCTATCCGTAACTGGTAGTTATAAGGGCTATTTTCGGAAGTGTTGCAAAGTTCATGAGTTATGTTTGTAGTCAAGAGAATTTGTTCCTTTGAATTTGTTTCAAAGCATAATACTATATTTGGGCCCCTCGTAGGGTTGACAAGATGTTTGTATGGCCATACCCAAGATCTATCTGGAATACGTTCAGATGATTTGGTAATCTTGTTCAATCGAATACAACGAGAAACAGAATATTAACTTATGAAATGACTTGATCCATATTCATAGTTAATGTAGTATTAGTAACAAAAGGATAAGTAAAAATGATGAATCATTAAATGGTTTTTTCCAGGAGACCATACTCGATTCGATCTGGGGGCATTGGCGTGTGAAAGCTAGACTATCCAATGTCATTACTATGTTTAGTAATATCCAAGTGGGAGCTGAAAGGTTTTATGGATATTTAAATATATGTATGTCCGGATTCGAACTCGAGACTTCGGGATTGCACACATTACGTATGAAAGTTGATGTTAATAATTAATATATAAAATGTTATTATTAATTATTAGTCACGAAATAAAACATAACGATAGTTAATATTTAACGGGGTTTTGACTAACGGTCGTTAAATGTAAACTACGAGGACTAGAGATGAAATTAGTGGGCAAGAAAATTCTATAACCCCTCTTGGGTTGGGTGGGCGGTCGTGGCTTCTCCAAAGCCCAAGGGTGAGTTTTCTTGGTCACCAAGTTTTGAGAAACTATAAATACAATCCCTTGTATTCATTATTCTCCTAACCTTGGATCACCAATAGACCTAATTTCTCTTCTCCTCTCCTCTTTCTTGTGTGGCCGGTCGAACATCCCAAACCCAAAGGGTTTCGATTTGCTTAACTCAAGATTAAGTGTTTGGTTTTATTTGTGATTCAAGAAACTAGCTTTTCACATCAAATCGCTAATAGTACGTGTGTACAAGAACGAAGGACAAGCACGCTTGAGCTTGTAATCTTGGTGGTCGACTTTTGGTTGGGTCGAATTTGATAAACCCTAAAGTTAGGGTTTTGGGTTTTGGTTCTTGTTCTAATTACCGTTTGATTCTTGAATTGCTAAAAGGTACGCGTTTTCTTATTCAGTTAATTACTTACATATATTATTCCTATTTACTTCCGCTGCATTATTTGATTATGTTATTTGATTTTATATAATTGTTATGAGTATTAAATCCCAACACATGTCACAATCTGATAATATTCACTGATTTTTATGATAGATCTACAACTCAAACATTTGTCGCCGTATAAGAAGACTCTTTCCTATAAGCTAAGCATAATTTAATAATTTTAGTATAATGTTTTTGACATTAGGATTATTACAAAGGCTAGAAGTTAAACTTTGTTTCGGCTAGTGAAGACCAGAATGGAAGTAGATCATATGTATAGTTATAGCTTTAGGGCACATAACAGCATAACAAATCCAAAACACCCAAATCTCAAGTAAGATTCGCATCAACTCCTTAAATGTTAATCTAAATTTCCATGATTTCACAAAAAACCATATGATATAGACATAAAAATAAAGAAAATAGGAAGGACCTTAATATGGGTTTTTGTTTGTTCTTCGTTTGTTTGATTCCGTTTGTCTCAAATAACTAATTGAGGGGTGAGACGTTACAAGAAAAATGAATGTAAAATCTTACATCTAGTTTTTTGTTTGCTTTTATATGTCCAACCCTTTGAGCAATTGTGTGCTTGTTTGCTTACAAAATAACTTCATTAACTTGATCAGTATAAATAGTTGTCCAATATCCGTTCTTTTGATCATTTAAAATAACGTCGTTTAATTTAGAGTTTTGACGTTCTTCTTGTTTGTGTTCATTTGTAGTTTTTAAATATCCAAATCAAGATTCATATAAAACGATAATGGATTGGAAAAGTCTAAGGACTCTAAGCCCAATTAGTGATCAAATGTTGGGCTTAAAGGGTGCGTGATCATTTTACTCTTCACTAAACATATAATTCTAATGAGTTGAGATCCATATATAACTCATATTTGTCATAAAAGTGTAAAACCAATGAACCAATAATAGTCATTCATTTTTTTATTTAAATTAATAAAAAAACATTTTTCACATTTTTTTTAAAACAACATATCTTGCAAACGGTAGATCTTCAAACTACAAAAAATACACCGTCGTGACGAGAATTAAATTATCTTTCTATAGGTATGCATTGTTATATACTTTCGAATAAGTTGTTTTTTTTTTTTTTTTTTTTTTTTTTTTTTTTTTTTTTTTTAAATTTCGCCCAGAAAAATCACATGTGATTTTAAAAATCACATGTGATTCGTAAAAATCAAATAACATATGATTTTAACAAATCACATGTGATTTTTCTAGACGGAATTTTTTTTAAAAAAAGTTCGTCGAAAATATATAACAATGCATATCTATAGAAAGATAATTAATTCTCGTCAACATGGTATGATTTTTTTGACGTAACGATTAATTGTTTGTGAGATATTTAATTTAAAAAAAAAATGTGAATATATTTTAATAAAAGAAAATGAGTGACTAGGATTGATTCATTGGTTATATGACAAATATAAGTTCTATATTGAATTTTTCTCAACAAACTGATCGAGCAAAAACCTTCTTTACTTTATTTCCCACGATCTTAATTCACTGGTACATAGCATGGCTAGTTTTACTTGATGATACATGAGCTGTTGGCAGAAAACGATTTCTTGACGCAACCTTAAACAATCACCACAAAGCATTTCCTAAGACGGTGTCGTGATGTGGTCTTAACAGAGAAGATTGTCTTCACGATATTGTAAGTTTGTGTATATTGAATGAATATACACAAACTTACAATAATACTAAACGAATAAAAAAATTGCGGAAGCAAAGAGTGGATCGGTTATGGTTGATACCATCAGGGACGGAGCCAGGAACAAACATGATCGGGGTGCACAAAATGTTTTAACCGTAATATAATATAGTTTAAGATGCTAACTAAATAAGACTAAAAACACATTTCAATGGACCGGGGTCATTTAAGATGCATTTGAGAAAAATCGATGTTTTTTCTTAAAATTAACACTAAATCAAAAAAATCCATAGGTGTCATGGGCACCCACGGGACCCCCCCCCCCCCCCCCCCCCCCCCCCCCCCGGCTCCGTCCCTGGATACCATGTAAGTTTGTGTATATTGAATGAATAATAATGTTTGATACATCAAGATTATATAGGATACATAACGAGGCTAATATACAATGGGCCAAATACTAATCATAATACTAATCGTCTAACAGATATAGTCCTCATTGTTTTGCATTCGGTAATACTCATCAAGCTTAATGAAAGTTTTACTTGCTACTGTTGAAAGTAAACTACTTTGTTGTCATCCCCGTCACTTATGTCTTTTGTAAAGCAGAATTAAGCTAGAATTTTTTTTTTTTTTTATTATTATTTTTTTATGTATTATTTTGTAGCGTGTTATAATGATCTATAGATATAAGGCTTGTCTGATTATCTTTTTGTAATAAAAGATTTAAAATGAAAAAAAAAATGTACTACTGTATTATTATTGACAATTGTTTTGCGATTTAGACCTAACTCCTTCTGGATTGAGATGGAATTGTCCCAACTTTAATATCCTTTTTGCTTACAACCCATTCTTTTTTATCTTCTTCTTTGAAACAACACTAGTGGGAATAAGACTTGTATGTCTCACATTTAATGAGCATAAAGGTAGGTTTTGAATGGGTGTTTTGAGCACAAGTCAGATTATAAACATACAAATTTCTACTCTAAACATTTCTTAGTAAATGCTTACTGTAGAATGAACACTAAATAAGTCATTTACTAATACATTTGAGTTTAAATACAAAACAAAGCAAAACATAAATACAAAGAAGTGCTAGCCTAATTGGTAAGGTTCATTGCAAACATAAGACTGATAAGAGGTTCTAATCTTCAGTGAAGTTTCACCTTAATGCTCCAAAAGCCCAATAATTATTATTATTAAATATAGATTATATAATCTCTTTCATTAGTATAAAAAAGTTTTTTTAAACACCTTTTATAGCTAATAAAAACTTTTAACAAATCTAAATGATAACTTAATTTTGAGGTAAAATGTTTCTGTGTACAATCCCACTGCCAAGCGCGGGTAGTAAATAGCTCGTTGTTATAAAATGACGAAGGGAAATGAATTTATTTATAATTGACCCAGTCGAGTCACCGGTCACCGGGTCAACCGGTTCGACCGCCGGATCAATTCGGTTTTCCATTAAAAAATATAAAAAAATAAATAACCGGATCAACCGGTTCGATCGCCGGGTCAACCGGTTCAACCGCCGGGTCAACCGGTTCGACTGCCAGGTCAACCCGGGTCAACCGGTTCAACTGCCGGGTCAATCCGGGTCAACCCGGTTTTTATAAAAAAAAGAATTGGAAAAAACCAAACCCGGCCGGGTTTCGAGAACCGGGTTGACCCGGGTCACTAAAAACCCAGCGAGTCTAACCGTTTAACCCGGTTTTAGAAAACCGGGTTATTTTAACCCGTTTTTTTGCCCGGAACCGGTCCGACCGGTTAACCCGGCCGGGTCGACCAGGGTTTCAAAACATTGGGTGCAAGTGTTTCATTTAGGCACACTTCGGATTAAAAATCACATCAAATATTAGTATTAACATATCTATCTAAACTACTTTATAATGTATTTTGGACTTCTTTTGAAAAAAAGACTCAAAATTATTAAGACAAAACACATTATTAATATAAGAAAGTCTTAAAAAATTGAGTCAAAAATTAAATTCTACACTACACTAATTGCATTATCATATAGACTAGCATGGTATCCGCGCAAAGCAGCGGATTCAAAGACGAATTATGTTTAACAATTTTCTGATTTTACGTTTTTTTTGCTCAATATTGTTTAACGATTTATATATGCAAATTCAAAAAGTTAGTAATTTTAATTACAAACATCTTAAATTCATTATATAAGTTATTTTTTATTATTGTAACATGCATCCAATTTAATGTCATAATTTAATGTGCAATTAGTGTGTTTTTAAAATTTTAATTTCATAAATCTATACTACTATATAAAAAGTTTGAGACTTTCTAAATAAGGAAGTCTTAAAAAAATTAAGACAAAAAACATTACTATAAAAGGAAATTTCAATAGCTTGTTACATATACACATATAAAAGTAACATCTAAAAATAAATTGTCTTAAATTCATAAACTTATAACATCTATAAAATTAATTATATTAACCATCATTTGTAAATCTAACACATCAAATAACTTACTCAAAAAAACATAAAAAAAGACACTTTCATATCCGCAGCTCACCACCCTCCACACCTCTGCTTCTACCAAAATCGCATTTCGGTTCGGTTTTGGTTTTAGCCAAAAACCGACTTAAACCGAACCTTGCACACCTCTATATAAAGTCATTATTACGAAAAACATGTAATCGAAATATATTGTTCACCATAAAATTTAGTTATAGGGTATCCGCCGCTGCAACGGCGCGGGTACCCTTCTAGTTACTAATAATAGCAAGTGTGTAGCTTAAATTTTTTAAGACTTAAAAAAATAAAAGTCCTTTATATATAGTAAAGATTAATGGCACACTAAATTTTAGATTAAAATGGATGTTACAAAACTTACAATAATATAAATTTATAGTTGTAAACTTTATAATAAACATTTAATTTTTACTAATTTCAAATGAATATAATTATGGATATTTATATTTATATTAATATATTTTACGGAAATTTAAACACACATTTCTTATTTTAGAACTATCAAATCGGTAAACTGTCACATATCGACTATCATTACATACGGCTTAAAGATCAAGATACTGAAATATGCCTATTTGGTATCGCCGCTGTTTTGCATGGGTACCATGCTAGTTTTTAAGATATTCCCATCTCTCTTGGTTCTTATATTTCCACCATCTCTTACTTTTTTGCATTTTTTTTTTATTTTTTTTTTTATTTTTATAAATTTGTTTATATCAAAAAACAATAAACCCGAAAATGCGGAACAGTTGATATAAAGTTTAATAAGTCAAACGCTTAAAACTGTCAGAAATACGGAACAGAAACTGACAAAAAACTGTGTTGTACTGAAATAAATAGAGGACAAAATGAATAAAAAGAAGAACCCTCCCTTGTAGGGAGGGGGAGGGTGAGAATAGTACAATCCGACAATGCGTCCAATCATTGCAAACTCTCCCTAAAAGAGGGTGTGAATAACTTGCCCTTATATATACCGTAAAAAACTGTTTATTGTCTGTTTATTACTTTATTACATATTCTACGTCCAATGTTATTGATCATGATTGGACTATATACCGAAAGTGAAAAAAGTATTAATATAAACCGACTATATAAGAAACGCAGAATGGATTTTCAAAAACCGATCCAGTCTAACTATCCTAAGCATGGCGAACATATCATACTGTCACTTAGTTACAAAAGGGAAACCAGCTATGTTTGTGCGTATATCTGCCTCTGGACATCTTGTTTGGTTTGGACAATATGTTGATAAAATCATAAATTTGATTTTAATCCGAAGTTTATTTTGCTTTTTGACGAACTAAAAAGTGTGATCTCCATAAAGATTCCTGTGCTGAGTGATGTGGATGTATAACACATATGATTCAATTCTCCCATGCCTTAAAACTACTTTTGGTTGATTTTGTGCTTTTATCATGTTAGTAATATGCAAAGATACCTTTCTTAGAAGTTATAATAATTCACTTGAGGTTGAGATGGTGGAATGCTACCCTTTTTTCACATAAAGAAGGGACCAAATGTTTGAATCCCACCACCACAAAGCAATCTCCTTTTGCTCATACTTACACTTACACCCTTGCTTTCAAAAAGTCCCTTTCGTTAATAATAGAAAAGTAAACATATTGTCCTTTTAAATCAACATCACAGAATATCAAATCTTTACTCTAACTGCATATAATGAATCAATTAAATTTACTGATCAACACTTGTTACAGCACATCAGTATTCTTACTATACCTTTTATCGCCAACGATATATTAAACCAAGATAACGATAGAGAATATGCGCAACCCTTTAGAGACGAGTTTCATACGGTTTCGATCAATGTTTTGAAAACCGGGTTTATAATCGATCCGGTCGAGTCATCGGGTCAACCGGTTTAACCGGTTCGACCGCCGGGTCAACCCGGTTTTCCATTAAAAAATATTAAAAAAAATAACCGGTTCGACCGCCTGTTCAACCGCCGGGTCAACCCGTTTTTTATTAAAAAACCAAACCCGACCGGGTTTCGAGAACCAGGTTGACCCGGGTCACTCAAAACCCGTCGGGTCTAACCGGTTAACCCGGTTTTAGAAACCCGTTTTATTTTGACTCGTTTTTTTGCCCGGAACCAGTCCAACAGGTTAACCCGGCCGGGTCAACCCGGGTTTCAAAACATTGGTTTCGATCATTCAACTAGATTGTCAAAAAAGCATATATGTTTGTTTACTTTTATCTTAAAGTAATTTTTGTCTTCTTAGCCTACTTACAAATGAGAATCCATTGGCTATATTCACACTAATAGAAAATTAAATAGTCAATAAGCCATGAAACCTTTACATCATATTTAATTAAAACCCTTAAATAATTACACCAATAGAGATGCACATACGACAAACAAGCAACACACTAACCAACAAAACCATGAAACAGAAATCGATTAAAAATAACATCCTCCCTTGCCATAAATCCTAAACTTTTTACTAATATATCACTAAAATGTTTGGAGCAAAATACAATATTAATTTTTTTTTTCTTCTTGTTTTCCTCCTGTTTGTCTTCCCCATCTTTTAAGCTATCTCCATCCTTGCTTTCCTCAATTCTTGAAAATCTACATATTAAAAGATACAAACATTGGAAGATGAAGGAAGCATGATCCTTACATCAAGGGAAATTTAGGCCTTTAAACCATAAGTCAAAAATTCCATATTCCAATTGTCTTGGACTCTTCATTAAAGTTTCCCTTTCTTGATTTACAACCCCAGAATGATGTAGTAGACGAGAGTTATCGGTAACGCAATCAACATCCCGAAAATAACCCTGAAATTTTCATAAGTTCGATAAAGAAAATGTTAATACATAACCAACTAGCAAGCGTTGTAATCAGAAAATTCGTCGGGTTCCATGGTACAAAAGTAAAGTAGATAGAGACACCCGACATTTGTTATCAATAAGAAAATGACTAGCTAGTCATTTTTCATAAAACGCCCTACAACGTGTTGACAGAGGTAAACATCACCTTTATATATGTTAAAGTTTCATCTTACGCTATGAAGCGTAATCAACTCAATTACTCAAACCACACATATCAAATTATTAAAGACGTAATTGATATGGAAAGTCTAAATTTTAAGCGGACTCAATCAAGTAACAATGCGAGATTGCTTGGTTTTAGGAATAAATAGTACTCGGTGTATACTTACGCAGTGCTAAGAATCGCAGGATGAACATTGTATTCCTTTGCAAAAACAAAAGGCACAATCCCTTGTGGCAGTGCAGCCTGTCAATCCAATAAAAAAATGTTACTACAAACTAAAAACCTTCTTTAAGAATAAAATAGAAAGATTATGTCATACAACAGATTTTGAAAACAGAATATATGGTGAAAGTTAGTGACTTGCCAAGATTTAATAATACTTCACAACTCATGAAAATGAAATGTAGGTAAAAGGTTGGTGACAAAAAATGTTATATTACCTGTACGATAGCGACGTGAAGAAGGGTACCACGCAGACCGACTGCTATAGAAGCAGCTGCCATTACTGCTGGTCCCGTAAGAAACCTTACCGCCATTGCAAATGATGCTACTGAATTCCCACAAGCAATTATCTTGGGTTGAAGTGCCATAAACAGACCTTCATCATACATATAAACTAATAAGCCGAGAGCATACATTTGTTTCAAAAGTGGCTAGAAAAACAAGATATCTACTAGCTAGATTTATTAAACTACTATAAACAGTTCATGTGGTTTGTTCAAAGTCGCTAAATTGTTCTCTCGCTGATACTAGACTAGAAGACTGTTTGCTTTCATATTTCGTTTGCCAGGCCTTAAATCAATCTAATTACATATTTGAGTGAACAAAAATGAACTTACACATACATTAGATGGCAGTTTAAAACTTACCCAAGCTAAACATAGCCATTCCAAGACCAGCATCCGACAATATTGAGATCGATTTACTCAGAATTATTGGCATTGCATAATGCCACCTGTAATTGTAATAATAAACAAAAACATATTAGTTTATTTCCTTGAAAATCTTATCCTGTTCTTTTTCTAAAAATAACAAACGCATTAAATAATACGTTACACTGTACATACATCATCATCAATAAATAAATAAATCTATTTTTTACTGATCACATGTTGGATATATAGATTTACCTGAAAGACACGAGTGACCAAATTAAACCAATGAGACTGGAATATGTGTTTGGGTTCCTGATAAGTTTTCTCCAAACCATTATTAGTATCAATCGGGTCATAACGCTGGCTGGTGGCATTTGTTTCCCAGTCAAACCGTCTTCGGTCGAGACGCCTTTCGGGTGGAGCTCTGATGTTGAGCTCGACCCCATTTTGTTTAGACCAATTTGTCCCTCCTTGTCCTCCTCGACATCGCCACCAAAAGTAAATTCTTCTCTCGTATCTTAAAAGACAAAATAAAAAAAAAGTTACTACAGCAAGAAATAACTCATCTTATTATTGTCGTCACCAATAATACAAATAATTAAAATGTGAGATCTATGTATTGTGTTTACCTTTGGTTTCGCCATTTTGATGGTTATCTACCATCATCCTAATTTCTTTGGCGCCTTGTTGTTCGGGTCGACCAGACTCTGTAGTGGTCGCCCCGAACTCATTTCCGCCAAACACGTGGAGCCCACCACCTTCCGAAACAGGTGAAGCACTTGAACTCCAAACAAACATATGAAGCTCCTTAGCATCATGGCTATTTTTACTTTGCAAACCATTTTGTTGTGACTGAGGTTGAGGTTGTTGTGTTTGTTGACTTTTAGTACTTTTTGTTGAAGAAATATCCGGATTAGGCGCAGGATAACTCGCGGGCACAGGTTGGGTTTGACCTGCTGGGTAAAACCCAAAACGCGGCGAGTTCATATTAAGAGGACCTGGAGCCGTACTCTCTTCAAAATTCGAAGGTCGTGGGGTAGGCCCCCGCGACGACTGAACCGAGTATGTATTATCCGCTGGTCCGAAATTCGATAACCTTCCACCCGGAAACCCCATCATGGAATAAAAATCCCCATGGTTAAAATTCGACCCTCGAGGAGTCTGATTCCTCGAGGAGCTCAAACTATAAATCTCCGCGCCTGTTAAATTAGACGGACGCGGAGTAGCAAGTCCCATGGACCTCCTCGAAGCATTCGACTTCCTAACAGTCACATGTAGCTTCCCATCATTACCAATCTCAGCATCAGTCTCCAGAAAATCATGCCCATCAAGCGATACAACATCACTCTCAACCTTAAACGACACAATCGAGCCAGCAGTCTCAGGAAACTGTTCCATAATCAACATTTTCGCGCCACGATACTCGAACAAAAATAACAACAAAGTGTACCAAATAATACACTGTAACACAACCACTTGCACCATCAACGAGCCCGAATATTCACCGTACATAGCAATCAACAAAGGTATACCCATAACTAAAGTATTAGGTAAAGTCGATAAGGAGAAGATCGTAATTGCCCATTCAAGACTACCATTTTTAGTAAAGTTAGCCCATAGGCCTAAAACCACTAGCATAATAATTTTTTGCAAAGTATCAGCCGCAATAAACCTAAAGTTCATATTATAAGGATCATTTAGTGAAATGAAATGAAACGAAAGTAATGGGACTGCGAATATCGCAACAAAGCGATTTATCCCGGAACACTGGTCCGGAGTAAATATTTTCCACCAACGTACGCTGCCATAAGCTAAGATCATGGCAACGTAGAGTGGAACCATTGCGGACATGACAGTGTAGAAGTCATGACCCGTGATCATTTTTGGAAAGTTTTTGTTTTGGGGTGTTTGGATATGGGTTTAATATAGGATAGAGAGAAGGGTAAAAATGGAAAGTGAAAATCCGTTATAATATTTTCTGACAGATTTTGTTTACTGAAAGTGTGGGCGATTTTACGGCTGGTGAAATAAGGGGTTGTGAGTGAGTGAGAGAAGTGATTGAGTGAAATTAGAAAGGGTGTAGGGGACTGGTGGACTGTATTTATAGGGGAAAGAGTGATTGTAAATTGTACTACTTATCTTTGGTTGGTGTATGCATTTTTAATGTGATTTTTGATTGAGTGATGATATATGAGCCTAATTAAATAGGCTTAAAAGGAGACCTAATGCATAAATGTTATGCATTAGGTCTCCTTTTAGGCCTTTTTAGTTAGGTCCATTTATCATTTTCCTTTTTGATTTATTGTTCAATAAACTTTTGGAATTCAACATGTTAGTAAGAGCAATCCCAACCATAACGGCATAACGCTGTTTATGGTCTCAATAACGCCGTTATTGGCGTTACATCTTTGGAGGCACGAAAGCGTAACGCCGTTAATCCCTGCACGTTACCTATATAACGCCCGTTATTTGCTTTTGTTTGTTTGTTTGTTTGTTTGTTTTTTCTTTTCTTTTTTCATTTATGGCTCTAAATGAGGGGTTGTTTTTGTAAATTGTTGGGAATGTTATTGATGTTATTGGGATGTTATTGTTGTGGGTGTTTTTTTGGGATGTTAAGATGAAATGTTAAAACTGATGTGGCGCTGACGTGGACGGTGTTATTAGTGTTATTGTGTTACGATTGTGCATGCTCTAAAAGATAGATAACTTATAAGAGTGTGGCATTGTGTGCAGTAATCACCACTATCACAATATGATCACGCGTGGTCTGCGGTTACTACACTACCGCCACCACACGTGGTGGGTTGAATCTGTGTTGGTTTAGTGAAATTGACAATTTAATTAATTATTTTTTGTATTTAGTGAAGTATATTTGTGTTTAAGATTAGTATTTTTATATGGTCGGTTTTGTGTTAATTACTAGAAGGATTTAGTGGTTGGTTTTGTGATAAAATGCAGATGCTAATGTGACACCCGAACACATACCACCACCAAATGTTATTACACCTGGTCTAATGTGTCTGGCCTCAACTAAAGAACAGTGTGAAACATATTCATGTTTCAGACTATTTAACAAGTTAACAGTGTGATAACTAGTAGTGTGTTTAGACACATAACTATACTCGTAAATATTGTCCATATTTGTAAAACGACTATATTATAGAGGATCTCAATTTTGACATACACTTATGAGGTATTGCCTCGTGGTTACACAAGGATTGTTGCCCGGGGCGTTGAAGATGGTGTGTAAGGAAAGATGGTGACGATTTACTAAAAATGAACAA
The DNA here is from genome assembly GCA_019973895.1 of Chrysanthemum seticuspe. Taxonomy (NCBI): domain Eukaryota; kingdom Viridiplantae; phylum Streptophyta; class Magnoliopsida; order Asterales; family Asteraceae; genus Chrysanthemum; species Chrysanthemum seticuspe. Next base: position 130,784,564 of record BPTQ01000008.1, on the reverse strand, counting down.
AAAAGTGTACGGTGGTTCTGAATGAAGACTTATAGTTGATGTCGTATATTGTAATGTAAGCTATGTGTTTTAGGTTTATAATGTATTAAATCTACCTGAAGATCAAACAATTTCTCTGAATTGCTAAAAATAGATTTGCAAACATAAAAGATGTAAAAAATGAAATGTTTTAGCAAGCTAAGTAATATGTGACAAACATTAACAAACATAAAGTTCATCTGATCGATCTAAAAAGATGTGAAATAAATTTGATTATTTTTATTCCACTAAAAAAGATATAAAAAGGAAGTATTGTAATATAAGCTAAACATAAGTAAGTTTGATTGAAACAAACTCAATAGCATGACCAAAATTAAAGTCTGGATATAAGCTTATTATCTAATTATTATTTAAAAATGAAAAAGACAATTTCATAAACAAGAATATAAGCTGAAAGAAAGCAAAAAATTATAGAACTAAAATTATAAGCTGAAATCATATAAACCAATAAGTCTTTTGAGAGAGCCTAAAATCTAAACAAAATATGTATAAAACTTTCTTGAAGAGCAAATAGATTTTATTAAGCACTAGAAAAAACCAAAAAGGAACTCAAAGCCGAGCAATTTTACAACTAAAAATGATATTGATGCAAAAACCTTAATCTTTTTACATTGGGTCGTCGCTTATTGTTAAACTCTATCGGACAACCCTTATTACTTACTCAATCAATCTTTTTATCTTCTTTCGGCCATCATTGAACCATTGTTTCTTTTCTGTTTGAAAACATTTCAAGACATTATCGCCCTTTAGATCTTTAGTATGATACTATGATGAGTGTTTGAATAAACCAAAACAATAGATGTTAATCACTAAAAAGCATTTGATTGATTAAGAAGTAAAAGTGTTGCATAACGAAACTATAATGTCGTTGTCCAGTAACCTAATGGCGGCATTAGTTATCAAGTAACCTAATGGCATTTGTTACTAGTTCGATTACTTAAATGAGAGGCTGATGAGATTATGCGAATCATATCTTTAGTACTACCATGCTGTAGCAGAAGGTCCAACGTGTAATAATTGAAGAAAAATAAAAAAAATAAAAAGAGCTCTTTAAGAACCGGTCAAACAACAAAAGCCAAGGTCATTGTCATGTCTAGAAAAACGTTACACGTGATATCAAAGAGGAATGATGTATCAAAAAAATAAAAAAGAAAAAAAAAAAACAAATTGCAAAAGAAAAAAGAGAATTATTTAAAATGAATTTTATTGATTACAAGTTATTTTATAAAAGATTTTTCTTTATATATATATATATAAGGGTGTGTTAAAATAAAAAGAGGATTTTTGATAAAAAGAATAAGAAGAATTTTGGACTCTTAGATTTAAAATCAATAGATTAGATTGAACTATAATCTTAATTAAGACTGGAAGGGCAAAAACGTCTTTTAATAGTATACCTATTACGTCCCTTCATTGTAAAATTTATAACTAAAACTACATTCTCTCACTAACTTGACTTTCTCTCTCCAACTTTACTAATCCCTTCTAAACACAACAATCAAACACTGATTTGTCATCTAATCATTCAAAAACGCTTCAGATATTTGTCAATTGAAGATCTAAAAAGTGATTCAACGGTAATTGAAGTTGAAATTGATGTTTTTTATGGAGAAAAATGCTTGCGTAAGTCAATTAAACCTAGTTTTGTCCATATTATTATAAAGGTGCAGGATTTTCGTTAATATTGTTTGTTAAAATTCTATAGGTATTGATTTTATAACTTAACATTGCTTTTTTAATTTATATTATGTGAAGATGTGCATCAGATTAAACTATATTTTGTGCATCAAAGTAGTTAAGTGTGAATGTTGATAAAGTGTGGTATTCTTGGGTAATTGTACCTGCTTCTGTGAAATAATCTTGTTTTTTGCATAAAAAAATAAGAGAATGTGCATTGCTTTTTTGATGAAATTAATCAAGAAGTTAGCCAAAGTGACAAGCGTAGAAAATGTATGTTCTCAGTGAAAACTTACATGTTATTGTGCATTAAAGGCGGGCTATATGAGCATTAGTTTTCATAGGAAGTTAGTCAAAGTGATAAGTGCAAGAAATCGACATGTTCTCGATGACGAGTTGACAACTTATACCTTTTTGTGCATTAAAAGGGCTAAACTTGTATTTTTAGTTCATGATTGTTGTATCGGGTGACATCTTAATCGATATTGTGTTAAAATGTTCAGTAGATTTAGTTGTACATGTTTTGTGCATAAAAAATGACTAAATGTGCAATAATTTTCATAGAATGTTTGTAAAAAATGTGAGAATCCTAAGTTGTGTAAAATAGTTTCGTTTTATGCATTAAAATTGGGCTAAATATGTATTAATTTTGATAAAAGGTTAAGAAAAATGCGATAAGTTTGGATAATTGTAACTTGTGTGAAATAACATTGTTTTGTGAATTAAAAAATAAGCTAAGTGTGCATTAGTTTTCATAGAAAGTTAGTAATATTTCAAAACGTTTAAATAATCTTATGTTGTGTGAAATAATTACATATTCTGCATTAAAAATGGGCTAAACGTGCATTAGTTTTCGTACGAAGTTAGTACGAGTGCAATACATTTGGATAATCGTAAGTTGTGTGAAGTTACATAGTTTTGTGCATTAAAAATGGGCTAATTGTCCATTAGTTTTCACATGAAGTTAGTAACATTGCGTTTCATTTAGATAATAGTATCTTTTGTGGAATAACAGTGTTTTATGCATTAAAAAGTGGCTAAATGTGCATTCATATGAAGTTAGTCAAGTTATATTAGTCTTCAACATGCCCTTGTATGAAATAACACTGCTTTGTGTCTCAAAATGGCTAATCGTGCTTTAGTTTTCGTAACAAGTTAGTAAAACACACATCCTTAGATAATCAGCATGCCTTTATATGAAATAATACTGTTTTGTGCATCAAAATGGCCAAATATGCATTGGTTTTCATAAGAAGTTAGTAAAACACATATCCTTAGATAATCAACATGCCTTTTGTATGAAATAACACTTTTTTTTACATAAAAATAGGCTAAATGTGCATTTCTTTTAATAGGAAGTTAGTAGAAATGATATCCTTAGACAATCAAAACGCCTTTGTATGAAATATTATTGTTTTGTGCATCAGAATGGCTAAATGTGCCTTAGTTTTTCTAAGAAGTTAGTAAACACATATCCTTATACAATCAACACGAATTTGTATGAAATATTACTGTTTTGTGCATTAAAATGGCTAAATGTGCCTTAGTTTTCATAAGAAGATAATAACACATATATCATTAGATAATCGACATGCCTTTGTATGAAATATCACTTTCTTGTGCATCAGAGTGGTTAAATGTGCCTTAATTTTCATAAGAAGTTAGTAAAAGGCATATCCAATCAACACGCTATGAAATATTGCTGTTTTGTGCATCAGAATGGCTAAATGTGCCTTAGTTGTCGTAAGAAGTTAGTAAAAGACATATCATTAGATACTCAACATGCCTTTATATGAAATATAGTTTTTTTGTTCATCAGAATGGCTAAATGTGCCTTAGTTTTTATAAGAAGATAATACAACACATATCCTTAGATAATCGACACGCCTTTGTATGAAATAGCACTTTCTTGTGCATCAGAGTGAATAAATGTGCATTGCTTTTCATAAGAAGTTAGTAAAAAACATATCCTTAGATAATCAACATGCAATCATATAATTTGACCCATTAGAGATAGAGTGTAACCCAAATCGACCCATTCACAGGTAGGGGTGTTATCGGGTTTGTCGGGTCGGGTTGAGTCGAAATATAGGTTGCTAAAGATGACAGCAAACAAATGTGTAATTCATATATACATGTTGCCGAAATCTACAACACTAAACTTAGTACCAAACGCTCCTACTGTAGATGCCAAACACCCCTTTTGACAGATTCTGCACATAGATTCTGTAGTAGTAGTAGTAAACTCAGTCCCAAAATACAAGTTCTGCACAAATTCTACTAGAATGATTCTAGTACTAAACATGAATTTCAGTAGTACCATGATTCTCCGCACATTACAGACTTCGCTTATGAAAAGTACAGATTTTACACATGATTCTGCACACATATTTTCCAAAATTTTCACACGATTTTGCACATATTCCAGACTTTGCTTATGAATTTCAGTAGTACCACGATTCTGCACACATACTTTCCAGTAGTACCAAATATCTTATTGATAAAATCAGTAACTAGTTTCAACTTTAGTTTAGTGATTATTTTTACTCTATTTTTTGTTTCTAAAACACTGCAGAAATCTTTACTAAACTCAATTATTGGTTTTGCTTCTTCAGGGGTGAGTCTTGAAGAAACCACTATGTAAAGTTCTTATTTAGGATCATGGATGGTTTGTAAAGTCTGGATGACATGGTGTGCACAGACATTTTTTTCAAAGTCACGGGTCATGCTCTTGGCACATCATGCACCTTATCCGTGAAACAACTTGATGCTCTTGGCGCATCAAGTTTCAAGTGTGAAGAGTTTTTTTACTAGACATTATGTTTAGCTTCAGGATGCCAGATATTTTTGGATTTTGACAAGAGTTGTAATTTTTGGAAAATTTTGAAGTAAAGCATTTGCATATTTGTTGCCACTAAGTTAACAATGGGCATGACTCAGTGTCATGCGTTTTATTATATTTCCATGTGTATGTCATACATTAAACTATAGAACATGTGTTTCTATTCGAACGATTGTCACTCGTGTCACAAGATCTTCGTTTTTATTATAAGCAAGTGTACATTATACATTAGAAATATGTTTGTAGTCGTAGGATTGAGTTTGTTTGGCCAACAAGAAAGCACAATATACTACGTAATTAAATAAAAGTACATGAGATGATCCATAACGTAAGGCACATGTATAAATCATTCATTCAGAACAGAATAACATATCACAAACAATAACATTGATTTACACAGTTGACAATCCCATCGTACAAGCAGAACGAAATCACATGGGGCAGTTCTAGACCCACAAAGACTCACATGCTCTGAGAGTCCTCTTAAACGATCTTGTGTATCAGCGGCTAACAAAGACCATAGAATCAACACCACAAACGTCATGACACTTGCAGATCTTGTAGTATCCATTCTCTCCCCATTCCGGTCCCCAAGAGTTCTTGATAATCCAATATGGCTTCCTTGTCTTTGTTGTTTCAGAATATCCAGCTGCACTATACCAGACCAACAATACACCGTGGTTTAGCCTCTTTGAGCACATGTATAGGCACGAGACTCCCCGAACATATGTCTAGATGTAAACTGCATTGCGAGCCACTGCATGCAAACATCATTGTTATAAAAAATGGTAATTGAAGACTACATAAGAGAAGACAAGCCCACGTCATAACTATTGTTATTTACTAGTAAGAAAATACAGAATTTTGGTAGGCTTACCAATATTTGATGACATGAATGCATACCCGCAAGAGGATCATTCTTCACAAGATTGACAACAATTTGGTATTTGTCAAGGGATACAACACTGAAATTACTAACACATACAATAACCTTGTTTTAATTTGCAGCTTCCATTGTCGTTTCCTGTGTAAGGATAATCTCTTTCCCTCATAAGTCGATTGACTTTAAGAGTGTACTCAAAAGCACTATTCATGAGACCTTCATTTCATAGAAAATAAAAGTAAAATCCTTAGGTAATATAGTAATAAGACTAATTTGTGCATCAAATTTTACTAGGAATACAAACTTGCATCATATACAGTATTAACACTTATTCATGTAGCACGTACATAATTTGTGCATTAGATTCCACTATAAATAAAATTTTCTTAAAATTACACTGATAACACAAATATATATAAACACATAATAATCATTTGTTCCTAGAATTCTACTACAAATATGAACTTCTATCAAGTACACTAATAACACCAATTGATGTATCAGATACACTAATATATTAATCAAATTCATCTAGAAATACAAATTTGCATCAAATTACAATAACAACATGAACTTCTATATGAAATACACAAATAACACTATTTTGTGCATCAAATTTTATTATAAATACAAATTTGCATAAAACACACTTATAACACTAATTCATGTATAAAATACGTTGGTAACACTAATTTGTCCATCAAATTTCACAACAAATACACATTTGCATCATACCCACATATAACACATATTTATATATTAAAGACTAAAATACACCGTTGGTCCCTAAACTTGTATCGGAGGATCGCGATGGGACGAACCACGCACTTTTCATCGCTACCGGTCCAAACAGTACCCATTAAATGCCAGATTCGTCCCTTGACCAGAATTGGGACAGTGTCACACCCCCAAATTACCTGTTTTGCAGCGGAATGGAATTCCTGGGGATTGACTGTCATAGCATCACAATCACAGTTATATTGAACGACCTAAAGTGTCGTTTGGAAAACACATCGTTTGATTTAATAAAACAATCAGAGTTTACAAAGTATAGGTCCCAAAAGTTTACAAAGTTTGCGGAAATATAAAGATATTACAAGTCCAAACGATGGTTTTGAAAGAAAGTGCTATAATGTACAATGATGTAAGTCGACGCCGCGACTCAAAAGGTGGTCCCTTAACCATGCCATGATGAGTATGCCTTAGATACCTGAGATAAAAACATGCTAAAAGTGTCAACACAAAGGTTGAGTGAGTTCATAGAGTTTGGGTTGAAATGTAAGGACTTTCAAAATTCGTTTATGCAGCAAAGGCATTGTAAATCCACTCAGTTCCAAGTTCCGCCCATACAAAACTTGCAACCTGTGTATTCACAACCCATTGCCAAAGTGTAATATAGTTTATATTCAAGCGCATGATGTCAAATGAATTCACATAATAATGCATGACTTAATGTATCAATGTTTACTTGACATAATTATACCAAGACATTCAGTTCAATGAAAATCCCAAGACATCCAGCTCAATGATATTCCCAAGACATTCAGCTCAATGATAATCCCAAGACATTCAGCTCAATGATAATCCCAAGACAGTACGAATTGACTTGAATTACTCATCAGTATAGGACATAGTATTTAGTAACTAGACTTACAGAACCCTAATAGTAACTCGACTTACAGAACCCTAATGGTAACCC
>BPTQ01000008.1:130679537-130752091 GCA_019973895.1 Chrysanthemum seticuspe | reverse complement strand
TGACATTTATACTATTAGTTACCATATTGCGCATATTCAAGATTGTCATTCTATTTTAGGCAGTGGGTTGTGAACACACAGGTTGCAAGTTTTGTATGGGCGGAACTTGGAACTGAGTGGATTTACAATGCCTTTGCTGTGTGAACATTTCTCAAAGTATTTCAAATCATTTTATTACAAACTTATGAACTCACCAACCATTGTGTTGACACTTTTTAGCATGTTTATCTCAGGTCTTAAGATGATAGCACTTCATGGAGCTTTTGGGTCGCATGGCATACATTGGAGTCTTGTGCTTTTAACAATTACCATTCGACATGTTTTGTAAACATTTTATGTATTATCAAACCTTGTGATTTCTTGTGGTGTAAACATTAACTTAATTATCGAATGGTAAACTTTTCAAAACGTCTCATTATAGAGGTCGTTTTCTGTATCCATACTTTGTGCTATGACGTCATACCCCAATGACACTATCGTTCCGCTGCGATATTTTGGGGGTGTGACAGATTGGTATCAGAGCCTTGGTTATAGAGAACTAGGTTGCATTTTAGTTCCTAGACTATAACCGCTCTCACGTCGATCCTCTCGTTTCCTATTGCCTTACTCACTTTTCGTGCGCATACGTTTTCTTAAGTATTTCTTCTAGAACCACCTCATTAGATAGCGTAGTTTCCTTGTACCAATAGGGGAGTCCCAAAATCTAGTTGGGTCATCAAAGATATGGAGCTCAGTAACGAGCACTTATCTAACTTGATCTCGTGACAGTTCTTGTTTGATGAGATGCGAGATCGAGCTAAATAAGTGTTACTATAAAGCTGGATAGATTTGATGATTTTGCCCGAGGATGGGAGTTCTCTTGAGGATACTTTGGGAACTGCTGGCGACTAAACCTTATAGTGACTTTAGCACCTAACGGAATTTCCTATACACCAAGTGCGACTCTTCCTAGACACCTACCCTAAATCCCTCCTTCACCGTTTAGAATCGGATGATAGACTGGCTACCTACTTAAGTAACACCAATCGCCGAGACATGTATGCTTGGTGGTATGCACACGTGTGAAATGAAGCAATTATAATTATGGTGGCCAACATAATTATAAATGCGTCACAACTCACGTGGACATATGCGACCACGCATACGTAGATCGGTGTGGACACCTTAGGAACCAATTTGTGGCGTGGTATTATATTTGAGGACGTTAAGTATAGACATTGGGAATTCAACGGTTCTTTACTTGCAGAGATCATGGCACCAAAGAGGGTAACACGCAGTACTGGCCGAGGTGGTGCGGCAGCAAGGGGTGGAATGACAGGTGGGCGTGGAGGTAGAGAAGGTGGTAACGACATGGGTAACACTGACAACAACGCTGACGGAAACCCTGCTTTTGCCGCCATCATCGCTCAACAACTTCAAATCTTGCTTCCCACTATTGTCACACAAGTTGGAAATCATATGAATAACTCGGGAAACCACGGGAACGGGAACGGTACTGGCGACACCAACAATGTAGCTGGTAGTAACAACAACAACAACACCAACAACAACAACAACAGAATTGGATGCACATATAAGGAATTTTCGGCATGTAAACCTGTGGAGTTTGATGGTATAGGAGGTGCTTTGGCGTATACTCGATGGGTAGAGAAGACAGAGGCAGTGATCGACATCAGCAATTGTGCCACACATCAGAGGGTGAAGTATGCTGCTTGCTTGTTATCAGGAAAGGCATTGACATGGTGGAACACACAACTACAGGCTAGAGGCAGAGAGGCAACTATAGGTATGACATGGGACGAATTCAAGGAGTTATTGAAAGAGGAGTACTGCCCGGACAATGAAATGCAGAAACTAGAGGATGAATTTTATCACCACTCTATGATAGGGGCTGGTCACGCAGCCTACACTGACCGATTTCATGAGTTAGCTAGACTAGTTCCTCATCTAGTTACCCCTGAGTCCAAGAGAATCTCGAGGTACATATATGGTCTTGTCCCCGAAATCTGTGGAACTGTGAAAACAACTGAGCCGTCTACAATACAAAGTGCGATACTGAGGGCAGGAACCCTGACAGACGAGATGGTTAGAAATGGTACGTTGAAGAGCAGTGATAAGAGGAAGGAAGCAAGTGGGTCGAATAAGCAGATAGACGTGGTAGCAGACAACAAAAGGGCAAGAGTTTTTGTGGCAACTGGTACTGAACAAAGAGAGTATGCGGGTACACATCCCAAATGTGCTAAATGTGCTTATCATCACCCGAAGACCAAACCCTGCCGCTTATGTACTATATGCAATCAGTCAAATCATTTTTCAAGCCAGTGTAGAGAGCGTGCAAGACAAATAACAACGGTTAACACGGGCAACATGAGGAATAACCAAAGGACTTGCTATGAGTGCAACAGCCCGAATCACTACCGGAATAATTGTCCTCAGTTGAATAAGCCACCGATGCAAGCTCCTCTAGCAGTGGCAATTGAAGGAAATAACCCGAACCCTGTACTCAATATCAGTCCACCCCGAGGTCGAGCATTCTATATAGGGACCGAAGAAGCCCGCAATGCGTAACTGGTACGTTTTTCCTAGACCATTAAGTGATCCACCGTATTATTAAGATTCAGTGAGTCTCATTGGATAAGAAACCTAGACGCGTAAGTTTTGACATAAACACTTTGACCATACACTTGATTTCGCGAAACCTAAGGGTAGAACTCTAAGTATCAGCGATTGAATCGCGAGGACGCGATTCTTCTATCAGGGGAAGAATGTCACAATTCTCAAATTCCGGTCATTCCTCATACTCCATATTCATTATTTCATAACGGTTCATTCATGATTTTACATTTCATATTTAACGCGTAAATTTTATATTAAATAAACGTTATCGCGTAAATTATTATTTTGAACATTTAATCCAATACTTCCAAAAATGATCCCAATATATTTTTATACTTACATTTAGTTTATAAAAACTATATTTTTAGTTTACCTAGTGTTTTAAATTTATTTTGTATATAAATCGTTAAAGTTATATTATTACGACGTTTTTCTTAAAAACTACTCGGTAATTTTTATATCACTCAAATTTCACAAGAAATGTATTTTTACAATTTTTATAACTACAATATACTTTATTTTGATCCTCTAAAACTTATTTTAATCCATATGACTTTGACTTCACACCTATGTACAAGTTACATTTTACTACATTTATATTAATTACTTACACAAGTTTATAAAAAAAAAAAAAGAGATATTTTGTGGACATATCTCCCCCAAAACCGGTTCTAGGGGGAGAGTATGCATTTAATGTTGAGTATGGTTCTTTGATTGCTTATGTTTTTACTCTACTAAAAGTCTTATTTCATTATTTCAACACATAACTCATTCAAGTGTTAGCAAAAACAAATTCTCTCTTGGTTCTTCTACTCCTTAACCGGCCATCATAGAGCTCTCAAAGGGATCATCAAATTTTTCAAGTTCAAGCATAAATACAATCTAGTATACACTCTTGTATAGGTTTTGAAATAAAAACCTAGGGTGTTTAGGTTAATCCTTGGTTCTAATCACCTCATCATATCACTAGTAAGCATCTCATGTTTGTTTTTCATTTTACATATTCCTTTCATGCTCATCTCATCATTTTTGAGCAAAAACATGCAAGACATATGTGATTTATACCATTTTACATGATTTTTAGAAATATATATATATGGTCATCCTATAATTATTCCCTTGGTATACTTTGGTCTTGATGATGTTTAGGAACCCATGACACCCTAAGAAGGTGTATGGTAGGATTAGATTAGCTTTGGAGTTGATTTGAAGGGATTAGAATAGGTTTAGTACGAGAAAAACTATTTTCGATACGTATAAAAAGTGGTCTGTCCTTATTTTGGTTTTCTGGAAAATCTGACAGTAGGTGCGAAATTTTGGCCTTGATATTTAGAAAATATACTTTAAAACGAATCCGTGGCCGCTTGAACGGAATAAAACGGAGTTATAACGAAGAAGTTATGAATTTTTAAAGTTTGACGACGATATATATATTTTTCAGAAATTTCAGCATACTATTTTTATCTTGTACGAGTCAAAAACGAGTCCTAAGCTTTACAAATTATTTCGACTTATCAAAAATATATTAGTATACTTTGATACGAAGCTAAGGACGTATTATACGTAGAAAACGGATTTGAAACGACAAAGATATGCACGTTTTCATAAAATTGCCGTAACTAATATTTTCTGAAAAACTATATTATTTTTACGAGACAAGTGTTACGGTAACTAAAACGACCATGTTGGAGGCTGTTTTTAACCATGATGTGGAACTTTTTGTAACGAGATGTCTTCTAATAAAATCAAGATCACCAAGCATATTTTCCAAAATGACTAACCGTTTGAATAGCGGAGTTGTAGTAAATTATTTATGGATGCTTAAACTTGGCCGAAACTCATTTTTAAACAACATATTAGACAAAATCACCATCTTTAACCCTTATTATCTTTATGATCGAGACCTTTATGTCGAAAACTCCTGAACTGAAACTTCTAGATTTTGATACAAACTTTCCAAAACCGTCAGGTTCGTTCTCTAACGTTCGACGTACACTATTTTACGACTAGTTTTTCAAAGCCATTCTTGTCATTTTCAAGGAATTCCCGACGACATTGTTTTACGACGAAAAGTGAAAATTTCACCATAAATCATTACGAAACCATTGTAGGATGACATTTTGACGTAAATACTTATAAAGTGATTTAAGAATGGTCAAGACGTCAAAAGAGTATTTTTCGACGATAAGTATTATTTTCAAAACTCACAAATGGTATAAATAACATACGAAATGCATGCATAACATAACATCATAACTCATTACATATCATAACATTCATTCTAGGTCGCGGATAGTTTCCGAGCCTCACTTTCGTGCACTTTATTTTGTTAGCATATCAATCACACCAGGTGAGTTCATACCCCGCTTTTACTCGTTTAAATTCTTATAAACTATTTGGGGCGAGATACATGCTTATTTATCAAAACATTTAAACTCTATTGCTAAACAACATTACATATACTCTAGACTTGGTGCGTGTAGTGATTAGACTTAAACAAACATCCCAATATTTATATGTTGGAAGGCCATTAATTTGGATACAGCCCAACGTGAGTCGTTGGAGGAACATCCCGGCATTTATATGTTGGAAGGCCATTTTCATGGATACATCCCAACGTGAGCGTTGGAGGAACATCCCAATACGAGTTATTGGAAGACCCTTGTGGTGACATTTATACTATTAGTTACCATATTGCGCATATTCAAGATTGTCATTCTATTTTAGGCAGTGGGTTGTGAACACACAGGTTGCAAGTTTTGTATGGGCGGAACTTGGAACTGAGTGGATTTACAATGCCTTTGCTGTGTGAACATTTCTCAAAGTATTTCAAATCATTTTATTACAAACTTATGAACTCACCAACCATTGTGTTGACACTTTTTAGCATGTTTATCTCAGGTCTTAAGATGATAGCACTTCATGGAGCTTTTGGGTCGCATGGCATACATTGGAGTCTTGTGCTTTTAACAATTACCATTCGACATGTTTTGTAAACATTTTATGTATTATCAAACCTTGTGATTTCTTGTGGTGTAAACATTAACTTAATTATCGAATGGTAAACTTTTCAAAACGTCTCATTATAGAGGTCGTTTTCTGTATCCATACTTTGTGCTATGACGTCATACCCCAATGACACTATCGTTCCGCTGCGATATTTTGGGGGTGTGACAGATTGGTATCAGAGCCTTGGTTATAGAGAACTAGGTTGCATTTTAGTTCCTAGACTATAACCGCTCTCACGTCGATCCTCTCGTTTCCTATTGCCTTACTCACTTTTCGTGCGCATACGTTTTCTTAAGTATTTCTTCTAGAACCACCTCATTAGATAGCGTAGTTTCCTTGTACCAATAGGGGAGTCCCAAAATCTAGTTGGGTCATCAAAGATATGGAGCTCAGTAACGAGCACTTATCTAACTTGATCTCGTGATAGTTCTTGTTTGATGAGATGCGAGATCGAGCTAAATAAGTGTTACTATAAAGCTGGATAGATTTGATGATTTTGCCCGAGGATGGGAGTTCTCTTGAGGATACTTTGGGAACTGCTGGCGACTAAACCTCATAGTGACTTTAGCACCTAACGGAATTTCCTATACACCAAGTGCGACTCTTCCTAGACACCTACCCTAAATCCCTCCTTCACCGTTTAGAATCGGATGATAGACTGGCTACCTACTTAAGTAACACCAATCGCCGAGACATGTATGCTTGGTGGTATGCACACGTGTGAAATGAAGCAATTATAATTATGGTGGCCAACATAATTATAAATGCGTCACAACTCACGTGGACATATGCGACCACGCATACGTAGATCGGTGTGGACACCTTAGGAACCAATTTGTGGCGTGGTATTATATTTGAGGACGTTAAGTATAGACATTGGGAATTCAACGGTTCTTTACTTGCAGAGATCATGGCACCAAAGAGGGTAACACGCAGTACTGGCCGAGGTGGTGCGGCAGCAAGGGGTGGAATGACAGGTGGGCGTGGAGGTAGAGAAGGTGGTAACGACATGGGTAACACTGACAACAACGCTGACGGAAACCCTGATTTTGCCGCCATCATCACTCAACAACTTCAAATCTTGCTTCCCACTATTGTCACACAAGTTGGAAATCATATGAATAACTCGGGAAACCACGGGAACGGGAACGGTACTGGCGACACCAACAATGTAGCTGGTAGTAACAACAACAACAACACCAACAACAACAACAACAGAATTGGATGCACATATAAGGAATTTTCGGCATGTAAACCTGTGGAGTTTGATGGTATAGGAGGTGCTTTGGCGTATACTCGATGGGTAGAGAAGACAGAGGCAGTGATCGACATCAGCAATTGTGCCACACATCAGAGGGTGAAGTATGCTGCTTGCTTGTTATCAGGAAAGGCATTGACATGGTGGAACACACAACTACAGGCTAGAGGCAGAGAGGCAGCTATAGGTATGACATGGGACGAATTCAAGGAGTTATTGAAAGAGGAGTACTGCCCGGACAATGAAATGCAGAAACTAGAGGATGAATTTTATCACCACTCTATGATAGGGGCTGGTCACGCAGCCTACACTGACCGATTTCATGAGTTAGCTAGACTAGTTCCTCATCTAGTTACCCCTGAGTCCAAGAGAATCTCGAGGTACATATATGGTCTTGTCCCCGAAATCCGTGGAACTGTGAAAACAACTGAGCCGTCTACAATACAAAGTGCGATACTGAGGGCAGGAACCCTGACAGACGAGATGGTTAGAAATGGTATGTTGAAGAGCAGTGATAAGAGGAAGGAAGCAAGTGGGTCGAATAAGCAGATAGACGTGGTAGCAGACAACAAAAGGGCAAGAGTTTTTGTGGCAACTAGTACTGAACAAAGAGAGTATGCGGGTACACATCCCAAATGTGCTAAATGTGCTTATCATCACCCGAAGACCAAACCCTGCCGCTTATGTACTATATGCAATCAGTCAAATCATTTTTCAAGCCAGTGTAGAGAGCGTGCAAGACAAATAACAACGGTTAACACGGGCAACATGAGGAATAACCAAAGGACTTGCTATGAGTGCAACAGCCCGAATCACTACCGGAATAATTGTCCTCAGTTGAATAAGCCACCGATGCAAGCTCCTCTAGCAGTGGAAATTGAAGGAAATAACCCGAACCCTGTACTCAATATCAGTCCACCCCGAGGTCGAGCATTCTATATAGGGACCGAAGAAGCCCGCAATGCGTAACTGGTACGTTTTTCCTAGACCATTAAGTGATCCACCGTATTATTAAGATTCAGTGAGTCTCATTGGATAAGAAACCTAGACGCGTAAGTTTTGACATAAACACTTTGACCATACACTTGATTTCGCGAAACCTAAGGGTAGAACTCTAAGTATCAGCGATTGAATCGCGAGGACGCGATTCTTCTATCAGGGGAAGAATGTCACAATTCTCAAATTCCGGTCATTCCTCATACTCCATATTCATTATTTCATAACGGTTCATTCATGATTTTACATTTCATATTTAACGCGTAAATTTTATATTAAATAAACGTTATCGCGTAAATTATTATTTTGAACATTTAATCCAATACTTCCAAAAATGATCCCAATATATTTTTATACTTACATTTAGTTTATAAAAACTATATTTTTAGTTTACCTAGTGTTTTAAATTTATTTTGTATATAAATCGTTAAAGTTATATTATTACGACGTTTTTCTTAAAAACTACTCGGTAATTTTTATATCACTCAAATTTCACAAGAAATGTATTTTTACAATTTTTATAACTACAATATACTTTATTTTGATCCTCTAAAACTTATTTTAATCCATATGACTTTGACTTCACACCTATGTACAAGTTACATTTTACTATATTTATATTAATTACTTACACAAGTTTATAAAAAAAAAAAAAAAAAAAAAGAGATATTTTGTGGACATATCTCCCCCAAAACCGGTTCTAGGGGGAGAGTATGCATTTAATGTTGAGTATGGTTCTTTGATTGCTTATGTTTTTACTCTACTAAAAGTCTTATTTCATTATTTCAACACATAACTCATTCAAGTGTTAGCAAAAACAAATTCTCTCTTGGTTCTTCTACTCCTTAACCGGCCATCATAGAGCTCTCAAAGGGATCATCAAATTTTTCAAGTTCAAGCATAAATACAATCTAGTATACACTCTTGTATAGGTTTTGAAATAAAAACCTAGGGTGTTTAGGTTAATCCTTGGTTCTAATCACCTAATCATATCACTAGTAAGCATCTCATGTTTGTTTTTCATTTTACATATTCCTTTCATGCTCATCTCATCATTTTTGAGCAAAAACATGCAAGACATATGTGATTTATACCATTTTACATGATTTTTAGAAATATATATATATATGGTCATCCTATAATTATTCCCTTGGTATACTTTGGTCTTGATGATGTTTAGGAACCCATGACACCCTAAGAAGGTGTATGGTAGGATTAGATTAGCTTTGGAGTTGATTTGAAGGGATTAGAATAGGTTTAGTACGAGAAAAACTATTTTCGATACGTATAAAAAGTGGTCTGTCCTTATTTTGGTTTTCTGGAAAATCCGACAGTAGGTGCGAAATTTTGGCCTTGATATTTAGAAAATATACTTTAAAACGAATCCGTGGCCGCTTGAACGGAATAAAACGGAGTTATAACGAAGAAGTTATGAATTTTTAAAGTTTGACGACGATATATATATTTTTCAGAAATTTCAGCATACTATTTTTATCTTGTACGAGTCAAAAACGAGTCCTAAGCTTTACAAATTATTTCGACTTATCAAAAATATATTAGTATACTTTGATACGAAGCTAAGGACGTATTATACGTAGAAAACGGATTTGAAACGACAAAGATATGCACGTTTTCATAAAATTGCCGTAACTAATATTTTCTGAAAAACTATATTATTTTTACGAGACAAGTGTTACGGTAACTAAAACGACCATGTTGGAGGCTGTTTTTAACCATGATGTGGAACTTTTTGTAACGAGATGTCTTCTAATAAAATCAAGATCACCAAGCATATTTTCCAAAATGACTAACCGTTTGAATAGCGGAGTTGTAGTAAATTATTTATGGATGCTTAAACTTGGCCGAAACTCATTTTTAAACAACATATTAGACAAAATCACCATCTTTAACCCTTATTATCTTTATGATCGAGACCTTTATGTCGAAAACTCCTGAACTGAAACTTCTAGATTTTGATACAAACTTTCCAAAACCGTCAGGTTCGTTCTCTAACGTTCGACGTACACTATTTTACGACTAGTTTTTCAAAGCCATTCTTGTCATTTTCAAGGAATTCCCGACGACATTGTTTTACGACGAAAAGTGAAAATTTCACCATAAATCATTACGAAACCATTGTAGGATGACATTTTGATGTAAATACTTATAAAGTGATTTAAGAATGGTCAAGACGTCAAAAGAGTATTTTTCGACGATAAGTATTATTTTCAAAACTCACAAATGGTATAAATAACATACGAAATGCATGCATAACATAACATCATAACTCATTACATATCATAACATTCATTCTAGGTCGCGGATAGTTTCCGAGCCTCACTTTCGTGCACTTTATTTTGTTAGCATATCAATCACACCAGGTGAGTTCATACCCCGCTTTTACTCGTTTAAATTCTTATAAACTATTTGGGGCGAGATACATGCTTATTTATCAAAACATTTAAACTCTATTGCTAAACAACATTACATATACTCTAGACTTGGTGCGTGTAGTGATTAGACTTAAACAAACATCCCAATATTTATATGTTGGAAGGCCATTAATTTGGATACAGCCCAACGTGAGTCGTTGGAGGAACATCCCGGCATTTATATGTTGGAAGGCCATTTTCATGGATACATCCCAACGTGAGCGTTGGAGGAACATCCCAATACGAGTTATTGGAAGACCCTTGTGGTGACATTTATACTATTAGTTACCATATTGCGCATATTCAAGATTGTCATTCTATTTTAGGCAGTGGGTTGTGAACACACAGGTTGCAAGTTTTGTATGGGCGGAACTTGGAACTGAGTGGATTTACAATGCCTTTGCTGTGTGAACATTTCTCAAAGTATTTCAAATCATTTTATTACAAACTTATGAACTCACCAACCATTGTGTTGACACTTTTTAGCATGTTTATCTCAGGTCTTAAGATGATAGCACTTCATGGAGCTTTTGGGTCGCATGGCATACATTGGAGTCTTGTGCTTTTAACAATTACCATTCGACATGTTTTGTAAACATTTTATGTATTATCAAACCTTGTGATTTCTTGTGGTGTAAACATTAACTTAATTATCGAATGGTAAACTTTTCAAAACGTCTCATTATAGAGGTCGTTTTCTGTATCCATACTTTGTGCTATGACGTCATACCCCAATGACACTATCGTTCCGCTGCGATATTTTGGGGGTGTGACAGAGATAACCCTATACGGCTAATATCTCGTAAGTAATACCATACAAAAACTCCGTGATCATTTTTTTTCAAGTGTTCGCTCAAGCCTTGAATTATGTATCCTCCGTGAAAATAATAATCCAAAACACCACTCTTTTTGCCGAACGTTATACCAAAATTAACACAATGTATTAAAAATACATTGTATAGAACTTTTTGAATATTCGAAACTATTAATAATAGCCCAACGATTGTCTTGTTGATTTAAGCCCAGCACATGTAAAAAAAAAACCAAACGCCCAAATGAGGTTAACCTGATCCATGCCTCATGTTATCCACATGGTGAAATCGAATAAAAGCCCAAATGAGATAACACTAAAAGCCCATCCGTATGAGTCATATACCCGGTCTTAAGATAGAAGCATATAACAGGCAGCAACCATAATAAGTCTCACTTACCAAAACCTAAACATACAAAGAATAAAACACGCCTACCACATATGACGTTTTCTCTCACAAAGCCATTATCCCTGCTTCTCAAAACTAACGCTTACCAACACATCTTCCCAAATAAGATCATACAAAAATGAATCACATCATAAGCACAAATTAAACCCTTTCATTCCACAATGACGAATCATAAGTAATTCGTCCTTTCTTCCCTTTTATACTCAAGTGAATCAAGAACACGAGTGGTTTCAATGTGTAATTGTTCTCGTTAATTCATTTTGTTTTAGGTCACGAAACGAATCAAAGTGATGAAATAACATATTTCTTATATTCATTACTTTCATATTCGGATATTAACAAGAAGCTTCGTCTTCTAAATTGATCGATGAGGAATAAGGTTTAATCAAAAAATCTGTGAAAGATTGAAAGATTGAACCGAGTCTGAGATTAAATCATTTGATTTAGATGATTGGTGTTAGATAGATGTGTGTCGAGGAGAGATATGTGAGGGTCTTGCGGGTGTCAGTAGATAGTAGGTTTTATTGTTGTTATGGATATGATGTGGTGAGACTGAGATTTAATCTCGTTCATGGTCTTATTTCAGTCAATTGTATGTTGGGCCGATGATGTTTAGAATAGATATGAGGTCGAGTTCGTTTGGTATATGGTTTGAGTCTTTTTGTGGGAGTGGTCTTGGTTCAGTCACTCTTCTTCTTCATTTATGTCACAAGGTCAAGTCGCTATATCTTTTTAGTCAAGAGCCAAGTCGCTAGCACCAAGTCGCTAGCACCCCGTCGCTAGCACCAAGTCGCTGGCACCAAGTCGCTGGCACCAATTCGCTAGCACCAAGTCGCTACGACTTGTAAAGACAAGTCGCTAGGCAGGTTTTTGACTCAACTCGCTACTTGTTAAATAACAAGTCGCTAGCAAGATTTTCCGATGAGTTTTCCGACCAATTTTCCGTCTAGCATCATAACAACCCAGAAAACTTGCATAAAAATGTAACCTTTTGACCCATTATGACCATAAAACAGCATATCCAGAGATATGACCAGAAAAACAGAATAAGAAAGACTTCTTTGTAATCCAGTATTGACCATGTTTGATACAAGACTCAGACCAGATTCATTCACGGATAAAAAGTGGTACAAAACTCATGTAAATGATAAAGATACTGACTTGGAACAAACAAAATGACACAAGACAGATTTTAATATGAAACAGTCACATGAAGTTTTTGACCAAAAGATACATTTAATCTTGTTGAAACCAGTTTTCCCACACGATACGAAAGATATTATCCGATCAACACAAAACAGTTTTTAAAACATGAAACAGAACCACTAAAAATCATCAAAACACAAAAACCTTGGCTCTGATACCAATTGTAGGATCGTAATATTTATTGTGTTGATGATTCGAGTGGTCTTGGATGATGAAAATACATGTTTGCCATAGTTAGAGAGAAAGAGATGAGAGGGAGTTTCTTGGTAGAGACTTGCTTCAGAAATGTAATGTTAGATTGAATGAAAAGCTCCACCCCTTCCATGGATGGAAGGTGTAAAACCCTAAAAATATGAAACGTGTTAAGAGACTAAAATACCCTTGTAATCGAACATTTATTAAATAAGTAAAAACACGTTTATATCATTTAACGAAAATTAAAAACTAACTTACGAATAATAAAAACTTAACGAATATGTTACGTGATCATTTTGGTACGACGAAAGATGTAAATGTCTCGCGTAAAAGTTTGGGCCTTGTTTTCGTTATTTGGGAACCAAGATGGGCTCGTTTCTTTTCTTGCCAAGCCGAGAGTCCAAGAAACCCACAAGGTGGCGTTTCTTTTTGTGTTCGGTTGGACCAAGCCGAGCCCATACCCTCCTCCTAAAAGCCCTAACCGAAATTTTACTACCACTATAAATATAACACATAAACTCAAAAGTGAAACCCTAGTTTTGGTTGCCTCCCTTTTCTTTTTCTCCCATTCGGCCGAATACCTACACCTTTGGTGTCGAGATTTTGCTTCAACAAAGCTAAGGTATAACGTGTTCCTCGTCTTCCTTTGATGCACCTTAAGTTAATATGTTGTAGCTTGTTTGTTTTAGTCGACTTGTGTTTTCTTTTTCCTTGTGTCGAGCCGTATGAAACCAAACAACACAAACCCTAATGATTTGAACCTTATAAGTATTAAAGAACATGTATGTAATATGTATTATTGAATCGGATCATGGTTAAGTCGAGCTATAAAAGAACCGAACCACATATATAAATGTTATCATGTCTAATAAATTCGAAACCCTAATTGTAATGGAACCCTAAGTGTAATTAATGGTCTAAACATGTGATTATAGTGGTTTTAATAAACCCTAAAACTGGACAGCATCATATGTCGAATTTGTGTGTGTTATAGATCCAATTTTATAAGTGCAATAACCTGGGTTTTTGTGGGAAAGTTTATTTTATGTCTTAGTTAAGTTTTCCAAGTGGTTTGGTCGAATTTGGAGTTGTCTAAGTCGTATTTTTGAATTTTACAAAATCAAGTGTCAAAGCTGAGAAAACGGGTCTGAAATTTAGTTGTATTGTTTGATTTTTCATTTTCAAACCATAAGGAATTGGGAGCTCTCCTTTTACAGGAGTGATATTTATGACATAAATGAATTTCTGGGAGTTTTGGGAATTTTTCCAAGGTGTCTAAACAGGTCCAATAAGTGTAAACTTTTAAGGTGTATTTTCTGATTACTTTCTGGATAGGTCTGGACTTGTGATTTTCCATAGGCCATTTGGCATAGAGATAGAACCCACCAATTTTTGGAGACTCTTTTAAATCATATGGGAACCCCTGGGATTTTGCTTGATTTCATTTGAGCTAAGTAAGTATTTTATAAAAATCGCTAAAGTCTGGTCCGAATATGAGTTTAAGAAACTGAAAGATAAAATATGATATCAATAGGTAACACACTTACAAAGGCATAAGAAGCTTATAAAAGGAACTAATAAGTATTATACGAATCGTAATCCGTGTAGATTCATTGAAGAAGACGTGGCGTCGTATCTTCGTGTTCGTTCATTCATTTGCTTTTCCCTCATTTTGCGTTAAGGTACGGATATTCTGTCTTACTTTAAGACACTTATGTTATCGTACAGATATTCTGACCTTTTCAGTAAAGGTTCCTTATGACGTTCTCTTTTCGTTAGCTTTTCTATTTCAATTATTAGGATTCCCTATGCCATTGCTATGATTCCCTTCTGTTTATGTGAATCTCTGTTTGTCTGAACTTCTGTTGTTGAACCTTGCTAAGTTTGAGTATGAATTCCTGATTATGAACTTCTGATTATGAACATCTGATTATGAACCTCTGATTATGAACGTATGATATGTGACTGTGATATGAATCTTTGATTTCTGAACATTTGATATGAACCCTTTTCTGATTTGTTGATCCGTTGTTTATCTGAAACTTCTGTTTAGTGAACCATTAAATATCTGATTTGGACTTTATGATATGAAACCTCTGATATATATATCTGTTGACCTTTATGATGAATTATGATCTGTGTCAATTATGACAATCTGTTTGACTTAAGTTAGTTTGACACCCGAGCCAAATATTTCACTAGTCATGGGGGTTCCATGTCCGTATCAGTGATGCACCTCTGATATGACTCTAGGGCAGTAGAGTGATGTTCTGCCACGTCCCTGGATGGTGGAGCATATTTTTTATATGTAGGAAGGGGCGTATGGATGCATCCCATATCTGATCTGTTATCTGATATGATTTGTCTGGTGAATGATGTCGTGTGCAATACGCGTCTTCACAAAATTCTGGGAGCTAGCTACTCCATTGGTTACTTGAGGTCTCCCCTCATATTATATATGGTATTCCGAGGTCACCCCTCCGAATACAATGGTTACTTATGATATGTTATGTTCTGATATGTTTCTGGGCTCGTGGTGGATGACTAAACCTTATCTGTTAATTCTGTTTTATGAATTCTGTTTATGATTCTGTATTTGCCAATACTTCTATTTGCCTACTGAGTTCTTATATGTTTATTGAAGATGTTTATGCTTTTACATGTTTATGTGACTACCGCTTGCCATGCTAGGATAGGATTAATACTTTAAAACATGATTCGTATATCTGATATTATGATTTGTTATCGTTACGTGAATGCGTTGATCTATGAGATGAATGTGCTAGTGTGTATTTGAGTGTTTTGAAGGTTAACATGTATGATGGTTCAGCTAAATTTGTAAACCTTGTCAATTGGTTAATTATCTGTCTGTATATGTGACCTGCCATGTTAAAACTCTGCTAAGGTTAGGATTTGATCTGAGAACTGGTTTAGCTATTATGTCTGCCATGACCTGTCTGCTATTTCCGCTGCTATAATATTAAATTAAGTGCTTTAAATGTTGATTAATTGATTTGTATGAATGCCATGTTTATTTTCTAGGAAGCGTTTCCGTTAGTCCTTAGACTTTTCGTTTGGTTTATATGTAATCTATCTTCTTGATATGTTAAGTGTCTGGACATTCTAATGTGTTTGCGTTTGTGTCATCAATATGCTATGTGAGTTGCTCTTGATTGCTAGTTGTTCTTCCGGATTTCTGTGTGTTTGTGTTCCGCAGAATCCTCTATGATTCATTATGCTCACTCCGCTGCGACTTCGTTATTCGTTTCATTTGTTTCAGTTTGCATTGCTGTTTTGTTTAGTTTCCGTTTCTGTTATATCTGTTCACTGGGCTTTATAAGCTCAGCCGCACTTTTCTTTTCATGCGGCAGGTTTTAAGCATTTCAAGATGAGCTTGTGGGATAGCTGATCTGGGTTGAGAGTAGAGCTGAGAGCAAGATTTTGACCATAGAGATCTTAGATTTATTTTGAATATAAGTTATTTATATTATCTTTTGTAAGTTTTTGTAAAGGCTTCCGCTATTGTACATTAGTTAAAGTTCTGATATGAAACCGTATTGTGATATCTTTACCCTTGTCGGGTTGGGGTGTTACAATTATGGTATCAGAGCCAGGTTTTAGGACCCTTAGAGCTTAGGCTATGACCTGTGAGGATTGGGTAGACATTAGGTTTCCGTCTGTTCAGATATCTTTCGATTCCTTTTGATTGTCGTTCAGATTTGACTTCGATATTCTTTTATCTTCACTGAATTGGCCCTCCTCTTTTCGCATCGAATTTTGTTGTTTTGTATTCGCACATCCGTTTGTCGATCGGTAGATGTAGACTACCGTGGAGCCGAAGAAGATGGTGCTGACCCTGCGTTGCTGCAACAGTCCCTGAGCTGGAGAGGTTCGTGAAGCAGAAGCCACACTCGACTGCCGTGCTGTTGGAGACATCAGGATGTTGTTGGAGGAAGTTGGATGGACCAACCAAAGACGCAAGAGACGGAGACAAGATTCAACCGGTGGCTGAGAAGATTCATCTAGTTCATATGATTTGGGCGCGACTTATGTCACTCTGATTCGTTTGTCATGCGTTTCAAGTCGGTTTGATATTCTGATAAGTGATTCTGATCTGTATTGCTTTTCTCTGATTTGTTCGGAACTCGGTGTGAATCGTAAAGTTTTATCGTTTAGCATTCTGGTATATCCCGGCTTTTCTTTCTGGATCGTCAGTAATGAGTCATGAGGAAGAATACGAGGTGGACTCAGATTTGGAGTCTACGGCTACTAGTAGGTTTAATCCGACACAAGAATAGGAATTTCGCTTCTGATTAGTTGTCCTCCTTATGAGAAATTTCTGACATTTGATTTTGAGTTAGGTTCTTTTGTTTTCATTTAGACGATTGAATCTTGAATTATTAAGTTTCATTTTGGAAGTTCATCTTATGACGATTTTGCAAATTTTGTTTGATTAATGGAAAATAAAACAAAATTTTGAAAGTATAGTTCCTGTCTGTTGTTTCTTTCTGATAGATCCGTTAAGTTTCCGTTAGTCCTCATAAGTTTCGTCTGCTATTTATTTTCTTAGTGTTGTTGTTTAATTTACCGCTTGAATGAAGTATGGCCATCATGATGGTATACTCATGAGTATCTAGTTTGTTATAGTATGTAACCTGCTATCTGTATGTTATCTGTATGTGGTATGTTATTAGCTATGTGTTTTGTCATGACCCGAGACCGAATATAATGACAATAAGAACTTGTTATGTGATGCAAGTATTATGACGCCTGATCAACGTAATAATACCGAGATCATATAATCTGAACTTATTGAAGGTATACGACGTCTGGGAAATGCCTGCGGTTGATGTGTGTATAGATTTTGACTTGTATCTGTTATTTGGCACTCCTCATGTTCGTTTGAAATTTTGTACCTATTTGTGAGATTTTGTCGATATCTGTCACGTGTAAGTTTTGTGCGCGTTGGACCGAAATTGTATGATTTGTGTGAGCCATGGATTGCTATGTTTGCTCTAAGTGTGTACGTCTCCGTGTACCCTTATTGTGATCATTGAATATTTCGTTAAGTGTTTGAGGAACATTAGATCCTTTTAGTTTGATTATCTGCGATTAGTAAGACCATTAGGATTCGTTCTGCCTATGCATATGATGGTTTTCATCATTAGATATCTGAATAAGTTAGAGCGTGTTGTTGATTTTCGGCATCTCATCTGTTTTCTGCCAATACGTCAATAAGTATATGATTATCTGTTATAAGTATTTGATTTTTGATTTGATTTCTGAAAAGTATGAGTTTGAAGATTTTGATAAGAATCTGTTTGTTCCGAGATAAGTTTCGCGTTTGCTATATCCCTTGAAATTCTGAAATCCGATTCGTTTTCCGTCCTATTCCGTCTGTTCAATTTCGAGGACGAAATTTTCTTTTTAGAAGGGGAGAGTTGTAAAACCCTAAAAATATGAAACGTGTTAAGAGACTAAAATACCCTTGTAATCGAACATTTATTAAATACATAAAAACACGTTTATATCATTTAACGAAAATTAAAAACTAACTTACGAATAATAAAAACTTAACGAATATGTTACGTGATCATTTTGGTACGACGAAAGATGTAAATGTCTCGCGTAAAAGTTTGGGCCTTGTTTTCGTTATTTGGGAACCAAGATGGGCTCGTTTCTTTTCTTGCCAAGCCGAGAGTCCAAGAAACCCACAAGGTGGCGTTTGTTTTTGTGTTCGGTTGGACCAAGCCGAGCTCATACCCTCCTCCTAAAAGCCCTAACCGAAATTTTACTACCACTATAAATATAACACATAAACTCAAAAGTGAAACCCTAGTTTTGGTTGCCTCCCTTTTCTTTTTCTCCCATTCGGCCGAATACCTACACCTTTGGTGTCGAGATTTTGCTTCAACAAAGCTAAGGTATAACGTGTTCCTCGTCTTCCTTTGATGCACCTTAAGTTAATATGGTGTAGCTTGTTTGTTTTAGTCGACTTGTGTTTTCTTTTTCCTTGTGTCGAGCCGTATGAAACCAAACAACACAAACCCTAATGATTTGAACCTTATAAGTATTAAAGAACATGTATGTAATATGTATTATTGAATCGGATCATGGTTAAGTCGAGCTATAAAAGAACCGAACCACATATATAAATGTTATCATGTCTAATAAATTCGAAACCCTAATTGGAATGGAACCCTAAGTGTAATTAATGGTCTAAACATGTGATTATAGTGGTTTTAATAAACCCTAAAACTGGACAGCATCATATGTCGAATTTGTGTGTGTTATAGATCCAATTTTATAAGTGCAATAACCTGGGTTTTTGTGGGAAAAGTTTATTTTATGTCTTAGTTAAGTTTTCCAAGTGGTTTGGTCGAATTTGGAGTTGTCTAAGTCGTATTTTTGAATTTTACAAAATCAAATGTCAAAGCTGAGAAAACGGGTCTGAAATTTAGTTGTATTGTTTGATTTTTCATTTTCAAACCATAAGGAACTGGGAGCTCTCCTTTTACAGGAGTGATATTTATGACATAAATGAATTTCTAGGAGTTTTGGGAATTTTTCCAAGGTGTCTAAACAGGTCCAATAAGTGTAAACTTTTAAGGTGTATTTTTTGATTACTTTCTGGATAGGTCTGGACTTGTGATTTTCCATAGGCCATTTGGCATAGAGATAGAACCCACCAATTTTGGAGACTCTTTTAAATCATATGGGAACCCCTGGGATTTTGCTTGATTTCATTTGAGCTAAGTAAGTATTTTATAAAAATCGCTAAAGTCTGGTCCGAATATGAGTTTAAGAAACTGAAAGATAAAATATGATATCAATAGGTAACACACTTACAAAGGCATAAGAAGCTTATAAAAGGAACTAATAAGTATTATACGAATCGTAATCCGTGTAGATTCATTGAAGAAGACGTGGCGTCGTATCTTCGTGTTCGTTCATTCATTTGCTTTTCCCTCATTTTGCGTTAAGGTACGGATATTCTGTCTTACTTTAAGACACTTATGTTATCGTACAGATATTCTGACCTTTTCAGTAAAGGTTCCTTATGACGTTCTCTTTTCGTTAGCTTTTCTATTTCAATTATTAGGATTCCCTATGCCATTGCTATGATTCCCTTCTGTTTATGTGAATCTCTGTTTGTCTGAACTTCTGTTGTTGAACCTTGCTATGTTTGAGTATGAATTCCTGATTATGAACTTCTGATTATGAACATCTGATTATGAACCTCTGATTATGAACGTATGATATGTGACTGTGATATGAATCTTTGATTTCTGAACATTTGATATGAACCCTTTTCTGATTTGTTGATCCGTTGTTTATCTGAAACTTCTGTTTAGTGAACCATTAAATATCTGATTTGGACTTTATGATATGAAACCTCTGATATATATATCTGTTGACCTTTATGATGAATTATGATCTGTGTCAATTATGACAATCTGTTTGACTTAAGTTAGTTTGACACCCGAGCCAAATATTTCACTAGTCATGGGGGTTCCATGTCCGTATCAGTGATGCACCTCTGATATGACTCTAGGGCAGTAGAGTGATGTTCTGCCACGTCCCTGGATGGTGGAGCATATTTTGTATATGTAGGAAGGGGCGTATGGATGCATCCTAGATCTGATCTGTTATCTGATATGATTTGTCTGGTGAATGATGTCGTGTGCAATACGCGTCTTCACAAAATTCTGGGAGCTAGCTACTCCATTGGTTACTTGAGGTCTCCCCTCATATTATATATGGTATTCCGAGGTCACCCCTCCGAATACAATGGTTACTTATGATATGTTATGTTCTGATATGTTTCTGGGCTCGTGGTGGATGACTAAACCTTATCTGTTAATTCTGTTTTATGAATTCTGTTTATGATTCTGTATTTGCCAATACTTCTATTTGCCTACTGAGTTATTATATGTTTATTGAAGATGTTTATGCTTTTACATGTTTATGTGACTACCGCTTGCCATGCTAGGATAGGATTAATACTTTAAAACATGATTCGTATATCTGATATTATGATTTGTTATCGTTACGTGAATGCGTTGATCTATGAGATGAATGTGCTAGTGTGTATTTGAGTGTTTTGAAGGTTAACATGTATGATGGTTCAGCTAAATTTGTAAACCTTGTCAATTGGTTAATTATCTGTCTGTATATGTGACCTGCCATGTTAAAACTCTGCTAAGGTTAGGATTTGATCTGAGAACTGGTTTAGCTATTATGTCTGCCATGACCTGTCTGCTATTTCCGCTGCTATAATATTGAATTAAGTGCTTTAAATGTTGATTAATTGATTTGTATGAATGCCATGTTTATTTTCTAGGAAGCGTTTCCGTTAGTCCTTAGACTTTTCGTTTGGTTTATATGTAATCTATCTTCTTGATATGTTAAGTGTCTGGACATTCTAATGTGTTTGCGTTTGTGTCATCAATATGCTATGTGAGTTGCTCTTGATTGCTAGTTGTTCTTCCGGATTTCTGTGTGTTTGTGTTCCGCAGAATCCTCTATGATTCATTATGCTCACTCCGCTGCGACTTCGTTATTCGTTTCATTTGTTTCAGTTTGCATTGCTGTTTTGTTTAGTTTCCGTTTCTGTTATATCTGTTCACTGGGCTTTGTAAGCTCAGCCGCACTTTTCTTTTCATGCGGCAGGTTTTAAGCATTTCAAGATGAGCTTGTGGGATAGCTGATCTGGGTTGAGAGTAGAGCTGAGAGCAAGATTTTGACCATAGAGATCTTAGATTTATTTTGAATATAAGTTATTTATATTATCTTTTGTAAGTTTTTGTAAAGGCTTCCGCTATTGTACATTAGTTAAAGTTCTGATATGAAACCGTATTGTGATATCTTTACCCTTGTCGGGTTGGGGTATTACAGAAGGCGTATTTATAGTTACAAACATAACGACCTCCTATCGGCATGTGGATCAGGTATACAGTGGGTAAAGACCAGTCCTTCCTCTACAGTGTTGCACTAAACTAAACTATGCTACAAACAAACTACTAAACTACTTAATAACGTAAATAACGACAAGTCTACGAGCTAACTTATGCTAGACTATAATTGGGGTGACCGACACTTTAACATGGAATTTCCAATTCCTAACATGAAATCTTTGAAGGTTTAGAAAGGCTAGGATATACTAGAAGGGATGATAAGGTAAAATTTTTTATAGGAATGTTTTCTCAACAATGGAAGTTTTTGATTCATACCTTGTTAATGTGTATAAGTAATAAGACCACTGGATTTGATGACTTTCCCTCCAAAATTGCTACTGCTATCATATGTCTATCTGAGGGGAGGAAGTTTAATTGGTCTAGGCTAATTTATGAAGGGTTTGTGCAGAACATTAGGAAGAAGGGTAAGTATTACTTATATCCAAGGTTTGTGCAACTTATTGTGGAAAGTCAAATACAAGAACCTGTTGCACATATGAGACATTATATGCTTCCTAAGGTTTTTGTACATATGAGACATCAGAACCCTAATTTTCAAATAAGAGATGTTCCTTTGTTCCCACATATGATTAATTTGCCTGCTATTCCGGAGTTTGATGAAGGTCTTGAATCCCAATTCATAGAATCTGAACCCACTGTTAATACACTTGAACCCACTGTTAGTGAATCTCAACCCACTGTTATTGAACCTGCACCCACTGCTAGTCAACTTGGATCCACTGCTAAACCTATTTTGTGGACTAGGAGAACGAAGAGCACCAAGCTACCTCAGGCTGGTGTTAGTGGTGTTGTTCATGAGGCTATCACAAGTTGTGGAGGTGACATGATTGGAAGGGCTTCCACTACTGATTCATGCTTAGATGCTGGTCAGGACAGTGGAAATATCATTAAGACCCAACCTTTGGCAACTCCTAATGTAGAGAGTTCCTTGGAACTTAACACAGGTGAAGGAATCCCTGGCCAACTAGCTCACTCAGGGTGCATAGATGATCAGGCAAGGTCTGATGCTATGTTTACTTTATCCAAGGATTCACCTCTCAGAGCAGTTAACACAGCTCGAAGTGATGAGGATAGTTTGGAACATGAAAATGAATTGACGGATCCTAAACTGGTACATGATGACTTTTCCAATGAACCACCTCTCGGACCAGTTAACACAGGTCGAAGTGGGGCAGATATTCTTGAACACTTAAATGAATTGACGGCTAAATGTACCAAAATGGAGGATACAATCTCAAGTCTTCAAGAGTTTGCTGTGTTTCAGGGTAAAGAGATTAGGAGGTTGAAGCACAGAATGTTTGTGATGGAGAAAGTGAGGAGACCTGGGGTTGCTATTTTAAGAAAAGTGAGGAAGTTGAAAAAGAAGGTGGACTCCTCTCCAGCTGTGAATGTGGAGAATGTACCCAAACAGGGGAGGAGTGAAGGCATGAATTCAGGGGAGGCTGTTGGTGTTAATATAGATGAGGATATGGATAGTGGAGATCAAGGAGAACAATTTGTGGTATCTGATAAAGATGGGAATGAAGTTGTTCTTGAAAGTTTGAAGACTGTAGTAGAAGAAAAAGAAGATAAGATGGTGCAGGACACAACAATGACAGTGTTTTTGCAACCACGACTGATGTTCTTGAAACCACTGCTGCAGTTTCAGATAAGGTAATCACAACCACTCCCACTTTAATCTTACCCACTGCTATCATAACCACTTCTACAATTGTCACAACCACCTCTGTATCACCACCTAAATCAAAAGAAGTTGAGAAGGAAGTTGCAAGTACATTGATCAATCTAAGCAAAACCTCAACTAATCCTACACCAATTATTGCACCTGCTTCATTAGTTCTTAAATCTACTTCATCTATACCTAAACCTCTGAGCAAGAAATTGGTTATTGGTGAGCCTTTGAAGAAGAAGGTGGCTCAACTTGATATTGGCAAGGGAAAAAGTATTATTGAACCAGTTTTGAAGTTTAAGAATAAACAAGAACAAATTGCTTATGATGAAGAATATACAAGAAGACTGCAAGCTGAAGAAGAAGAAGCTGCAGAGAAAGAGAAGCAAGAAGAAGAGGAGGCTACTCAGAAATGGTTAGCTGAATGGAATGAAACACAAAATTATCTTCAAGCTTCTAATAATATACAAAATGAGTATACTACTCAATAATGGGCATTGTTATCTATTGATGAAAGAGCTAGGATCTTGGGTGAATGGGCAAGGAGGATCAGTAAGGAGAAGAAGCAAATTCAAAGGAAGAAACCTCCTACAAAAGGTGAGATGAGAAATGTAATGATGAAGATTATTAAGAATTCAGGTATATATATTTCTGAAAATCTCAGTAAATGTTCATTTGAGAGGATTCAAGAAATTTATCTGAGATGTATGAGGATTAATAATGACGATTTTATTCCAATGAATTCTGAAAAAGAAGAAGAGTGGATTAAAAATAGTCAAAAGAGAAAATTTGAGCTTCAGGAGGAATCTAGTTCTAAAAGATTGAAAGAAGTGGATGGTAATCAAATTATTTCTTATATATTTGAGCTTAATGGAAGTGAAGGATGTTGGAAAATTCAAAGAGTGAATAATGAAGTTTCTGAGTTTGAAAAGTTTTCACAAATGCTTCAATATTTGGATAGAGATGATTTGATGAATCTTTGGAAGCTGTATAAGAATAAATTTGGTGATGTATGTCCAGATGATTATCATGAGAGAATGGTGTATCATCATTTGAAGATCTTGTTTGAACCTACTCATGATGAAACTGAATGGAAGGGACTTTACAATGGTTAAGTTACAAGATGGTTTTTATATCAATCTTGTGGAGTTCATGTGCTAACAGTTTCTGGAGAGGTTATTCATATGCTTATAGAAGGTGATTATCCTAAATTGAATAATTATCCAGGATTTATTGCTCAGATGGTGAAGCCTGGTGGTTTAAAGATGTTGAAACCCTATAATGATCAAGCTTACAATTTGTTGCTAAAGTATGAGAATATTTTTAAAACTGTTAAGTGTTTGGACTCATCCTCCAATTCAGATGTTTTGAGCTTAAAGGAAACTTGAGAATTCTATTTGAATGTATCAAGTTTAGGGGAGGATTGTTGGGTTTTAGGTTCCTCAGATCATGAATTATTCTAAGTGTTGGAACCACGAACGGAGTTATTGAAACCACTGACAGAAGAATGAATCCACTGCTGAAGTTAAACCGCGGCTAGTAGTAAAGTGAAACCACTGCTAATGTATTGTAAGCACTGCTAGTTTTGTATAGTCGGTTTAATATTTTGTATTAGATAAATATGGAAAAGATATTTATCTTGTAGGTTACGTATTGTATTATGTAAAGGACTCCTTAGCTTATAAAAGGAGGTTCTAGGTTAGATTAGATATACGTGTGTTTTGCTATATCTAAATTCGATACACTTCAAGGTTGTAAAACCCTAATACTGGTTAGAGTATTCGTATTAATAATAATATTGAGGTGTTGAATGTTTATTGTTCTTCTTTTTAAGATTAAGTATTAAATTCCGCGTAATATTTAATAAGTCTTTGTTAAGTCAGTTTCTATAACGGATCGTTTGCTCAACTGGGATCAACACATCATCTACGAGTAGTCTCCATCTAAATGATCGATAAATGAATGCGCAAAGATATAATAACAAAATCAAATGCGAAAAGAAGAAGGTTGAATCAGCGAAGACAAAAGAGCATCGAAGTCAAACCTGGACAAAAATTAAAAGAATCAGAAAAGATAGAAACAGACGGAAGCCTAATGTCTACCCAAATCCTCACAAGTCACACCTAAGCTCTACGGGTCAAATCCTAGGGTCCATATGTCACAGGTCCTGACTACAAGCCGTAAACCTGGGCTCTGATTCCATAATTGTAACACCCCAACCCGATAAGGGTAGAAGTATCACAATGGTGTCATATCAAAGCATACATAATGAACATAAATCAAACAACGGAAGTCTTATTTAAATAAATCAAGAAAATTCGAGTCAACATGACTTAACAATACATAAATTCAAGAAGGAAAACTCCAAAATAGAAACATGATAACCAAGTCTAATAATATCAAAACAAAATCAATTGAAGTCTAAGATGACTAGGCATGGTCTCTATATCAGCTCATCTCTCAACCCAAACAATCCCCAGCTCTTAG
This sequence comes from Chrysanthemum seticuspe, assembly GCA_019973895.1. Classification (NCBI taxonomy): domain Eukaryota; kingdom Viridiplantae; phylum Streptophyta; class Magnoliopsida; order Asterales; family Asteraceae; genus Chrysanthemum; species Chrysanthemum seticuspe. The sequence goes on along the minus strand of BPTQ01000008.1, from coordinate 130,726,025 downwards.
CTTATGTACCTGCCGCAGGAAAAGAAATGCGGCTGAGCTTATAAAGCCTAGTGAACAGATATAGCGATATAATAATAATGAAACTAAACAGAGAACAAAGTAATGAAAGTCAGGCAATATATATGGTATATCAAAGGTATAGTGTAGGGTAAAAGGAAAGGTCAGTAATCCACCATGAGCCAACAGACAATACAATCATATCCATAGTGGCAATAGCATCCCAGTAGTAACCATTAGTAACCATAGCAGACATAACAAACATGGAGTGATCAGCTCCCAGACATGTGAAGACGTGTATTGCACACGACATCATTCACCAGACAAATCATATAAGATAACATATCAAATCAAGGATGCATCCATACGCCCCTGCAGACAAATAGTGGCCATACAATATATATCGGGCTCATAATCAGATAACAGAAAGGGACGGTGTGGAACATCACTCAACCACACTAGAGTCTGTAAACTATAGGATTTCACTAACACATCATATCAATAACATATGGGGCGTTCACAATAGTTTAGAGAGAGAAAGTTCTAGAGAGAGAAATGGAAGAGAGTTGGGAACTATGTGAAACAAAGAAAAATGGTATTGAAGCTCCAACCCTCTACCTTGAGTGGTAGAGGGTATTTATAGTGTCTTACAAATAAACGCCACCTACGGGCTGTGGATCAGGCATACAGTGGGTAAAGACCCGTCCGTCCTCCACTGTGTTACATAACAAACTACTTATTAACATAACATAACTACGACTACGAGCTTTCTATTGAATGCTTATACTTGAGGTGACCGACTATTTAACGACTGAATTTTCTAATTCCTAACAGAGTCATGCCACTGGTACATCAATGACACGGCCATGTTACCTTCATGGCTCGGATAACAATATTTGGCTCGGGTATCAATCTGACAGGTCAAGGCAAAAGATCCACAGTATACAATATGTGAGTCATCATAATCAGAGTTCAATATCATTAGTTCACAATTTAGAGGTCCATAGAGATAGTCCAATATCAAAGGTTCAATATCAAAGGTCCAGTAACAGAGGTTTAATAACAAAGGTTCAATATCAGAGATTCAGTAACAATAGTTCAATAACAGAGGGGTCAATAGCAGAGATTCAATATCAGAGGGTCAATAGCAAGGGAAATCATGCCAATGAAATATCATAAGTGAACAAAGTCAAAGGATCAGAAAGTCATGAGAAACCCCTACTGAAAAGGGATAGAATATCTGTACCTTATTCGAAGCAAGTAAAATATGAAAGAAATGTCACGAGATTAATCAATCCCTTCGCCCGGAACCTATATGAATTCGATAGCGCTTATTAAAAACCAGACTACTCATTTTAGACTGCTTTCCATTTTTAGCAGGTTCCCACTTTCAGTAACTTTCCATAAATAGCAGGTTTCTATATTTAGTGAGTTTAGCCATTTATGAAGTATTTAATGACACATTAGGTTAAATGAGTATTATTATACTTTAAGGACCATTTATGCCAAGTTACACAAGTTTAGGGTCTAAAGTGTAAATTTTAAAAAATGTAGGGTCTTAATTGTAAATATATCCTATTTACCCATTTTACTCATTTAGTCCCTTTTAGTTATCATATTCGCACCAAACCTTTAAGTTTCATTAATCATAAATGTAGGATCGTAAATATTATTGTGTTGATGATTCGGGTGGTCTTGGATGATCAAAATACATGTTTGCCATAGTTAGAGAGTTAGTAGAGAGAGAGAGAGGGTGTTCTTGCTAGAGGTTTACACAAAGTGAATATTAGATTTAATGAGAAGCACCACCCCTTCCATGGATGGAAGGGGTATTTATAGTTACAACTTACACGACCTCCTATCGGCCTGTGGATCAGGCATACAGTGGGTAAAGACCCGTCCTTCCTCCACGGTGTTGCTCTAAACTAAACTACGCTACAAACTAACTAATAAACAACTTAATAACGTAAATAATGACAAGTCTACGAGCTAACTTATGCTAGATAATATTTGGGGTGACCGACTCTTCACTATGGAATTTTCTAATTCCTAACAATCTCCCCCTAAGGGAGGTCACCCCATGTTTTACATTTCGAATCCTAGCATTCTATTCTTGACTTTGTTCTTGAGCTCGTAGACTTCAATTCTTCAATTTCGCAATCTTTGTGCTTTAGTAGTGCAACTTCAAAGTCCGCATAATTTGTACTTTTAGTGGAGGCCTTTAACTGATCCACATCTTTGATGATCTTCGAGCTTTCTTTGAGATCATCAGCCACAGTAAATCTCTGGATCACCCTTTATTGTGTTGCCAATATGTGAAGTTGTGACTTTCGGACCGACATGCTCACACTTTTTGAATCAAGACATCTTTCCATCAGAGTAGCGGAAGCTTTACTGGCTCATGATATTTGCAGCAGCGTAGCAGAAGCATAGTATAGAAATATCAGAGCCAGGTTATGTAGATATGCACCAGTCATGACTTCTTCAATTAAGTGTGGATGCTGTGAGCATGCGGCTTTAGATTGACTCCTCAATTCTGATCAGCTGCAACCGTCCAAATGTACCTGCAAACAACAGTTAGCAATAAAGCACACGAAAGTGTCTTTGATCACTTTCGTTGAATTGAGGTACACGGCCCACGGTTCCCCGTTGATCAGTATAAATACTGCCTGTGATCAGGTAGGATTCCTAAGAATCTCCTTGACAGGGTTTCGCAGCTGTTCTAGCTGTTCTCAAACCGGAACGTCTCAAAGAAGACAACACGGAGTGAGTGAACCAGCTAATTGAGATTCACTGATTGATGAAAAATGATTTGAAAAACAATCGTGTATTGCTTGAAGAAAGAGTTTTGCAATACGACGAAGGTTTTATGAGAAAGATCAATTTTCAAACAAAATACTTTTTGTATTAGAGAATGAGTACACATTCGACGTGCTAGCGAAAAGAAGAGATTCGCACATCGAACGGTTTTTCTAAAAGTATTTTTCAATCAGAGATACTTTTTGAATTTGAAAATGAATACACATTCGATGTGCTAGAGAAAAGAAGATTTGCACACCGAACGGTTTTTCCAAAAGTATTCGTCAATTCCATTCCTGGACCAAGGTTGATTCAAGAATGAATCTCCCCATTGTTTCTATCCAGTTGTCACAAGCTTGATCTTTTGCAAGATTTCACATGTCACCCACCAAGAGCTTGTTAGATGTTGGCTCTAGAAGGATTTCCATCTTCATTGTGAATATTTTTACATATCACTCGGATGTTCTGGCAATACCACAAGGATAATGCGTAGGACTCTTAATATATACTTACTTTCCACATTGTGTGAAAAAGCAAGTCTTCAAGAATTTAGTGTCCTAACGAGATATTGTGGATGATCTCTTGGCTCTAGATTCAATAGTGCATTTTTGGTTCCTTTGCCGGAGACTAGGGAGAGGGTCTCCTTCTTCAATATCAACAATCTCTAAGAGAGAGTCGATAGATTATGTAGGTTCCCCGTGAGAATGAAACAAGCCCTTTTAAGAGGAACTTGAGTGGTTTGGGAAGTTTAGTGCAGTGCATCACTGGGTCCATGATGTCTTGTCTTCAATACCGGCGTTACCTTGGTAAACACCAGTAGCATATGTATTGAACCCGGTTACTGCCCTAAAGTTGAATTGATGGAGGGCTATTACTTTTCACCCTTTTTCACATTCAGTTCTTTTTCATTCTTCAACCCCTTCAGTGCTTACCGAGACTTCATTACTAGAACCTTGTTGGGTTAATTCCAGTACTAGCTCTGTCTCAGTCCGCAGTCTTCCCATATCTCACTTTTCTCCTTTTTTTTCATCATACCTAAAGACTCTACACTATCTAGTGGATTGTCCCTGAGTAGATCCCTCCGGTTCTGGCGGATCGTGGGAACTAATACCTAACCTAACCATCCTTATAACACCATGCATAAAGTAAATTGGTCGGTCTTTTGGTACAGTTCATTCTTCCTTAAAACCAATTGAAAAATCATTTGGAAAAACAATCAAGGTACTTGTGATACGAGATCAAAGCATTTTGTACCTTAATAGTTTTGATCATTTAGAAAACCTCCCCCTCAACATGTGCATATGATTTAAAAATTGTTTAGCACAAGGAGGCAAGAGGACTTTGAAATATTTTCTTTGATCACAATTTTCATATGAAAAAGCCATTTGATTTTCATGGTAAAATTCTCCCCCTCAATATGTGCATAGGATAAGTGAAATCATTTTTATCACATAGAGGCAAGAGTTCTTTTGAAGCACATCCACAATTACAAAAACCATTAAGAAAACCATTTGATAACTCAATCAAGGTACTTTATAAGTCTCTTTAAAAAACTTTTGTACCTCGATGGTTTTGCTCCCCCTCAATATGTGCTTCGAGATTCGAAAGCGTTTAGCACATATGAGAGAGCAGCCTGCACAACTGAATCAAAACGATCAATTTTTATCAAATTTCATTATTAAATCACAAATTCTCCCCCGATCAAAAATATCAAATCCTTTGAGATTTTGGATCCCAAGTGATTTAATAAAGTTTAGAAAACATGGGAGAAAATGTGGCCTTGTGTAAATACTCATATGGTTTTTGGATAAATCCTCCTCCTCAACATGTGCATTATGTATATTGAAATCGTTTGGCACATGAAGGCAGGAGTGCCTTTGAAGGACTAAAACCAACTCCATTAAAACAGATTTGAGATTTAAATCACGATCTCTCACTCGATCAAAGATTTCAAACCATTTTGAGATTTGTGATCCCAAAAGATTTAAATAATTTAGAAAATTTTGGGGAAAGACGTGGCAAGATTTGATTTTGAAAAATGACAGATAAGGACCATATTTAGACATTAAAGATTGTTAGTGTCAGGTATGAAAGTTTTTAAGAGATCTTTCAGTAAAATAAAATAATTTCACAATCAAACAAGAATAGAAAAAATTTCATTTTGACAGATCTTTGAGTTTTAAAGAAAATCATACCATGACATAACATTAAATCTTTAGATCACCACATTTTCTACAAACGGAACTTTTGTGAAGAAATATCGTTTGAAAATATTTTATTTTAAATCACTCTCCCCCTCAATCCATGACCGTAGTCGATAATTGAGTGACTCAAGTTTTGATAAAATGAAGTCCGGTGATTTTCAAAATTTAGTCCAATATATTTTCAAAACAACATTTTTCCATTTTCAAAACAATTTAATTCAATTTACTCAAAAATTGTTTAAAAATGGTATCCTGCACAAAGATTCGTTAGGTGGTTGAAAAGCTTATGTTGTTGTTGCTGTAGGGTTTGGAAGAAAAAGCGTCTGCTGATGCAGTGAGACTTCTTTTTACGTTGCATTTTGAATGACAACTGAGGTCAAATTAAGCTCCGTTTCTTCAATCACTTAGAAGAAAACCATCTGCTGATGCAGTGAGACCTCTTACGTTGCATTTATGCCAACTCTCCATTGAAGTCCAATTAAGCTCCGTTTCTTCATTTGTCAACCCAAGAGATAGTTACCCTTTCCTTTTGGCATCCAATCATCTTCAATTGTGGGATCCGGATCAGGAACATTCTTATAACCAATATATCTGCATACGTTAGTGAACACACATACAGATATATGGTGGTCGACATCACCCATAACGGCAATCGACTAATCAAAGTCAATTCAACATAACAATCAGATCATATAAGGCATGGGGTTTATGTGTTAATCAAACTCTAATCATCTAAACCTAACAATCATATCCTAAATTCCTAGTCCTTCGACACAGGAAAATATCATTTTTAATTAAGCACGTAGGATAATTAAGAAAGCTCGTTAGATGATATAGATTTGAAAACATTCTCCCCCTTAATCAATGACTCATTTTATAAGAAGTTTTAAAAGCGCTGAAGTCATTGATTAAGTTTTCAATTTTTATAAAAACTCTGAATCTGATTGTTTTAAAGCAACGCATTTACCACCATTTTTGAAAAACAACAAATATTTTCCTGAAGAATTTTAGACGGAAAAACATTTGTGTAGGAACAGCAGTCCTTCGACATACTTTCCTTAAATTGTTTTAGGATAAGTGCACGAAAATTATTGAAAATCGATTAAGCGTAGCACTTTCCTTCTTTGAAAAACGGGTTGCTATCGGAAATAATAGCAAGCCATAGTTTAAAGCACGGGTTACAGTCTGAAGTAACTGCAAGCCATTTGTTGAAGCGCGGGTTACAGTCTGAAATAACTGTAAGCCATTTGATTTGTGACATGTTTAGAAAGAAATATTTACACCTCCTGTTCGAACTTCATCTATGGTCCCGTGCCATTAATGAATGACATTTCTAAGACCGTAGATGTTATCGATACCAGAAGACATGTCATGAGAAAACATATTCATGGAATTTTTGAAATTTTCTGATTTTTATGGGTTTTTGAAGGTTTTATATTTTTCTATTTTCTTTTTGTTGGTTTTATATTTTTCTATTTCTTTTTGTTGGTTTTATATTTTTGTATTTTGTTTTTCGAATAAATATTTTTGTATTTTTGTATTTTGTATTTTGTATTTTGTTTTTCGAATAAATATTTACAAGGATAGAATAGATGATATAGTTAAGGAAGATGATGATACGAGTACCGAGATAAGGATATCGAGCAGCCCCGTTGTAGAAGATAGAAGTCATCATCCCTTAAACATTCACCACCAAAGCTTCCAGGGCTCCAGAATAGAAGATAGAACATGAGCCTTTGAGAAAGAGAGACTTTGGCAGCTTCCCCCCAAACCGAAAATCCTTTAGCTGAGCAGATTCAAAGCTTTCTTTCAAGCTTCTCTTAGCCAGGTGCACAAAGAAGTACACCATTATCATCGAACTTGCTGCTCCTTTTAAGAATAATCACCGTGATTCTTCGTTCGAGGTTATATCATCCAATAGAATACCAGCAACCTATCATCCCACACATAAAACAATCTTCTCAAATTCCCTTTCTACTAACGTCCGAAGCGATCCATTCCAAAAGGTGTCAAGAGACCAATTCCCCCTAGTAGTTGAATTGATGCAGTCAGTCTCTTTGAATAATGCTCAAGAACTCTCCCGAATACACATCATGAGGGTAATGAAGAACAACTCCCCAATGTTCACATCTTTCATCCCTGATGAATGTGTATGAAGCTCAAGAACCCGAAGTACACCAATATCCAAGAACTCTCCCGAATACACATCATGCCCGGAAGGAAAACACCTCCCCAATGTTTGTGGTAAACAATGGCTTTCTTCCCTGATGATCGTGTATGAACCTCAAGGACCCGAAGTACACACATTCCCCAAAGAGAGAACAACCGATAACATTGAAGAAGCAGGCAGAATCACTGATTATCTCTGCGGGTGACAATCTCTGCGGATGTCAACACCGGAATAAGTGATTATATCTCTGAATCACAGATTAAGCCCTCAAGTGAGACAGCTGAGCGCCCCCAATGTACACAATTCTCTCTCCCCTGATGATTGCGATAACATCGAGATCATCACACACCAGTGTACCTCTTTTATCTTCAGAAACTTTCATTTACATCACTTCCCCCACGACGTTGGAATAAGACCATTAAACGCTTTGATGAGTAAAACCTTGAGTTTCTCTGCGGTCATGACATTTGTTTTCCCGGGATAACTTCAATCACTTAGAAGTATTAAGTCCATCAAGTATACTCGCCATGAGTCAAACCTTGAGTTTCTCTGCGGTAATAACATTTGTCTTCCCGGGATATCTTCAATTACTTAGAAGTATTAAGTTCATCAAGTTTACTCGCGTTTAGATACGTGTCTCCTTCCCCCTTGCTGGTTTTGACACTTCAGAATCAGCAACATATTATAAGCCCAAATACTTGAAATCTTTATGAGAAGAACACTTGTAATCTTGTAGGAATCAACTTGCTGAAGACTATGAGCAAGTCTAATTGGGGATTAAATTCGACATTTCACTCTCCCCCAATTAGTGCTCTCCCTTAAACCGACAATCTGTTTGATAAATGCTCAGATTAAGAAGAAGTCTTCAGATAATCAAATGCAACGCGTCTTTAGTCTTCTAACATGTAGCAGAAAATGTAGAACCGACTGTAGACTCGACCTTCTTCAAGATTGTCCAGTTGGGGAATAGATAGTTAACATCTTCGACTCACCAAAACACAAGAACATCACCAAAAAGCTTCCCAATTAACTTACATCTTGCAAATCCCCTTAATTAAGATCCCTCCCAATCAAACAAGAACAGAAAGATGTTCATCAAGGAAATCAGCAATCAGCCCGCAGCGAGCACACAAAATGGTAACACCAAGCAAACAATCACATCAAACAAGAACAGAAGGTTGTTCGGAATCATCATGTTGATGTGCACGTGAAGCATTAACCGGAAGCACTTTGTCAATAAACTCATATCAGCTTGTGAAGATGTCAACTAACGGCTCTTAGAAGAAACACCATGTAAAGATGACCCGATAAGAAGAAGCTCGGTTCTTACATATGTTTGGAGCCGTTTGACCATTTATTCTCAGATATCGATCAACCATGCAGAATTATCATACTTCTTCTCCCCCTCAAGAATTGCATATGAAGATGCCATTCTTGATTAGACAAGTGATTATCTTTAAAATGTAGTCAATTCACACTTCTCCCCCACAAAATTAGCACAGGATGACGCCATCGTCATTATAGTTGAGCAAGTGGAATAAGAAAACAATCATCGGTAGTCCGGTTCACTTGATAACTGAAGCGCAGGGAAAAAGTATGAAGCATGTTGATGAGAATGGTCATAATAAGAAGATTTCTCTTCTTTAGAAGATAAAGCGCACTGAATCGTACACTTTTCTTTTCTTTAGAGAACGAGGCTTGAACTGAAGTATTCAAACGTCATAAGAAGATTTCTCTTCTTCATAAGATAAAGTGCACTGAAACGTACACTTTTCTTTTCTTTAGAGAACGAGGCCTGAACTGATGTGAACAGACGTCATAATCTCTCTCTTTTCAGCTCTCTTAGCAAAACATGTAATCAACCCCATTATCATTTAGTAGGCTCTTTGTAGTGACAGCTGATGGAGAAAACCCAATATGATGAATTTGACCTTGAAGTAAACTATCCCGAACTCGTGACTTAAACTTGCACATATGTAACAAAGAGCGGTACCGATTTCCATTAGCATCTCTAACTACTCTATACTCATCATCCAACCAACCATCAAGTAATAGACGTACTTTACCTCTTGAAAATCTACAATTGAATGTGACACTGAGCACTACAACGTAACTCCTTAAAGAGTGGTACCGATTTCCATTAGCATCTCTAAGTACTCTATACTCATCATCCAACCAACCATCAAGTAATAGACGTACTTTACCTCTTGAAAATCCACAATTGAATGTGACACTGAGCACTACAACGTAACTCCTTAAAGTGATAGTTATTTTGAGGTGATAAGAGCCCAATTCCCCCAAGTGGTAAAAGAAGAGGTAAAAGTCACCCAACAGTAACTAGATTTCCAAGTCTTCGTTTTTGATAATAAGCTCGAACAAGGATCATGAAAAATCTTCATCCAACCATCCCCGATACCTTCAGATACTAAGTACACTCGCCCGTGATATTTCACTTCAACCTCAAATAAATAATAGTGAATTAACCCCGTTGTCACATCTTCTGATTAAAAGCTCAAATCTAGCCTTCTTTGACGTTTTAAGTGAACTATGATAATGGTTTCATCCTGACCATGGTTAAAAGCACGTAACCCCGTAAAACCATGTAATAACCAAACTGCCATGACGAATATCCAAACACACATCCAATTCATGAAGTACACCCTTTTATCCCTTCTTCGAAGCAAAAACCGTAGAACCAGCATCAAATGAGATCCCGAAATACACTTTCCTTTCTCCAGGATGGTTCCATCATTACGGGATTTTACAACTCTATGGTTTAAACCGAGAAATAGTTTCTTTCGCGGGATTTTACGAAACCAAGAATAAACCGTAAGATAGATCCGGAAATGCACTTTACTTTTACCAGGATGTTTCCATTGTCACGGGATTTTACAAGTCTATGATTTAAACCGAGAAATAGTTTCTTTCAAGTGATTTTACAAAATCAAGACTAAACCGTAAACAACGTCAGCTTGAATGTGTTGTGACAAATTTGATTTCGGTGAATATCTGTTTTAGGGGAACATGCAGCGGTTCATCAACGGTTCATTAACCAACATCATCAACATCATCAACCATCCAATAAATACTTTGGTAAACATATCATTAACGTATTCTGACAGCTATTGTAGTGACCTCATGGAGAAGTAAAACCGATATACCAAACTTGATCAAGAAGTAGAATTCCCCAGATTTGTTACTTTAACTTGTACTAATCCTTGTGAACAAGAAACGGTGTACCCAATGTACAAAACCTCTTGACATTCTCAACTGAGTGAGACACAGAAGTGATAGTTACGTTGTGGGTTAAGAGAGAAAGAGTCACAACCGTAATTAAATAGCCAAGTCTTTATCACACTCAACAAATGCCCAAACAAGTCATCTTCGCGGAAGGGTAGAAAGAAAGAAGACGAAATAAGTAAACGTTCCCAGAAAACTTCACTTCAATACCAAATAAGGAATACCGAACGACAACCTCATAGTCAACTTTTATCAATAACCAATTCAAGCTGTGACAAAAATATGCTTTGTGAAGATGTATACACCAAAGTATCAGACCTCACATCATCTCAGCAAATCAAGTCTCAACTTATTAGCCAAATGAAATACAAACGTTAGCCGTAGACAAATGTATTTTTCATTGAAATTTAAATGACCAAACATTGTTTCATTTGTCCACAAAGCCCATCTTAGTATTCATTGACCTCCTCAATAAATCATCTCATCATTATTGCATCAAAGATCAATATGAGAATAAGTTCGGTTTAGCCACAACATATATACTCGTGCCATTGATAATTCATGGGCCAAAGAGTATCACACAAATTTTCCAACGTGTATATCAACCTCCAAATGACAAGTGTGATTTTATCCATTCAAACTCCAAAGCCTAAGTGAGGTCACCGGCTTTAATAATCTATTTCTCAAAAATTAAGTTCAAGCCGTGATCTTATGTATCATTGAAAATTTATGAGACCAAATATACCACTCAATTACCAAATGTAATCAAATGTTAATATCTAAAAAATGAAATTTAGATAGTAGCATTAGATTGATCATAACTGGTATACATAATCAAACCCAAGATAACGCAAACCCAAGTACCAAATGTTATCTTATGTGTCTTTCGTAAATAACACAAACCCAAGATACTTCGATCCAATCCATAATCAAGATATCTTAGACGAATGAAATCTCAAAGCCCACTTTCAAATAAACACACTAGGCCCACTTCAAAGCATAAGTCATGATCTCATTAGCATTTAGTTGGCCACATGTTACCCTAATAGTTCGTGATATATAAAACCCTCGTTACCACATATTAACCCTATTATTACACCAAAAAAAACGCCTCCTTCAATTCTCTTAATCTTTCTCACACTTTCGTCCGCCCCCACTCCTCATTATATCTCAAATGATAAAATGCCTCCTTACCCTAATTTATCTCTAACACAACGCCCCAAACATCAAAACGTTCCATTCACAGAATATTTCAAGAGCAATAGATCAAGACATTCGTTCAAATCTGCCAAAGACTCGCCACAGGGATGGTTAGAGTGTGAGAGACCACACCAACATGGTTGAAGGTAAGATTCATTAACAATTAAGCCCCTTATGTTTTGATTAATCAATTCGAACACATGAAGAAAGAGTTAACATCCGTAGTTAAATTCTTTTCATGATTCGTATAATTAATAGAAGTTGAACCTTCGAACAAGGATCGATGATGGATATCAATTTCGTGTTAATGGCCATTGGTCTTGATGTACATACGAGTACCTCGAAAATTGAAATCTGAGATTCATAGTACATTTCATATAGTCCTTTTGAGATTAGATCTATGAGGAGATTCTTTGATGTTGTTTGGAACTGAAAAAGGTTCGTTACGAGACACAAAGAGAACTGAGATCTTGTGGTATTGAGTCGATTTTGATCCTTTTCGTTTTCTTTGATACTAACACAAAAGTCGAAACTCTTGAATGGTTTTAAACACATGTTGTTTTTGACTCCTTTGAGATTCGTACATAAAAGGATGTAAGTCAATGAAGATCGAATCATTTGTGAGTTGATGCATCTTGAATGCTACGAATAGATTCACTGAGACCTTACTCTTCCTTCAAATGCTTAGAAAACTTTTTATAAGTAGATCTGTGATGAAGAGAGTCGAGGGGTTTGAAATAAACCTGAGTTGAATTAATGATAATTTCAACCACACCTTGATATACTTTGAGATCTTGTTTGTATAGTGTTTGATGCTTGTAAGATGTGGGACTGATGAAGGTATATAACCTGAGGTCATGAGAGATTCATGTGGTATTTGGTTTGGTCAAAAGGTCACTCTTCTTCATCTTTTCTGTCAAGTCGCTAAGTCAAAAGAGTCAAGTAGCTAACCCCAAAACAAGTCGCTACCAAATTTGATTTTTAAGCTTACAAGTCGCTACAACTTATTCAATAACAAGTCGCTACATCTTGAGTCATAAGTCGCTATGTCTAAGTTGCTAAGTTGCTAGCGAGTTAGTCAAGTCGCTATTGACTTGAGTTGATTAAAGAATCAACTCGCTACATGTCTCAACTCGCTACTCAGATTCAATGAATCTAGACAACTTGTAAAGACAAGTCGCCAGGTCTGTTTTTGGGTTCATCAAGTTGCTAGCAAGATATTACAGTTTTCCGATGAGTTTTCCGACCTTTTTTCCGACCATATTCATACTGAACCCAGAAATCTGCATATAACTGCTTTTGACCTATGTTTGACCTTTGAATGATATGACCATATGACCATGAGAAACATACCAGGTTGACTGCAAATATATACCAAAATGACCACTTTAACATCAAGGAAAATTTATTGTTTGACCTCATATATCACAGTTTTGGTACGAAGAAACTAGTCACAAGAGTGTATAGTATTGGACAAATGACTCAAAACAGATGTGTATAAATGTATTGGACATATGACGTTTTTATCAAAACAGGTTACAAAAACTTGTTAAAACACACTGCTTACCAAAATAATAATGGGAAAAGAATTTTCCGGCCAATAAGGTACAATAACAGTTTAAACAAGAATCAAAAACCACAACAAATCAACACAACACAAAAACCTTGGCTCTTGATACCAATTGTAGGATCGTAAATATTATTGTGTTGATGATTTGGGTGGTCTTGGATGATCAAAATACATGTTTGCCATAGTTAGAGAGTTAGTAGAGAGAGAGAGAGGGTGTTCTTGCTAGAGGTTTACACAAAGTGAATATTAGATTTAATGAGAAGCACCACCCCTTCCATGGATGGAAGGGGTATTTATAGTTACAACTTACACGACCTCCTATCGGTCTGTGGATCAGGCATACAGTGGGTAAAGACCCGTCCTTCCTCCACGGTGTTGCTCTAAACTAAACTACGCTACAAACTAACTAATAAACAACTTAATAACGTAAATAATGACAAGTCTACGAGCTAACTTATGCTAGATAATATTTGGGGTGGCCGACTCTTCACTATGGAATTTTCTAATTCCTAACAATAAATCTAACCTTTAGTTATATAAATCATATGTACATCTATACCATTTAATCCAGCTTTTAAATCTTGTATACCATTATGTTATAAGCCCTTATAAATCAATAGTACAAGTTTAGACGACTCTTAGGTGATCTCTATATTTAGGTAGAGCCAAGTGAACCCTTAAACAAAACATACGACCCATTAATAAGCCAACGAAACCTTAGATCAATATTTACGAGTTCCCTTCATGTTGTAAGTCATTTAGACACGTTAAGTACAAGTTTATATAATCCATGGTGTGATTTCACATCATGTCGAGACTCCCCTTCCCAAATCAGAATTTCATACGCCCATGTAACATATCAAATGACACCCAAGACCTTGTACCATTCGACCCTCTTAACACCAAGTGTATACATAAGTTTTAGATTCGATAAAGCTTGATATTAACAAAAGAAACGTACATACCGAGAAAAATAAAAAATCATGTTCAACAAGGTTTCATGCACCCACTCTATGCGACATTTTTACCTATACATGTATGGTTTATGTGACAAAAGTTTTAGCCATCCCATTATGGTTATGTCGAGATACAAGAAAACCCACCCAAGTCATGTTTTAATATATCAGGAAGCATGCCAAGATGTGTTTACAAATTAGATTCGATGGACCAGCTTCATGCACTCTTAATCTATACTACATATAATAGAAAAATGGTCAAAGGTGAAAAGTTGAAAAGTTGAATTGTTGAAATTGGTCAAATGAGAGAGAAATGCATAGTGTAATTAATACTCTTATTAAAACACCCCATTACTTAAAAGTACAATAATTTAATCACATTGTACAACCAATTAAAAACACATCTACCAAGTTAAAAATAACCAATTAAAACACCCCTTACTAAAAAGTATAATAAAATTTTCATAACGTACAATTTAAAGAAGCTAAAACATAATCCAAAATATAAAATAATTAAACACACTAATTAATTATATTTTTAAAACACCCTAAAATGAAAAGTACATGTTATTATACACATTATACAAATTAATAAAACACACAAAACTTCATACAAGCTAACAAGTTGGTGTTACATATAGTTTTGAAAACCAGACCAGACTGGAAAAACGTGTTCAACGGGGAACCGGTGTCGCCACCGGTTCGGCTAACCAATTAAAGCCATCCGAAAATGAACCAGAGAGGACCCGTTGAAACCGATACAAACTGGTGAATCAGGTCTCATCGAGATCTATTTATGCGGTTAATCGTCACAGGGTACCCACCACCAAAACGCGCGAGTACCTTGCTATATACTATACATAAAGGAAAAACCAAAAAGTAAAAAGTTGAAACTAAAAGTGAAAATGTTGAAGACATATATTTTAAAATAAAACTATTATTACACATCGAAATCGGGTTGACCCGGGACGCTTCAAACACGGCGGGTTGACCCGATTTAATTTGACTTATTTTCGACCCAACCTGTGGGGTTGACCCGGTTTAAATCGACTCGTTTTTTTGACCGGAACGGTACAACCGGTTGAACCACCCGGGTCGAACCAGGTTTCAAATTTGACAAAATTATATGAGAAATGATGAAGTAGTTGTGGAGCCCGTAACAAATTTGGAAAAATGATAGACCAAGTAATTGTAGTTTTTTGTTGTTTATTTTGCTTTGACACATGTACGTTGTCATTTGTATAATGTTATTTTGAAAAATGTTAGTCTTGCACCACTTAAGGGACTAACATATATGAATCATCTTTTAAAAGTTAATATATATTGTATAACCCTTTGTCATGTATATCAATAATGTTATGTAAGTTTATTAGAATCACAAAAATTAAATAGTATTGTTATCTTTAACGATAATTATTTGTACCCGCAAACAAATAGCTTTGAACAATGTTTAAATATCTATGCAAATTGATAGTACAAGATAATCTTATTATGGTGATATTAAATTTGTAAGGTTACAAGTTTAAAAGCCACACACCAAATAATACACGTTACACATGTAACTGCCTAAATTACTGACAAAATAAGAAAAGGCGGTCACAAACGTTGGCTATACCTCTAAACTACAATATACTATTGTCAACTACATAATACCGTTGCTTTTTGTAATGCTTGAATCTATTATTACTAAAATCTTAATAGCTTAAAAGTTAAAACAATCCTATTAGAAATATACTCCCACACTTAGACTAACTCCACATAATTTTCTTAAAAACTGTATATTTCTGCTGCTATGCAACCACGCTTCAGAATCATAGTTATTCGAAAATAATTCTCTGATGCTACAAATATAGTTTGTTGAAAGAAACGTATGGATCGTCGAAATTTTGCAGAAATCTAGACACCGTTACCGCTAGGCGCGGGTACTCGTCTAGTCTTATATATATACACATCATTATTTTATGTGACAAAATATCATTCACGTGACCATGTTTAACCTCTATCATAAATTTCATGGTGTTTCATTTTGTATTAACTATACGCATGCAAGACTTATGCCACGACCAGATTTAGAACAAAAGGAACGACGAGGAGATGAGATACCTTTGAAACGGAAGACAAAACAAGGAGGAAAACGAGATTAACCAACCAAACCAAACACTTGTAAGTCCTAGAGTGTCACGACCAGCAGACCCCAACAGAAACCTCGAGCCAAGCCACACTCGTAACGAACACGTGTTTCCAGCCCTTAACGAAGCCTCAAACCCTTTCTTGCAGTCCTTGATTAACACGACAACAACAGCAGCCCACATCGGCGCCACAACCAATCAATACCTTGTATTAAACACACGATTTCAGCCCCACTCGAACCTCATACAACCCTTCTTGGACCTCTCTTTTGGCGACAGAAAAGGATGGCAGAGAGGAGTGTTTTCTTTTCTCTTTTGCCGTAACTCTTAGTTAGAGGAGATTAGGGTTTCTCTTTTATTTTTTTTGATGTGTAATACGTTTAATATGGATCAAGGGAATATAAGAGAGATTGTTGAGACAATTTAGGAACTGATTTGGGACCCTATGCGTTTAATAGAACCGATCAAAAGGGGAAAAAAAATCAATGACCAATTTACAATTTTATCTACTTGTCATTTTACTTTTGTTACATTTATTAAATTATCTAGTATAAATATTAAGTGAGGTCCATATAATGTTTTAATGTGTTATCACTACTACTTATAATGCACAAACGACTCTCTCTCCTATTTAATTTTCAGACATTCAGACTTTTAAGTAATAAAGCATGATGTACAACACATTAAAACACAAAATTTCAGACTTACAACCACATATATGCATTATATACAACACATTAATACACGCTTCTTAACCAAACAATTAATACACCCCAACACCAATTAATACAAAATGTAAAGCATAATGTACAAATCTATACTCCATTATTTCCGGCAATAAATATGATTCCGGCTACTGTTCCGGCTACTTGTCCGGCTAGAGTGGCGGCTGCAAAAAAAAATTAAAAAATGTTAGATCTACAAACATAAAATCATTAGATATACAAAAAAAATCGGATCTATAAAATTAAAAACTTATGGTTTGACAAGTTGAAATATTAAAAAATTTACGTAACTATTTTTTTATCACCAAAAAACGCATATTTATGAAAAAAAATTTACGTAACTATTTTTTTATCACCAAAAAACGCGTATTTATGAAAAAAAAATTACGAATCTATTTTGTTAAGACTAAAAAACGAATATTTATGAAAAAACAAATACGGATCTATTTTTTTTAAGACAAAAAAGAGCGTATTTATCAAAAAAAATTACGGGTCTACTTTTTTAAGACCAAAAAAAGCATATTTATCAAAAAAAAATTACGGATCTATTTTTTTTAAGACCAAAAAACGCATATTTATCAAAAAAAAATTACGGATCTATTTTTTTAAGACCAAAAAACGCATATTTATAAAAAAAAATTACGGTTCTATTTTTTTTAAGAAAAAAAAACGCATATTTATCAAAAACATTACGGTTCTATTTTATTTTAAGACCAACAACGCATATTTATTAAAAAAAATTACGGATCTATTTTATTTTAAGACCAAAAAACGCATATTTGTGAAAAAAAATTTCGGATGTATAAAAAAAACGCACTAAAAAATCGTGGTAGGGTGGGCCGTCTTTGGTTGCTGCTGTAGGAGGGTGGTGGCGCCGGTAATTTAATAAAAAAAATTGGATTGATTAAGATATGTTGAGATGAGATGGGTTTTTTTTTGTTGATTAGATGAGATGAAGATGTTGCTAATTTGAGTTTCAGATCCGTTTTTGGAGAGAGAAACATTTGGTGGAGGCGTATTTGTCTTTAGGGTTTGTGTTGCGTTGAGTATATTTAGGGTAAATGAATAATAAGTGTGCACTTATTAATACGGGTTGTCAAATGGTTATGGATCGGGTTTTTTTATTTATTTATTTTTTTTTTGGGCTTGATTGGAAATCCTAAACTTGGACTGGGTTGTTGATTACTCGATCCGAACGGGTATGATCCAAACGGGCACCGACCAAACGGGCTCGAGCCCGAACGAGCACGAGCTAAACGAAATTTTTGAAATCCGTAAATTTATTATCAAAAAGTACATAATAAACTAAAATACATGATTCACCGGATTATTTTATTTCATGGTATCCGCCGCCACAACGCGCGGGAACCCTGCATTAAATGTCACTAATACAAATAATATAGCACATTATACAGATATTCAAGCTCGAATGGTCAACGGGCAAAATAGGCTTAAGCCCGAACTGGTGCGGGCTAAACGGACTCGAGCCAGAATAGGCACGGGCAAAATAGGCATGGGCCAACGGGCTCGAGCCCGAACGGGTACGGGCTAAACAAAATTCTTGATATCCGTAAATTTATTGTCAAAAAGAACATAATAAATTAAAATACATGATTCACCGAAAAAATTTATTTCAGCGGCGGCGGGTACCCTGCTAGTATATATAATTGTAAGTTAAATGTAAGTTTAATTCTCCCATGACTTGCATAAATATTTATAAGATGAACATGTAACGTATTTACGAGCTTATTTCATTTTATGAATGCTTTACGATGAGGGGTACTATGGTCACTCAACACATTTACGATTTTATGGTTTTACACATGCACTAAACCTTCTTAGCCACTTAAGAACAGAAGCTTGTTTCATTCTCACAGGGAACCCTACGTAAACTATCAACTTTCTCTTAGAGATTGTTGGTATTGAAGAAGGAGACCCTCTCCCTGGTCTCCGCTCAGGAAAATCAAAGCGCACTATTGAGTCTAGAGCCACGAGATTCATCAAAAGATCTCTTAGGAACACTTGACATTTTATCACTTGTCGTTCAACATTAAGGAAGCAAGTGATGCAATTCTAGAGTCATACACAGATCTTAGCTATATGTTGAGAATATTTATGAGGGGTTCACAATTGTGATCCTCAGTGATTGAATGGAAACTCCTGCCAGGGTCAACATCAAACAGCCCTGACAGCAGGTCGCTTTGGTAACTCCTCGTGGGTTACGCTTCGTGTTGTCCCAAACGGTCTACAGTCGTGGGGTGATGCTTCGGTGTACCTCAGCGACTCACCTGAACTGTAGGTGTACTTCGGTACATCGTGTTATCCTACTTGAGGGACTCCAGTTCAGGAACAGCCTTTGCTAGAATTAGAGATGTGTTTTCACACTATGTTGTTAACACGCTCGAAGTTCGAACTTGTAAGTGCTGGAAATCCCGCTAAGGAGATTCCTTTCAAGAATCGAGTCCTGAAGATGTAGGTCATTAGTTGAACTTGTTCAACGTATTGCCAACTATCCCTTATGGGATTCGGACGACTGATTCGCCCGACCAAGGTGAATGGAATCAAGACATTCATCAGAGGAACAATCGTAGTGGTCGATTCTCTAAGAAATGACCACGGTGATCGATTGGTGTTTATCACTAACCCATTCTTATGTTTTCTTCTTATGGATGCTCCTGGGAGATGATCGTGCTGATTCTCCACATGCTCATACCAACAACAACACAATTTGAAGTTCTCTCGAAAGGCAACACAAAAGTTAGAATGATTCTTTTACTAAAGCCAAAGAATCTGCAAAGTTTAAAGGACTAAGAGAACTACATCAATACTGAAATCCAACGTCAAAGAGTGTCTGAGCATGTTGGAGAAAGACGTGGAGACACCTGAGCAACGAAGCGGACCTGATGCAGACAACAACAACATAACATCACCATATCCACACCTGAACAAAGAACAAAGAACAAAGATTATGAAGACGTCAAAGCTGAAAACTTCAAAAGAAACAAGATCCTCACACTAGGGAGATTGTTAGAATCAAGGCACTTCTTCTCACAAGAAAGAGGAATGCCAGAAGATGTCAAGGCAACTATTACATCAACACCAACAACTTTTCCAAGATTGTTGGAGTCGTTTATTAATTACCAACACTTAGGGGGAGATTGTTGGAATCACTCCTAACTTATATTTCAAGTGTTAGTATTTAATATGTAATAGGTTGCTTAAACTAGGCTTTTATGTTAGTTATTAATGGCAAGGCTTATGTAGAAAGCCCATAGGCCTTGGCCCAAGCCCAAGAAGGAAGGAAGGGACTAGACATGTTGCCCTAGCTCCCTTCCCTATATAAAGATATGTAAACCTTCATTTGAAGGTTGGTTGTTCACTCTTAATACATTCCTACGCCTAAACATTTAGTATTCATACGTGTGTGTGTTTTGTGTGTGCAACCAATCTTTCCTTCATCTTATTTCTTACATATTGTTACTTGTGTTAACTTATGATGACATAACAGCCTAAGACCCTTAATATTTTAATTTTGCAAATTCTAACTGAGACAAGACCCAAGGGCATTTGGTAGCATGTGTTGGTGTTGTGGTTGTGTGGGGCTAAAGATCAAGGGTTCGAATCCCACCTCTAGCCTTTTTGGCTATTTATTATTAAGTTTTTTGATTTTCTTCTTTGGACTTAAAAATAAGATCAAGATGAACCTTTTTTGTAAAAACAAACTTGAGAAAGCCACTAAATAAGCTGTTTGAAACAGCTTATTTACCACAGTTATGGAGTATGGACAGTGAACCAAACACTCGTTTTATAGCTTTTTAGCATGATAAAATAGTGGATTAGCAGTTTTAAGAAAGGGAAATAAGCTAACATATGAATCTAAACTAAAATAAGCCATGAACAAAGAAATAAGGCAAAAAAACATGGGGATAAGCAGTTGGCTAGTTAAACTATGCTAGGGGATCCTAAGGTAAGTACATGGAAAATAAGCAATTAAATACTAACAATAAGCACTAATAAGCTACTAGTTACACTAAACTTAATCTAGATCACTAAAAGGAACTAAAAACAACTAAATAAGCTGAACAAGAGAATCTAATAAGCACTAAAAAGAAGTGTCTGTTGTATTGTTGTTCTGGTCAACTGCACTTAAGTTACAAAACAGGCTAAAAGGGCATATTTGTGCTTAAAAATAAGTACTCTAAGGTATCCTAAGGTCCTAAAAGCAGCTAAACAGATAATACTAACACTACGGGCTACCAAAAAAAGCAAGTTACAACTAATCTAGAGTTTTTATGAAGCTTGTGTGGGGGTGTTAAAAGGGCTTAGTGGGGCTGTAACATAGAACAGAAATGGCACAATGGCAGTTTTCTAGACCAGAAATAAGCCACCAATTAAGCTCTAGAAGTTTTAATAAACACAAACATGATTAGTCTACCCTATAAGTTATTTTTAAAACCAAAAATTGGATTCTGAAGGTTGCTTAAGCTACTCTAAAAATGATGTTGAAAATGGCTGCTAAGCCTGGTATGGGGAATTTTAAGGACATAACAGATTTGTGATTGAAATCAAATTTTTTGAAACAACTTAAGATGATAACAATTACTCTAATTTAGGAACAAATGACATCATTTTGAAGACAAAAATGGGTCAAAAGGTGAGTTTTGAACTAAAACCAGTGTTATTCCAAACACTCCTCTTTGGACAGATTATACTATTTGAAACTGTGAGATTGTAGAGACTTTTAAAAAAACTGATTTTCATTACTAACACAAAATCAAAATGATTTTAACCAACTTTAACAAACACTTTTGAAGCGTAAATGCAAGAATTCAAGTACATGGAAAAATCAAGGCAGCATAAACAAAAATAAACTAGAATTAAATTGTAACACCCTAGGCAAATCCCACATCGGCTGTGGCCTGGAGAGATGCTGGGCTCATAAGATAACATTCGCCTTACAATGACACAACGCGTTTTGTGGTCTACTACGGGTGGAGTTCTTAGGAACTGGCAGTTAAGCGTGCTCATGTGAGAGTAGTACTGGCTTGGGTGACCTGCCGGGAAGTCTTCAAATGAGGCCACAAAAACAAAGCCGTGAGCCTACGGGCAAAGCGGACAATATTGTGGTCAGATAAGGCGGGGTGTTACAAGTGGTATCAGAGCCACTCCTGAGCCGTTCGGGATGGTGGGGCAAACCTCATCGAGGACTATGAGTTCCTAAGGGGGGTGATTGTAACACCCTAGGCAAATCCCACATCGGCTGTGGCCTGGAGAGATGCTGGGCTCATAAGATAACATTCGCCTTACAATGACACAACGCGTTTTGTGGTCTACTGCGGGTGGAGTTCTTAGGAACTGGCAGTTAAGCGTGCTCATGTGAGAGTAGTACTGGCTTGGGTGACCTGCCGGGAAGTCTTCAAATGAGGCCACAAAAACAAAGCCGTGAGCCTACGGGCAAAGCGGACAATATTGTGGTCAGATAAGGCGGGGTGTTACAAGATATCAAAACAACAAAAGCCAGTATAATACCATTGTAAAAACATGCACTTAAAGAACGGAAGTATCTTCATGAGTTCGAGTAATCTTCATTAAAGTAAAAAAGTTGTTTAAAATCACTAGTCCATATCTCATTAACTTGTTTTACTTATGACATTAGTATATACTAGCCAAGTACCCGCGCCTAGCGACAGCGGTTTCGAGCCGGGTATCGCGTCTAGCGGCAGCGGTATCTAGCCGAGTAGCCGCGCCTAGAGGAAACGGTATCTATTTTTTGACAGTAGTTTGGCGGCAAATAATTTCCTTTAGACAAACTATGTTTGCAGTGTTAGGGAATTGTTTACGAATAAATTGTTTTTTCTAGATGTCATGGTCGCATAGCAGTAACTATACGTAGTTTTAAACATATATCGATATCGAGAAATTGTTTTTTCCAGACGGCATAGTCACATAGTGGCGACTATACATGATTTTAACATGATACATATAACGTCGATTTACGCGTCATTATATTAAGTTGCATTAGCCGATAAAATTATATGCATGTATACACATATTTTTCACGAAGAAAAAATTATTTAGATGATAAATATCTTAACGCTACATTCCCGAGTTTTATTTTTCACGAAGAGAGTAATTTTGGCTAAACTTCTCTCCAAAAGTGGGATGATTTGGAGAAAAGTTATAGTAGGAAGCTTTAAGTAAATAAAGTTACTTAAATGACGTAATACAAAACATAACTTTTATATATAACCAAGGGTATAATTGTAAAATCATCTGTTATCTCTTCTTTTCTCTTATAACTCGGGAACATAATAGAAAATTTTAATTTCATTCATCTCCTCTTATTTTCTGCCCATTTTAACTTTTCTCTTCTTTTCTTTCATTTAAAAAACTTGGGAACAGAGTGTAAATGAATAATATGTTTGAACGTTTAGATAATTAATTAATTTATATCTTATAAACAGTGTCACTTTATACATAACATTCTTTTTCGAAAGGCCTAATTATGTAATTTCATCAAAGGCCCTCCAAAATTTCAAAGATTCATGAGACAGCCCTGTCGATGGTGGTGTATATTTTGGAGAAAGTTAAACAAATAGTATTTGATTGATTTTTTGAGTACCCTCGCTTAGCATCACCATGTAGAATTTTCAATGATTTTTGTTGCGTCGATATCATTTTGTTCGTGTTTAGAGATAAGACTCGTTTGTTTGTTCCATTTTTTGTTTTTAAAATATATTATTATGCCGACCATAAAATAGATGATCCGTGGTTTCTTATCGATTTGAAATAGTTATTTTGTTTACTCACTTTTAGATTAAGATAAGTGCATTACGTAGTATTTCTTTTGGTAGTCTTTCAAGCAATTATAGAAAGTAAAGATTTACTTGGATTGTTATGATGCTTTGCTTACTATCACAATTAACACCTCAAGCACGAAACCATATAGGCATATATATATCCCGTCATCGTTTTTGTACATCTTCTCTTCTCGTTTTCACAAGTTGGACTATGAAACATTGTTACCCCTTTCCGTTTCTATTTTGTTTTCCCAATGTACAACTTACCACAGTACTTACTTTCAAAGTCTAAACTTCTCCTTTGTACTTTCACATGTGAATATTTTTCAAAAGCAATAAAAAGGACAAATTTTCAATTTAAAGCTATTTTATTCTGCAAAATTCATTTTATTGGGAAGTACAAATTATATTGACCTGTCAAACAGTTCCAGCCTCAATATCACTAACCATAAAAATGGATCAAAACATTCTTGCTATTCATATTTAAAAATTAACTTGAACAAAAGAAAACATAGATAAGTTAAAAAGTAAAAGCTCCACTGATCGAGCGAGAACCGAAACCACCAACCACAAGCGGTTCAGGTGACACTAAAGATGGTCGTTTAGGTGGAGATTAACAGCCTTATCGGATCAAATCAATAATCAGCGGCATTAGATAAAAATCAAAACAAAGAAAACCCATACCAACATCACCAACCGAGACCAATAACTTTTAAAAAAATCCACTTGGCCTAACGGATGTGCGTTTGTTTATGTGCGTGAGGTCGAGTATTCGAGTCCAGCGTTAGCATATTCATTTAAAAAAACAACCCATCTAAATAACCACAAATCACCAACCGAGACAAATACCAAAAGTACTTTACTGGCATCAGTTTATGTACAATCAAAAACACCATAACACCACCTAGACCACAAAACCATTTAATAATTGTTGGTTCTCTATAAACTTTACCTTATTTTATGTAAGACTAACAAACTTTACCTTAGACTATATAAGAACCTCTCGTTTAGTTTTAGGCCCATCGTTACTTGTATCAGGTTTACTAAACTTGGGTTTACCATCAAAGGTGTTTGGTTGGTCGTTTGATGATTTAAATTTCTTTTTTGAACCATCAAATTTGCCGTTGCCACCTCCTTCTCCTTCGCCGCCGCTGCCTTTTGAAAATATATTACACACAAACACAACTCCAACCAGCCAAACCACCAAAACTAAACATCAAACACTATGCTTTTTTGTAATATATCTTGATATATTTTAATAGATTCAGAATAACTGACACCCGTTACAACTAAAGCCAACATAATTGACAACCAAAAACATCATTGGCCAATACCTAAACAGATTTTATAACAAAATTTAAAATATTTTACACAATAAATATTAAAATAAATATTACCAACAAAGTTTAAAAGTAAACCATGCACTTTCGGGTCACAGGAAGTTTGGTGGCAGGCAACAGTTTCCGGCGGCCACATCAGCGACGGCGACAGGCGGTGGCTGAAATAAAATATGCCAAAACTATTAAAGAAACTCAGATCTACAACAAAGATCTATATATCTATTAAAAAAAGTTCAATCTACAACAAAACTCCTCGAAACATGAAAAAACCGTTTGTGATGTAGAAGTTTCTGTGGTGGTATGGGTATCGGAAAAAAGGTTACGGTGATGTTGATGTGAGCTCAGTCGGTGGTAATAGCAAAGGCGGGGCAACAGCAAACCTAAAAAAAAGTCGAATATGTTAGGACAACTCAAGTCTATAAAAAATAATCTAGATCTAGAAAAATATTTTATAAAAAACCTTTAAAACTCGAAAAAAAACATAGATCTATAAAAAATAAAAGAAAACATCAAAACATCGCTGATGTAGAGCTTCCGGTGGTAGTCTCGTTGGTGGCTGTTTTGTTGGTGGTTGCTTCGTCGGTGGTCGACTAATTTGAAGAGGTGGTCTGGTAGTGTTGGATGATATAGGAGAAAGAGATGGTGTGGTGGTGTTTTTCATGTGCTGCTGTGTGGTAAAGATGAAAGTAAATGGGAAAGTAGTGCTTGTGCGAGTATTTATTTGTGCGGTGGGTTTTTTTGTTTGTAAATATTTTAGGGTTGTATGTTGGTTTGGTGTGTGTAAATTTAGGTATGGAGTGTGCTTTGGATGGCTGAATCTTAAAATATAGGGATGGTATTAGGTTGGGGATATTGGTGTTTTATAAGGGATATAGATATGTATGCACAGATAACATGCAAGACTACTCAACAATAACTCATGCACCTCAGAGATTACCAAATCCCATATATAACATAAACACTTTCATGACTTATTGAGACCTCAAAATCCTACGCCTAACTCACATTTATATATCCTTATTCACGTACACAACCGTGCACGCCCCCTTTTTATTCCTTTACTTTTATTTCCAGGTTTTAATACATATTTTAGAGGTCAAAACCAGTGTTTTAAATAACTGGACATAAGAGCGCATGGCGACCGATTCGATAAGCAAAACTGAAACAGATATCGACATGTATATAACTTATTTTCATGATTTCATCTTGAGTATATTTATATATGTTATGCATGTCGAATAGATGGAAGACAGTTAAATCGATATACCTCGAGTCAGAACCAAGAACAAAACAAGGTCACACAGAACCGGAACCTTATGAACTCAACACCACACGGTCACCACCTGATTCACACCAACACTGATCACCAACTTCACACCGAAGTTAAGACACCCGGAAGTCGCTTACCACCTTGTTCTACCCTTCGTACTTCTTGGTTTTCTTGTAGAGGATGAGCAGCGCCTTTTTATTTTAGTGTTTAGGGTTTTGATGAATGTGAGAGAGATGATGATCGGATTTCACAAATAAAAGGGAAGTGGGGAACTGATTTTGTAAAACCCTAAAATCTGAAACAACATTTTTAGATTTAATTTTAGTTTTTTTTTACCCTAAGTTATATAAATAAAATAATTATGTTAAGACTTTATAAAATAAATGTACATTACCACTAATTATCCTAAACTACACCTAATTAAAAAACTTTGCATTTCCTTATCCTAAGCTAACAAATATTAACACACTACTCTTTTGCCTACATTCCTACACGTTTTATTTGAAGTGATAAGAACCGAAAATTTTATTACCAAAGCCATATACACGTTTTTTTTTTAATTTACTTGACATGATAAGACCAAACTTATGTGCTAGCATTAAAAGATACGCTTAAATTTTTAGAAGGAATTTGACAAATAACTGATCACCATAAATCTCGGAAATCAGTTCCCCACTTCCCTTTTATTTGTGAAATCCGATCATCATCTCTCTCACATTCATCAAAACCCTAAACACTAAAATAAAAAGGCGCTGCTCATCCTCTACAAGAAAACCAAGAAGTACGAAGGGTAGAACAAGGTGGTAAGCGACTTCCGGGTGTCTTAACTTCAGTGTGAAGTTGGTGATCAGTGTTGGTGTGAATCAGGTGGTGACCGTGTGGTGTTGAGTTTATAAGGTTCCAGTTCTGTGTGACCTTGTTTTGTTCTTGGTTCTGACTCGAGGTATATCGATTTAACTGTCTTCCATCTATTCGACATGCATAACATATATAAATATACTCAAGATGAAATCATGAAAATAAGTTATATACATGTCGATATCTGTTTCAGTTTTGCTTATCGAATCGGTCGCCATGCGCTCTTATGTCCAGTTATTTAAAACACTGGTTTTGACCTCTAAAATATGTATTAAAACCTGGAAATAAAAGTAAAGGAATAAAAAGGGGGCGTGCATGGTTGTGTATGTGAATAAGGATATATAAATGTGAGTTAGGCGTAGGATTTTGAGGTCTCAATAAGTCATGAAAGTGTTTATGTTATATATGGGATTTGGTAATCTCTGAGGTGCATGAGTTATTGTTGAGTAGTCTTGCATGTTATCTGTGCATACATATATATACTAATGTCATAAGTAAAACAAGTTAATGAGATATGGACTAGTGATTTTAAACAACTTTTTTACTTTAATGAAGATTACTCAAACTCATGAAGATACTTCCGTTCTTTAAGTGCATGTTTTTACAATGGTATTATACTGGCTTTTGTTGTTTTGATATTAAAAAAAGGGGTGTTTTCGTGTTAGTCAGTAGTATAGTATATGTATCGATTCGGGTTGAGGTTGCATGTGCTTGTCGTGGAGTTGGGGCGTATGTTATGATTTAAAGGTGGTCGAAGTATGTGGGTGTCGAAGGTGTTTGTTTCGTCGAGTCTCGGTACTATATTTATACCAGGAGCGTGTTCGTTTTGTAACCCAAATTCGTTACGTTTCCTTTTGGTGCATCTAAATGTGTTGCTTAAGAAATGCCATCTAATTCACTTAAACTTACGTTATGTTAGTCTTTTAGAAACTAAATTTACACTTTAGGCCTAATTGTCATAATGAACCTTCAACTTTGCTAAATTGATAATTAAACCCCAAGCTATAATATTGATAATATTAAGTCTTTAAGTTTACCTATTTGTCATTGGAACCCTAAACTATAGTGTTTAACATATTAAGTCTCCAACTTAATTTAATTGCAAATTGTAAATAATACGGGAAACTTACTAAATATGAAAGTTACTGAAAATAGAAAGAAGCCCTAAATGTGTAATATGATTAACCATAAGCTAATAAGCAATATGTGATCACTTATTCGTGTAGATTCTCAGAGGAGGGAGTGACTTTTGTTCTTGTGATCGTTTCATTTTCGTTCATTTGCTAAGGTACAGATATTCTGACCTTTCTCATAAGGTTTCTCATGATCTCTTTGCATCTTTGACCTCTTGCCAATTTGATATTGAAACTTTGCTCTGCTATTGAACCTTTGATATTGATCCTTTGCTATTGAACCTTTGATATTGATCCTTTGCTATTGGACCTTTGGTAATCGAACCATTGATATTGGATTATTGATATTGATTTGTGAATTGCTAATACTGAACCTTTGATATTGATTGATCTCTATACTATACACTTTGACCTGTCAGTTGATACCCGAGCCATTAACTAGGCATGGGGGTTCCATGTCCGTGTCATTGATGCACCAATGGCATGACTTTAGTGTGGTTGAGTGATGTTCCACACCGTCCCTATTTTGTATTGATTATGCGCGCTTCAGATATATCGTATGGCCAATATTGTTTTGCAGGGGCGTATGGATGCATCCTAGATTTGTATTGTATTGATATTGATATATTGTTTTGGTGATGCGATGCGTGTGTGCAATACACCCCCTCACATTTTGGGAGCTAGCTACTCCACTAGTTACTGAGGTCTCCCCTCATATTGATTTGGTATTCCGAGGTCACCCCTCCGAATATAATGGTTACTATTGGTTACTTGGCTGCTATTGCCACTATTGATATGGTTTGTTTTGTTGGCTCGGGATAGATTTCTGACAACCCTTACACTTTTGATATACCTATATTGTACCTTCTAGATTCCCCACTGCACCATATTATGAATTGACTGTCCTTTACCTAATACCCTTATATGACTCACTCTACTACCAAGATATATATGTTCCATTGCTTTGATCTGTTACACTCTCATTCCGTTACTTCATACTATCGTTCCATTCACGTACTGGGTTATTATATGCTTATTGAATTTGATTATGTTATTCATGTTTTATGTTACTACTGATTATCCTGCTATGATGTGATTAATATGTGGTTATCTGAGTTATTTGTTTTTAACTGATGATATGTGGTCTCACTGTTATGTGACCCTCTGAATTGTCTGGTGGCCATGCCAATGTGTAATCGATAGTTTTGTCTGTTTATTTTGGGTACTTGTTCAGATAATTTCGTGGACTATGATTATCTGATAGTTTCCTTATCTGCTTGTTGTTGACCTGCCATGTTTGCATTTCGGTTTATGCTACGGTTTAATTGGGTAAATGGTTCAGCTTGTGACGTCTGGCTTGTTAATTTATTTAGTTTCCTTGCTATGTCTTTAATTCATTCATTATATCTTTATACTGTATTCCTACTTATTACATGTGACTGCCATGTGTTGACTGCTGTTAGTACTTCCACTGTTATGATGTTGGTTATGTTTTCAACTAAGGGTTTTGACCTGTGTGAATCGCCATGCTCACTTATTAATTAATTGCTTCCGCTTTCCTGTAGACATCTGTTTGGCTTGTATGTCTCCTGTTTTCCTGAATTAATTGTATGACATATATGTTGTATAGATGTGACGCCTGCTATGTTTGCTTATGTTTCAGTCTTTGTATGCCTGGTTTGTATGTGCTTGTTTTTATGTCGTCGATGCTTTGCTTTGCTTCATTCTCCTTGTTATCTGTTCGTTTTGGATATCTGTATAATTGTGTTCTGCAGGATCCTCTTTGACTCATTATTCTCATTCCGCTGCGACTTTGTTATCCGTTTCCCTTGTTTCATTTTGCATTTCAGATTTTATTTAGCTTTCGTTTTGTTATATCTGTTCACTGGGCTTTTTAAGCTCAGCCGCATTTCTTTTCCTGCGGCAGGTTTTAGGTTTGAAGATGGGCTTTGATGGGCTGAGAGTTGGATTATCTGAGTGGACCAACCCTAGTCACTTTATTATTTGGACTTATTTTGGCGGGCTTTCGTTTTGAGATTTCATTTTATCTTAGACATTTTGGGTTTTGTAATTTTCCGTGTAAATCATTGTTTAAATGACTTGATACTTTATTCTTAAGACTTCCGCTTTTAATTGTATGTTCTGATATGACACCAGAATGTGACACTTCTACCCTTGTCGGGTTGGGGTGTTACATAAATTGCTTTGAAAATTTAATTGTTACAATACGATTAAATGACAGTAATAATAAAAATGGTGCTAGAACTTGAATTTCTAGACAGGTTTTTTTCATCTATCCTATATGTCCATTTTTACAAAAACTCAAAACTGTCTTCATCTCTTCTCTTTCTTCTTGTGTTTTTCTTCTGTGAGACAAACCAACCAAAAAGAATCTTTGTGCTTTCTCCAATCCATCTCAGACAATGGATCATCCTTGGTCTCATCACAACCATTAAATTCACTTTTGCACCTTGGATTGCTAACATGGAGAGGAGTCATGTGAAGAGGGGGGGGGGGGAAACATAGGTGATCATGTGAAGCTATCTGGGTAAATGGGAAAGAAAGGGACAGTGAGAGGATGGTGAAAATTTGGCGGGCAAAAAAAAGGTTTTATGGGTTTCGAAAAAAGGGGGTCAAAAGGGAGGGTTTAAGTAGGGAGAAGGGTCTATGGGAATGGGTTCAAGGCTAAAAAGGATGGGGGGTTCAAATGGGGATCAAAAAGGATTTAAGGCAAAAAGGTTGTAAGTGAGATGGTTTATGTTAAAAGAGTTTGATTATTTTATTTAATGCTTAAAATAAGATTTTTGGATTTTTTGGTTTAAAAGGAAAATTGGTCATTTTGGGTTTCGGATTAGGTTTTTAGGTTTGTTTTCCCACTCTCACTTCAAAAACGCGTCCCGGGGTCTGAAAATGTAGAAAATCCACTCCCGGCTCCCTCTGTTTCAGCACTTTTCTGATTTCGGCTTGATTTTGCTCGTTTTCGCTCTGTTTTCAATCCTTTTGTACCTGCAAGACACAAAACACACTCCGAGGATATTTGTATCATATTTTGATCATATTTTGGTGTTTTTGGTCGTTTTTGTGGTCTTAGGTAGGTAAAAACGAATAGTGAATAAGCAATCATCATCCTATTAAAATCTGTGACAACTAGACTTAGTTAAAATCCGCACACATAGCTCTTGGGACGACCTCGGTTTTACCGAATACTACACTACACACGACTAGGTACACTTCCCGTTATTGCATTAGGGTAGACCATAGATATAACAAGACAATATAAATATTAAAACCCGGTCAGTAAAACCTGCATCAGTTTTCAATCAAGAGTCACTTTATTTTGTTTACCCATAAATCCATACTTACTAAGGGATAAATCCCCATCATCCATCTAGTTTGATCTAATGGTGGAGATTAACCAAAGATTTAAAGGTAAACCTAAGTCCATATTTTTTTCTTGTCTTTTTGTCTTTTTTTTTATTCACATATTTTTTTTGTTTTTTTATTAAATTCACGTTTTTAATTTTATTCACGGTTTTTTTTCGCGTTTTTTTTAAATCGCGTTTTTTATAAAATTCGCGTTTTTTTAATTAATTCACGTTTATTTAATTCGCGTTTTTTTCTTCGCTTTCATACGTTTTCGTCTGTTTTCATATGTTTTCGTCCGTTTTCATACGTTTTCGCCCGTTTTCATATGTTTTCTTTCGTTTTCATCCATTTTTCATACGTTTTCATCCATTTTCAAACGTGTTATTCATTCGTTTTCATACGTATTCGTTCAATTTCTTACGTTTTCGTCCGTTTTCTTACGTTTTCATACTTTTCAGACTATCACAAGTGATTTTCTGTGATATTCAGAATATTACTTGTGATTTTTCGAATATCACTTTGTGATATTATGAATATCACTTGTGATTTTTTAGATATCACTTTGTGGTATTCTAAATATCACTTGTAATTTTCATTTTACAAAATATTAGTTGAAAATCACTTGTAATATTCAGAAAATCACTTGTGATATTCTGAATAGAATATCACAAGTGATTTTCTGAATATTACAAGTGATTTTCTGAATATCACAGAATATCACTTGTGAACATCTGAATATCATAGAATATCACTTGTGTTGGGAATGATATTTTGAGATGTTTAAAGTCTTGTTTAGTAGTTAAGTCTGGTAGCATTAATAGTTAAGTCTGGTAGATCAGACTTAAGTCTGTTAGTAGTTAAGTCTGCGAGTACTAAAGATGTTAAGTCCGGCAGAACAAAGTGTCGTTGGTTAAGCCTGTTTATGTCTAAAAACAAAATAGTTGTTAGAGTTATATTAGGAATAGATATGAACGTGTAGAGATATCTTAAGAGAAGATATCTTTACCCTTCTACAAGTTTGTTAGACAATTAGCATTTCCTTGGTGTATAAAAGGATTCCTAAGGTGTTAGGTTAATGTACGAGTTATATGCATTAGCCTTTGAGCAAGTTAATAGAAAATACGAAGTTAGTAATTCTTGTGCTCTTCATACTTGTGTGTTTATATTCCGCATTAACACATTAAGCAATTGCAAAGAGTTATTCCTATCGTAAATTGAATTTATTCAAGTTTACTATTAGTCACTCAAGGCTACTTTGTAACACCCCCAAATCTCGGTACAGCGGAAGACTTAATCAAGTTTTTGGGGCGTTACTATTGGATTGGTATCGCACACTAGTATAGCAAAAAGATAGTCATTTAACATTCAAAACCAATCCTAAATTTAAGTATTCAAAACATTTAATCCAAAAGTATAATTATTAGGCCCAAAACATGATTTAATAAAATAGGTCCCCAAAGTTTATCAGAGTCAGAAATGATCCTTGAACCCCGCCTTCTTGCCAAGCTTCCACCAGTCATGTATTCCAAACATCTTTCAAATACCTGAGAAATCATGCTAAAAGGTCAGCTTACGCTGGTGAGTTCATAGGTTTAAGTTCAACAAAATCATAGTGGACCTGTAAGAGTTGATTTGCTATGCAAGACCTAAGATAGATAAATACCGATCCTACCCGGATCACCAACCATAAACATATCCCGCATCCAGGGATTACTCGGGCCCAGCGACTCTAGTCCAGCACTGTCGTGGCAAAATCTAGAACAATTTCCAACCCCGGACTAGGTCGAGGTAGAAGTCTATTCTTAGCTAGGCAACAGTTATAGCAATTAGGAATGCTACCCTAGCCTAAGGCAACAACTACCGCACATCTATCTAAACAGTCAAGCATATAAGCAAATTCAAAATAGTTTTCACGGTCCAAAAACAGTAGCATGATTCTCACCCCAATATAGTTAAAAACGTAGATAAAAGTGGGGCTATGAAACTCACCTCAAGCAATCAATGTACGAATAAACACTAGCAGAAGATAACAGAAATCACGGCACAACAACTATCGACTCGGCACAACCTATTAATGTAGGCCAATTTAATATATATATCTCTCAAAATCAACGTTATCTACCCCAATATATTCCATTTCTTTATTTCCAAAAATGTCTCGTTTCGCCGTTTAATCCTAGTGTTTGGTATCCTCATGTGGGTGTATCGACTCAATATGATACTATGAATGCACTCAAACAACCCATATATAACTCAATGCAACACAATGAGACCTCTAAACGATAAGCTCCATAGTCCAATAAGTTTCGGAATAAATAGTAGACCTTATCGAATTCGTCAACTCGATAAACTCATTTATTTACTCGTGTCGCTTATTATCCCATAAATAAATCGTATCCTAAAGAGTCATAAGGATAATTCACCCATTAATAAGGTTACCCCAACGTACCTAGCGGGCTCTTACTAGATTCGTCAACCTAATAAGTCCGCTACCCACGTGGATCAACACTATTAACGTTAGGTTATCCGTAACCCATGCACATAACGTAAGTAAATAAATACTTAAACTAGTATTAAATGTCGATAATTGGCATTTATCGATAAACGTGTACTCGAAACATTAATTACTTATTTATTATAAAACATTTCCAATTTAGTCGTTAGTTTCCATTTAAAAATAGTAAATAACAAGATAAGACTTGTTATCGATATTTTTGGTACAAAAGCCCATTTATTATTTATATTTCATAGTCTATTAGCATTTTCATGTTTATATATATATTTCGTCAAATTCCAATATTAATCTCATATCGTTATTCGTTTCGATTCCACAAGCACGAGTCATGACTTCTCGGCTTTTAATCAATCAATAATCCAAATTATACTAAACTTCATGTTACGGCTTTGTCGGAGTCAACTATTGACTAAAAAGTCAAAGTAACACCGACGTAGCTCAAAGTTGACAATATATATATCAAGTCCAATTTAAAAGTCATAATACCGCAATTCAATCCCAAATCAACTCAAAACGATCTCGCCAACCAATTAATCAACCAAATATACCTGAAACCAATGTTGTGACCCTAATGGTCATGACACGGTCACGGTTAAGACCACGTGAACCAAACAAGCCCTAGAAGCTTTTTGGCTCCACACGTCTCATCCAAACCTCAACTAGATCAACCAACAAGCTACCAAAACGACCCGACTCGGACCCGTGGCCTAAGTGGGTCACGTACACCAACCAAACACAACCCAACGTGGGTGTGGTGGCTCGTACGCCCCATGCTCACATCCAAATTCAACCTAATATCACCCAAATAAATTCCATAATATCCAAATACAATCATTCAAGCTCCAATCATTAACCAAACACAAAACGTATCATCTATTCTAACCAAAAATATGAAACTAGACCTAAGATGCATAAACCCATCAAATTGATACACCACATGCTTACCAAACACTAACTACTTGTTTATTTAGATGTTAATTGGACTTAATTCCATGTTTCACCCAAAAGCCCTAAAAATTATCATAGGGTCGAAACCCTAATTTTCCATACGTGGCTTATTATTGCTTAAACAAGCATTACCCACGTTCCATTTACCTTATTCAAGGTCGAATTGCAAAACCCACTTGAAGCCCTAAAAATCTGAATCTTAATCTTAAGATTTAAAGGTGTTAATGAAGGTTTTAGTGAGAGTATTATATATGGTTGGAAAGAGGATGAAAAGATATTTGATATAGTGGTAGAGGTGGGTGGTCACGCGTCGTCTTGTGGCCGGAATAGGGCGGCGGCCGGTGGTGGGTGAAATTAGGGTTAGGGTTTATTATTTAGGGAGAGAGAGAGTAGAGAGAGAAAGATGAGTTGTATATGTTTTTAGTGAGAGAAACAAATGTATGAAATGAGGGTGGATGGGGCTTTTTATACTAGGATACTGGGGACTCAAAAATAAATAAATATGGAGGAGGGGGCTGGACGGCTCAAGCAAAAAGCAGGGGCCGTGGTCGCCATTTTTCGTAAACTATCCCGTTTACCCATTCCCGAGCTCATATATTGTCCCCCGAGTGTCCCACGACGTTCATTCGACTTTTTAACATCGTTATTTACGTTTTTCCACGAGCTTTGACTATTTATTTGTCAATTTTCGAGTTACGGTCTAAAAGTTACAATATTTCTCGTTTTAGGTTTTTCTAGTGCCGAATCGAATAGTGCCTACCAAATAGAGTTAAAACTCATACGATAACTCATTCAATAGTGAAATAATCTGTAAAAACCAATAGACGATATAAAATCAAGTCATGGTTTATAAAAATAGTGATAAAGGCAAAAGCTCGGTTTAGTTTAACGTAATGCGGTTACCTAAAATAGACTCCCTAAATTGCCAGTTGTCACAGCCTCCCAGCCTCAGAAGAAACCCGTCCCGGGTTTCACTCCGAGTTGCTTGGTGTCATAAAATGTTTAGGATACTTCCTACGAAAAACGTCCTCATGTTCCCACGTGAACTCCGGTCCAAGTCAGGAGTTCCAACGAACTTTGACAATCAGAATTCGGCTTTTCTTCAGCCTTTTGATCTCACGGTCCAAAATCTCAATCGGTTCCTCCGAAATTCAATTTCTCATCGATACGAATATCTCTTAAGGGCACCACTATGTTTTCCTCCAAAAAACACTTCTTAAGATTACTAACATGAAAGACATTGTGTATACTGCTCAATTCCGATGGTAGCTCCAAGCGGTATGCTACCGGTCCGATTCTTTCCTGGATTGGAAAGGGACCAATATATCGGGGATTGAGTTTTCCTCGTTTCCCAAAACGAATCACTCCTTTCCAAGGAGAAACTTTCAACATAACATGATCTCCAACCTGAAATTCTAAAGGTTTACGTCTCCTATCAGCATAACTCTTTTGTCTATCACGAGCGGTTTGCAACCGGTTACGAATCTGAACTATCTTCTCAGTGGGTTCCAGGACAAGTTCGGGACCTGTAAGTTGAATCTCGCCAAATTCAGCCCAACAAACAGGAGAACGACATTTTCGGCCATACAGTGCCTCAAATGGGGCGGCCTTAATGCTAAAGTGATAACTATTATTGTAAGAGAATTCGGCCAAAGGGAGGTGTCTCTCCCAGCCTTTGCCGAAATCAATAACATAGGCTCTAAGCATGTCTTCTAATGTCTAAATGGTTCTCTCACTTTGACCATCGTTCTGAGGATGGTAAGCAATACTCATATCGAAATTTGTTCTTAATGCTGTCTGTAATGATCTCCAAAAGTGGGATGTAAAATGAATATCCCTATCGGAAATGATAGATATCGGTACTCCATGACACGATACTACCTCCTTAAGATACAATCGAGCAAGCTTATCAAGACTATCGGTTTCACTAATAGCTAAGAAGTGAGCAGACTTAGTTAAACGATCAACTATTACCCAGATAGCGTCATTGCCGCTAACTGTTCTCGGTAATTTAGTGATAAAGTCCATGGTTATTCGCTCCCATTTCCATTCTGGGAGTTCGGGTTGAACTAAGAGTCCTGAGGGTTTCTGATGTTCGGCCTTTACTTTAGAACAAGTCAGGCACCAACTGACATACTGAGCTATATCGGCTTTCATATTAGGCCACCAGTAAAGTTTCTTAAGGTCCTGATACATCTTATCGGCTCCGGGATGAATAGAGTATTTTGATTTATGCGACTCATGCATAATCAACTCACGGATTCCACCATGAAATGGTATCCAACTTCTGTCTTTGAAGCATAATGTACCGTCAGAATGCTTCAAGAAGCCGTTTTCACTTTCCACCATTCCATGAAGATTCTCATAAGGACGGTTCTCTTCCATCAATGCCTCTGCTTGTGCGGCTAAAATTTGAGACAGTATGGGCGAAACAATGGTCACTTCTAAGGATCGAACAAGTAGGGGTGGAATGTCCTCCTTACGACTAAGTGCATCAGCCACAACATTAGCCTTACCAGGATGATAACGAATCTCACAGTCATAATCACTAAGCAATTCCAACCAACGACGTTGTCTCATGTTCAGTTCCTTCTGATCTAAGATATGCTTCAAACTCTTATGGTCGTTAAATACTACACACTTGGTTCCATACAGATAATGTCTCCAGATCCTAAGAGCAAACACTACAGCACCTAACCCAAGGTCATGGGTGGTGTAGTTTTTCTCATGCTTCTTAAGTTTTCTAGATGCATAAGCAATCACCTTCTCCCGTTGCATCAAAACAGCACCTAAGCCTTTACGCGAAGCGTCGCAGTACACGACAAAGTCTTCGCTTCCTTCAGGCAAAGCTAGGATGGGCGCACTACACAACTTCTCCTTCAGAAGTTGGAATGCTTCTTCTTCCTTTTCGCCCCATTCATACTTAACATCCTTCTGTGTTAGTTTGGTCAGTGGCTTAGCTATTTTGGAAAATCCCTCAATGCATCTCCTATAATAGCCCGCTAACCCTAGAAACTGTTGGATTTCTGATGGGTTCTTAGGAGCTGCCCGTTCCTTAATGGCCTTAATCTTAGCTGGGTCAACATGAACACCTCGACTATCTATCACATGACCTAAGAATTGCACGGACGGAATCCAAAATTCACACTTAGAGAATTTGGCATACAACTTCTCCTCTCTCAGCAATCCCAAAATGAGCCTCAAATGTTCTTCGTGCTCCTCACTACTCTTAGAGTATATCATGTAAGATCTTGGTTTGTTAAACAAGAGGTGCGGCTAGGTTAAGATTTTAGAGAGAGAAAGTGGGAGATGATAGGAACCCTAGAGAGACAAAGAAAAATATATTATGAAGCTCCAACCCTTTGCCTTGGAAGGCAAAGGGTATTTACAGGGTACAAGCATAGACGCCTACTTTAGGCTGTGGATCAGGCATACAGTGGGTAAAGACCCGTCCGTCCTCCACGGTGTTACAAAGTAATCTAAATACTAACACTGAATAACTACGACTACGAGCTTTCTAACGAGTATACATACTTCAGGTGACCGACACTTTAAGTACTGGATTTACTAAATCCCAACAATCTCCCCCTAAGGGAGGTCACCTCAACTTACAATGATTACAAACTGATATAACGTTTCGATGTTCTTGGTTTCTTTGATTAAGCACTTTTGTTCTTTAGCTCGTAGTCTTTGATTCATCATGTTCTGCATGTTTTGAAAAATCGAGTGGAGGTCTTAAACTGATCCACGTGATGATAGAGTATTTGAACCAGCTTTGAGATTATCAGCAACAATAAATCTCTGACTCTTCCTTTGTGGTGTTGATAGTATGTGATGTTGTGACTTTTGGACCGACATGCTCACATTCTGGATCATGAAATCATCTTATCAGAGTAGCGGAAGCTTTAGCTGATTCATGATATTTGCAGCAGCGTAGCAGAAGCATGGAGTGAAAACATCAGAGTCATTGATGCACTTATCATGATTTCTTTAGAGATGAGAGTAATGTGTGAGCATGCGGCTATGGATTGACCGCTTCATTCTGATCAGCTGCAAACGTCGGGTGTTCCTGCATAAAACAGTTAGCAATAACTCGCACAAAAGTGTCTTTGATCACTTTTGTTGAATTGAGGTACACGGCCCACGGCTCCCCGTTGAACAGTACAAGTACTGCCTGTGATCAGGTATAACTCCGAAGAATTTCCTTGACAGGGTTTCGCAGCTGCTCTAGCTGTTCTCAAACCGGAACGTCTCAAAGAAGACAACACGGAGTGAGTGAACCAGCGAATAGAGATTCACTGATTGATGAAAAGTGATTTGAGAACAATCGTGTATTGCTCTATAGAAAGTGTTTTGCAATACCACGAAGGTTTTATGGAAAATCAATTATCAATCAGAAATACCCTTTAATTTTGAAACATTAATACACAGTCGATGTGCTATGGAAAAGAACTTTTAATCACAACGACTGGTTTTTCAAAGGTATCAGTCAATCCATAACCTGAACCAGGATTGATTCAAAAGATTGAATCGCCCCATTGTTTCTGTTCAGTTGTCACATGGTTGATCTATAGAATAGATCTCACATGCCACCTACCAGGAGCTTGTTTGATGTTGGCTTCAGAAGGCTTTCCATCTTCATTGTGAATATGTATGCATATCACTCAGATGTTCTGGCAATACCACAAGGATAATGCGTAGGACTCAAGATATAATATCTCTTTCCACATTGTGTGAAACAAAGAGTCTTCATTGAAAGTGTCCTAAGGAGATTTATTGATGATCTCATGGCTCTAGACTCAATTTGTGCATATTTGGATCCTGTATCGGAGACTAGGGAGAGGGTCTCCTTCTTCAATATCAACAATCTCTAAGAGAAAGTCGATAGATAATGTCGGTTCCCTGTGAGAATGAAACAAGTCCTTTTAAGAGGAACTTGAGTGGTTTGGGAAGTTGAAGTGCAATGCGTCACTGGGTGATTGGTGCAAAACCGTCAAGTTTTCTCACGCGAGCTAGCCACTTGTGAATGACCAGCCGTAAGGAACTTAAAACAGCTCACACACCAACTGCAATTTAGATCAGGAGAGTATAGTGTTTCCCCAGGTCGTTAAGTCCCAACGAGCTGTGCGAGAATAGTCAAACGTAAAGTGATCGAGAGGATTTGAACGGGAAAGGATAGTGATTGATCTATACCTAAAGAGAAAGCCCATAAACTACAGGGGCTTAAATGCAAATTAAAGAAAATCAAAAAGATAAAAAATATTAAATAAACGCTATCACTATATTTAAAATGATGTTTTTGTTTTTATGTTTTTATAAAACTGAAATTAAAAACTACGTCACGTACAAATGAAAACGTGAAACTTACACAATATAAATCCTAAAAATATGAAAATGACATTTTTACAAACCTAATGATAAAAGAAAATTTATAGAAAGAGAAAATTATTTTTAAAACTATTTATCTAATTATTGTTAATTAAAAACTATTTTTAACTATTTAATAATAACCTAAATTACAAGAAAATATGAAACAAAGCTAGAAAAATTAAATTTTGACTTAGAAAAATCTAAAATAACAAAATAGAATTTTCAAAACTATTTTTGTATTTTTCTGATTATTTTTGTATTTTTTATGAATTAAAAACTATTAAAAACTAATTAAATTACTTAAAAATACAAATTTAACTAATAAAAATCTGGAAAAATATTTTTTTTAGCTTTTTATATTTATCTAAACTTAAGAAAAATGAAAAATTATTTTTTTGAGACTTTTCTTAATTTTTTGTATTAAAAGCTAATTAAAAAGTGCTAAAAATTGATTTAAATGCAGAAAAATAGCAAAACAACTTGGAAAAATCTGAAAAATTCAAGATAAGCTTAAAATAATATAAGGAATCTAGGAAAAATGGAAAAACAAGTGCTTGTGTGGAGGAAATAGAAGCTGCAGTGGAAACTGCTTATAAAATAAGCACTTGAATAAGCTAAAAGAACCAAATGACTTCCAAACTGATACAGAAGCTAAAATAGACTAAAAGCACTTAAAACCAACTTATCTCAACTGCTCTTAACCACTGAAACTCAAGTTGCTATGATTTGGCTTATTTGAGTTTAAGCACAAAAACAGATTCTGAGACCTACTTTGAGCCTATGAATAAGCTATCAAATAAGCTGAGATTCAAAAACCAAAAATGGGGACCTATACTAGACCTGGCTAACTATGTTTAAACCAAAAATCAGACCTTGACAAGCTCAAATGAGCTCTGTGCAATCCAAGCAAAACCCCTGTGCAGACTCAGTCAATACTGAGTCAGTTGCACAGGGCATCTAAGGCCATGTTGACAAGCCTTTTTGGGGCTTCTAAAAATTTGATAAAAATCTGAAAAAATGCTAATAAGAAATAGGACCAGCTGAAGTTATTGAATCCACAATTTTACATGATTTGGCCCAGAAATGAGTCCAAGAAAAATTCATCTCAGTTGGTTCAAAACTGGATTTTCAATTTTTTGACTTTTGACATGAAAATGGAAAGTTGACTTCCATGAGTTTTGATCCAAATTTCCCAACTGAAAATGATGTTATAAGATGAATTAAACCTAATGCATGCTATATCTATGAGTTTTAAACATAAAACAGGATTTTGATTTGCAAAATCTTCAACAGTTAAGCTGCTAAGACAGTTTAACTATGATTTTGACTTTTAAAGTGTACAGACCCAAAATAAGGACTAGAGTGATTCAAGTAGTTCTTGTTGAGACTAAGTAGACAGGGATCAAGTACAAACAAGAGCTCAAGCTCAGTTGAGCTACTAATCCAAACACCACTTTAGAAACAGATTTGCAATGAAAATGAAGCCAACTGATGAACAAGCTTGTAAAATAGATCAAACTTAGTTTAACTACTCTAAGTACCATTAAATAAACAAGACTAAACTAGTGGTAAGCATAGATACATGTACAAACCCAATATGCAAAATAGATTGAAAATGACAAGTGACATACAAACTCACATGGGTCCAGCTTGGATTGCAGGCTAAAACCAGAATCCCCACTATGCTAAATTATTCTAAACCAACCCAAAATCACTCTGCATCAACCACATTTCCAATTCCAAACTGCTTGAACCAGGATTGTCCAAAGTTTGACTTTTGTTGACTAACTATGAAAGTTGCTTGAAACTGATACATAAGCTTACCAAAAGCTTCAAATAACTTAAATAAACTTATTGGATTTTGAAAATAAGCTATTAAAGGTTTAAACATAAGAATTTGAAAATGGATTTTGCAACAGTTAACATGAAGATTTGAAACTTAAGTGCAACCTTGAATTATGACTTGAAAACAGTTTATATTGATGCAACAACTCAACTTCAGTACATTAGAACAGAAGATTACATCTTAAATTATCAATTAAGCTAATTTAATAAAATACGACATACAAAGAAATTTTTAAAACTAACTACTACTTTCTCTCTTCTTCTCTTCCTCTTTTTATACTTCCATTGACTCCCACGTGTCCTTCTGAGCCAATCCCACCTCTCACTTTGACCAATCGATGAGTTTTGCACATTTTGGCCGTTTTATCAATTTGGCGGGAAAGCTGGATTTGACTCGTAGCCTGTGATAGCTAGTAGGGGGGGGTGGCATTTATTGTGGAGTTTTGAGTGATGATGAGGGGTGGAGGGTTAGTGGAGAAAAGGTGATGGGAGGTGAGACTGTGTTGCAGGCAAGAGATGGGGAAGACAAGCAGGAGGTGGCGGGTAAAGCTGAGGTTTGACTTTGTTTGACCTGGGGGTCCAAAAAGGGGAGGTCAAAGGGTTTTGACAGGGGGCTCACTTGGCTTTGGCAGGGGACCAAAATGGCAAAGGGGTCAAAAGGGTTTTAATAT
The DNA here is from genome assembly GCA_019973895.1 of Chrysanthemum seticuspe. NCBI lineage: Eukaryota > Viridiplantae > Streptophyta > Magnoliopsida > Asterales > Asteraceae > Chrysanthemum > Chrysanthemum seticuspe. Next base: position 130,682,919 of record BPTQ01000008.1, on the reverse strand, counting down.
TACAAGGACTAGTTTGTAATTTCTGAAATTTTGAAGGACCATTCCTGCCATTTTTCCAAAGATTTATTCAAGGACCATTTTTGACAAGTTAGAATAATTCAGGGACCTTGAATAACATTTTTCTTCATTTGGTTTTACTAGGGACTGTTTTTGACAACTTTTGAAACTTGGGGGACTAAAACTGCCAATTATGCAAACTTTACACGTTTTTCACCAGATTTTGATATTTTTGCATTTAAAACACATAAAACACTTATTTGTGATATTTTTATCATTTTGATGCATTTCTGAGTGTTTTCAGATGTTTTTGCAGTTTAATTGGTACAAAAATGATGCGTATTTAGACACTCATCACTGGGTCCATGACGTCTTGTCTTCAATACTAATGTTACCTTTTTAACCACCAGTAGCAAATGAATTAAACCCGGTTTCTGCCCTAAGGTTGAATAATTGGAGGGCTATTTGTTTTCACCCTTTTCTCATTCAATTCTTTTTCATTCTTCAACCCCTTCAGTGCTTACCGAGACATCATAGCTAGAACCTTGTTGGGTTTATTTCAGTACTAGCTCTAACTCAGTCTGCACTCTTCCCATATCTCATATTTCTCCTTTTATCATCATACCTAAGGACTTCTACACTAACTAGTGGATTATCCCTGGGTAGATCCCTCCGGTTCTGGCGGATCATGGGAACAAATACCTAACCTTATCATCCTTATATCACCATACATAAAGTAAAGTTGGTCGGTCTATTTGGTATTGTTCATCTGCCGTTGAAACCAATTGAAAACCATTTGAAAATCAATCCAGATACTTATGATATATTATCAAATCATTTTTTACCTGAATTGTTTTTGATATTTTTAGAACAAGATCTCCCCCTCAACATGTGCATCAAGTATTTGAAATCGTTTTGCACATGGAGGCAAGATAAAGAATTAACTTCTTTGATTACCATTTTCTAAAAGATATCAACATCACTTCCCTAATCAAATCAAGTAGATAAAGCATTTTGGGAAAGGATGAGGTTTTCATAATTTTGCTCCCCCTCAATATGTGCCTCAAGGTTTAAAAGAGTTTTGCACATACAAGAGGGAACCTGCACATTGATCACGTTTCAAAACTTAGTGGTTTAAGATAGATGCTCCCCCTCAACATGTGCATGGAAAATTTGAAATCATTTGGCACATGTCGGAAGGAGAGCTTGTACATCCTTATTAAAACCATTTACCGAATTATCATATTATATCCAATTTAAATCACAAATTCTCCCCCGATCACAATTATCAAATCATTTGAGATTTGTGATCTCTGTAGATTTAAATTGATTTTGAAAGCTTTTAAGGAGAATTGTGACTTGATTATGAAAAACGTTTTAACTGATAAGGATCGGATTTAGAGACTTTAAACTCCATTGAATAAACATGCATGATTATCTTTTGAAAACAATTGTATGACAAATAACCTTTTGATTTAATTGAAATCATTCTCCCCCTCAATCAATGACATTAGTTGTTGATTGAGTGATAGATATTTTGACAAACTTTTAAGTCCAGATGATTTTCAAACTTGAGTCCGAGTTATTTTACAAAGCAATTAGTTTTCATTAGATAGCAGATAGATGTTTATAGAATCAGAGCATGAGATTTGAAAAACATGATAAAGCATGGCTCTGTTCTTTCTTTGAAAAGCGGGTTACTGTCTGAAATGACAATAAACAAATATTTTTCTCCATCTCGTTTTTTTTTTTTTTTTTTTTTTTTTTTTTTTTTTTTTTATATAAATTCGAACTTCATCTAGAGACCCGTGCCATTCTTTGAGTGACAACTCAAAGTCCATAGATGTTATCGAACCGACAAGAAAAACATGATAAATAAACAATATTTTTGAAGATTTTCAAGATTTTCTGATTTTTATGGATTTTGAAAAGTTTTATAATTTTCTATTTTTGTTTTGTTGGTTTTGTATTTTTTTATTTGGTTTTTGAAAAGATATATACAAGAGAATGGATAGAGTCGAACACCTTTACTCCTCGACGTCTTCCTGAAGACGTTTGAGCGTTTCTGGTTGAAGGCTCATTAAGCCTAGTCGTGGAAGAATAAACTCAAAGCGTTCTCGAGAAAGAGCTTTTGTGAAGATGTCTGCTAGTTGATATTCAGTCCTTACGAAGTATAGTTCAACTACACCATTTTCCCCTTGTTCCCTGATGAAATGATGTCAAATGTCGATGTGCTTTGCTTGAGAGTGTTGAACATTGTTGCAGCAGAGAGCAATGGCACTTTTGTTATCACAGTACATAGGAACTTTGTTGAATACATAGCCATAGTCAGATAATTGTGATCTCATCCATAAGATTTGAGCACAACACGATGACATGGCTATGTATTCAGCCTCAGTAGATGATATGGAAGTGCTCATTTGTTTCTTCAAAGACCAACTTACAAGCTTATCACCTAAAAATTGAGCACCACCTGACGTACTTCGACGTGTATCTTGACATCCTGCATGGTCAGCATCTGCATAAGCCGTTAGTGACATACCGGAGTCCTTCGGATACCAAAGACCCATATTAATGGATCCTTGGAGATACCGAAAGACCCGTTTAACCGCTTCAAGGTGCTTTTTGGTAGGCTTAAACTGGTATCTAGCACACATGCATACAACAAACAAAATGTCTGGTCTGCTGGCTATGAGGTACATCAGGGATCCAATCATACTTCGATATTTCGTTTGATCTACTATGATCCCTGAGTGGTCCTCATCCAGTTTTGTACGCTCCACCATAGGAGTGTCAACAAGGTCACTAGAGGTAAATCCAAATTTCTTTAATATTTCATTAGCGTATTTTGATTGATTTATAAAAATGCCTCCGGGACTTTGTGAAATTTGTAATCCCAAGAAAAATGACATTTGTCCCATCATTGACATTTGAAATTTGGAGCCCATCTCCATAGAAAAGCGGTCACATTCATTTGGGTCAGTCGAGGCAAAGATAATATCATCAACATAAATTTGAACGTGAATTAAGTGTTTGCCTGACTTTCTGGTGAACAAAGTTGGATCAACTGCTCCTTTGCTGAATCCGGTGGATAGAAGAAATTTTGATAGAGTATCATACCATGCCCTTGGAGCTTGCTTCAAACCGTAAAGGGCCTTTTTCAAGCGATAGACATGAGTAGGATGCTCTGGATTCACAAAACCTTCTGGTTGGCTGACGTATACGACTTCTTTAAGATCTCCGTTGAGAAAAGCCGTCTTAACATCCATCTGATAGACAATCATATTCTTACTTGCGGCATTAGCCAGGAAGATTTTGATTGCTTCGATGCGTGCAACAGGAGCAAAATATTCCTCAAGGTCGATACCTTCTTCTTGACGATAAC
>BPTQ01000008.1:130507737-130675866 GCA_019973895.1 Chrysanthemum seticuspe | reverse complement strand
ATCTCAGACTCAGCCTCAGTAACAGAACATTTATGAAAGACATGTTCAACATTATGATCAGATTGTTTAAGTGCTTTAGCAGATGCACTATGTTGAACAGTAAAGGGTACCTCATTACATGACACCTGCTCAATTTCTGGTCTGTTATCTGCATCCACAACATGTGTAACGAGAGTCACTGGACCGCTGGATGTGTCAAGCTTATCAATATCTGAGCCTCTGTATTCAGTGCCAACTGATCCATCATCTGGTGTTTTACCCGACTCATCATTATATGTTGACTCTGACATTCTGCATTCAACAACACCCGATTCTTTAACAGATACATTACCCAACTTATCACAACTATTTCTCAACTGCACCTGACACTCATTCACGTTTTCATCTTTTTGTGTAACTTCCTCAATGTACTTCTCCACATTATCCATGAGTTGTATGAATGTCTCAATGAACACGCTAATTTCCATTCCAGTGTGTTTCTTGAAAGACACTTCAGTCATTTCATCATCAAAATCTGAGGAATATTCCCCCCGGATAAATGGCTGAAATTGATCGAAGATTACTTGAAGAGCTGCATTAGATTCATCAGTTGAGAACTTCTCTTTAGTAATTTGAAACCTCAGTTGTTCTAAGTTGAGTAGTACAGTTCTTGTCAAGATGGGAAAATCCTGACGAAGGAGAGCACTGCTTGTTCGATCCATAGTTGTAGATAAAAGTAGTTTGAGGTGCTGATAAAGTAGTTGAAAGGGCTCAATGTTACATTCCTTTAGCATGGCATTTTGTAGCATTGACTGGTGCATTTCAGTCTTTTCAAAGTCTGAACCCGGAGATATCACATCCTCATTGATTGATTTAATCATCTTTAATCGTTCAGTGTAGCTAACATTCTCAGGGTTGTCTGCATCATCATACAATTTAAGCACTTCTGAAATCACTGGGTCAGTAGAGTAAGACATGATGTGGCAGAATGCACGGGATTTTACAAGTCTATGATTCAAACCGAGAAATAGAATCTTTCACGGGATTTTACTAAAATCAAGACGAAACCGTTAAGCAATGACCAGTAGAGGGTGTTGAGATGGCCGATGGAATGATACAATGAAAGACGATTGTGTGATAGGACTTTAGATTGTTCGTAGGAAAGGCTGAAATGTTGATTGGTTGAGATTTGGATTGGTTGATGCACGTTTTTACGGAGAATTTTTAGGTCTAAAAACTTAAAAGCTCAATAACTTCCTTTCGGAGTGGATTTGGGCCTCGAAAAATTCGTTTCACGACATCGTTGTGAAACTTCACAATATTCAGGCTGTTCCAGTCGTTTTGACAGGTATTTCGCTGAAAACGGAGTTACGGATCAAAAGTTATGGCCGTTTGAAGTTTTGACGTAAAAAGTCAACTTTGGTCAAACCTCTTCTTCGTAAAAATCAACCAAGTCGCTATAACCCTTGAACCAAGTCGCTAAGTCACCAAGTCGCTAAGTGCTAAGTCGCTAACACTTAATTCGCTAGAAAACTAAGTCGCTAGAGTCCCAAGTCGCTAGACACAAAGCAAGTCGCTAAGTAGTAACTCGCTAACCCTCAAGTCGCTAGCAAAATTTTGGCAGTAATTCGCTACACAAGTCGCTAGATATGCAAGTCGCTAAAGAGCAACTCGCTACAGACTAATTCGCTATCACAAGTCGCTAACCGTAGTGGAGATTCCACTACTTGTACTGTAACTCGCTAGCTCTAACTCGCTAGATTTTATAACTGTAAGTCGCTACCAAGAAAACAAGTCCGAGAGCTAATTCGCCAGGTTGAAAAACCAAATAACCTTCACTTTTCAATCCAAAAACAACCCAACCAAGATGATTCAAGCTTACCAAATGAAAACCTAAACACTTTTGATGATTCTAAACATAAAAGTACCAACAAAATTCAAACTTTAACACAAGAAATCAACCAAATGATGCAAAAACCACTAAACTTTTTCAAACTCAAAAACCACCTAAAAACCACTAGAAATCCAAAGATGTGCAGGATATGATCTAACCATGGCTCTTGATACCAATTGTAATATATTGGATTTCATAAACACATAACAAACAATAATATGGTCGAATTATTTAGAGGTTTTAGAGAGAGAAAGTGGGAGCCTTTCTAGAGAGAGAAAGTGAAAGAAAACATAGAAGGTTAGATTAAGATGAATGAAAGGTCCAACCCTCTACCTTGGGAGGTAGAGGGTATTTATAGTTACAAACATAACGACCTCCTATCGGCCTGTGGATCAGGTATACAGTGGGTAAAGACCCGTCCTTCCTCCACGGTGAAACACTACGCTAAACTAAACTAATAACTAACTAATAAACTGATAAATAACGTAAACAACGACAAATCTACGAGCTAACATATGCTAAACCATTATTGGGGTGACCGACTCTTTAACATGGAATTTTCTAATTCCTAACAGGTCCAAACAAATCCATGTGTAACAGCTCCAAAGGTTCTCTAATAGTCCTCTCCTCAAGCTTCTTGCAAGAAGATTTGTGTTGTTTACCCTTCTTGCACGCCAAACAGGAGTGATCATTCTTGTAAGTCTTTGAAGGTAAACCTCTAACTAAATTTCCTTTGACCAGTTTGTTGATATTCTTGAAATTCACATGGCCCAATCTTCTATGCCACTGATGTGCTTCTTTAGATGTTGCTTTTGCCACCAAACATGTGGCTCTCCTATAAGAATGAAGACTCTTCATATCTAGACTATACACATCATTAGTTCTTGGTACTCTAAGGACTACCAAATTATCATCAACAGTTTTGAATTCAGGGGAAAGGATGAGACATTCTGTGTCAGTGAATAGCACAGCGTGCTTTTTACCACAGATTTGAGAGACTGACAATAGGTTGAACTTGAGCTCCTTCACATATCTAACATTCTCAAAATCTATACGCCCTGCTTTGATGGTTCCTTTCCCAGTAATTCTTCCTCCATTGGGATCATTCCCAAATGCAACTTTTCCTCCACAAATAGATCTAAAATCAGACAGAATCTCCTTGTCTACTGTCATACTTCCAGAGCAACCACTATATATAATCAAATGATCTTTAAGCTCCTCTTCTGGGTTGCCCTGCACAAAGATTTAGAGAGTTAGTTTCTTTTAGGAACCCAAGCCATTACTGACTTGTGTTCCCCTTGTGGAGTTACAAACTCAAATTCTTTGAGTATGTAATTTCCACTATTTTTTAAAACATGATCTAGAATTATCTTTTGATTTTTAGCATGTAGATTTTCAAAACTTTCTGGATTTTCAACAAAACTCTCTTTTACAAGTTCATTCTCTTTTTCTTGTATCACAAAAACATCTGATTCACTTTTTGTTGAAAGTACTGTTTGTCCCTCAGCATTACTTTCTCTCTTAACCCATTCAGTTTTAACACTTGGTTCCTGTGATCTAGATCCCCTATGTGAATTGTAATACCTTCTAGGTTGATAATAATTGAGATCTCCTAGGATACTTGTTCCAAGAAGTGTTAGCAGTACCTTGTTTTGATGGAGCAGTACTTTGGGAAGGTACTGCTTGTGAAGGTACTGGTGGTTTAGAAAAGGTCTTCTCTGGTGAGGGTACCTATGGTCTGGTGAGAAATTGTTGTGATTGACCCTATTTGAATTATTCCAGACTGGTTTGTGCTCTCTAGGTTTCTGATTGGCAGACCTATGCTTTGGAAATTTTCTAAGGTAATTTGAATGAAATTCACAATCCTTGATTAAATGAGTAGGACTAAAGCATACAAAACACAGTTTTTGACCCATACTCCCAAAGTGACTTCTTCTATGTCTATGACCAAAACTATTTTGCCTTCTAGGTGAATGATTAAACCTGTTTTGACCAAAGTTATCCCAAAAAGGTTTAGCAGTACTGTTCTGAAAAGGTTTTCCTGTAGGTACTGCTTGTGGAGCAGTACTTTCAGTTGAAGGTACTGCTTGACTTTGAACATTGTTTTCAACAGTTTCTTTTGGGGTTTCAGACCTAGATTGACCAATAAGCTTTTTCCTAAACTCTAAACTGTCTACTCCAAAACGAGAAACATCAGGCCTAGGGGGTTGATGAATTCCAGTGGGATGGGGGACTGCATGATAACCATTGTCTTTCTTAAACTCAGGAGGTGTTTCACTAATTGAATCCTCATTACTAGATGTGTCTACATAATTAATGAGTTCATCATCACTAGTGGTAATAACTTCTAGGTCATCACCAGATTGATTCTCTTCTATGTTATCAAAGTCCATACCAAAACCTAAGCCAGTTCTAATGTAAGCTCTTCTCTGTTTTTGAACATAAGAAACATGTGACAGACCAGATTCTTTCCAGGCATCAAACTTTGCTAACAAATCATCTCTTTCCTTAGTCAATTTCTCAATTTCAGCAATTTTACAATTTAGTTTCCATTAACTTAGTTTTAACTGGTAATCCTGTTGTTCATACTTTTCAGCCCAAGCCATTTCATTATTTTTATGTGTTAATATTTTGGCTTCCATTGACTCTAAAGTTATTTGATAACCAGCTACCTCAGACCTAGCCCTAACACAATTATCTCTTTCAATCACCTAACTGCCAAGTAATTTTTGATAAAAATCATGACAATTTGAGCATACCTCAGAGATAGGGGATGAACTTGGTAAAGTAGCCACCATTACAAGTAGGACATGATCATCTTCACTCTCCATGCTCTAATCAAATCCTCCAAAACCATCTTCGGATTCCAAAGTAGCATGATCAGATTCCTCATCAAAGGCTGTGCTCCAGTCTAACTCTTCCACAGAATCTTCCACAGCTACCATACAGTAGGTTATTGGTTCATCATCAAACTCAGCACTCCAGTCAACCTCTGATAAATTCTCTTGAGCAACCAAAGCCATTGTTTCTGTAATAGGAATTTCTTTCAACTCTAGCTTTGGTTTCTCAGTCATCCTGTTTGCTTGATATTTAGCAAACCTGCATTCTCTTGCAAAATGTCCAGTCTTTTGACAATTGAAGCACTCAATCTTGGATTTGTCAAAAGTTATTCCCTGTTTTGGCTTGAAGTCAACGCCTCTTCCTGTCTTCTTCATGAGTGGATGGTCGGTAGGGCTTGCTGAACAGTGGGGGTAGAATAGGTAACAGTACTTTGAGCAACAGTACTTTGAGTGGGAGAAGCAGTACTTTTGGTGGAAGTACTGCCCCTCTTTTCAATTGATAGAAAAGCAATACTGTGAGATTTGGAACTGGTTTGACCATTCATCTCATGCTCATACACCTTCAGATGATTGTAGAGATCATCAAAGTCCATAACATCCAAACCTGGTTGTCCTCTGATCATTGTAGCTATCACATGCCATGTTGATGGCAGACTCCTTAAGAACTTGAGATTAGCATCTTCAACTGAAACTTGTGCTTTGTATAGCTCCAACATGCTGAGAAGGTTCTGAAATCTGTCATAAGCAGCATCAAGGTTTTCTCTTTCTCCAACAGTGAATGTTTCAAACTGCTGCTTTAACAGATTTCTGTGCATCTTCTTGGAAGCATCATTACCTCCAAACCTTGTTTTGAGAGCAGCCCAGAGTTGCTTAGCATCTTTAGCATCATGGAACTTGAGAAGATGACCATCTGGAATGGCAGACAAGAGAATGTTGAGTGCCTTCTCTTGATTCCTTAATGTTGTTGCTGGTAAGACTGCCTTAGGTGCTTTGGGTTGTCCAGGAACATCAATAGTTTCTGGAACTTCTTCATTACCATTGACAATTATATTCCACAGTGGTTGGTCTGTGATTGCAATATACTGCCTCATCTTCAGGCTCCATAGATCGTATTCGCCCTTTTTGATGACAGGAATCCTCATTGAGGTGATGGAAGGTGGTGGAACAGAATCAGTCGACATCTTTAGGTTTTAGGGTTTCTTCTTAGTCAGAGTTTCCACACAAGCTCTGATACCACTTGTTGGATCGATGTACTCTAACCAAACTAACTTAAATAGCTTGTTAAGGTTTAATAACCTCAGATAAATCTTAAGTTATTAACAATGAAACACTGAGCAAACTCTATTAAGTATGCGGAATTTACTTAACAAAGCTAAGAAGAATAACTTTAACTTTGAACAATTTTATTAATAACTCTAACTCTGCTTATTATGCAGACTCTTTAACAACTCTAATAATATCGAACTTCTCTAAAACTCTAATAATGTCACGTACGTCTAATATCAATCTAGGGTTCCTTTTATAGGCTCAAGGATAACCCTAAACGATTTACAATTCTTATCCTTGTACGTCAAGTAAACAATACTTAGAAAGTTCTAGATAAACATTACTTTCTATCTTTAATCTAATACAACCGACTTTAAACTTTGCAGTACTTTGATGAATAAGCAGTACTTTGACTTTAACTTAACAGTACTTTGACTTCTTGCAGTACTTTGTCTTTCTGCAGTACTTTGTTAATCTTCAGTACTTTAATCTTCTGTATCCCAACAAAGTTTTTCTTTTCTTTCTATTCTGCTGTTTTCTTTGTTTCTTGAGTACGTTTCAGGTAATCATGGAAATGGATCCAGATTTTGATAATATGACATTGGAAGAATACTGGGAGTACGAGCGCGAAATGGAAAGAAAAGTTTTGAGGAATCGTCAATCTTGGAGAACTTCTATGAGATCGCCTTCCCTAGAGCATTTCTTTCAACCATATACATATGGTGATTATGTATCTCCTCAAGAGTATGATGAATTGGACATGGATAACATGACCCTTCATGAATATGAATTATATACAGCCAACCGATGTCGAAAGATGAACAACTTTAGTGATTATTCATATAACACTCCTGATCCTGAACCTGATGATAGCGAGTTGATGATTGAAAGAGCGTTGGATGATTTGTTCAGAATTGATGCTGAAAATCTTCAACGCATGGAACAAGAGGAGACTAATGATGAGTCTATTAAGGATGTGAACCTTGGAAGTGAGGACCCTCTTAAATTTCCTATTTCTCCTATTACTAATATTTTTGGTAGTGTTTGTGAACAGGATGCAGATAATGTCAATTTCGACGTTACAAAGGAGGAAGAGGAAGCCGAGGAGGAATGTGATGAATGGAATTTTTATGACATGTGGGATATCACGTTAGAGGATGTTGAAAGGCTTAGGCAAATTCTAACACCTCCCATGCGTAATGAACCTATCCCAGAGCCGGTAATGCAACCCTTGACATCACTTATCACACCTGCCAATGACTGTTCTGTAGCACTAACTACGAACCCAGTATTGAACGAGCTTATAAAGGAATTCGGAGATGAGGTTTTGAATATTTTCGTGGTTAACGAAGAAGCCGAATGCGACCCTGCTAAAGATGTGAAGGAGCTCGAGGAACCGCTTTATAAAGATCCTTCATCATTTTCTACGGACGAAAGGGCACATCTGGCAGTTGATGAAACGAATATGGTTTTGAAGAAAGTTAGTCAACAACAACATGAAACAAGCCAATCCTCTATTCCGTCAATGAACATGGGTCCGGTAAGTAGGGAAATGACTTCTCCTCTGAGGTATGACTATAATTCATCGTTTCCCCATCCAATAGCAAATTCACACCCTCTTGGTGTTTATTGCTATTTTCACCCACATTTGATTTTAAGTGAGGGGATGAACACCCTTTTACTTAGTAAATAAGGGTAGAGTCAAGCTCGTGACTCGAACAAAAAAAAGCGCTTCGTGGGAGGCACCCCATGCCTATCTTTTCTTTTACATTTTAAATTAGTATAGTTGGGTTTTGTGTTTTTAACCATTTTGCAGGAATCGGAGAAGATTGCATCAGTAACATAAACGGGGACCTGACATGTTCATCAGTTATGGCGGAACTCATCCCAATGATTATGCCGTAACATATCACAAGTGGCGATTCTCTCTAGAGCATTACCGATTACGGCGTAACCCCATGCTATGGTTACGCCGTAGCTACCCTCCAGTAGCGACTGGCAGGTTTTGCCATAATTACGGCTTAACTCCTTAAATGAGTTACGGCGTAATTATCCTTCAGTTCAAATTCTTTCTTTAATAACACAAAAACCTTGTATTAGTACTAAATGAACTTTGTGGGTGTGTTCCATGTAAACCCTCACGAGACTTCACTCGTCCACTTGGGATACCAAGTGGTTTAAAAGGCTTGTTGCATATGCTAAATGCAACCGTGATTCCTACGAAAGTGAGTTACGTTTTTCTTTTTCTTTTATTGCTTGTTTTTTTTCTAGTATGATGCGTTTGGTTGTCTTAAGTGAATTCAGGTTATTAAAGTTTGCTCATGAATCTCAAAGCGGGACACGTTTGTTCATGTGTCTTCGATCATACCGAGCAAATTCAGGGGAGTTTTCTGTTCCAATTCTAACCCTTCTTATCTTTCATTTATATGCTTAAGTATGACCCAAGTGGGGGTAAGGGATTAGACATAGACACCCGCTTGATTTTATTTGCCCTTATTTTTCTAGTTTTTGATGAAAAGTGTTTCATTAGTAGAATTTTGACATGTTTTTCATTACTTAACTGGATTAATCTAGACAGAGCACACCTACCCTATATTTCCATTGTGTGAGGATAAGCCTTTCCGTTTTCCCCTTATACATAATTCCATAAAAATGAGTGTGCCGGTGGCTGTAGTAGACTTTAGAACTTGGCCTTGTATATCTTTTCGAGACCATTATCATGAGCATTACACTGAGGTAACTTGGTGTGATCGGTGCAGCTAGGATTTAAGGCAATTTTAGGCTTAAACCCAAATAGCCCATCATATATGTTATTATGTATATTGGCTTTTCACATCAATCAGTCAATCCCCCTGTTAAACCCTGTTCGTTGCACTCACCATTAGTGCAAGATACCCCTAGATACACCCTTCAGAGCCTTTCCTTTCATTTTGTTCACCCAATATATGTTTCGTTACACCCATTGCCTAGCCTACCCTGTAGTTTCCTTATGTCCATGGTCCGGGCGCTGTTGGTTAATTTTGGTTCCACTAGTGAAAGTCGCGGGTTTTGAATAAAGGGTTTTGGAAGAAAATCGGGTTTAGATGATAGTTGATCTCAAGTGGGGGGATACTTTTTATGTTCGTATCATTTATATCCATGTATACCTTGTCTTGCATAAAAAAAAAAGTGAAAAAGAGTGAAAAAAAAGCATGCAAGCAAGTGTTTTGTCTATAATTAGTGTTTTCGCCTTGTTCAACTGGCACAAAATTTTTACAAATCCGTTTTGTCTTACGGATAAAATTAGAAACCCGAACATTTCTATCTCGCCTTTCAAATTTTAATCAATATTCATACAATGGGGACATTGTACATTTCAAGTGGGGGGATGGGAGTTAGAAATGGCCGATTTTGATAGAAATATGTGCTAAATTGACCCAAATTTAATTTTTTTTATATAGCACATTCTTTTTTCATTGATGATGAAGGCCGAGTTAATGCATCTTATTTGCCTAGATTATGGAGTTTATGAGGCACCACATTACATTTCTTATGCATTAACTCGTGTATTTGATTATTAAAGACCCATTGACTCTTGACCCTCGATTTTTGCTACGGGATTGAATGCGACTAGTGGTGGGGCGACTATGGACTTAGGAATCTATTTGTTTCGTGTCTTTTTGTTTACACCCATTAAATTTCCCATGTCTTATCCTACTTTTAGTCATGAATCGAGTTTAGGTGAGGAAGCGAGCAATCATTGGTGTCTTGGCCATGGATTTGGTCATGTATCATTGGTTTTGTCCCCCTCGCCGTAGCTCGTTAGTAATGACAAAATAACCCCATAAGCCTATGTTGTGTCAACCCATTGCCTTTTAGAATAGCTGCATCTATAGACTCTAGTGGTGGAGATTAGTATCTTTGCCAAGCCTATGATAGAATACTCGTCATGACTGAGCAGTTGAGTGATCACCCCAAAAATAAACACGTGAATTATGAGAGAGAGTGTGATTTCAATTCCCTTTTCGTGAGGTGCTCGGTTTGGAATTTTCTAGCTTAGGTAATTTTTAGACTCATAACTTCCAATTAATCCTAGGAGATATCTTTTTAAGAATTATTTAAAGGGTCTACTTGAGGAAAAGTAGGATTCAAGTGGGGGATATTTGATAACATCAAATTATCCTGATCTTTTATATATCAAATTCCCGTGTTTATGGCCTTATTTGCATTAATATGGTACTTAATTCTTTCATATTCGTTTATATTTGCATTTCAGGATAAATGAGGTGTTGGAGCGGAAAAGAAGTGATAAAAGGCCAAGTATATGTTCTGAAGATTGATTTACGAGGGCCTTTAGATTTTATGTGAAGATTACGCCGTAACTAGCTAATAAGGTTACGGTGTAAATATGAGCTTTGAAGGATACGGCGTAACCAATTCTTATGGTTACGTCGTATTTATTTTTGTGAAGGTTACAGCGTAACATGGCAATTTAGTTACGCCGTAGAAATTATTTCGGAGGGATAAGTATGAGATGAAGAAGGATTACAGCGTAACTCGGATATTTAGTTACGTCGTAATTAATTACTTGGGCGCAAAGTTTCGAGGTCCAAGGATTAGAAGCGGAAAGTTAATATTTATTCACTTCGAGGACCAAGTATAAATATATCAAGAATGACGAGGGGCTGAAACCGTAAGTATTATTAAGGCTTTTGGACTTAATTTGAATCAACGTGCTACTTCAGGGGCCAAAAGTAACATCAAGACCATTTAAGTTTCATAAACATAGTATGACATGAAAAGTACGAAACTTAACACTTACGGCGTAATTACTTATTTTAGTTACGGCGTAACTTTTGTTACGACGTAACTAATAAATTTAATTACGCCGAAACCATGACGAGGCCTATAAATACAGCCCTAAATCTGCATTTTCCAGTATCTCTCTTCACCCCTCTCCCAGGGGTCGATTAGGGCACCACTCCAGGGTATTTTCCAGCAGTCCAAAGCCAGTTTTGAAGGAAGCATTCACTAGAAATCATCATCATTATTAGCTCTACATCAAGTAATTTGTATCAAACATTATGTTCAATTCAATTCATGATTTATTCATTATTGTTGGTATGATTTACTATATGCATGGCTAAGCACCCTGGTGCTTGCCTAGTTATGATTCCTTAATTGTTTTGTTTGCGTTTATTTTAATTCCGCATAATTATTTCTAAGTGTATGCATGCATAGTTTATTGGTAGCCACCCTTGGTTCGGTAGTTTTGAATGGCGGTAGAGGCCAATTGCCTAGGAGATATGACCAACTGACCCTAGGTGAGCGGACTAAGATGGGAAGGGTAAGATATGACCAACTGACGACCCTTTCTACTTGTGCGATTTGACCAACTGATCACCTATCGTTTGGATGAACTTAAGAATTAGGGGGTGAGTGTTTAAGTTCCTAACGGCCGGACACTCACTATTATAAATCTAGCATGTAGCGGTACTTAATGACTCGGCTTAAGGGACCAGGAACAACATGACTTATGACGGTGCGCCTGATTTCTCCTGTGGTGGCATCCTTGCTGAGGTTAGGGCGAATTGACCAAATTCTGTCCTCTCGACTTTGACCCCACCTGAAGTAATTGGATGTAAGTAGACCTAGACATAACTAGCTAGGAGGATTAGCTAGGTTAGAACCACTCTCCTTCATTGATTACAACTCTTGCCTTTATCTGCTTTCTTTTATTTCCTTGTTTTATTAGTTGATTTATTATTTCTATCTCTTAAGCAATTAAAATTGTGACATAGACTTAAGTTAATTTCCGATCCACATAGCTCTTGGGACGACCTCGGTTTTACCGAATACTACACTACACGCGACCGGGTACACTGCCCGTTAGTGCATTAGGGTAGACCATAGGTATAACGAGTAATTATAAATATTATAACCTGGTCATTAAAACTTGCATCAGAAACATAAATCATTTTGCAAGGTGAAGTGCACTTGTGATAGAGGTTCGTTCACTTGCTCAGCTTGGTTAAGGCTCTTCAAGATTAGAGAGCCCGTCATTCTAGAGTATATTAGAGAGTTTTTGGCATTTGTGGAGTTTAGTGAAGATGTTACCGACATTAATGCACCCTCGCTCTATTTCTAGCTTGGAGGGGTAAGAAGGGAGATAACTTCGACGCAGTTCATGCTTCATATGGGTTTGTACAACGAAAGGGATTTTGGGTCTAATATGTGGTGTGAATTTTAAGATCAATGCTGGAGATTTAGGCCAAATGAATACAACCCTGTCAGTTACTTCATGTTAGGAATTGTAAATTCCATAAGAAAGTGTCGGTCACCCCAATTATAGTCTAGCATATGTTAGCTTGTAGACTTGTCGTTATTTACGTTATTTAGTAGTAAATTAGTTAATTAGTAGCATAGATTAGTTTAGTGTATCACCGTGGAGGAAGGACGGGTCTTTACCCACCGTATGCCTGATCCACAGTCCGATAGGAGGACGTATTCATTGTAACTATAAATACCCCTTCCATCCATGGAAGGGGTGGTGCTTCTCAATCTAACTTTTCATAATTTACAAAGCAAGTCTCTAGGAAGAAACACCCTCTCATCTCTTTCTCTCTCTAAATGGCTAACATGTATTTCCATCATCCAAGACCACCCCGAATCATCAACATAATAATATTTACGATCCTTCAAATGGTACCAGAGCCAGGTTATTGTGTTGTGTTGATTTGTGTGGTTTCGTACCATGGTTATTGCATTTTTGATGAGTTATTGTGGTTTGGTTAAACTGCTTATTTTGTACTAGTTTGAATTCTGAGTTATTTCGTACCATGGTTATCCTTTTTGTTGGTCAAGAAACTGTTTTCTTTATGTTACAAATGGGTTTTATGAAACTTTATCAGTATTTTATACAAATGGGTTTTATGAAACTGTTTTTTGTGTTAACAAATGGTTAAACTGGTTTTTGGTCAATTTCTTGTTAGCGAGTTGTCATACGAGTTGTTAAACTGGGTCTTATGAATCTGGTCAATTTCTTGGTCTTAAACAGGTCTAAAATGAAGTCCTTTAGCAGTATTTTCTGGGTAACTTTGAAGCTGAATGAATAAAGTGGCCGGAAAAATTAAAATGGTCAAGATTTCTTGTTAGCGAGTTGTCAATACCTTTCTCTTGTTAGCGAGTTGTCAAGCTGTTTCTATATAGCGAGTTGTGTCAAAACACTTTTGAGTTTTTTGTCTTTGAAGCGACTTGTTAACAGAAATTATGTGGTGACTTGTCATAAGGATGTTCAGCGACTTGTGGTTTAACAAATGAAGCATTTTGACGCTGATTTTCTTAGCGATTTGTAATGAAAAAGCTAGCGACTTATGTCAAGAAAAAGAAGTAGCGACTTGTGTTTGATAAGCTAAAAGGTAGCGACTTGACAAAACCATTTAGCGACTTGTTATGATATCATTAGCTACTTGTGTTTGATAAGAAAAAGAAGTAGCGACTTGTGTTTGACAAAACCTTTTAGCGACTTGACCACAACAACAACTAAACCTAAAGAATCGGTCAACTCCAATCTCATATCAATTTAACCTAGACTCGATGCTTAAATGAAAAAAAACAAATGAATCTCATAAACCATTTCGTGTTTGGTGACATATATATCAAGACCATGGAAAAAGGCCCTCAATACGATGTGTTCATCACAGATTACTCTTCAAAAGGACTAATTCATTTAGATCTCAGCAAACTATTTTCGTGGTACTCATAAGTAACATCAAGACTAAGGCCTTATGCACGAAAATAGAAAATCATCACCGATCAAAAAAAAAATTTGTTTGAAGCCTTGCCTCAGTCTTTATTCGAACACTCAAAGATAAGTAGTTAACAAAGTTGTTAATACTTTATCTTGGTTCGTTTATAACTCAAAACATGATAACGAAAAATCAAAACAAAGATTAACCTACCTTGAAACCTTTACCAAGCAATTGGAGCCATATCTGTGGCTTACTAGGCTCAGTTAAACCATCCTTGTGGTTAAGTCAAATCGTTTCACAAAGCCATCCCTGTGGCTGTGAAACCATCATACCAACCCTGTGGCTTTGATTTCCTCGTAACCATCCCTGTGGCTAGACGTGAGGATTCAGATGGAGATGTGTTATTTGAGAAGGGAGGCGAATAATTTTGTGAGAAGAGTAAGGGTTTGATGATGAGTAGGCGTGATATGTGAGTAATATTTGGTGTGTGAGGCGGATGAAAATGGTGAGTGATTAGGGTTTGGAGAGAACCTGTGTATCATGTTTGATGGGGGTGTATACTTTGTGATTAGGGTTACTAAGTCTTAGGGGATGTGTGAGTTTTATATCCGAGTTATTAGGGTTAGAGGATAATGGATCGGGCTTTGGGGTGGGCTTGGGAGGTGTTGAACCTAATTTGATTTCATTGAACTAGTATGAGTTCACACGGGCTGAATATATGTATTTCGGATCCAAGTTGGTTAAAGGTTAGGTGTTGAATCTAACTCTAATTTTCGTTGGCTGATATCTTCAAAACATAACATAATTTTGATAAGGATATTCATGGAATTTGTGTTTCGGATGTCATGTTTGGATCGGATGTTGTATGTATATTCGTGCAACTTGTAATTTGTTGATGCATCGTATCATTCAAGCTACGAGTTTGATTAGACTTGAGCCTAATGCCGGAAAATTACTTAAAATATTGGACTGAATTGTTTGATTTGGATCGTGTCTCAAGTGGTATCTTATTCATGGGCCGATTACATTTATTAGGAGATTTGGGCTATATTTAGGGATGATTAATTGTTCCCATGAATCAGATATACTTGGATTGCTGTTTGTAATCTAATTACGCATTTTGATAAGATTTGGATAACTTGAGACGTGATTATGTGTTTTGATGAAGTGATTTGACAATAAAATTTGGGTTGATGATGAGACTTGTTGTGATGAGGTCTGATACTTTGGTTTCTACATTTTCACGAAGGATATTGTGTTGCGGCTTGATTTGATGGCTGAACAAAGTTGACTTCGGGGTTGCTTGTACGATATTTCACATTTGGAATTTGAAGTAAGGTTTTCCGGGCGCGTTTACTTAATTCGTCTTCTTTCTTTCTACCCTTCCGCGAAGATGACTTGTTTGGGCATTTATAGAATGTGATAAAGACTTGGCTATTTAGTTACTGTTGTGATTCTCTCTCACTTCACACACAACGTAACTATCACTTCGGTGACTCACGCAGTTGAGGATACGTCAAGAGGTTTTATACATTGGGTACACCGTATCTTCTTCACAAGGATTAGTACAAGTTTAAGTAACAAATCGGGGGAATTTCACTTCATGATCAAGTTTGGCATATCAGGTTTACTTCACCATGTTGTCACTACAATAGCCGACAAGAATGCGTGAATGATGTGTTTACCAAAGTCTTTATTGGATGGTTGATGATAATGTTGATGTTGGATAATGAACCGTTGATGAGCACCTGTATGTTCCCCTAAAAACTGATACTCACCGAAACCAATGTTGTCATAACACTTTCAAGCTAACATTGTTTACGGTTTTGTAAAATCCTGCGAAAGAATCTATTTCTCGGTTTAAATCATAGACTTGTAAAATCCCGTGATAATGGAAACATCCTGGTAATTGTAAAGTGCATTTCCGGATCTATCGTACGGTTTATTCTTGGTTTTGTAAAATCCCGCGAAAGAAACTATTTCTCTGTCTAAACCATAGAGTTGTAAAATCCCATAATGATGGAACCATCCTGGAGAAAGGAAAGTGTATTTTGGGATCTTATCTGATGTTGGTGCTACAGTTTCTACGTCAAAGAAGGAATAAAAGGGTGTACTTCATGAATTGGGTGATTGCTTGGATATTCTTTATGGCAGTTTGGTTATTACATGGTTTTACAGGGTTTTGAAAGATCTTGATTCTTAAAGATAAAATCATACCATAACATAACATTAAATCTTTAGATCACCACTTATTTTGTACAAACTGGACCTTTTATGAAGAAATAATGACTCCTTGTGCTATAAAAGGAGATCCTAGGTCATTGTTTAGAGTACAAAATACTCATATAAGCTTCAAGGTGTAACCCTAGTGATAAGCAAGATCACTCGTATTATTTCTTAATAATATTGGAGCTTTGTGTTAAACTGTTCTCACTTACAATACATCATACAATACGTCTTCTAAGTATTACTAAGTATATTCCGCGTGCTTATTAATACAATTCAAAATATCACTAACACAAGGTGTATGTTTAGAAACTCATTACCACTGCCAGTATACATATTACCACTGCTATTAGGATAATTGTTATGTAGACATATATTGATAAGTATAGAAAAGATCTTGTGTATATTCTATATTTTTAGGATTATACTTATCTTGTAAAGGACTCCTTGTGCTATAAAAGGAGATCCTAGGTCATTGTTTAGAGTACGAATCACTCATATAAGCTTCAAGGTGTAACCATAGTGATAAGCAAGATCACTCGTATTATTTCTTAATAATATTGGAGCTTTGTGTTAAACTGTTCTCACTTACAATACATCATACAATACGTCTTCTAAGTATTACTAAGTATATTCCGCTTGCTTATTAATACAATTCAAAATATCACTAACACAAGGTGTATGTTTAGAAACTCATTACCACTGCCAATATACATATTACCACTGCTATTAGGATAATTGTTATGTAGACATATATTGATAAGTATAGAAAAGATATTGTGTATATTCTATATTGTTAGGATTATACTTATCTAGCAAATGACTCCTTGTGCTATAAAAGGAGATCCTAGGTCATTGTTTAGAGTATGAAGTACTCATATAAGCTTCAAGGTGTAACCCTAGTGATAAGCAAGATCATTCGTATTATTTCTTAATAATATTGGAGCTTTGTGTTGGGAATAATACTAACAATTACCACTGATAGTCTTGTGGAAGACACTGCTAAAGATTACACTAGCAATGGAAACTCATTACCACGGCCAGTATACATATGCTATTAGGATAATTGTTATGTAGACGTATATTGATAAGTATAGAAAAGATCTTGTGTATATTGTATATTGTTAGGATTATACTTATCTTGTAAAGGAATCCTTGTGCTATAAAAGGAGATCCTAGGTCATTGTTTAGAGTAAGAAATACTCATATAAGCTTCAAGGTGTAACCCTAGTGATAAGCAAGATTACTCGTATTATTTCTTAATAATATTGGAGCTTTGTGCTAAATTGTTCTCACTTACAATACATCATACAATCCGTCTTCTAAGTATTACTAAGTATATTCCGCGTGCTTATTAATATAATTCAAAATATCACTAACACAAGATGTGTGTTTAGATCCATCAAGTGGTATCAGAGACAGGTTCTGATATTTTGATTTAGAAGATCCAAGGAATAAGCTTAACCTACTCACTCAATTCAATGGAGATGGAAAACAACCACTCCAACTCTTCTCCAAGGCTTCCTAAGCTCAAACTTAATGAGTATGAGATGTGGAGGATAATGATTGAGTAATACTTTCTCATACAAGACTATACTCTATGGGAGATCATCTTAATTGGTGATTCCTTTAAGTCTGTTACGAAGGCTGATAAAGTTGGTGACACGGAAGTTGTAACAATTTCTGTACCTGAGACTAATGATGAAAGACCAAAGAAGAAGAATGACCTAAAGGCCAGAAGTTTGTTACTAATGACTCTTCTGAAAGACCAGATCATTGCTTTCAGCAAGTACAAGACAACAAAAGAACTTTTTGAAGAGATCTGCTCAGTGTTTGGTGGCAATGATGCTACAAAGAAGACACAAAAGAAATTGTTGAAGCAAAGTTATGAAAACTTCTCTGCTTCAAGCAATGACTCACTTGACAGCATCTTCACCAAACTCCAGAAGATTGTCAGACAACTGACGGTGTTTGGCATTGAGGTAGAAAAGGAAGACCTCAATTTGAAGTTTCTAAAAATTTTGCCTTCTGAGTTTCATACAAATGTTACAGTCTGGGAAAATAAACCAGAGATTGAAACTATGAAGCTCAATGATCTTTACAATAATTTCAAACTCATTGAACAAAGATTGAAGAAGGTAGGGAAACTTGGTACAAGCTCTAGCAGCCTGGCATTGTTGTCAACCTCTGTTGACAGTGATGATTCTGAAGATGACAATGATGATGATTTTGCCACTGCTGGTTCTACTGTTTCCACTGGTAATGTTAGTGTTACCACTGCAGGTTCAAAGAAGAAGGTTGCTGGTATTGGAGATCCTACCTTTTATGCTTTTATCTCCACTCAAGTTAATGGCTCTATATTAACTCATGAAGACATAGAGCAAAATGATGAAGATGACCTGGAGGAAATGGTCATAAAATGGCAGATAGCTCTTCTTAGCATGAGGGCTAGGAAATTCTACAAGAAGACTGGCAAGCTAATTCACGTCAATGGTGGTGAAACTGCAGGGTTCGATAAAAAGAAAGTAGAGTGCTTCAATTGTCACAAGTTGGGGCATTTTGCTAGAGAATGCAGAAGACCAAGGAACCAGGACAAAAGTTCTACTTGGTACAAGCAAAAGAAAGAACCAATTGTGGAAGAACCAAAGGCAATGCTGGCAATTGATTGTGTAAACTATGATTGGAGTTTCATCGCTAATGAACAAGAGGAACAACCTTCAGATGCTGCTCTTGTGTCTATAGAACATGCTCTCATGGCTTTCTCTGACTCTTACGTACAAAATTTTGAAAGTTGTTCTAAAACATGTAGGGCTTTTAGAGAATGTGAAAGGCTTAATGAATCTTTTGAAAACCAAAGAACAGAGTTGTTTGCTGCTAATTATGTTGTGTCAAACCTTAGAAGAGGCATAGCTGTATTAGAAAAACAACTAGAGCATTATAGAGCAAATGAGTCAAAATATAATGATGATATGATTATTCTTAGAAGAGAGATAGATCATAAGACAGCAGTGAATGAGGCATTAAAAGAAGATTTTGAAAAACATAAAAAGATAAATGAGAATGTCAACTTGACTGTTGACACTTGTTATTATCAATCTAAGTGAATTGATAAAATTTGGAATGCTCAAATTACTAGTAAAGTTAAGTCTGGTATGGGATACAATATTGTTCCTCCACCACTAAGGAGTGTTCCATCACCTCCTACCATAGATTTAGCTCATATAGGCCTAGAAGATTTTTAGGAACCTATTCGTAAGTATGGTCCTCTCAAGTTTGTAAAAAATGAGAAAGAAGTTAAGCTTGAATCTGATGTTTTTGAAAGTGCTAGTGACTCATCTGTTATTGATGAGAATGTTAAAAAGAATGTAGAGGCTTCTATCCCAAAAGTTGTTAATACTATTACAGAGGAACCTAGGAAACAAGTTAATAAACCTAGATCAACTGTAAGGTATGCTGAGATGTATAGAAACAAGTCATCAGCTCCTATAGGGGTAACCAGAGGAGTTGGAATCATGTCAAATCTCAACAACTAAGTAGTGATTTTGTGATGTACAATAAAGCATGTTATATATGTGGTAGCTTTAATCATTTACATGCTAATTGTGACTATCATGTTAGGAGAAGGGAAGTCCATGGAAATAAAAGGGTGGAGTCAAACAAGTTTCAAAATAAAATACACCCTAATTCATACAGCAAAATGGTCCTAAGAGCAGTTCAACTAAGAAGTGGTCTTAAAACTTTTGCCACTGCTAAAACTGTTAACACTGCTCACCCTAAATCACCTGTTACAAGTGCAAAACTCAAAACAACTTTTGCAAAATCTGCACAAACAGGAAAAAGGTCTTTTTCTGATAAAAGGGTTAAATATAACCAACGGTGGGTACCAAAATCTAAACCAGCAGTTACCACTGCTCAATCAAAAGTTCCTACTGCAAGGGTTGTAAACAAGACCAGGGGTAACATGGGAAATGCTGTGAAGGCCTCAGCACGTTGGGAGTGGAAACCTAAAGGAATTACCTCTACAACCAATCACAATGGTGTATCAATGACCTTTGATAGATTTAACTATATCGATACACGAGGCAGATCCAAGTCAATCATGGATTGGGTCCCCAAAGGAAACTAACTTCTTACTTATATGTGCAGGAATATCCAAGGACAAAAAGATCATATCAAGGCTACACAAATAGTGGATGTTCAAGGCACATGACTGGAATCAAGTCATATCTCTAAGATTTTGAACATTATGATGGACAGCTTGTTAGTTTTAGAGATAAAAGAAGTTAATCACAATCAGTATGATGCAAGGAATTTAAAGCAAAAGCCATGGTTTTATTATTATTTATTACGATGCATCTAAAGATGCAGAGATTACAACCATTGAGCTTACATACAATAGACTATTCCACAAGACAACTCCCTAAGACAACCTACACAGACACAAGCTTCACATCTTACCCCAACCCCTACCCCAACCTAACCACCAACTACCACCTAAGGCTTCTTAGGAAAGGCCCACTCTGGCATCACTTTGGGCGTCCTTTGACCTTCAATCACATTCCACTCCTTGGGGCATGCTAGCCCCATCACCATTCCTCCAACAAGTGGTGAGGATGATGAAGGACCCTCTAGTGGTGGTGCTGTCAACAATGGTTAAGAAGGTGGTACTTGCAGCTCTTTTGGTGGAAGCACTGTTGCAAGGGGAGGAACCACAAGGACTCTTTCAGATGTTTCCTCATCAGACTCTTCATAAGGAGACTCTTTGATGATGGCATCCTGAGGCATTGGTTGGATTGATGAAGGACCAACAACTGAAGGGGTAGTGCTCATGGCCAAATGAGTTCTCTTTCTTGAAGAAACCTCTTCAAACACCTCGCTATTCAATCTACCTGGATTGTTCAGAACATTATGCCAAACACTATCATCCCAAACACTATCCGAAAATGAGCTGTCAGATGAGACATTGATAGGGTTTGAATGACTCATGGTGATTTTTGAAGAGAAATAAGTTTTTGAGAGAGAAATGTTTTTGGAGTATGTGTGATATGAGTGGTTTGTGTGTTTTAGATGTTTAAATACAAGTTAAGTAGGATTCAGTAAGTTAATGTGGGGAAGGTGTAAGTTGTTGAGGAGTAAATGAAGTCTTTGACTTTGGTGACATGATAAATGACTTGTAGTTGACTTGTTTGATTGGGTGGTTTAGTACTATTTTAACCACTGCCAGCAGAAATTTTATTCACTTCGAGTTATTTACCAAGCATTACTAACCTTAACAATGCTTTCAGTGTGTGGTTTATGTTTGTGATATGCAGGTTTGAAGGATTCTTTGTATACATTGGAGTTGTTGCTATTTAGTGCTTGTATTTTTGTTTGTCCACTGATTTTTATGCAGAAAATAAGGCTAACAGTGGAAACCACAATGCAAGCAGTGGTAAAAGTTACTCTCACAGTGGAAAAAGTAAAACTAAGAAACTTTATTCCATTCATAAAGAAGATTCACTACATTCACAGAGAGAGTGCTCACAACCACAATCTAAACACAAAAGCAAACAATCTAACACATCCTACATCCCTACACCCTACACTAGCTACTCCATTGGCTTCTTGCCCTTGCCCTCATAGTCATGCTTGTTCTTCTGTGCTCTCTTCCTCTTGTTCTCAAAGGTTTACTGCATTATTGGACAAGCAAGACCAAGAACTTGTGGAGGAGGACTTGGTAATCTTACAGGCTTCTCTGGAATGGATATCTGCTTCATGTTGGAGAGAGCTGCTCTCAATGTTTTTTTCAGAGCCCTTGGCAACTCCTTGGACAAGGAATAGGTCTCATCATCAGCATCATCATCTGATGAACTGGAGTAGAACTCAAGAGAAGGTGCAAGTCTGGCAACAGGTGCAGGATTGGATGTCTTCTTTGGTGGCTTCTTGGAAGAAGAGCTTGAAGCACAGGGTGGAAAGTAACCTGCCAACCCTGATGCCTCTGAAGATGACTCAGAAGCAATCACAAACTCTGTCTCAGAATCAGAGGAGATGTCAACGATATTGGAAGGATTGCTCATGGTGATGTTTAGGGATTTTGTGAGTTAGAATGTGTTTTGGTAAAGACTATGATGTGCCGAGCCCCTTTATACAGGCAAAGTCGATCACAAGGGTTCATTAATGAATATATTTATTTTTCCCTATCTTGGTAGGTTGAAGAGTAAATATAGATATTATCGGGTTGACTTTGGGAAGATATTTTTAGATAGTGGCTTGGTTAAAAGTAATTTTGATTAAAGCAAGTTAGTTATGCATATTCTTTGAGTTATACTAACACATGCAGGTACATAACCAATCTTGGGTGAGAGTTGATCTTAAAAGGTGTGTAACTAAGACACACAACAAATGGTTATTGATCTTAAAAGGTGTGTAACTGAGACACACAACAAATGGTTATTGATTCACTATGTCTAATCCACATAAGAATCAACTAGTCCAGAGCAAACGGCTACTGGTAAAGACTTGACAAATCCGTTTATGGTTGATAGTTTACCAAAAACTATATGGTTATCAACTCACCATATTCTTTATGATTAAGAGTTGGCTAGTCCATAGCAAACGGCTCATGGTAAAGACATATCAAATCCGTTGATAGCTGGTAGTTTGCTTAAAACTATGATAAAGAGCAGTTCTATTTTCATATGTTTTTCTTTACCACTGCTCTTTGAAAATTTTTGTGAAAAATTACCACTACTAGTTCACAGTTGCCACTGACAGTGTTATTTTTACCACTGATGATGTAGCCGTTACAACTGTTGTATCAGTAACAAATTTTTTACTAGCCGTTGAAGAGAAATTGCTTTCCATATATATATATATATATATATATAGGGTAAATTTTTAGAAGATTATCTACTTACCTAATTACTATTTATCCTCTAAAGATAATTCTTTTCCTTAGATACTCTTTCTTGCGCAAAACTCTTAAACCCTACCACTATATATCTTTCTCTCTCAATTGGCGAGTTCTTTATACAATTCATACTGACACAATATATTTTTCATCAAAAGATTCTATGGCACATATCACTTTTGCAGATGAGCACAACCAAGTGGCCTACTTGGAAAAGATAAACGAGAAGAGTGGCCCTGTTTTTCATCAGATTGTGGACTTTTTAAACACTACCCATATAAGGTATGCTTTACTTCTTAATCCCACAATCTATATCTCTCAAATCAAAAAGTTTTGGACTTATGTACAGTCCATAACCATTGAAAATAGAGATACACATGAAACAGTGGATGCTCTTAGAGCCACTGTGGACGGGGTAACTATTGATGTTACTGAGGCATCCTTGAGGAGAATTCTCCAATTGGATGATCTCAATGGTATCATCACATTACCTATGCCAGAAATTCATACACATCTTGCTTCCATGGGGTATGATACCACTGACAAAAAGGCTACTTTCAAAAAGAGTGGTTTTTGTCCTCATTGGAGATTTTTAATTCATACTCTTTTACATTGCCTAAGTCCTAAGAAAACTTCTTATGAGCAATTCAGTTCAACAATGGCTTACCCTTTGGTTTGTCTAGCTATTGATAAGATTTTTAATTGGTCAAAATATATTTTTACAAGTATGAAAGGCAATGTAAAGAGTTCAACAAAATTTTTGATGTATCCAAAGTTTGTGCAAGCAGTGTTAAATGAATTTCAACTGCAACCCCATACAAGAATTTTATAAAATCCGTTGCCTTAGGCCTAAAGTTTTTCAAAACATGAACAAAGATGGCAATAGGATTATTACACCTCTTTTTCCTCAAATGCTTGCAAAGATTTCACAGGTACAAAACTCACCCATAATCACTGTTCCAAACATTGATTATACTCCACCAGTTTCTCACACCTATGAGAGGAGGCAAAAACAGCCAACTCCTCCCATTACAACACAACATGTACCTGATCCTTTTGGTTTAGGCACAAGCAGTGGTAGTTCCAGGCTTCAACCTAGTCCAACTAGGGAGGAATCTGAGCCAATGCCCTATGAATTACCTGTCCCAACATGTCACACAGTTGGAAGTGTTGAGGGCAGTGGGCAACACATGGATTTGATGGAACTTTGTACCACATTTGCAAAGCAGGTTGAATCTCTGGAGAAAGACTTGGCACAACTAAAGGAGCAACATGCCAAGGATGTTTCACATTTGAAAGAAGAGATTCAGACCTTGAAGGAAGAGTTGGAGGGGTTGAAGCTAAGAACAACTTCAAAGATTGTGATATCATCTCCATCCTCACCTGATGATGGTGATTCAGAAGATCTCAATAAAGATTTGGGAAATTCTCCCAAACAGGGGAGGAAAACAGATGCTGAAACCAAGGGGAGGAGAATTGACTTTGGAGATGAAGGTGTTTCAAGTAAAGTTATTGAGTAAGCTGATACTCAAGAAGTTCCTCAACAGCAACTAGAGCAAGAAATTTTCAGTACTGCAACCACTGATTTCATTCCCACTGCACAAGAAGTTACCACTGCTGATCAAGCTATTACCACTGCAGAGGAAGAAATCAAGAAGATGAAAGGAAAAGAAGTTTTTCAGAGCAAAGAGCGAACAAGAAGGAAGATTTCAAAGAAAGAACAAGCTCAAATTGCTCATGATGCAGAGGTTGCTAGAAAGATCAATGAAGATCAAGTTGCTAATAAGAAAAGACTGGATGAGGTAGAGATTGCAGACTTCACGGAGGCTAAAAGGCTGGGCAGAATGGACACCACTGATCCAATGGATGTAAATCCAGTTTCCACTGTTCCACCTACAATATTCAGAGAAAAGACTCCAGAGTTCAGCTATGCACCTATAGAAGAAGAGATTGAATTCTTGATTGCTAATGATCTAGTAGTCAAGAAGAAGGCAATTGACCTAGTTGCAGATAAGACTTTAACTGAAGAACAAAGAACTGCTCAGTTAAAGGATTTCATTCAGATGAAGAATAATCAAGCACTTCAAGATGCTATTGTTTCAGTCAAGAAGGGACAAAAGAAACCAAGACAACCAACCAAGGCACAAGTGATTTCAATGATGAAAGATTATTTTTGCAGTGTTGGTGGCTGGAAAAGACATCAGTTCAAAGGAATGCCTGATGATAAAGTTGAAGGTATCTACTACAGAGTTAAAAGGCAAGACCAAGATTTTTTTCCAATGAACTCTGAAGAAGAAGAAAGAAGGTATCCTAATCTGAAGAGAAAGACCAAAGATAGTGAACCTCAGACACATAAAAAGACAAAGTTTGCTGAAGAACAAGAGGTTCAATCTGAGAAGTTTACTGAAGAACAGATGACTGGAATAATCCTGATTGAAGAAGAAGGTTTTTATCCCGAACCACTGCAAGTCAGACATCCTATCATTGATTGGGAAGTATACAATGCTAGCAATTTTGCTCCTATATGGAAGATTACAAGGCTAGGTGGTGAAACCTCATCATTTATTCAGTTTGAAGAACTTATCAAAGCATGTGACAGAGATGATCTTGATACATTGTGGAGATTAGTTTAAGAAAGGTTTGATGCTGAAGATCTTAAAGATAGGAAGGATATGCAGTTATGGGTTAATCTAAGAAGGCTCTATGAACCAGATGCTAATGATAATTTCTGAAAATTTGCATGTTCATGTCCTGGTACTAAATGGACTTACTATGATTCATGTGAAGTTCATCATGTTTCTACAACAGATGGAGTGGATGCATTCATGTTTGCTGAGAAAGAATATCCACTCAGAGCTAGAACTCTCACTGTGATGTTGTGTTCAACAATAAGAGTTAATGAAGATAATGAGAAGGTCAGAGCATTGTTACATAGGCTTCAAGATCAATGTTCAAGAGCTATTCAGGATTTAAAGAAAAAGAGAAGTGTTTGAAAGAATTCCCCAAATCCTTACAGAAGATGCAGATTGAAGAAACTTATTGATTTGCAGAGAAATCATAAGTTTAAGGAGGATTGTTGGGAATAATACTAACAGTTACCACTGATAGTCTTGTGAAAAACACTGCTAAAGATTACACTAGCAGTGGAAACTCATTACCACTGCCAGAATACATATTACCACTGCTATTAGGATAATTGTTATGTAGACGTATACTGATAAGTATAGAAAAGATCTTGTGTATATTCTATATTGTTAGGATTATACTTATCTTGTAATGACTCCTTGTGCTATAAAAGGAGATCCTAGGTCATTGTTTAGAGTACGAAATACTCATATAAGCTTCAAGGTGTAACCCTAGTGATAAGCAAGATCACGCGTATTATTTCTTAATAATATTGGAGCTTTGTGCTAAACTGTTCTCACTTACAATACATCATACAATCCGTCTTTTAAGTATTACTAAGTATATTCCGCGTGCTTATTAATATAATTCAAAATATCACTAACACAAGGTGTATGTTTAGATCCATCACATTCAGTAGGCTCTTTGTCGTGATAGCTGATGGAAAAAACTCAATATGATGAATTTGACCTTGAAGTAAACTAACCCGAACTCGTGACTTAAACTTGCACATATGTAACGAAGAGCGGTGCCGAGAATTCATGTCGTTTTGAATCTATAAGTACTCTATACTCTTCAACCAACCAACCATCAAGTATTAGACGTACATCACTTCTTGAAAATCCACAATTCAATGTGACACTGAGCACTACAACGTAACTCCTTAAAGTGATAATTATTTTGTGGTGGTAAGAGCCCAATTCCCCCAAGTGGTAAAAGAAAAGGAAAAATCACCAAAAAATAACTAGATTTCTAAGTCTTCGTTTTTGGAAATATTAAAAGCTCGAACAAGGATCTCGAAGAATATTCATCCAACGATCCCCGATACCTTCAGATACTAAGTACACTCGCCCGTGATATTTCACTTCAACTTCAAATAAATAATACTGAATTAACACCGTTGTCACATCTTGTGGTTAAACGTTCAAATCTAGCCTCATTTGACGTTTTAAGTTAACTATGATAATGGTTTCATCCCGACCATGGTTAGAAGCACGTAACCCCGTAAAACCTTGTAATAACCAAACTGCCATGAAGAATGTCCAAGCAATCACCCAATTCATGACGTACACCCTTTATCCCTTCTTCAAAGTAGAAACCGTAGCACCAGCATTAGATGAGATCGTGAAATACACTTTCCTTTCTTCAGGATGGTTCCATCATTACGGGATTTTACAATTCTATGGTTTAAATCGAGAAATAGTTTCTTTCACGGGATTTTACAAAACCAAGAATAAACCGTAAGATAGATCCGGAAATGCACATTACTTTTACCGGGATGGTATCATTGTCACGGGATTTTACAAGTCTATGATTTAAACCGAGAAATAGATTCTTTCGTGGGATTTTACAAAATCAAGACTAAACCGTAAAAAATGTCAGCTTGAATGTTTTATGGCAAGCTTGGTTTTGGTGAATATCTGTTTTAGGGGAATATGCAGCGGTTCATCAACGATTCATTCTCCATCATCAGCAATTCTTTACCCATATGTAGACAACTTCACAAACCATACTAAGTCAAGAAGTATACACTCATTCCCCCTGGAGGCTGACCGTAAAACATCAAAATACACGTTTCTCCCCCATGATGGTTTCGAACTCTCGGAAGCATCATAACATGTACGAACAATTGCACGATAAATTATTGTCATAAGCAAACATCTTGAAAAATCGTGTATGACGTTAAAGATTCATGAAAGATTTTGCTAAGACTGTGAAATGTCATTAACATTCAGTGGTGTCGAATATCACATAAGAATTGTTGATCACATCTCATTCTTTGAATACTTTGGTAAACACACCATTCACGTATTTAGTCGGCTATTGCAGTGACCACTTGAAGGAGTAAAACCCGATATACCAAACTTGAACATGAAGTAGAATTCCCTAGATTTGTTACTTAAGCTTGTACTAATCCTTGTGAAAAAGAAACGGTGTACCCAATGTACAAAACCTCTTGACTAATCCTCAACTGCGTGAGACACCGTAGTGATAGTTACGTTGTGGGTTAAGCGAGAAAGAATCACAAAAGTAACTAGATAGCCAAGTCTTCATCACACTCAATAAACGCCCACACAAGTCATCTTCGCGGAAGGGTAGAAAGAAAGAAGATGAAATAAGTAAACGCGCCCGGAAAAACCTCACTTCAAATCCAAATAAGAAATACCGTCCAAACATCCCCATAATCAATATTTTCCAATAAAATCTTCAAGCCGCGACATAACAATCTCCGTGAAAATGTATACACCAAATTGCCAACTCTCATAACATGACGAATCTCCAAATTATGTCATCAAGTCTCATTATCAAAAATCTCATAACCAATAAAGTCTCATCATCACTCTTATCATCAAAACATCTCAAATCATAGGATAACCATCAACTGGCCCAAATGTACACAATTATCTTGACCCGGTTCAAAAGTATACCTAATTTATATCTTACCTGGTTCAAAACAAATTCAACCGCACATCGGATATCAATTTAAGCCCTTATCCGGTCATAGACATTGTCAGCCCATCAAAATATCTCCTGATCATGAATTTAGTTTCACTTCCAAATCCGTCAAGCCCAACTAAAATCTATCCAATCCAATATTCATCCGATCAATTTAGGCTTTAGAAGTTCTATGTCCAATTATGTTCATATTCCGATCCACAGCCCATAATCATTATAAGCACTTGATCCAAATGATTTAAATCTACTCACTCACACGAAATCATGGATTCGATTCACATCATATTACATCATGGTCCAACCAGCATCCAAGTCCGACCCCTCAACATTAAATTCGGACAAGAAAAGAAACACCAAATTCGGCCCATACAAAATCTGATCAATACTCGGCCCAATTAAGGAGTAGTATACCAGATTCATGGTAATTAGTATACAGCCCACGAAAAGCCCATGAACCAAATCAGAAATAATCCCTAATATTCGGGTATTTAAAACTCCTTATCACTCCACACTTTACCCTAATTTCTCTCAAACCTAAAACGCTTCCACAGTTTTTTTAATCCGCCTCCAATATCACATATCTGCATCTCCATTTCAATTAAGTCGAACTCATTAAAAAAAAGGCAAAGCCACAGGGATGGCTTGATTATGAGTTCCATGATTCGGATTTTCCACAGGGATGGTATGAGAGTCTTGATTTGGCCACACGTACAAGGTAAAGGAATAGTTGATTTACGTTTTACATGTCTTTTAATTTTTTACCGAATCAATGAAATTGATTCAACAATATTGTTGAAATCACTTCATTACATTCGAATAAATAAAAAAAAAAACGTTTTGATCTATGATGATATGAATGATTCGAGTTATAGACTCTTGATAGTCTTGGTGTTTCTTTTGAGAACCACGAGTCATAAAAACTGAAATCAAGAAAACGTTTAGCTTTAACACTTTTATTTTAAATCTGAATTTAAATCGATCAATGAGGATGTATATTCGTGGCTCTTGCATCTTTGATGTAGTAATAAATCCCCTCGAACCAAATCTGAGATCCTTTTTATGTTCATCATTAAACTGAATCTAGAGATCTCTCTTGTAGATACAATATCAATTTGGTACATGATTTGAGACATGGCTTCCGTTTAAGTCATTAATCTAAAATAAAGAAATGAGATAACATTGTTGTAATACTCTTACTTTGACCTCGAATATTATCACCCAAGATTCATGATGATTTCTTGCACATATGCTTGACCTTTCAACGATTAGATGTATGTATGAGCATAAAAAAAAAGAAACTGAGATCTTGAAGCCTTTCTTTATCAGTAGTGGATAATAAGGTTAGATGTAGATTGGATGTAGGATTTGATGAATGATGTTTGTTGAAATCAGTTAGTGTAGATATATTGATGGTTAGTAGTAGTGAAAGTTCTTTGATGTTGATGATGTTTGATGCTTGTGACTGTGATTGTTGAATGAATTGTTTGTACTGGTTGGTTGATCATTGATGTTTGTATGTATTGAAATAGTGATACTAGAAATGTGGTTTTGATCTTTGATGATTTGTGATGTTAGTTTCAATAGCAGTAGACTAGATTTTAGCCAAGTAGCATTATTTCATTCATCAAACCGCATCTGAATATGACAAACCGCATCATCATTTATCAAAACGCATCTAACTTAGACAAACCGCATCATCTTTTATCAAAATGCATCTAACTTAGACAAAGCGCATCCCTGCTCAAACCGCTTTAATTTTCAAAATTTGACAAATCGCAACAATTTTAGTCAAACCGCATCCTTTTAGAGGTCAACAAACCGCAGTTGACTCAAAAGTCAAACCGCATCATCAACAAAACGCATAAGACATTGTCAAAACGCATGTCCAGTAAATCAAACCACATAACCTATTATTAAAACTGACAAATCGCATCTTAAACATAGAATCTGGACATTTTTCTGACAAACCGCATCCAAGAGTTTTTGAAACTGACAAACCGCATCGAAGAAAATGACCACAAACCGCAGCGATGAACACAACACCAGCAGACCAGATATCAAATAATCGGATATAGAAACCTTTAAGGACCAACCAGAAACATAGACATTTAACATCAGTTAACAACAGATTCAGTAGCAGCATCAACCATCATAAAAAACACATCAAAACATCACCAAACCACATCAAACCGAATCAAAAATGAACAAACCACATACAAAGAAACCATACGATTCAACAAAACAACAAAACCAAGCTCTGATGCCAATTGTAGGATCATACATATTATGTTGTTTGATGATTCGGGTGGTCTAGGATGGTGATGGTACAAGTAATCCATGTTTAGGGAGTGAAAGAGTAGAGAGGGAGTTCTTGAGAGAGAAAGTTAAACAAAAAAGAAAAGGTTATATTAAGAAGCTCCACCCCTTCCAAGGATGGAAGGGGTATTTATAGTTACAACTTAAACGTCCTCCTGTCGGACTGTGGATCAGGTATACAGTGGGTAAAGACCCGTCCTTCCTCCACGGTGTTACTCTAAACTAATCTACGCTAATAACTAACTAATTAACTACTAAATAACGTAAATGAAGATATGTCTACGAGCTAACATGTGCTAGACTATAATTGGGGTGACCGGCACTTCCTCATGGAATTTTCAATTCCTAACAATGACACACAACTACACTAGAAAGCAAGTAAGATATAATGCTTGTGGAATGGATGTTTGCAGTTTTTCTAGAAAATTAAGACATGGGAATTTCCAAAAATTTACAAGTTGCACAGAAAATGAAAACTAAACATTCTATTTCTACATAACCTGACGTCGCCAGGCTTTAATCCTGACATCGTCAAGTTGTCTTGACAAAATCTGGTCTGTTGCCTTTTTTTGGAAAAAATTATATCATTAAAACCTGGAAAAATTTCAGCAAAACATCCATTATAACTCGATACAAGCATTTGACTCTAACAAACACACATATATATCAATTTCAGTTGTTGTAATTCTCATGTTCATGTTCTTTAAACACATATATGATCTTCCCTACTCTTATCATTTTTTGTAAAATACCTTTATATGTAATTAAGACGAGGTTAAAGACAAAATAAAACATTTTCACAAAGTCTAACATGAGAATAAACAACAACGAAAAAGATATAAAACACACAAATTGAAAAACAAAAAAAGCAAACAATTAAGCATGGGTTGCCTCCCACGAAGCGCTTTTCTTTATTTATGAGTCTTGTAGCTAGACTCAAAGTCGTGCTCCTACGTGACTTCCTTACCGTCATCTTCTTCCTCATGATGGTTTCTATTGGGGTTTTCCATGGCATAGTTATCCCCTATTGTGCATCTTTCACACATCCTTTATAGAACCAAAATATCTTACTCATCACATAGTCTACTCCTCTCTTCTTATCTTCCTCATTCCTATAGTAGACCGATAGCTTAAGTTCCTTCTCATCATTGGATAGTGATGAGAATTTTCCAATCTTAAATCGCATTTGGTAGGCAACGTCATCGGTCTCATCCTTGAATCTAACTATCCCTAACGACGGATCATAAGTCATCCAGGTGCTATCTATGAATGGCTTTCCTAGAACTACATGGGACAAGCTAGGATCTATAGTCATACTAATATCCTCTACAATCACAAAATCCGTAAGGTACGTGAAGCTACCTACAAAGAAGGGCAATACCTTAATTCTACCAAGGAAATTATATCTAACTCTAGGATCATTGGGGTCTTTCCTATTTGGGATAGGTTTTTTATCACCCAATTATAGTACGTGCTAGTCATGATATTTATTGGGGAATTACGATCAATGTTGGCCTTTGCCACGAAAAGATGTTCTATGCAACATGGTATGTTGAGATTTCTAAGATTTCCAAAGGTGATTCGTGGGCATCTCCTAGTATAAAAGGGACGAAGGTCGCGCACTAGGTGTGGTTGGTATGAAAGTTCCTCATCCGTAGGAAACTTATTGAAGTGTTCATCACCTACTTCGTCTACTTCATTGGTTGATTCATCCTTAGGAGTCTCACTAACCTCAAGTACCGTCTCATGGTTTGCTTCATCACTATTCCTATTTGGTTTCACTAGGGTGATGGCATTGACGAAGTGAACGTGCTTTGATGAAGACGGGTCCCTAGGTTCATTGCCTAATTGTGAATGAGCGAAGTACTTGCTTGGGTCCTTAATATTAACAACGGAAGCTTTTTTGGGAGAATGAGTCGAGATGGAATTAACCTTTTCGGTGGTCATCCTATCATTATTGATTATGGCTTTCAAGAGTTTATCTATCTTCCTATCCATCTCTGTTGGAATCACTCCTAAACCATAATCAAGTGTTAGTAATTGATATGTAATAGTTAGCTTTATTATGGTCTTTATGTTTGTAATTAGCCTTAGGCTTGTGTAGAAGGCCCATGAGCCTAGGCCTTAGTCCATTAAGGAAAGGATGGAAACTAGGAGTGTTGCCGTAGCTTTCCTCCTATA
Organism: Chrysanthemum seticuspe; assembly: GCA_019973895.1. NCBI lineage: Eukaryota > Viridiplantae > Streptophyta > Magnoliopsida > Asterales > Asteraceae > Chrysanthemum > Chrysanthemum seticuspe. Next base: position 130,642,965 of record BPTQ01000008.1, on the reverse strand, counting down.
AATACTCTTGTAAACCCTCATTTGAGGGTTGGTTGTTCAAGTTTTCTTTTCACATATTCCTACGCGTAAACCGTATTACTTATATCGTGTGTGTGTGTTTGTTTACTTGTTCAATCGCCTTATCTCTTTCTTATAAGCTTGTGTTTGTAAAACTAGTGACCTAACAGTGGTATCAATCGCCTACTAGTTGGGTGAATCGTGTTTGTTTTTGAAGTGGGTTTTGGTCCTACGCCTAAAACGCACATTTGATACTTTGGTTCGCTTAAAAACTTGTTTTTTACACTTTTTAATCCAAGATTCTTGTACTTTCAACGTTTTAAGGTGTTAAAATACTTGTTTTTGGCAAAAAGTTTCAAACATTATGCGTGGATAGTTGTTTTTTATTGAGTTTTTGAACGAGGGTTCTATCCTACTCGTAATTGTTTTAGAGGCTTTGGTTCATCAAGTTTCACTCTTTTGTGTATTTTGGTGTTATTGAAGCTATTTTATCACACAAAAACTGGTTTAGAAACACTTTTGGACAGAATCAAAATTTCGTGCATTTCTACGCGTAGTAAAACCCTAAAACTACGAGTAAGTGCTTCCTTGGTTTGATCTTCATTTTCGTGGTTTATTCCGTGTTTTCTTACTTGGATAAGTCTGAAAATACGTCGACTTTGGATATCTTTTGCACTGTGATAGTGTAAAAGATCATTTGGGCAAAAACCCTAAAATTACGCATAAGCATAAGCTTACGCGTAGAAATCCTACGTCTAAGATTTTTCCTACGCCTAAGCCTAGTCTTACGCATAAGAAAATCCTACGCCTAACTTTTGTCTACGCCTAACTTTAGTGTTTTTCCCTACTTACGCGTAAGCTAAATCCTACGCGTAACTTCTCTTTGTTACGCGTAACTTTGGTGTTTTTACGCATAAGTGCTACTTGGTTTCTTGTCTCTTCTACGCCTAAGGACACTTCATCAACAAAGGTTCATTCGACTACAAAGATCCATTTTTACTACACAAGTTTATCAACATGTCTCAACCACCATACTCTAACTATTTCCCTCACACTTATAATCATCAACAACAACAACAATTAACTCCACAACATCAACAATGGAATCAACAACAAACTATTTATTAACAACAATTTAATCAACAACATAATCCACAAATTGGTGCAATTCCACCACCACAAATGGTTCAAACACCGCCAAGCCTTCAAGTTCAACCCTACACAACCGATTTCAATCAACATCCATCAAGGAACACTATGAAGGAACCAACTTGGTTTGCAAAGATGTGTGAAGCCTTAAGCAGCCAACAATCAATTCATGAGGCTGGATCACTTGATAGACCTCCAATGCTAACTCCAGGAAACTACGATCAATGGGTGATAAGGTTCTTTAGGTTTTGTGATCTGGAGAAGCCACATGGAAAGTTCTTAAAGAAGGTTATCTTGGAAGGTCCATTTGAGATGCCTACTGTCATTGTACCCGGAGATCCAACTGCCGTTCCACCAAGAGATGAACAAACGAACATTGCTACTGTTGCAGACTTGAATCCTCAAGAACTTCTACACTATGAAGCAGATGAGCTTGCAATGGAATATATCCTCTTAGGATTACCAAACCCAATTCTTCGTAGTGTTGATGCTCAAAAGACTGCACAAAAAATGTGGGATCATATTCGTCTTCTTATGGAAGGATCTGTACTCAATCAGGAGGATTTGGAATCCAAAATTTACTTGGCTTATGAACACTTCATGATTGAACCTGGAGAGACACTAGAGTCCTATCATCATCGATTTTTAGACATCATCAATGATTTGGATAAACACAACATCATCATGCCAAGAATTGCAGTGAATACTAAGTTCCTGAGTAGTCTTGGTCCTGAATGGGAGAAGTATGTCATTTTTCTCCGTCAAGCGAAGAATATGCATCATTCTACATATGGATTGTTGTACGATTACTTGAAGCCTCATGAAAAGGAAGTTGATCGGGAAAGGATTCTTCGTGCTCAAATTGCTACACAGTCACATCCGGAAAATCAACAACTTGCCTTGTATGCTCAACAGAATTATCCCTCTCAACCAGCAAATCAACCAACTGCTTCAACCACACCTTCACAGCAACAACCTCAACAAAATCAATTGGTTCCATACAACAACAACAATGCTCAAGCATATGTCAGTGAAGCTACTGAGGAAATTGATCCGTTCGAAGCATTGCAACAAGGATTTGTTATGATTGCTAATGCTTTTGGCCGTTATACCAACAAATCCAACAATCGTATTCGTTCCTCCTCTAACACATGGACTCAAGCTGTTGTGAACAATGGACGTGTTGAAGTTCAGAATCGTGATTATGGTCGTCAGATGGGCGGTGGTCAAGGGTTTAATGCTGTGGGTAGGAATAACAACAGAGCTCAAGTGGTGGAACAGGGAAATGCTCAAAATCGGTTAAATGGTCTTAGATACTACAACTGCAATGAGAAGGGACACCTGGCTAATGCATGCCCAAAGCCGAGGACTAGGGGCAGTGCTTATTTCAAAGAGGCTTTACTTTTGGCTCTTAAGGATGAAGCTGGTGGTTCTCTCACAGACAAAGAACAGAGCTTTATGGCAGATGCAGACTCAGATGATGATATGGAGGACTTGCAGGCCAATGCAGCTGTTATGTTGATGGCTAATATGCAAGAGTTACACATGAGTGAAACAGGCCCAGTGTATGAAACTGATGGCTTGTCTCAGGTACCCGAACAAACCATCATCATATCTGAACTAATATCTTCGCCAATATCTGAATCCGGCACGGCTCAGATTGTTCAAAATGAGTCATCTACATCTCATTCTGACGATTTTCAAATAAACCCCGTAGTTACATTTGACGATCCATATGACCTTATGGTTTCCCTTGATAATCAAATTGACTCCGTGGTTATACTTGAGGATCTAAATAATGATCATGTTGTGACTCAAGTTGAACACGCTGAACCTTTGCCTCATCCAGATCTTGTTCTGTTACTTAAAGACCAACAATCCCAAATTGCTGAATGTGTCGCATTAAATCAGACCTTAAAAAGTAAAAATGCACTGTTAACCAAGGATTTTGAATGCTTACAAATGCAACTCAACTTTTTCAAAACTCAAGAAAAACGTGAAAAAGGTTTTGAAGCCGCTTTTGCAAAATCTCATCAAAACGAAAAATATTTAGAGAGACATATGCGTGATCTAGCCGCTTCGAAAAATGCTTTGTTGTCTGAAATAGAACAACTGAAACATGAACATAAAAAGCAAATTAACACTCTCAACTTGGAAAATCAAAAAGCTAAGGCTGAGTTGTTAACTTGTCAAAAACAGTTCTCCGCATACAAAAAGCATTCAACGAATCGGGTAGATGACCTTCTTGAAGAAATTATCGGCTTGCAAAACAAACTTAAATAGTTTAAAACTGTTGTTTACAAACATGGTGAATCAGTAACAGCTATTGAAAAGTTTACCTTAAAACCCAATCCAAAAGGATATGGAAAAAATCTAGCTGATTACAAACCAAAGCTTTCACTAAAAACATTCAAACCAACTCCTGAAGTTTCCAGTGCAGAATACAAAATTGATGATACTATTATGAGTGTTGTTGAATATCATCGTCAAGAGGAATTAGATGCAAAATTAAATAACGTTGTTTACAACAAACCTTTTAATTATAAAAACGCGGTCACTTTCGTCACACCAACGGATTCTTCTAACACACCAAGGGTTATCATCAAAACACCTGAGTCTTCTAATGTTAATCCCAAACCAGATTATGCACAAACTTATGGTCCTTTACCTTCAATTAGTGAAGTAAACTCAAAACCTGAAAATCAAAATATTCTTAGATATTTTGACATTTTCATGGCTGACCTCAAAAGTTTACAACATGAGATAGAATATCGTTCTGAAATCAAAATTGAACATTTTCAATCGCCTCTGGCGCGAGAACAAAGAGACATTTTTCAGAAAAATCTTTTACCTAATGTTAAAAACTTGAAAAGTTGTGCATTAGCCTGGGAACGGGATTTTCATAAGGAACTTGGAACTATGAAGGTCGTTTTCGAGAAAACAGAAACATCTATTTCTAATACTAAACGTAAAAAGAAACTTTTGAGAAAAGATGTTGATCGACTCTTGGAAGATCTTATCTGTGCTGATGTCCATAATGATGTGTTGTTTCATTCTTTGGCATATGCATCTGATTATATCTCTGCTGATATTGTTGAAAATGTTGTAACTGTTGAGAACACCGATAATGTGCTTCAGATCGAGTCTTTAAAAGATGAAAATAAACGATTACTCAATGAAATTTACAATGCAAAACGTCGTCTTCATTGGTGTGAAAAAGATATTCACGATCATCAACTTAGTTTTCAAAATAAAATCGCTCAGTTGAGTGCAAAATCTTCTGATCCTAAAATTGAGCAACTGGATGATCAAAACGTGTCTTTGAAAAGTCAAATTTCTAAATATGAACAAGAACTTGTAAAAGTTAAACAGGAATATGGTGTCATATTTGATTTACTCAATAAGACTCGTCATGAAGCATCAAACGAACTTGATCACTTTCTTGCTCACACTAGAGAAGTCATGAATTTTGCTGGTAATATTCGTTCTGAAAATCAAGATTTGATTCACACTATCTCTAAGTTAAGAGAAATGTTAGGAAAGTATGAACCACTTCCGCCTACCGTGATTAAGAGAATAGCACCAGTCACACTTAGTAATCGTGAACCTAGAATCCCTACTGCCAAATCACAAGTTGCTAACGTGCTTCCTTCTACTGAAACATGAATAGTTGCGTCTTTTCCAAACGTCCGCACTTCACAGCCTAGGAGCACTCAATCGAAGAATAGGAAGTTGCGACCTAAGAAAAGATCAATAAGGAATGCTAAAGTAGAAGAACACCCTAGGACTATGAATAAGACTCACGTTGCTTCCACTATAGATGTTGCATCTGGCAAATGTAATAGAAATAGTGATGTAACGAATGCTAAACCGTTAAGTACTTTTGACATTCAGTCTGATGCACCTTGTGTTATTTGTCGTAAAAGTATGAATTCTGATTGTCATGAAAAATGTGTTGCTAAAGCTATAATCTCTCGTTTACGGAATCCTAAGAATCGGAATACCTATAGGCCCACTAATCATTCTAAGTCTGTGCTTGGTAGACCGCCTTCTTTAGATTCTAAGGCAAACATTGCTGTCACTGTAGCTCCAGTTTCACCTCCTAAGAATGTAGTACCACCTAGTGCATTCACTAAGACTAAAGCAAAGAGTAGTTATAGATGGCAGAAATGGATATATAACACACTAGGATTTAAATGGATGCCTACAATTATTAATGTGTGTATGTCTAATATACCTGCTTCGGAACCCTCTAACATTTCGGGTTCCACATCTACTTCTATTCCATCTGTGTCGTTGGTTCGCTCCGAACGGTCTATCTTTTATTAGTCAACCACTTGTGAATGGTCAACCATAAAAGTCAAACAGCTCAGAACAAAATGCAATTAAATCCAGAGGAGTTTAGTGTTTCCCCGAGTCGTTAAGTCCCAACGAGGTGTGTAAACTGTAATACAACGAATCTGTGATCGGGTGAATATTGAACAGGAAAAGGTTATGATTGATTACACTAAGGAAATTAAATCTAACAAAGACTTTGAAGTCATTTTAATTCTACATTTAAAAATGTTTAACGTTTAAAACCTAAAACGCGTATGTTTGCTGAATTTTACGTAAACGTAAAATTTAAAACGTAAATTTAAAAGAATAAAACACCTACGGATATGAAAATGATATTTTTGCAATCCTAATAATAAAAGAAAATTATTGGAAAATTAAAATTATTTTTAAAACTATTTATCTAATTATTATTAATTAAAAACTATTTAAACTAATTAAATTCTAGAAAATAGAAGATGAACAGTAAAAATTATGAAAAATTTCCTAAAATTATTTTATATTACTGAGAACAAGGGAAAATTAACATAAACCAATTTGGAGCACAAGAACAATGATTTGGGCACACAACTTATATGAATAAGCACTTGAAATAAGCAATAAGCTATCCAAAAGCTACTACAGCCTAAATCTAACCTAAAATGAGCTAATGCAACTGATTGGGACCTAAAAAGCACAAGCTACAGAAAAAAAGCTCGAGACCAAATTTCAAGTCTCAACACGCCAAACGGCCCTTATAGCCCTACTTTAAGCTTACATTAAGCTAGCTAGAAAAATTCCTAAAAATAAACTAAAATGGCTATGATGTCCACAACCAACAAAAGAGCTTAAGTCCTAAATTTCAGCTGATTTGAACTAAAAATGAATCTGTGAAAATTCCACAAAGTTTTGCAAAAAGCACTTTTTCCACTTTTGGCTTTTGTTATAAATAAGCACTTAAAAATAAGCTAGAAGCTGAACTACTCTAACCTAAGGGATGAATTAAGCAACTGACTACACTTCAATAAGCACTTAAATGGCAGAAATAAGCTCTAGGAAAATGATGCTACAGGGTACTGCACTGCTGTAAAATCAGCAGCTATAGGGGCAAGTTTGAGCTTAATTATAAGCTATCTAGCCAACTCTAAAGGCCCTATCAATTCAGCATTGCTAACCTTCACATATCCAATATTCCAAAAACAAAATTTGAGCAACTAAGAAGCTGTTATGAGCTTAATAAGGGCTGTTTAAAGAGGCTTGATGGGGCCTATGGTGACTATTGTAAATTGGCTGTGACAGCCCCCAAGGGTGGGTTTTGGACTTATAAATAAGGCACAAGATGGCTTCTAAATTCCAAAATAAGCACTTACATATATTGTTCATACATCAGTCTTACTATAGACACAAAAGTTACATCCTAAATCTAATTCTAACACAGCTAAATCTAAGCTAAAATAAGAGTGATGGGAACTGCAGTTACAACGGCAAAACAGAAAAGGGTGACTTTCAAGCTTATACTTAAGTCACGAGAATGCTTCCAAGATTTAAAATAAGCAAAGAGATATACTATACCTACATCTAACTAACTGAATTCAACAAAACTAATCCTAAAGCTAACTCCTAACCTATCTAACTCTAAGCTAAAAGGGCCATTGGATGCTGTTGGGATGCTAACAGTTGCAAAAAAATGAAATTGTAAAACTACTTGCAAGCCAAAACTAATTGACAATAAACTTGTAAACAATTGTAAACTTGTTAAAAATACTAACAATAACTAAGTAAAGAGTCAAAATGGGTCAAGGTGGGTTATCGACCCACCAAACTAGCCAATCCAAACACTCTTTTTGGGACAGAAAAATTGAGAAAACAGCTTTCAAACTAAAAATTTGTAGAATCTTTTGAGCAAACAACCTTGTCTTTTAAAGTGAAAACAACCTTAAACAAAGATTAACAAGGTACTAACTATTGAGATTGAGAGTGAGAACATAACCATGAATACTTAAAACAAATAAACTTTCATAAAAATAAAAGATTACACAACTGGAAATTAAAGATGCTTAAGAAATTAACTTTTGAAACTGAAACAATACAGAAATTAAAGAGGGACTAGAACATTGAAGAATTCTAGATAATTTGATACAAATACACTAATCTCCTCTTTATACTAAGAAAACTTCTGTCTTCTCTCTCCTTTTCTACTTGTGCTTCTTCTGTGAGATAAAGCAAACAAAACCCAACTTGTGCTTGTTTTGAGCCAATCTCAACCATCAGATAGTTAGGTACAATCTTGGAGTTAATCTGAGCCGTTGGAGACTTTTTGGTGCCTTTGGATTGCCACAGTGGTAATGGTCAGGAAGTAGTTGGTTTGGGAATTGGGATAAGTTGGCGGGTAAAAGGGATGGAGGAGGAAGCGTGTTATGGGATTGAGTGTGTCAGTGAGATGGGAGGGAAAGTGGTGATGGGGGGTTAGGTTTTATGTAACAGGTGAAGGTGGGAAAAAGGGGGGAAAGGTTTATTAAAAAGAAGTGTAAAAGGGTTTTGTTTGGTTTGTAGTTTAAGATTAGCCCAAGGACTAAATGTGTACAAGCTGAAATTCCAGGGACCTATTTTGCCATCATTCCAAACTTTCTTCTAGGGACCAATCCTGCCAATAAACAATAACACAAGGACCAAAGTTGTATTTTTTCTATTTTAAAACTTATAAGGACCATTTGTGTCATTTTTGGATTCTTAGGGGTAAAAGTTGCCAGTTTTGTGTAAACTTTCATCCAGGGACTATATTAAATATATTTGAGTTACCAAGGACTAAAGTTGACTTTTTATTCATTTTACACCTTTAGGGACTAGTTTTGCCATTTTGTGAAACTCCAGGGACTGAAAATGACAATTTTGTGAACTTTGATCATTTTTCACTTGTTTTCAATCTTTTTGTACCTGAATCACATAAAAACACATTTCAATGATATTTGTAACATTTATATGGTCATTTGTGTGTTTTTGGTCGTTTTTGTGGGTTTAAATAATATAGAATATATGTGTATTTAGACACATATCAAATCCCCCACACTAAACTATTGCTAGTCCCTAGCAATCTTTTATGAAAAATTAATGGATTTCATCTCTTTACCAAAAGCCATTACTTCTGGAGTAGCCAATTGTTTCAGTTCAAGTAAGAACCTTGGTACAATGATAACCAAATGATTTTGAGCAAATCACCAGCTTTCAACGGTTTTGATTTGTCTTTACCAGAAGCCATTTGCTTCTGGACTAGCCAACTCTTAGATAAAATATCTTTGGTGAGTCGATTACCAATTATGGTTTTCCAACTGCCTTTACCACAAGCCATAAACTTGCGGGCTAGCCAACTCTTCACTAATTAAAGATATGGTGAGCTGAACACCATACAATTTTGGGCAAATTGCAAGCCGTCAACGGATTTGAGATATCTTTACCAAGAGCCGTTTGCTCCTGGATTAGCCAATCCTTTTGTTTATTAGACATGGCGGACTGATAACCTTAAGCTGAGTAAGTGCAAAACACTTACTCCAAAAAACAAATTTGGCCAAAAATGGGGGAATTGGGTGGTATAATTACATGATAAAATTCGTGAGAATTCCCCCCCACACTAGAAATGAATATTGCCCTCAATATTCAAAGTACCGGCGGTTATGCCGAAACATAGAACGTAAAAGGGAAATACTACGGCCATTATTTTTGTGATGATTTTTTTTTTTTTTTTTTTTTTTTTTTTTTTTTTAATTATTGGATGAAAACTTATATACAACAGCGGGGGGCAACTCCCCCACACTAGGGTGGTACACACGGGTGAAAACCCATGTTTAACTACTGTTTTTGATTACCGAGTCGCTAGCTTGACTCGACCCCGAATTAATTTGTTCATGGGGAAGTAAGTGGAAGAGACAATCTCCATCGAACTTTCATTCAAGATGTTTGTATAAACATTGAAGTACGTGAAAGTTCCACACCGATGAGATATAGAGAGACCTGGCTCACAAATAATAAATGAAAATGCCGGGGTCAAAGATAGTGTCCTCATTCCCGAAGGAGTGAAGAACAGGAGAAGCCACGGGATAGGTGAAGAAGAGAAAGAAAGTCATGATAAACATCATGACTAACTCATCATCACCCACAGGAGAATTCATAATAGCATGAATCTCATCATTTAAGCTCAATTGGTCTAGACATATCCCGGGTGTGTCTAGATCAAAGTAGAAGTTATCATACTTCGGTGGATATATGATATGAGTGAGTTCACAGGAGAACTCTTCATGAAGAGAATCATTCACATGAAGTGAATTTGTGAACTCTTGTTCCATTGTGGGCTCATCACTATCCTCGTCAAAGATTGGATTGTAAGAAATCCAAGTGAATTCAGATTCGAATTCAAATAGAGGATTGGTGAAAGTAGCTTTGAATGTTTCGGGAACAAAGTGATCAACATTCTCTATTGGACTGTTAGGGTGAGAAGTGAGTGAACGATCATTATAAAGGAGACTTTCAATTTCTCCTAGGTCGGCTTCGAAATCAAAGATATCATCAGCACTTTTCGATGAAAGTGGATTGATGTGAGCGAGTTCATCGGTGAACTCCTCAAGAAGAGGATCAGACTGTGGGAGTGATGCCTCAACATACTCGATGTTTCCATAGGAAGCACAATCGTCGCTAAGATCAGAGAAAGTTTCAAAATGATCTTTTGAACACTCAAGAGGGGAAAGAGAATCACACATATGATCAGAAGTTCCCTGTGACTCTCTCGGGATTGGGACAAGGTTCTCAACACTAGACTTTATGAATTCGTCCGATTCCTTTTCAGGAACAGTGTCAAGATGCTCATCCCCCATGTTTAGAGAGTGAGTGGGAATATCGGGTGTGATAAAAACAGACTGAGGGAGTTGAGAAGGACTAGCATACATATGTTTTACACTTTCCATTTGTTCTTCTGCTAGTAATTCCATCATAGTCTTTTCTCCCTGATTTTTCATGGAAGGAATTTCAACTGATGAACTTGATGAACCCGCACAAAATTGACAAATATCAAGGGTAACTTCATCATCATCATCCTCATCGAGAAGATCAGCACTGCGGAATATAGCACGTGTTTTAGCTGCTTGTTCTTCGACAAGTAATTCCTCCATACTCTTTTCGTTTCTAGCATCTCGTTCTTTTGCAAGTAATTCTGCCATAGATTCCTCATGAGAGTTTTGAAACGACATAGCCGATTCCTCCTTAAGTTCTTTTAATAACTCCAGACTCTTTGATTGGTGCAAAACCGTCAAGTTTTCTCACGCGAGCTAGCCACTTGTGAATGGCTAACCGTAAGGAACTTAAAACAGCTCACACACCAAATGCAATTTAGATAAGGAGAATATAGTGGATTCCCGGGTCGTTAAGTCCCACGGAGGATGACTGGTGTTTAACACAATTAGATGTCGAATAATCACTAAGGATAGTGATCAGTAAGGATTTTGAGTTATTTTATAAATTACAGGGGCTTAAATACAAATTAAAGGAAATTAAAAAGATAAAAAATATTAAATAAACGCTATCACTATTTTTAAACTGATGTTTTTGATTTTATGTTTTTATAAAACTGAATTAAAAACTACGTGACGTACAAATAAAAACGTGAAACTTACACAATATTAATCCTAAAAATATGAAAATGATATTTTTACAAACCTAATGATATGAGAAACTTTTTAGAAAAAGAAAATTATTTTTTATAACTATTTAATTAATTATTATTAATTAAAAACTATTTTTAACTATTAAATAATAACTTAAATTACAAGAAAATAGGAAATAAACCTAGAAAAATAAAATTAAGACTTGGAAAAATCTAAAATAACAAAAGAGAATTTTCAAAACTTTTTTTTATAATTTTCTGATTATTTTTCTATTTTTTATGAATTTTAAACTATTAAAAACTAACTAAATTACTAAAAATTACAAAATAAACTATGAAAAATCTGGAAAATTACTTTTTTTACTTTTTATATTTATCTAAACTTAAGAAAAATGAAAAATTATTTTTTTGAACTTTTTCTGATTTAATTGCAATAAAAGCTATTTAAAAAGTGCTAAAAATTGATTTTAATGCAGAAAAATAGCAAACAGGCTAGGAAAAATCTGAAAAATTCAAGATAACTCTAAAATAATATTATGAAACTAGGAAAAATAGAAAAACAGGTGCTTGTGTGTAGGATTATGCAACTGCTATGCAATGTGCTTATAAATAAGCACTTTGAATAAGCCAAAGACCACAAAAAGCCACCAACTGTTTACAGAAGCTACAATATGCTAAAGTTACTCTAAATGAACTAAAAACAACAACACTTATCCTCTGAATAGCAATCCACACAGATTTGATGAATTTGACTAATGTGCTAAAACAGTTTTTAGGTGTTTAGTTGTAGCCACAGAATAAGCACTCAAATAAGCTAAAAATCAAAATCCAAATATTGAGACCTAAACTAGACCTAGGTAGCTACTTATAACCCAAAGACCAGACTTTGGGAGGCTCTTATGAGCCTTGTGCAATCCTGCACAAAACTGAGAAAAACTCAGTTTAAGCTGAGACTTGTGAGCAGGGCAACTAAGACCTACTTCACAAGCTTTTTAAAGCTTCTAAAAAAATAACAAAAATCCACAAAAATACTGATAAGTAAGGAGACCAGTTGAAGTTTTTAAAATGCCAGGTTTCACTAAATATGGCTCAAAAATGAAGCCATGAAAAATCCTTTCAGTTGGACCCAAAACAGGTTTTTCAAGTTTTGACTTTTGAACCAAAAAGGAAATGTTGACTTTGTTGAACTTTGATTCCACTTTGAGGACTGATTATGTTATATTATGATGAAATGACACTAATGCAAGTTATCTCTATGAATTTTAAGCACAAAACAAGAATTTCACTTTGCAAAATCTCAACAGTTAAGACAGTGAGACAGATTTTGTTGAGATTTGACTTTCAGAGTTGCAGGTCACAAGTTTAAGACTGTAATGAGCTCAAATGAGCTTAACAAACATGAACCAACAGGTATCTACCACTGAATACACTTCTAAGACAGATTAATCCATATATCCAAACACCCTTTTAACAAATGATTATGACTCAAAACTGATCCAAACACTTAACTAGCCCATGATACTGATCCAAATGAGCTTAATTACTCTAAATACAACTATTCAAACAGATTTTAACTACTTAAAACTACTAAAACAGATTAAGCTATGAAACTTAAAAAATCACTTACAAATAGGTCCTTAGCCACTATGGCTTGAAACTGAATGAAACCAGAACACAGTACCACTAGCCTATATAAATCAACCCATAGAACTTAGAATCAACCCAAATTCAGCACTGGTACACCCATATTCCATTTCCATTTCAAATTGATGACTTAGTTGACTTTCATTGACCAAGATCCAACTTTGCTAGAAACATAAATATAAGCTTATCAAAAGCTATGAGGAACTTATGTAAGCTTATATGAGCTTAAAAATAAACTACTAAACACTTGTACATAAGATTTTGATATTGCAATTTGAAACAGTGAACATAAATTATGAATTGTAAACACAAAATGAAATTGATGCTTGAAATTAGTATGAACACACTTAACTGACTTAATTTGATATATTGAAACAAAACATTACAACTTAAAGCTTAATTAAAGACAGAAACATGAAATACGACATACAAAAATTAAAAAACTAAAGACTAGTTTCTTCTCTGCACCTCCTCTCTCTTTTATGCTCCAATTGAGTTCCACGTGTCCTTCTGAGAGTATCCCACCACTTTTCTTGACCAATGGGAGAGTTTTGAGTGTTAGCACATTTTGGCGGGAAAGTCAGTTTGACTTGTAGCTCTGCATTTCATCAACTAGGGGGGGGTGGCATTTAATGTGGTGGTTTGTGATGATGAGGGGGTGGTGGGAAAGGAGAAAAGTTGATGGGAGAGGGAGCAGGCAAGTGGTTGCAGAGGCAGTGTGGGAGATAAACAGTGGAAGGAGGGAAGGTTTGCAGCTTTTGACTTTGGGTTTGACCAGGGGTTCAAATTGAAAGGGTCAAGGGTTAAGGCAGGGGTCAAAAGGGGTAAGTGGCAGGGGTCTAAAAGGTTTTGACAAGGCTTGCTTTAAATGATAAGGACCAAATTGTAAGTATGCCAAACTAGAGGGACCAATCCTGCCATTTCTCCAAAGTTCTCATAAGGGACCAATATTGACAAGTTCCAATAGTACAAGGACTAGTTTTGACATTTTCAATTTTCCAGGGACCAAACTTGACATTTTATGAAAGTTCAGGGACCTTTTCTGCCATTTAACAAAAGATTTATTCAAGGACCATTTTTGACAATTTAGAATATTTCAGGGACCTTGAATAACACTTTTCTTTATTTTGTTTTACCAGGGACTGTTTTTGACAACTTTTGAAACTTGGGGGACTAAAACTGCCAATTATGCAAACTTTATACGTTTTTCACCAGATTTTGATATTTTTGCATTTAAAACACATAAAACACTTATTTGTGATATTTTTATCATTTTGATGCATTTCTGAGTGTTTTCAGATGTTTTTGCAGTCTAATTTGTACAAAAATAATGAGTATTTACACACTCATCAATCCCCCACACTAAGATATTGCTAGTCCCTAGCAATGTTTTGAGAAAAATCTAATGGATTTCATCTCTTTACCAAAAGCCATTACTTCTGGAGTAGCCAAATGTTTCAGTTCAAGTAAGAACCTTGGTACACCGATAACCAAATGATTTTGAGCAAATCACCAGCTTTCAACGGATTTGATTTGTCTTTACCAGAAGCCGTTTGCTTCTGGACTAGCCAACTCTTAGATAAAATATCTTTGGTGAGCTGATTACCAATTATGGTTTTCCAACTGCCTTTACCACAAGCCATAAACTTGCGGGCTAGCCAACTCTTCACTTTTAAGGATATGGTGAGCTGAATACCATACAATTTTTGGCAAATTGCAAGCCGTCAACGGATTTGAGATATCTTTACCAAGAGCCGTTTGCTCCTGGATTAGCCAATCCTTCTGTTTATTAGACAAGGCGGACTGATAACCATAAGATGAGTAAGTGCAAAACACTTACTCCAAAAAAAATTTTGGCCAAAAATGGGGGAATTAGGCGGTATAATTACATGATAAAATTCGTGAGAATTCCCCCCCACACTTAGAAATGAATATTGCCCTCAATATTCAAAGTACCGGCGGTTATGCCGAAACATAGAACGTAAAAGGGAAATACTACGGCCATTATTTAGCAAGGATTTTTTTTTTTTTTTTTTTTTTTTTTTTTTGAAACTCTTATATATACACAACATGTGGGGCAACTCCCCCACACTAGGGTGGTAGAAAGTAGAAAGAAGAAGCTAAACTGTCAAGTTTTGTCACACAAGCTAGCCACTTGTGAATGGCTAACCGTAACAAACTTCAGACAGCTCAGAAATATGGGTGACAACCCATATGGCATGCTACTGTTTTTGATTCCCGAGTCGCTAGCTTGACTCGATCCCCGCATTCATTGGTTCATGGGGAAAGTTTGTAGATCTGGGACAATCACAGGAGGAATGTCCTCTCCAAAATAGTGCTTCAATCGATGACCATTCACTTTAAAGTTTGGACCATCGGGTTGAGATAACTCAATGGTTCCATATGGAAATACTTTAGTGATGGTGAATGGTCCAGACCAGCGGGATTTTAGTTTTCCCGAGAAAATATTCAATCTAGAATTGAAAAGGACTCGATCACCAACGTTGAAAACGCGGTTCTTGATTTTAGAGTCATGAATCTTCTTTGTCTTTTCTTTGTAGATCAAAGAGTTCTCGTAAGCTTGATCACGGAGTTCATTTAATTCATTCATTTGAACTTTTCTGTGATCACCAGTTGTCTGAATATCGAAGTTTGCATGTTTCAAGGCCCAGTATGCCTTGTGCTCTAGCTCAATCGGCAGATGACATGCCTCTCCGTACACAAGCTTGTATGGAGTACACCCGATGGGTGTTTTATAAGCTGTACGGAAGGCCCAGAGTGCGTCATCTAGCTTATCCGACCAAGAGGCACGGTTTTCGCCAACCGTCCTCTCAAGAATTCTTTTAATCCCCCGGTTGGAAACTTCCACTTGCCCACTTGTTTGGGGGTGATACGCAGTAGAGAGACGGTGAGTTACACCATACTTCTGCATGACTCTTTCAAACTGGTCATTGCAGAAATGCGTACCACGATCACTGATTATGGCTCGTGGAGTTCCAAACCTAGCAAAGAGAGATTTCAAGAATTTCACAACAACTCGTGAATCATTGGTATGCAAAGCCTTAGCTTCAACCCATTTTGACAAGTAGTCAACGGCCACGAGTATGTATTTGTTACCGCGAGAAGAAGGAAATGGCCCCATAAAGTCAATGCCCCAGATGTCAAAAATCTCACATACTTGAATGGCGTTTTGTGGCATTTCATTTCTTTGTGAGATATTCCCATGATGTTGACAAGCATCACAGGCTTTGACAAATTCGTGGGCATCCTTGTAAATCGTGGGCCAGTAGAAACCGGAATCAAACACCTTCTTGGCGGTGTAGTTGGGGCTATGATGTCCCCCAGTAGGTCCAGCATGGCAAGCTTTGAGAATGTCAATAGCTTCCTGACCATACACACATCGCCTGATGACTTGATCTGCACAGATTTTGAATAAGTAGGGGTCGTCCCAGAAGTAATGTTTAACATCCTTGAAGAATTTGTTCTTCTGTTGGGACGACATCCCTTTCACTATGAAGTTACCCGCATGGTAATTTGCAAAGTCAGCAAACCATGGGGTAGAAGAGTTTCCACGAAAAGAAACCGCATTGAGTGTCTCGAGAGGAAATGTTTCATTTATTTCCTTTTTCTCGAAAACATCTTGGTGAGGGTTCTCTAATCGGGACAGATGATCAGCAGCCAGGTTCTCAGCTCCTTTTTTATCACGTATAATGATATCAAATTCTTGGAGGAGGAGAAACCAACGGAGCAATCTCGGCTTTGCATCTTGTTTTGCAAAGAGATATTTGAGAGCCGAGTGATCCGTATACACTACGCATTTGGTCAATATAAGGTATGGCCGAAATTTCTCAAACGCATACACCACAACTAATAATTCTTTTTCTGTAGTGGTGTAATGGGTTTGAGCTTCAGTCATAGTTTTACTTGCGTAGTGGATAGGCTGAAAATGCTTGGTTTTGCGTTGCCCCAAGACTGCACCGATAGCAAAATCACTTGCATCGCACATGAGCTCAAAGGGTAAGTCCCAGTCGGGGGCAACTAGAATGGGTGCTTCTGTAAGCTTTTTCTTTAGTGTTTCAAAAGCTTCGATGCACTCAGGTGAGAAGATAAAAGGGGCTTCTTTTTCAAGAAGATGGGTCATAGGCCGAGCGATTTTAGAAAAATCCTGTATGAATCTACGATAAAACCCGGCATGACCAAGAAAACTCCTAATACCTTTGACGGTAGTAGGATGAGGCAATTTAGCAATAACATCAACTTTTGCTCTATCTACCTCAATCCCGTTTTTTGAAATCTTATGGCCAAGGACTATGCCTTCTTTGACCATAAAGTGGCTCTTCTCCCAATTTAGACAGAGATTGGTGTCTTCACACCGTTTGAGCATTTTGTCTAAATGGGAGAGACATGTCTGAAATGAGTCCCCAATGATTGAGAAGTCATCCATAAACACCTCCATTGTTTCCCCGATCATGTCGTGGAATATGGCCATCATACATCGTTGGAACGTGCCAGGAGCATTACATAAGCCAAAAGGCATACGTTTGTAGGCAAAAGTTCCGTATGGGCAGGTGAATGTGGTCTTCTCTTGATCCTGTGGATCAATGGGGATCTGAAAGTAACCCGAGAAACCATCAAGGAAACAATAGTACTCATTCCCTGCTAATCTCTCAAGCATCTGATCCATGAAGGGTAGAGGAAAATGGTCTTTACGGGTGGCGTCATTTAACTTGCGATAGTCAATACATACACGCCATCCCGTAACCAATCGAGTTGGAATTAACTCGTTTTCTTCATTCGTGACAACAGTTATGCCACCCTTTTTTGGAACACAGTGAATTGGGCTAACCCAAGGACTATATGAGATTGGGTAAATCAATCCTGCATCAAGAAGTTTGATAATCTCCTGTTTGATAACATCATGGATTTTTGGATTCACCCTTCTCTGATGTTGAACTGCTGGTTTGAAGTCATCCTCCATCAAGATTTTGTGAGTACAAAATTCAGGGTTAATACCCTTAATGTCGGAGAGTTTCCAAGCAATTGCTTGCTTGTGTGACTTCAAGACCTTTATGAGAGCAGCGTTTTCATCTTTACTCAAATCTCGAGCAATAATGACAGGCAATTTATCATCACCCTCAAGAAATGCATACTCGAGATGAGGCGGTAAGTCCTTAAGTTCGACCTCAGGAAATTCTTCAGTTTTCTCAACTGACTTGACTTCCTTGTTATGAAGCTCGACGGGAGGGAGTGGAGGAGAAGTGTCCTGATTTAACAACTTCTCAAGAGTAAGAATATCTCTCTCCGGATTAATCTCATGGTGATTAATCTCTTCTGGAATTGCATCACTGGTGTGAGGGGTTGATGAGTGATCATCTTTAAGCAATTTCTCAATGAGAAGTATGTCCCCCTCGATGTCAATTGGAGCGTGATCAATTTCCCATGGAACAGAATCACTAGCCAAGTATGCTTCAATCTCTTCCAAGATGAAGTCGCTTCCCTCAAACGGAGTGAGAGGAGGAGTAGAATTGGCTATGAT
This sequence comes from Chrysanthemum seticuspe, assembly GCA_019973895.1. Lineage (NCBI taxonomy): Eukaryota > Viridiplantae > Streptophyta > Magnoliopsida > Asterales > Asteraceae > Chrysanthemum > Chrysanthemum seticuspe. The sequence goes on along the minus strand of BPTQ01000008.1, from coordinate 130,624,678 downwards.
AGGTTGAGAAGATGTGGTGGGATTCCCACCCACAGAATTATGAGAATAACCAAGAACTTCTTGAGAGTACTCTTCAGAAGCAACATCAATGATATCTATTCGGTTAACCGACTCAGAATCATAGTTTGCGGAGTACCTCGAAGTTTGATCAAGGTTAAAGGTGACAGCTTCATTACCAACACGTAATGTGATTTCTTGCTCAAATACATCAATGAGAGCACGGCCCGTTCTCAGGAATCCTCTTCCAACAATGAGAGGAACCCGTGGATCAGCATCGAAATCAACAACTACAAAGTCAGCTGGAAAATGGAACTTTCTTACTTTCACAAATACGTCCTCGGCAATTCCAAGAGGACGGGATATTGTACGATCTGCAAGCTCGAGAGTCATGCATGTAGGAGTAAGGTCCGGAAGAGAAAGTTTCTTCCATACTGAATGAGGCATCAGGTTTATGCTTGCACCAAGATCGGCTAAGGCAAAGCATTCAACCATTCCTGGAAATACACAAGGTAAGAGGAACTTTCCAGGATCTCCAAGCTTCTCGGGAAGCTTCTTCAAGATAACTGTAGAGCAGTTCTCGTTCAGAGGAGTTTTAGCCATTTCAAACAGCTTTTCCTTGTTGCTTAACATGTGTTTGAGAGTTGATGCAAACTTGGGCATCAACATGATAGCATCCGCGAAGCTTATGTCAAAATGAAGTTCTTGGAAAATTTGAAAGAATTTTTCCATTTGTTGACTGGCTTTCTCGCGGAGCTTTTGCTCATGTAAACGTGATGGGTAAGGAATAGAAGATTTGGATTTGGTATTTTCAATGGGAGCTACAGGAGGTTCAAAAACAACTCCTGGATTGGATTTTGGTTTCGGGACAACCTGAGGATGGACATTGTTGGTACTTCCGTTATTAGTAGGAAGTTCCTTGTCCTTTGTCGCCTCAGGTTCACTTTCCACTACCTTTGGGAGAGAAGAAGAAGAGGTAGTAGGAATAGCAGGTCCATCATACGAAACACCACTTCTGGTTGTGATCGCCTTTGCATCGCCCCTCGGATTAGCGATCGTGTTGCTAGGTAAAGTACCTGAGCCCGAGGGTTGATCATTTAAAGACTTCTTTAATTCAGCGATCTGACTGACCAACACCCTATTTGTCTCCTCTTGAGTCTTTATGAATTTCCTTAAAAGCTCATCAGATGTTGATACAGGAGGAGGTGGAGGGATAATTTGAGGCCGTATGTTCTGATTATAGCCAGAATTCCCTTGATTAGGATTCATATTCCCCTGAAATTGATTCCCTCGATTGTAAGTGTTTTGATTAAGATTTCCTTGATGTTGGAAACCTTGATTGGGTCCGGAATAGAAATTACCTTGGTTTTGATAACCTTGGTTCATTCTTGGTTGGTTCTGATTCCGGTTAGGATTCTGGTTGAAACCGGGTGGTGCCTGATAAGTGTTAGCACGGTAGTTTGGTTCATTTTGAGGACGGTATTGATTACCTCCTTGATTTGAAGTACCGGCTATAGCATTGGCTTCAAAAGGACTACCATCGGTGGCAGTACAGTTGTAGTATGCATGAGGACCACCACAAGTAACACAAACTTCAACTTTCTTCACTTCACCATATGATGGTGTCTGTGTGAAAGTGACTTTCTTTTGGTTAGCAAGAACCAAAGCCTGAACAATATCCGTGAGTTTGTCAATCTTAGCATCGGTGCTAGATGTACTCACGGGAGATGAAGTAGAAGGTCCAGCATTAGACTGAGTCTGATATGTCTTTGTGCGGAAAGGGCGGACCTGGGACTTGTTTTCAATTATTTGCAAGGCTTCTTTTGTGGTCTTGCTCAAGAAATTACCTCCCGCGGAGGCATTCAAAGAGTCTTGATTAGTCTGGTTCAGACCATTGTAGAAAGTATCCATTTGCATTAACTCGGTAAAACCATGATGCGGACACTTACAGAGCAAGTCTTTGTAACGATCCCATGCCTCCCCGAATGATTCCTCAAATCTCTGAGAGAATTTCATTATCTCATTCTTAAGACTTGTAGCTCGGGATGGAGGATAGAATTCGTTAACAAACTTTGTGACTAGATCTTCCCATGTCTCAATAGAACGAGGGGGTTGTTTCTCAAGCCAATTCCGGGCTTGTCCCTCTAGAGAAAATGGGAACAGAAGAAGCTTGATAGCTTCATGTGGGACATTCTTGTACTTGATGGTAGATGCAATCTTGTTAAACCATCGAATGTGTGCATGAGGATCATCCCGCTCAAAACCATAGAATTGGCTTTGGGTTACCAGATTAAGTAACCCGGTTTTGAGCTCAAAAGTATCAGCCACGATGGCTGGGACAACAATAGCATCTCCGTAACCCTCGATGGGTGCTTGGAGAAGCTCATTCATCGGCTTGTCTTCTGCCATTATGGCAGGTGGTGGTGGTGGTAAACGTTCCTCAGTCACGGCTGAAGGAGCAGAACGTCCTCTACGTCTACGAGGAATGTTTCCAAGCTCAGAAAGTGGACTTGTAGAACTGGAAGAACGAGTGCGCATGCACTAAGTATAAAAATCAGTTTTCAAAACAAATGCGAGGCAAAACGACAAGTGAACTTAACCAATAATCACAAATGAAATGGCTTCTTTGAAAAAGGTACACCAAATCACAAGGACACAAAGGCAAGTTTTAAATCTGATGTTCGGGAACTTATTATGGTCACACCCCCAGTTAGTAGGTGTACTGCCTTGATTTGCGGTGGTTGATTTTTATGTATATATTAAGTACCACTGAAAAGACGTAGGTATAGATTTGTGCTGATGGGTTTAAAAACTTTTGGACAATATTTTTGGTATCGTCTCGTTTAACCAAATCGTATTTCTTTAAGAATCACCTTAAAAGAAACACAAGCTAGAAAACGTTACGATTGTTTTGTTGTTTTATATTTCTTTTGGTGTTTTTAACACTTTAGGAAAAGTGTTAATGAACTTTTTGATTATGTTATAACTTTACAAAAAACTGTTTACAAACGGTGGTATATGTGCAAGTACGGGTCTGAAAAATGCTTAGAACACGCTTACAGCCTCCCCGGCAGCGGCGCCAAAATTTGATTGGTGCAAAACCGTCAAGTTTTCTCACGCGAGCTAGCCACTTGTGAATGGCTAACCGTAAGGAACTTAAAACAGCTCACACACCAAATGCAATTTATATAAGGAGAATACAGTGGATTCCCGGGTCGTTAAGTCCCACGGAGGATGACTGGTGTTTAACACAATTAGATGTCGAATAATCACTAAGGATAGTGATCAGTAAGGATTTTGAGTTATTTTATAAATTACAGGGGCTTAAATGCAAATTAAAGGAAATTAAAAATATAAAAAATATTAAATAAACGCTATCACTATTTTTAAACTGATGTTTTTGATTTTATGTTTTTATAAAACTGAATTAAAAACTACGTGACGTACAAATAAAAACGTGAAACTTACACAATATTAATCCTAAAAATATGAAAATGATATTTTTACAAACCTAATGATATGAGAAACTTTTTAGAAAAAGAAAATTATTTTTTATAACTATTTAATTAATTATTATTAATTAAAAACTATTTTTAACTATTAAATAATAACTTAAATTACAAGAAAATAGGAAATAAACCTAGAAAAATAAAATTAAGACTTGGAAAAATCTAAAATAACAAAAGAGAATTTTCAAAACTATTTTTATAATTTTCTGATTATTTTTCTATTTTTTATGAATTTTAAACTATTAAAAACTAACTAAATTACTAAAAATTACAAAATAAACTATGAAAAATCTGGAAAATTACTTTTTTTTTACTTTTTATATTTATCTAAACTTAAAAAAAATGAAAAATTATTTTTTTGAACTTTTTCTGATTTAATTGCAATAAAAGCTATTTAAAAAGTGCTAAAAATTGATTTTAATGCAGAAAAATAGCAAACAGGCTAGGAAAAATCTGAAAAATTCAAGATAACTCTAAAATAATATTATGAAACTAGGAAAAATAGAAAAACAGGTGCTTGTGTGTAGGATTATGCAACTGCTATGCAATGTGCTTATAAATAAGCACTTTGAATAAGCCAAAGACCACAAAAAGCCACCAACTGTTTACAGAAGCTACAATATGCTAAAGTTACTCTAAATGAACTAAAAACAACAACACTTATCCTCTGAATAGCAATCCACACAGATTTGATGAATTTGACTAATGTGCTAAAACAGTTTTTAGGTGTTCAGTTGTAGCCACAGAATAAGCACTCAAATAAGCTAAAAATCAAAATCCAAATATTGAGACCTAAACTAGACCTAGGTAGCTACTTATAACCCAAAGACCAGACTTTGGGAGGCTCTTATGAGCCTTGTGCAATCCTGCACAAAACTGAGAAAAACTCAGTTTAAGCTGAGACTTGTGATCTGGGCAACTAAGACCTACTTCACAAGCTTTTTAAAGCTTCTAAAAAAAATAACAAAAATCCACAAAAATACTGATAAGTAAGGAGACCAGTTGAAGTTTTTAAAATGCCAGGTTTCACTAAATATGGCTCAAAAATGAAGCCATGAAAAATCCTTTCAGTTAGACCCAAAACAGGTTTTTCAAGTTTTGACTTTTGAACCAAAAAGGAAATGTTGACTTTGTTGAACTTTGATTCCAATTTGAGGACTGATTATGTTATATTATGATGAAATGACACTAATGCAAGTTATCTCTATGAATTTTAAGCACAAAACAAGAATTTCACTTTGCAAAATCTCAACAGTTAAGACAGTGAGACAGATTTTGTTGAGATTTGACTTTCAGAGTTGCAGGTCACAAGTTTAAGACTGTAATGAGCTCAAATGAGCTTAACAAACATGAACCAACAGGTATCTACCACTGAATACACTTCTAAGACAGATTAATCCATATATCCAAACACCCTTTTAACAAATGATTATGACTCAAAACTGATCCAAACACTTAACTAGCCCATGATACTGATCCAAATGAGCTTAATTACTCTAAATACAACTATTCAAACATATTTTAACTACTTAAAACTACTAAAACAGATTAAGCTATGAAACTTAAAAAATCACTTACAAATGGGTCCTTAGCCACTATGGCTTGAAACTGAATGAAACCAGAACACAGTACCACTAGCCTATATAAATCAACCCATAGAACTTAGAATCAACCCAAATTCAGCACTGGTACACCCATATTCCATTTCCATTTCAAATTGATGCCTTAGTTGACTTTCATTGACCAAGATCCAACTTTGCTAGAAACATAAATATAAGCTTATCAAAAGCTATGAGGAACTTATGTAAGCTTATATGAGCTTAAAAATAAACTACTAAGCACTTGTACATAAGATTTTGATATTGCAATTTGAAACAGTGAACATAAATTATGAATTGTAAACACAAAATGAAATTGATGCTTGAAATTAGTTTGAACACACTTAACTGAATTAATTTGATATATTGAAACAAAACATTACAACTTAAAGCTTAATTAAAGACAGAAACATGAAATACGACATACAAAAATTAAAAAACTAAAGACTAGTTTCTTCTCTGCACCTCCTCTATCTTTTATGCTCCAATTGAGTTCCACGTGTCCTTCTGAGAGTATCCCACCACTTTTCTTGACCAATGGGAGAGTTTTGAGTGTTAGCACATTTTGGCGTGAAAGTCAGTTTGACTTGTAGCTCTGCATTTCATCAACTACCGGGGGGGGGGGTGGCATTTAATGTGGTGGTTTGTGATGATGAGGGGGTGGTGGCAAAGGAGAAAAGTTGATGGGAGAGGGAGCAGGCAACTGGTTGCAGAGGCAGTGTGGGAGATAAACAGTGGAAGGAGGGAAGGTTTGCAGCTTTTGACTTTGGGTTTGACCAGGGGTTCAAATTGAAAGGGTCAAGGGTTAAGGCAGGGGTCAAAAGGGGTAAGTGGCAGGGGTCTAAAAGGTTTTGACAAGGCTTGCTTTAAATGATAAGGACCAAATTGTAAGTATGCCAAACTAGAGGGACCAATCCTGCCATTTCTCCAAAGTTCTCATAAGGGACCAATATTGACAAGTTCCAATAGTACAAGGACTAGTTTTGACATTTTCAATTTTACAGGGACCAAACTTGACATTTTATGAAAGTTCAGGGACCTTTTCTGCCATTTAACAAAAGATTTATTCAAGGACCATTTTTGACAATTTAGAATATTTCAGGGACCTTGAATAACACTTTTCTTTATTTTGTTTTACCAGGGACTATTTTTGACAACTTTTGAAACTTGGGGGACTAAAACTGCCAATTATGCAAACTTTATACGTTTTTCCCCAGATTTTGATATTTTTGCATTTAAAACACATAAAACACTTATTTGTGATATTTTTATCATTTTGATGCATTTCTGAGTGTTTTCAGATGTTTTTGCAGTCTAATTTGTACAAAAATGATGAGTATTTACACACTCATCACTCTTCAGTAGAAGGTTTGTCGTAGTTTCATGAGGAGTTGCTTGAATCATTTGGTACTGTGGAGGTTGGTCTTGAAATGATGTGTCAAAATTGTCAAAAGGAAATGTATTCCCCGTTTGACAATCCGAGCTGACGTGTGGACCTCCACAGTACTCACAACAAAATGATTGTTGTGGCTGGACATGTGAATAATATGGAATTTGGTAATTTCCAAAGTCCTGAGTGTTACCAGAAAACTGTTCATAGACAAACTCGTTTCCGGATTGACACTCAAATCCTTGGTGAGGACCTCCACAAAACTCACATAGATATGTCAATATCTCATGATGTGGTGGCTGGTAGAATGAATCAGATGTGTCATGGTAAGGATAGGGAGCTTGGTTATAGACAGACCCATCTCCTGATTCTACCATGCTACAGCCGGGACAATTCCCACCATTATGAGGACCACCACACCATTGGCAACCAAAATGGTGTGGATACGACATAGGAAAGAATCAAAGGTTTACAGAGGGTAAGAAATGAAGAATCAAAAGGGTAAGAGGGTAAAGAGGAATATTTTTGGTATTTTTGAAAAACATGTTGTAAAAACAAAGAATGAAAATATTTTTGGTAATCGATTAGTCAAACGAATTAACTTCACGATAATTTTGGTTTTATATGAAAATAAGGAAATATGGACAAAGATGGTAAATATACAATGGGTGTATATTCAACAATCACCAATGCTTCAAATTCGTAGTACGCAGCACACCTCCCCGGCAGCGGCGCCAAATTTTGGTTCGCTCCGAACGGTCTATCTTTTATTAGTCAACCACTTGTGAATGGTCAACCATAAAAGTCAAATAGCTCAGAATAAAATGCAATTAAGTCCAGAGGAGTTTAGTGTTTCCCCGGGTCGTTAAGTCCCAACGAGGTGTGTAAACTGTAATACAACGAATCTGTGATCGGGTATGATTGATTACACTAAGGAAATTAAATCTAACAAAGACTTTGAAGTCATTTTAATTCTATATTTAAAAACGTTTAACGTTTAAAACCTAAAACGCGTATGTTTGCTGAATTTTACGTAAACGTAAAATTTAAAACGTAAATTTAAAAGAATAAAACACCTACGGATATGAAAATGATATTTTTGCAATCCTAATAATAAAAGAAAATTATTGGAAAATTAAAATTATTTTTAAAACTATTTATCTAATTATTATTAATTAAAAACTATTTAAACTAATTAAATTCTAGAAAATAGAAGATGAACAGTAAAAATTATGAAAAATTTCCTAAAATTATTTTATATTACTGAGAACAAGGGAAAATTAACATAAACCAATTTGGAGCACAAGAACAATGATTTGGGCACACTACTTATATGAATAAGCACTTGAAATAAGCAATAAGCTATCCAAAAGCTACCATAAGCTACTACAGCCTAAATCTAACCTAAAATGAGCTAATGCAACTGATTGGGACCTAAAAAGCACAAGCTACAGAAAAAAAGCTCGAGACCAAATTTCAAGTCTCAACACGCCAAACGGCCCTTATAGCCCTACTTTAAGCTTACATTAAGCTAGCTAGAAAAATTCCTAAAAATAAACTAAAATGGCTATGATGTCCACAACCAACCAAAGAGCTTAAGTCCTAAATTTCAGCTGATTTGAACTAAAAATGAATCTGTGAAAATTCCACAAAGTTTTGCAAAAATCACTTTTTCCACTTTTGACTTTTGTTATAAATAAGCACTTAAAAATAAGCTAGAAGCTGAACTACTCTAACCTAAGGGATTAATTAAGCAACTGACTACACTTCAATAAGCACTTAAATGGCAGAAATAAGCTCTAGGAAAATGATGCTACAGGGTACTACACTGCTGTAAAATCAGCAGCTATAGGGGCAAGTTTGAGCTTAATTATAAGCTATCTAGCCAACTCTAAAGGCCCTATCAATTCAGCATTGCTAACCTTCACATATCTAATATTCCAAAAACAAAATTTGAGCAACAAAGAAGCTGTTATGAGCTTAATAAGGGCTGTTTAAAGAGGCTTGATGGGGCATATGGTGACTGTTGTAAATTGGCTGTGACAGCCCCCAAGGGTGGGTTTTGGACTTATAAATAAGGCACAAGATGGCTTCTAAATTCCAAAATAAGCACTTACATATATTGTTCATACATCAGTCTTACTATAGAAACAAAAGTTACATCCTAAATCTAATTCTAACACACCTAAATCTAAGCTAAAATAAGAGTGATGGGAACTGTAGTTACAGCGGCAAAACAGAAAAGGGTGACTTTCAAGCTTATACTTAAGTCACGAGAACGCTTCCAAGATTTGAAATAAGCAAAGAGATATACTATACCTACATCTAACTAACTGAATTCAACAAAACTAATCCTAAAGCTAACTCCTAACCTATCTAACTCTAAGCTAAAAGGGCCATTGGATGCTGTTGGGATGCTAGCAGTTGCAAAAAAATGAAATTGTAAAACTACTTGCAAGCCAAAACTAATTGACAATAAACTTGTAAACACTTGTAAACTTGTTAAAAATACTAACAATAACTAAGTAAAGAGTCAAAATGGGTTATCGACCCACCAAACTAGCCAATCCAAACACTCTTTTTGGGACAGAAAAATTGAGAAAACAGCTTTCAAACTAAAAATTTGTAGAATCTTTTGAGCAAACAACCTTGTCTTTTAAACTGAAAACAACCTTAAACAAAGATTAACAAGGTACTAACTATTGAGATTGAGAGTGAGAACATAACCATGAATACTTAAAACAAATAAACTTTCATAAAAATAAAAGATTACACAACTGGAAATTAAAGATGCTTAAGAAATTAACTTTTGAAACTGAAACAATACAGAAATTAAAGAGGGACTAGAACATTGAAGAATTCTAGACAATTTGATACAAATACACTAATCTCCTCTTTATACTAAGAAAACTTCTGTCTTCTCTCTCCTTTTCTACTTGTGCTTCTTCTGTGAGATAAAGCAAACAAAACCCAACTTGTGCTTGTTTTGAGCCAATCTCAACCATCAGATAGGTAGGTACAATCTTGGAGTTAATCTGAGCCGTTGGAGACTTTTTGGTGCCTTTGGATTGCCACAGTGGCAATGGTCAGTAAGTAGTTGGTTTGGGAATTGGGATAAGCTGGCGGGTAAAAGGGATGGAGGAGGAAGCGTGTTCTGAGATTGAGTGTGTCAGTGAGATGGGAGGGAAAGTGGTGATGGGGAGTTAGGTTTTATGTAACAGGTGAAGGTGGGAAAAAGGGGGGAAAGGTTTATTAAAAAGAAGTGTAAAAGGGTTTTGTTTGGTTTCTAGTTTAAGATTAGCCCAAGGACTAAATGTGTACAAGCTGAAATTCCAGGGACCTATTTTGCCATCATTCCAAACTTTCTTCTAGGGACCAATCCTGCCAATAAACAATAACACAAGGACCAAAGTTGTATTTTTTCTATTTTAAAACTTTTTAGGACCATTTGTGTCATTTTTGGATTCTTAGGGGTAAAAGTTGCCAGTTTTGTGTAAACTTTCATCCAGGGACTATAGTAAATATATTTGAGTTCCCAAAGACTAAAGTTGACTTTTTATTCATTTTACACCTTTAGGGACTAGTTTTGCCATTTTGTGAAACTCCAGGGACTGAAAATGACAATTTTGTGAACTTTGATCATTTTTCACTTGTTTTCAATCTTTTTGTACCTGAAGCACACAAAAACACATTTCAATGATATTTGTAACATTTATATGGTCATTTGTGTGTTTTTGGTCGTTTTTGTGGGTTTAAATAATATAAAATATATGTGTATTTAGACACATATCAGTCGTCTGTGTGTAATGCAGGTGATACAGATCATTCTCTGGATTGTTGATAGCGGATGTTCCCGACACATGACAAGCAACCTTAAACTGTTATCAAACTTTATTCCAAAGTTCATTGGCACTGTCAGGTTCGGGAATGATCACTTCGCAGCTATCATGGGCTACGGAGACTATGTCAATGGGAACATCGAAATCAGCAGGGTTTACTATGTGGAAGGCCTCGGTCACAATCTGTTTTCAGTAGGTCAATTTTGTGATGGAGATTTGGAGGTTGCTTTCAGGGAGAAAACTTGTTTCATTCGTGATCTACAAGGAAATGACCATATGTCTGGCTCGCGTAATTCTAGTCTCTACACTATCTCTATGCAAGACATGGTTGCTTCCTCTCCCATCTACTTACTTTCAAAGGCAACATCTACAAAATCCTGGCTATGGCACCGTCGTCTCTCACATCTAAACTTTCAAACCATCACCAACCTTGCTCGACACAAACTAGTTGAAGGACTCCCACGATTCCGGTATTCTAAAGATCACCTGTGTTCAGCTTGTGAACAAGGGAAAAGCACTTGTGTGGCCCGATGCGCGTGCAAACGATTTGTGTGGCCCGATGCGCGTGCAAACGATTTGTGTGGCCCGATGCTCACTTTCCTTCAAAGGTGGAACACAGCTCTCAGCATGTGCTTCATCTTCTTCACATGGATTTGTGTGGCCCGATGCGCGTGCAAACGATCAATGGTAAACGCTACATCTTAGTAATTGTTGATGACTACTCACGATGGACTTGGGTCTACTTTCTTCGAAGCAAAGACCAAGCTCCACAAATGATCATCACCTTTCTCACAAAAATACAGGTTCAGCTCCGCAACACCGTCAGGCTAATCAGAACAGACAAAGGAACTGAATTTGTTAACAAAACCCTTCGTGAATTCTATGAGAAAGTGGGAATTCAGCATCAAACATCTATTGCACGTACACCTGAACAAAACGGAGTTGTTGAAAGACGAAACCGAACGTTAGTGGAAGCTGCAAGAACAATGTTAATCAATGCTAAACTTCCAGATTACTTATGGGCAGAAGCTGTATCTACTGCATGCTATACTCAAAACCGTTCTATGATCACAAAACGCCACAACAAAACACCTTTCGAGGTTGTCCACAACTATAAACCGAATCTCAAACACTTTCATGTATTTGGATCCCTTTGCTATCCGAATAATGATCGTGATGATTTTGGAAAGCTCAAAGCCAAAGCTGATATTGGAGTCTTTATTGGATACTGTGATAATTCTAAAGGTTTCCGAATCTGGAATCGTCGAACTAAGGAGGTAATGGAAACGATTCATGCTCATTTTGATGAACTCACGGAGATGGCTTCTGAGTATAACAGCTTAGAACCCGGTCACAACCGTTTAAACTTCCCTCAACCCCCATCATCAGCTGAACAAAGCCCCCAGCTAACTCGTCAACAAATGGAAAGGTTATTTGCTCCTCTGTTTAGTGACGATATTGATGAACGTGCTCCAGGTGTATCCGTTGTTTCCGCTGCACAACCTGATAATATTCCTATACCTGATACACCTGCTACAACAACTACTGTTGAAGATGCACCTACACCAGTTGACTCCAACACAACAGTTGAACACACCGCTTCCAACAATGATGAACCAGCTGATGATATTCTGAATGAAGTACCCCCACCTGCAGATTTTGATCCAAATGCGTTCTTCAACCCGTTTGCTAATGAGACTGCTGCACCAGATGTCGCGGAATCTTCAACAAACCATTTGAATCCTCAGAATCTGCACAATGTATACCAACATCAACCCTCTACACATCGATGGACAAAAGACCATCCTCTGGTTAATATTATTGGCAACCCAGATCAACCAGTCGTTACGAGACAACGTCTTCACACAGATGGTGAACATTGCATTTATGCACTCACTGTCTGCCAATCTGAGCCTAAAAATATTAAAGACGCAATGACAAAAGACAACTGGATTGAATCCATGCAAGAAGAACTCAACCAATTCAAACGTCTTGAAGTATGGGAATTGGTTGAAAGACCAACAGGGGTCTACGTCATTGGTCTCAAATGGATTTGGAAAAACAAATTGGATGCTGAAGGAAACGTAATCCGAAACAAGTCACGTCTAGTTGCTAAGGGTTATCGTCAGGAAGAGTGTATAGACTTTGAAGAATCTTTTGCTCCGGTTGCTCGTCTTGAGGCTGTTCGTATATTTCTCGCATTCGAGGCTCATATGAACTTGACGGTCTTTCAAATGGATGTCAAAACTGCGTTTCTCAACGGACAACTGAAAGAAATGGTTTATGTCAGCCAACCCGAAGGATTCGTTGATCCAGAGTGCCCGAACCATGTCTACAAACTCAACAAAGCTCTTTATGGTCTCAAACAAGCCCCTCGGGCATGGTACGATAAGCTATCATCTTTCCTCATTACTAATAATTTCACCAAAGGTTCGGTTGATCCAACTCTTTTTATACAATATCACGGGGCACATATCTTAATTGTTCAAATTTACGTGGATGACATCATTTTTGGGTCTACACATAAAAAGTTTTCAATCGCTTTTGCAAAACTAATGAAGAAAAATTTTGAAATGTCCATGATGGGTGAACTTACATTCTTTCTAGGATTTCAAGTTCATCAATCACCCCGTGGTATTTTCTTGAGTCAATCCAAATATGCCCTTGAATTGTTAAACAAATTTGGAATGAAAACCTGTGAAACTTATGCCACACCAATGACTCATACCAAGAAGCTAGATGCTGATTTAAACGGGAAATTAGTTGACCCTACAAAATACCGTAGTATTATTGGGTCTCTAATGTACCTAACAGCTAGCAGACCTGATATTGTCTTTGCCGTTTATCTATGCTCCCGTTATCAGTCGCGACCAACTGAAACCCACCTCTCCGAGGCTAAAAGAATCCTCCGATACATCAAGGGAACCATTAATTTGGGGATCTGGTATCCGAAGGATTCTGGTTTTGAACTAATCGCTTTTTCAGACGCTGACCACGCAGGATGCTTAGACTCAAGGAAAAGTACTTCAGGAGCTCTACTATTTCTTGTTGATAAACTGGTGTCTTGGCAATCAAAGAAGCAGGATTGTACATCGCTGTCATCAACCGAAGTAGAATATGTAGCCATGTCCGCGTGTTGTGCTCAAGTCATATGGATGATAACACAACTCAAAGACTATGGTTACGTATTCGACAGAATCCCGATGTACTGCGACAATCGGAGTGCCATTGCGATCTCGTGCAACTCAGTTCAGCACTCGAAATCAAAGCACATCGATCTTCGCTATCATTTCATCAAGGACCACGTGGAACAGGGTACCGTTGAATTATACTTTGTGGGTACTGAATACCAATTGGCAGATCTTCTCACCAAAGCCTTGCCTCCGGCTAGGTTTAATGAGTTGGTCCACCGAATTGGTATGAGGTGTTTGACTCAAGAGGAATTGGATGACCTCTTAAAACAGTCTTAAAAACCTGTCAAACACCAAAACATCTTTTGTAAATAAATTTCAAAAACAAAATACAAAAATATAAAATCTTATAAAACAACAAAAATATTCTTCTAATCTATAATCTTTCAATATGGCAAGTACATTTCTTCCTTCAACACTATAATCTTTCAAAATTCAGTATTTTTCCGATCAAGTGTTGAGGGGGAGAAAATAATCTCTTAACTGTTTCAAAACATCTGTGTACTTGCATGTTATCATATCTCGGTTGTTTCTTTTAACAATGGTGGTGAATTTTCTGGTTTAATGACACTCCTCGGACTAAAATTTATAACCTTTCTTCATTTTTCTTGAGTCGAGGGGGAGTGTCGTCAAGTTTCTTTCTTAAAAACCTTTGTTTGGTAACCAAAATGGAAGTTAAATGGCTTTGTTTGAAAATGGAAAAGGTGGAGGGACCAAAACTGTCAAAACCTTAAAGATATTTTGAATAAAAATATCCTCCACGTAACATTTCACTTCTCATTTATTACTCAAAACCTAAAACATCCTACGCCTAAGAATTGTTCGTCAAAGCTGTGTTTAAGATCGTCAATTTGTAAGTGATTTCATGTTCCTAACAAGATTTTAAACAATGTTTTTTAATTTTACACGAATCCAACGGTTAAAACGTCGTGTAATCTTGATTTTATGGTCTACGCGTAAGCGTATGAATACCCAATCAAGAATGGGTGTTTGTGGTTAAAAAGAATGTGTCAAAACGTTTTAACAACATCTATGATATCGTTTCTAAGCTCAAAACACACCCAGAAACACGAATAAATGGTTTTTTATAATTAGGGTTTATGAGTCGTATTTGGGTGTTTCCAAATGTGAAGTGTTTTGGTCCAAAATGATTGTTGGGTTATGGTCATATGTTGATGAATTGATCATTTCCATGGTTGTTAACCACCCAGAAACACTAATTGATTAACAATTTGAAGTTAGGGTTTAATGTTCATAACTTTGGGTAATTTTGATTCACAACGAATTAGATGTTAATACCTTGCCTAAAGACTCTAACAACACTCTAGACCTACCAGAATTTGTTTGGTGCATATCCCATGGCTAGAAATGATACGCGTAAATCTTAACCCTTAGGGTTTTGACCTACGCATATGACTTTCTACGCGTAACTATTAACGAATGATTCATCCCATATTTTGTTGATAAAATGAAGTTTTTTGTTAATGTTAATGATTTAATGAACTTATTTCAGGCTTTGCTACGCATACTATTCAGAATCAAGGTCATTTGAAACTCTACGCATAAGGATTACCCTACGTGTAGTCAAGTTATGCGTAAGAAAAATTCTACGCATAACCATTACGCGTAAGGTTCTACAATGGGACTACGCGTATCCTGTGAAGGATATGCGTAAACAGTGACCTCTACACATAAGGTCTACTCTTACGAGTAAGCCTTACGCGTAAGGTCCTTATACGCCTACGCGTAAGCTCTACGCATAAGGTTCCCCTTTCCTACGCGTAACATTTGTTACGCGTAAGTTAGGATCCTACGCGTAAGCTTTCGTCTACGCGTATATCATCTCTGTTTATGCTTAACTTTGCTAAAACTACGCTTAAGCCTTGATTGACCTTCGTTATGAATTGTTACGTGTACAAACTTGTGAATAAACTTATCATATCATAACGAATCCAATAATGTCACTAATAAACTTAAACGTTTGATATGTTGTGAACCATAAGTGATAACATGAACTTTAAAACTCAAAGTTAACTAACTCACGAAATATTTCACGACATCATTGGACTATTGGACAAACAAGTGACTTAGGACTCATAACAATCTTTGACACTGTACATTCAATAACTAGACAATAAGACCTTCTGTTGACTAACATTATGTCTTTCGATATGTTGGTTCTTTTGGCTAATGTTATTTCAGATCACGACATGGCTGAACAAATGAATGTGGATGCATCGGAAGTTCTTACAATTGCTGATACCTTTCCAGAGGGTTATCCGAGAAAGCTTGGAAAGAACAACCTTAGGGTTGACTTTGACACCCTCACATGCTCAGAATCTTCTTGTCTCATTGCAGTGGATATTCTCAGGAATCATCCCTACCAGAACATGCTCTCACACTCTGCCACAGTTCCAGAGGTCTACATTCAACAATTCTGGGATTCTATGCAGAGGATCACTGGTCAAAATGCTGTGAATGTGACTCTTAATCACAAACAAGTCACTATCACTCCTGATGACTTACGAGTTGTTCTCATCATTCTAGACATCGCTCCAACCGACTTCTTTGCTACCCCTACTGAAGAGACTGTCCTGCAATTCTTGTTAGATATTGGTTATGATGAAGCTACAGGAATCATTACTAAGCACTCTCACGTGGAGCTGAAGAATATTCCTCAACCATGGAGGACACTCTATATGATCATCACCAAATCAGTCTCTGGTCGTGACAGTGGCTATGAGCATCCCAAGCTCATGGAACTGCAAATTTTCTGGTCGTTGATCAACAAAAAGGACATTATAATTGAAGCACTGCTATGGGAAGACATGATGCTGTTTCATAAGAAGCTTGGCTCCAAAATTCCCTATGTCAGATACACCAAACTGTTGATCCAGAGAGCTCTTGGACTTCATCCTGATATCCCCAGGAGACTCAATGACCCAGATAATCATGACATCTTGACTGAGCACATACTATCTGTCAGAATCAAAGAATCGTCTACGAAGAAACAGGGTGCTGAGTTGCCCGATCACCTTCTTACAAAGGAAATCAAAAAGCTGGAAATGTACAAAAGGTATCGGGTAGCCGTAAAAGAAGGAAAAGTTGGCCATCTTGATGAAAAGGCTTCTGGGACACCTACTCGGAGAACCAGAAGAGGCAGTGCTGAAAGTGCATTAAGCATAGAGAGTCATTGGAAGTTCCCCAAGAGGAACCCTCCTTCAAAGAGGATTGTTCCATCTAAGGAAGCTACTCCCATCCCAATCCCCAAGCCCGAACCGCAAAGACAGCTTTTGGACGAAAGCTCTGAAGGA
This sequence comes from Chrysanthemum seticuspe, assembly GCA_019973895.1. Lineage (NCBI taxonomy): Eukaryota > Viridiplantae > Streptophyta > Magnoliopsida > Asterales > Asteraceae > Chrysanthemum > Chrysanthemum seticuspe. The sequence continues at coordinate 130,607,840 of BPTQ01000008.1, read as the reverse complement.
ACTGACACAGATGAAGAGATTATCTACTCTGAAACTGCAAAGGATGACAATCCTTCAGTACCAAAACCTCCAGGTCCTCAAGCTGATATAGGAAAAGGGAAGACTCCTGCACCTGTGCCCTATGATGAAAGCTCTGAAGAAGAAGAAGAGCTACTGGATCAATCCTACAGGAAGAAGTTTAAATTTGTTAGTCACCTTCAAAAGGCTGAAGAATTTGCAAAAGACCAAATGGGTGGCCCCGGAGGATCAAGTGGTGCTGCCCACTCCTCACCAGATCCTGATGCGGTTAATCGACCCGATAAGGGATCTGGAGCCACCACTCTTGTGCAACAACAAACGCTTGTGGAGAAGTCTACTGATTATAACATTGAGGAACCAGAAAAGGATAAGACTGAGAAAGAGAAAACTGATGAAGAAGCTAAGGCTCAGAAGGAAGAAAAGGCTAAATCTAGACAAGATGACGAAGAGAATTATGATGATTATCTTCTCAAAAGTCCAACTCGTTCCAAGGAGGAAACTTCTGCACCTCCTAAGGATCCCGAGTCTCCTCATGTCTCCTCCTCATCAGATTCTTCATCTCATTCATCACCACCACCATCAAAGAAGTCAACCAAATCAACATCCAAATCTGTGAAGAAACCACCTCGATCTTGGATTTCTCAGACTCATGAAAGAATTGTGAAAGCTGTCCAACAAGTCAGAAAGAAAGACATTCTCCAAAAGAAGTTGAATTTCTATGATGATCACATACAACATCTGTATGACGAGCATGATAAGATGAAAGAAGAAAGGAAGTTTATTCAGGAATTCATGAAAAGTCATCGTCAAGAGGAACTGAACGAAATGATCGAAGGTTACACTAACAAGTACCTTCAGGATATCGTTCCTAAAGTCACAAAGGAGATGTTTACCAGAAAACTATATCCGAATCTTATGCAGATAGCCAAGCAAACTATAAGATCAACACCTTTAACCGTCACAATCAATCCATCTGATCCTATAGTTTTCTCGGATAATGAATTGGTGGCCAAGCTTGTAACACAATTGTCTCAACGATCTGGGACATTTACTTCTGAGAAAGGAAAGTTGTTTCAAGCATTGCTAGACTTCCAACTCAAAGAGGCTTGTAGATTCGAAGAAGAAAAGTCTAAACGTCCTAGAGACGATGAAGACAAGGATCAGGATAAGCATGATAAAGCTAAACGTCAGAAGAATTCTGGTGAATCATCTTCTATGCAACCCCCTCCTCAACGAACTCCTGCTCAACAAAGAACTCCTGCTCAACAAAGGTCCCCTCCTCGTTCTTCAACTGAAAAACCTCAGGACGATTCCGAGTTACCACCCCTGACTCAAAAAACCGGTGATCACTTTGAGTATACGGGTGGTGACGATGAAGAGGTCCTTGAGCCCCTACAACAACCCACCTCACCCAAACAAGTGCAGAAACCAGAATCATCATCTAGGCCTTCGAAAAAGAAGAAGAAGAAGACGCCTCAGACTGACGTCGTATCATGGCTAGATGACGATAAAACCGAAGAATTTGAATGGTTCTCCACACTTGTCAATCAAACTCCCTACCCTGATGAAGGTCAAGACTTGGTAGACGGTAATACATTGGAGCATGCAAAAATTCTGCAAGAAAAGTTCCACGTGAAGAAGATGACGAAATCTGAGTTGTAGCGAATCAAGAATGAAGCATTTCAACTGTTAAAAGATAGCTCGGAAAGTGCCCTCGAGGTCGAATATCATCTTGACAACATTGCTCGCGCTATGTCTAACACCATGGATTGGCTCAACCCGGAAGCAAACATTGACTTCACAAAAAGGGACAACCCTCCATACTACACCGATTGGACCAAACCTCTACCGACCATTGGCCAACCAGATGAACCACGGATTCCCTTCCGATATTTCTTCAACAGAGACCTGGAATTTCTTCTCCATGGTGGCGATGGTTCAAGGAAATATGCTACATCCTTGACACTTCCATTCCCTGCAGCTATCTACTCAAACTGCATTGCCATTGAGGAACGTGCCAATCACTTGTTCTCCAACACAGTGGCAGCATACGACCGAGATGCATTGTATGGGATTCATCACTGGCCAGAATGCCGACGAATCTACTACAGAAGCTGTCAGGTTCAGAAGTCACAACATGCAGTGTTTAGTACTAAAGACATTGTTGCCATCCAACATGTTGGTCTTTCATCCAAATGGGACTACACCTTTCTCAAGAAGATTGTGGTCAAAAGACAGGATGAAAGGGATTATGCATTCTGTGAAGCTGACTTTGAGAATTTGTCTCTCAACGATATTGAAGACATGTACCTTGCCAAAGTACAGGGTCGCATGAGACAATTTCAACCGAAATACAACGTGAATTCATCAAGTCACTGCTCATTTTCATCAGACGCATAGTCATAAAAGAACGTGTTGAAGATCTCCAGCTTGCTGTTGAATCATATCAGACACGTGTCAACTTCACTCTACCACAACTTGATCTTCCCGATATCAACCAGCTATCACAATTAACGCTCATCAGCAAACCGTTTGGTGTCGTTTATCGCAGTGAACTTCATCGCAATTGCTTGATGGCGTGTAATGAGCTTCACAAATTTGGAGATCATACTCTGAAGATGGTTAGGGACGGATTAGCTTATCGATTGAAGGATATACGTGAAAACATTGGGAACCCTAAGCGATGGAATTCTCAGGATCGGAGGAATGTGAGAAGGATCATCACCATGACTGATGAACGGTTGTTCAGAAGGGATCAGTTCAGACGATTGGAGAGCTATGTTGGTGGTCGACCCAGGATTAACATAACCGGCTTTCAACGCCATGTGCGCACTCCTGGGAACATCACTGCACTTCCTGGTACCCCTTGAATTTTTTCTTTCATATAATTTTGGATGTGTGGTTATATATGTCAATGGCTTGTGCACATATAACAGTGTACAACCCGTTCTTGTCAAGAAAGGACCCTATGGTACGCCTCAGTGCCACAATCCTTATAAAAGAAGCGAAAGCTTCTTAATTTTGAGTAAAACCTATCAAACCTTTCATTTTTCAAGGTTTTGCTCAAAAGAACAAGTACTTCCCCGTATGTTTTTTCAAAACCTCAACCGTTTATATCAATTGTTGAGGGGGAGTATTTGAATTAAAACTTTGTTCACAAATTGTTCACCGTGGTCACTCTTCCCGCAACACTCGAAATGGTCATATTTATTCTCAACTATTCAAAAATAACATTTTATATGCCATTTTTAGGGGGAGAAAATTATGTGATAAGAAATATGTTGTGCAAAATGCAAATGAATATGTGTACTTCAGACTTAACCAACGAATTGACGGTACTAAACTGTTAGTAACTCGAAAAGACTTGTCCTGGACGGGTAATAATTTCAAGCTAGTTCGCTAGTAATGTAAACGTGTCTCGCAAAGGACTTGTCCAAGTAGAAAGTACCATTTGAGACACTCTTGGTAGACATGAACTCTGATGGGTATGACAACCTTTCGAGGTTTGTCTACACCTTCAAGGTAGTTATTAGAGCTAGTTGTCACCTAAAAGCTGACAATGTAACTCTTTAACTATGCAACGTAACCGTGTCTCGCGGGGGATTGTCTATCTCCAGTGGATCAATTCAAAATGTGCGCGCTCTTTCCTCACTGTGCATTTAAACCATTAAACCTATTAAGCACATGTGGAGGGGGAGTATTTATGCATAATCATATCTCTATAGTGGTACTAAAATGTTTTCATTAATAAACACTGTGAGAGATTTAATTTTTCAGTGGTACAAAATGGTTTTATGGCAACATAGGTTAGTCATGGAGTTATAAGGTGACTAAGGTTAGGAATAACCGTCCTATGATCCACCAGAGCCGGAGGGATCTACCCAAGGACTCTACCATTAGTTAGTGTTAGAAGTCCTTAGGAATGATTGTAAAAAGGAGAAAATGAGAATAGGAGAAAGAAGGAGTTGAAGAATCAAAAAGAAATGTAAAGTAAAGGGTGAAAAGAAATAGCCCTCCAGATTATTCAACTTAGGGCAGACACCGGGTTCAATTCATATGCTACAGGTTGTCGCTTAGTGACACCGGTATTGAAGATTAAAAGTCGTCATGGACCCAGTGACGCATGCACTAAACCTTCTTAGCCACTCAAGCTTCTCTCAACAGAAGCTTGTTTCACTCTCACAGGGAACCCTACGTAAACTATTGGCTTTCTCTTAGAGATCGCTGGTATTGAAGAAGGAGACCCTCTCCCTAGTCTCCGCTCAGGAAAACCAAAACGCACTATTGAGTCTAGAGTCATGAGATTCATCAAAAGATCTCTTAGGTACACTTGACATTTCACCACTTGTTGATCACCAAATAAGATTATCAGTGGTTCATATCGAGTCCTTCACAGATCTTAGCAATCTGTCAAGAACATTTATGAGAGGTTCACAACTGTGATCCTCAGTGATTGAATGGAAACTCCTGCCAGGGTCAACATCAAACAGCCCTGACAGCAGGTCACTTCGGTAACTCCCCGTGGATTACGCGGAGTGTGTGTCAAACGGTATACAGTCGTGAGGTGATGCTACGGTGTACCTCAGCGACTCATCTGAACTGTAGATGTACTTCGGTACATCGTGTTATCTCACTTGTGGGACTCCAGTTCAGGAACGGCCTTTTTAAGAATTAGAGTTGTGTTTTCACACTATGCTGTTAACACTCTCGAAGTTCAAACTTGTAAGTGCCGGAACCTGCTTATTACTAACCGTTTGAAATGTTTTCTTCTTATGGAAGTTCCGGAGTAGGATGATCGTGCTGATTCTTCTCATGCTCACGCCAACATCATCACTGATGAAAGTTCTATTCAAAAGCAACACAACCGTCAGAAAGATTCTTCGTCAAACCAAAGAATCTACAAAGTTAAAGACTTAGAGAACTTCATCAGTATTGAATTCCAACGTCATAGAGCGTATGAGCATGTTGAAGAATGACGTGGAGACACTGGATCAGCGAAGCAGACCTGAGGCAGACTTGATGCAAACTACAACATACTATCACTTTCACCACAAAGAACAATAATCAAAGAACAAAGTTAAAGATGACGTCAAAGTATAACTGTTCAAAGAAAACTATCTCTCTACACTGGGAAGATTGTTCAAATCAAGGCAATTCTTTTCACAAGAAAGAAGAATGTCAGAAGACGTCAAGAGCTACTATTACATCAACGCCTTCACCGTTCATCACCAACACTTGAGGGGGAGATTGTTGAAATCACTCCTAAACCATAATCAAGTGTTAGTAATTAATATGTAATAGTTAGCTTTATTATGGTCTTTATGTTTGTAATTAGCCTTAGGCTTGTGTAGAAGGCCCATGAGCCTAGGCCTTAGTCCATTAAGGAAAGGATGGAAACTAGGAGTGTTGCCCTAGCTTTCCTCCTATAAATACTCTTGTAAACCCTCATTTGAGGGTTGGTTGTTCAAGTTTTCTTTTCACATATTCCTACGCGTAAACCGTATTACTTATATCGTGTGTGTGTGTTTATTTACTTGTTCAATCGCCTTATCTCTTTCTTATAAGCTTGTGTTTGTAAAACTAGTGACCTAACAATCTCGACTTGTTGTTGATTAAAGCGGTCTGAAAGCTTGGCTATTTGGGCTTCTTAGGATGTAACTAGGTGTTGCATCATCCCTTCTAGGTTTTGTTGACTAGGGGCATGAGAGCTTTGATTGTGTTGTTGGGGCCATGGGGAGTTGTTAGAGGTGAATTCTTTGGTTTTACCCCAAATATAGTCAGGATTGCCCCTCCATGCTTCTCGGGCTTCGTTGTAAGTCCTAGGTCCGGGTGTTGTAGGGAATCTTCCTCCCATTCCATTGGTACGCAAGGATGCGTAGTCCACGGAAGCTTGTTCGGGGAGTCTCCTGAAATTACGAGTGTCATGAGGACCACTACATAACTCACACAAGGAAGAGACCTTGTTCACTTGGCGTGAAGGCTTAGGATTTTTGTAGGAGCTCATTAGGAATTTCACTTGATCTTCAAGTTCGAGCATCTACGATTGGAAGGTTGTGAGTCAATGGGAGGCAAGGAGATTGCCTTGACGGTTTTGGGCAACTCACGGGGGTCATTCCAACATTCTTTGTCATAGAGGGCAAGGTCCTCTATTGTACCCCACGACTCTACCGTGGTAGTTCACTAAGCTTGCCACCGGCCGCTTGGTCGATGGTCTGCCTAGTTGAGAGATTGACATGATCATAAAAGATTTGGACTTGAAGCCAAAGATCGATGCCATGATGAGGAAATTTATGGAGCAAGTCCTTGAATCGAGTCCACGCCTCATAGAGAGTTTCGCCTTGACGTTGTTGGAATATGAAGATGTCATTCCTTAGCTTGGTAGTTCTCGCCGGTGGGAAAAATTGGGCGAGGAAACGAGTGGTGAGATCATCCCAACTTGAGATGGATCCAGTGGGAAGTCGCTCAAGCCAATTACTAGCTTGGTCCCGTAGAGAGAATTGGAAGAGACGCAAGCGTGTGGTCTCCCGTGTGGTAGCATCAAGGTCGATAGAGTCAACGATTTTTAGGAAATCCTAGAGATGTTGATTAGGATATTCAGAACGAAGTCCATGGAATGCACATCCGTTTTGCACCAACTGGATGGTGTCGGATTGCAGGGCCATAGTTTGAGCTTGAATTGGGGGCTCAATGGTGTTCCTATAGCCTTGATGGCTCAATCTAGAGTATTCAACAAGAGTACGGCCTCTTGGCGGGTCAAGTGGTGGTAGGTTGAGTGGAAGTGGTGGATGTAGTGGTGGATCATTGTTTGGTGGTGGATTGTCACCCATGGTGAAAAGTGACAAGGTTACGAACAAAAACACAAAGAATGTGGATAGACTACAAGGAAACTAATGAAAAAGAGATAAAAAAATCTCACTTGATAGGAATCAAGCGAGGGAACCTAAACAAGATAAAAGTCTAACTAGCTATTCTATTCCCCGATAGCGGTGCCAAAAACTTGATTGCGGGGTTCAGGGTCGAGAAAACCTTCTTTTCTACGAGCAAGCTTTTCAATCCTCTAGGCAGTGAACCTAATTGTTGTAGTGTAGTATGGGGTAAGCCTCGGGGATTTATTTTGTTCTCTAGGGGAATAGGAATGCTAGAAAGAGATATATGACGAGAAAGTGGGGTTGAGGATGATTCTTTTTAGTCTTTTTTATGTTTTTTATAAAGCAAGGGTAAATATCTCGGGGTATATAATTGGGGGGTGGTACTTCTACCGATTTCACTACTTTACTAATTATCTAATAACCTATGGATATTTTATGCTTAAGTGAGGTGCGCTCGTGTGATGATTAAAGATGTGTTCACTTAGATACTATTACTCCCTAGTTATCTTTTATTGGTCGGTTGAATTTTCACTTCCTTTATCTTAATGCGTTGTATTCCTATTAGTCGTAGGGGGTGCCTATTCCCTATCTCTATGAATTGTAACTCTCCTATAGAATACATGGGATCGGCAAGTACAATAGCCTCTCTCCCGAATACCCTATTGTCACAAAGCACAACTCACGCAATAAACACAATGATGGCCTAGGTGTACTCCTATGGCTTCTACCAATTAAGACAAGAGACAACCTAACAACAGTCAATAACTAGGTTTCATAGATCTAAGAAAATACAAAAGTAATTTAGCTAGACATGTTAAACAAGCAAGCATACACATAATCAATTGAACATGGGGCACATAATGATAAATTGGATAAACAAACTTATCTTGATGTGTAACATAGGGTATGAGACCCTAGAATATTATCCAAGTCGGACTACAACTGAGTTAGGGTTTTCTCTCCAAAATTCTACCTCTCTAAATACAATTGCGACATCGTCACCTTTTGCTAGTGACGCCGTCAGGTCGCCGTCATTAGGGTTTCGTTTGGGCCAAGTCATCATTGAGACGGCGTCACTTGAGAAATGTGACGCCATCAGTCTTCATTCAGGACGTCTTCTGAATCTTAGATCTTGGGCGTCTGGTGCAGTTTTTGTGAGTCACGCCTTCCAGAAATAAGGCGTGACGCCGATAGGCTTTAGGACCAGAAATTCCGCTGAGCTGTCCCCTGCACTTTTTGATCAAGTCTTCATAGAGGGATGGTGTCGCCCTTTGGATGGGACGCCGTCAGGTGTAGTGAACAGCTTGTTGTGTCTTCGATCTTGACTCTGCCATTTTCTTCATGTTTTTGTTCCTTTTTGTCCAAATATGCTTCATTCCAGCATTTTGCTTCCAAAAGACCTAAAAAGTGAAAAGGAACGATTTTAAGTAGTAACGGATATAAAATGTGTTGATTTAGGGCTTAAATGACCCCCTAAAAATGTATGTTTTAAATCCTTATCACTAGGCCCGATCAAGCTAGTTTCCCTACCACGAGTAACCAACGACAATGCTTGGGGAGACATCAACCCAAAACTCCTTGCAAGCTTACCAATCAAATGTGCACCTTGAATCATGCTCTTTGTAGTGAACCCCTTCGCTCCGGTTTCCATGAACTTATCCAAATACCAAGGAACATCAATCAAGTTCCCACCATCCAGTACCTGCAACATTTATAAGTCATCCATCGTCATCTTTTCCCTTGCCGAATGCCTTACTTTGATGGAGCATGCAATAAGCCTATGAACCAGTCGGTGAATAGGACTTCTGATCATTGCGTAGGAGGGGGGATGCCTTGAGTTATAACTTAGAGTGGTAGAGATGCTATTGAAGTGTAGGATCGTAAATATTATTATGTTGATGATTCGGGTGGTCTTGGATGATGGAAATACATGTTAGCCATTTAAAGAGAGAAAGAGATGAGAGGTTGTTTCTTGCTAGAGACTTGCTTTGTAAATTATGAAATGTTAGATTGAGAAGCACCACCCCTTCCATGGATGGAAGGGGTATTGATAGTTACAATGAATACGTCCTCCTATCGGACTGTGGATTAGGCATACAGTGGGTAAAGACCCGTCCTTCCTCCACGGTGATACGCTAAACTAATCTACGCTACTAATTAACTAATTGACTACTAAATAACGTAAATAACGACAAGTCTACGAGCTAACATATGCTTGACTATAATTGGGGTGACCGACACTTTCTTATGGAATTTCCAATTCCTAACAATCTCCCCCTAAGGGAGGTCACCCCATGATTTACATTTTCCATCCTAGCATTCCATTCTTGACTTTGTTCTTGAGCTCGTAGACTTCAATTCTTCAATTCCGCAATCTTTGTGCTTTAGTAGCGATTCTTCAAAGTCAGCATTGATTTGTACTTTTAGTGGAGGCCTTTAACTGATCCACATCTTTGATGATCTTCGAGCTTTCTTTGAGATCATCAGCCACAGTAAATCTCTAGATCACCCATTGTAGTGTTGCCATCATGTGATGTTGTGACTTTTGGACCGACATGCTCACACTTTCTAGATCATGACATCTTTTCATCAGAGTAGCGGAAGCTTTACTGGATCATGATATTTGCAGCGGCGTAACAGAAACATAGTATAAAAATATCAGAGCCAGGTTATGTAGATAGGCACTAGTCATGATTTCTTCAATTAAGTGTGGATGCTGTGAGCATGCGGCTTTGGATAGACTTCTCAATTCTGATCAGCTGCAATTGTCCAAATGTACCTGCAAACAACAGTTAGCAATAAAACACATGAAAGTATCTTTGATCACTTTCGTTGAATTGAGTTACACGGCCCACGGTTCCCCGTTGATCAGTACAAGTACAACCTGTGATCAGGTAGAATTCCGAAGAATCTCCTTGACAGGGTTTCGCAGCTGTTCTAGCTGTTCTCAAACCAGAACGTCTCAAAGAAGACAACACGGAGTGAGTGAACCAGCGAATTGAGATTCACTGATTGATGAAAAATTGATTTGAAAACAATCGCGTATTGCTTGAAAAAAGACTTTTTTTATTTGAAAGAGAATACACATTCGATGTGCTAGAGAAAAGAAGATTTCCACATCGAACGGTTTTTCCAAAAGTATTCGTCAATTCCTTTCCTGGACCAAGGTTAATTCACGAGTGAATCGCCCCATCATTTCTATCCAGTTGTCACAAGGTTGATCTTTAGAAAAGATCTCACATGTCACCCACCAAGAGCTTGTTTGATGTTGGCTCTAGAAGGATTTCCATCTTCATCGTGAATACTTTTACATATCACTCGGATGTTCTGGCAATACCACAAGGATAATGCGTAGGACTCTTAATATATAATCTTACTTTCCACATTGTATGAAACAACAAGCCTTGATCAATTTAGTGTCCTAATGAGATATTGTGGATGATCTCTTGGCTCTAGACTCAATTGTGCACATTTGGTTCCTATGCCGGAGACTAGGGAGAGGGTCTCCTTCTTCAATATCAACAATCTCTAAGAGAAAGTCGATAGATTATGTAGGTTCCCCGTGAGAATGAAACAAGCCCTTTTAAGAGGAACTTGAGTGGCTTGGGAAGTTTAGTGCAGTGCATCACTGGGTCCATGACGTCTTGTCTTCAATACCAGTGTTACCTTAGTAACAACCAGTAGCATATGTATTGAACCCGGTTTCTGCCCTAAGGTTGAATTATTGGAGGGCTATTTCTTTTCACCCTTTTCACATTCAATTCTTTTTCATTCTTCAACCCCTTCAGTGCTTACCGAGACTTGATTACTAGAACCTTGTTGGGTTTATTCCAGTTCTAGCTCTGTCTCAGTCCGCACTCTTCCCATATCTCACTTTTCTCCTTTTTTCATCATACCTAAGGACTCTACACTATCTATTGTTTTGTCCCTGGGTAGATCCCTTCGGCTCTGGCGGGATCGTGGGAACGAATACCTAACCTAACCATCCTTATAACACCATGCATAAAGTAAATTGGTCGGTCTTTTGGTATTGTTCTTTCCTTCTCGAAACCAATTGAAAAATCATTTGGAAAATCAATCAAGGTACTTGTGATATAATATCAAAGCATTTTGTACCTTAATTGTTTTGATCTTTTAGAAATGCTTCCCCTCAATATGTGCATATGATTTTGTAAATTGTTTAGCACATGGAAGCAAGAGTTCTTTAGAAATAAATTCTTGATCACAATTTCCATGTAAAAAGCCATTTGATTTTCTTTGGTAATATCTCCCCCTCAATATGTGCATAGGATATTTGAAATCATTTTATCACATAGAGGAAAGAGTTCTTTTGAAGTACATTCACGATCACAAAAGCCATAAAGAAACCATTTGTTCCCCTCAATATGTGCATCGATATACGAAAGAGTTTAGCACATATTAGAGAGAACTTGCACTTTGAATCAAAACGATCATCTTATATCAGATTTCGTAATTAAATCACAAATTCTCCCCCGATCAAAAATATCAAACCCTTTGAGATTTTGGATCTCAAGTGATTTAATTAGGTTTAGAAAACATGGGAGAAAGTGTGGCCTTGTTTAAATACTCTTTTGCTTTTCGGTTAAATGCTCCTCCACAATCATGTGCATTATGTATTTCAAAATCGTTTGGCACATGAAGGAAGGAGTGCTTTGAAACAATCACCTTTTTAAAACCGATTTGAGATTTAAATCACAATCTCTCCCCCGATCAAAAATTTCAAACCAATTGAGATTTTTGATCCCGATTGATTTAAATCATTTGGAAAATTTTGGGGAAAGACGTGGCAAGATTTAATTTTAAAAAATGACAGATAAGGAATAGTTTTAGACAATAAAGATTGATAGTGTCAAGTATGATAGTTTTTAAGATATCTTTAAGTAAAATAAAACAATTTCACAATCAAACAAGAACAAAAAAAATTTCATTTTGTAAGATATTTATTCTAAAGAAAAAATCATACCATGAAATAACATTAAATCTTTAGATCACCACTTATTTTGTACAAACCGGACCTTTTATGAAGAAATATTGTTTGAAAATATTTTATTTTAAATCACTCTCCCCCTCAATCGATGACCGTAGTCGATGATTGAGTGACTTAAATTTTGATAAAATGAAGTCCAGTGATTTTCAAAATTTAGTCCAGTTAATTTTCAAAACCAATATTTTTCCATTTTCAAAACAATTTTAACAAATATTTTGAAAAATGGTATTATTCACTATTTATCTTGCACAAAGATACGTTAGGTGGTTCAGAAGCTTCTGTTTTTGCTGTAGGGCTGGAAGAAAACCGTCTGCTGATGCAGTGAGACTTCTGACGTTGCATCTGTCATGCCAACTCTTCATAGAGGTCCAACTAAGCTCCGTTTCTTCATTTGATGATGAATAAAACCATCTGCAGATGCAGTGAGACCTCGTTGCATTTCATGCCAACTCTCCATAGAAGTCAAATTAAGTTCCGTTTCTTCATTTGTCGACCCAAGATACAGTTGCCCTTTCCTTTCGGCATCCAAGCATCTTCTATTGTGGGTTCCGGATCGGGAACATTCTTATATACCAATATACCTGCATACGTTAGTGAACACACATACAGATATATGGTGGTCGACATCACCCAAACATCAATCGAATAATAAAAGTCAATTCAACATATCAAACAGTTCATATAAAGCATGGGAATAATGTGTTTATCAAACTCTAATCATCCAATCCTAACAATCATATCCTAGGCACCTAGTCCTTCAACGTAGGTTAACATCATTTTTCAGTTAAGCATTTAGGATAATTAGATAAGCTCGTTAGATGATGTAAATTTAAAAACATTCTCCCCCTCAATCAATGACTTATTTTTCTGAAAAGTTTAAAAGTGCGGAAGTCATTGATTGAGTTTTCAATTTTTACGAAAACTCTGAAACTGATTGATTTACAAGCAACTCATTTTCCACCATTTTGTTAAAACAAATATTTTTCTGAAGAATTTTTAGAAGGAAAAATATTTGAGTAGGAACAGCAGTCCTTCGACATACTTTCCTCATTTTAGTTTTAGGATAAGTGCACGAAATTTTTGAAAATTTGTTTAGCGCAGCACTTTCCATCCTTGAAGAGCGGGTTGCTATCTGAAATAATAGCAAACCATATTTTAAGCGCGGGTCACAGTCTGAAGTAACTGCAAGCCATATTTTGAGACATGTTTAGAAAGAAATATTTACACCTCCTGCTCGAACTTCATCTAAAGTCCCATGCTATTATTGAATGACATTTCTAAGACCGTAGATGTTATCGATACCAGAAGACATGTCTTGAGAAAACATATTTTTGGTATTTTTCAATTTTATGATTTTTATGGGCTTTTGTTCATTTTATATTTTTCTATTTTGTTTTTGTTGGTTTTATATTTTTGTATTTTGCTTTTTGAAAAATATTTACAACGATAGAGAAATAGTTTAAGAAGATGATGATACGAGTACCGAGATAAGGAAATCGTTCAGCACTTTGTAGAAGATAGAAGTCATCCTCTCTTAAACTTTCACCACCAAAGCATTCGAGGCTCTTAAATCGTCGCAAGAACTTGAGCCTTCAAAAAATGAATCTTTGGTAGCTTCCCCCCAAACCGACAATCCACGTAAAAAGACCATTTCCCCCAAGAAGAAGAAGTGAAGCAAACAGTCTAACTGTATGAAGCTCAAGGACCCGAAGAAGACGATAACACCGAAGTAACAAGTTAACACGGATCATTTCTGTGGTTATTAAGCCCAAAATAAATGATTAAGCCCGATCACATGAACTTGTTGTGCGTCCCCGATGTACACATAACTCTTCGAGTTTGAGTAGTTGTCAATTCAGGAGAACAGTATATCAACACCTTCATTTCACCAAATACATTCCAGTTTACTTACAAATAGCAAATCCCCTTAAATCAAATCCCTCCTAATCAAACAAGAACAGAAAGATGTTCATCAAGGAAATCAGCCCAGCAACTAGAAGCACTTTGTCATTAATCAAATCAGCCCGTGTGAAGATGTCAACTAACGACACTTAGAAGAAACTCCATGTAAAGATGACCCGATAAGACGAAGCTCAGTTCTTACATGAGTTAAGAGCCGTATGACCATATATTCTCAGATATACCTCAACATGTAGAATTATCATACTTCTTCTCCCCCTCAAGAATTGCATATGGATATGCCATTCTTGATTACACAAGTGAATATCTTTCAAATGTAGTCTCTTCACACTTCTCCCCTTCAAAGGTAGCATATGATGTCGCCGTCATTATAATTGAGCAAATAAGAAAACTTAAAATGTCAAAGAAGGCTATATTTGAGCAGTTAACCAGAAGATGTGACAACGACGTTAATTCATTATTATTTATTTGAGGTTGAAGTGAAATATCACGGGCGAGTGTACTTAGTATCTGAAGGTATCGGGGATGGTTGGATGAAGATTCTTCGAGATCCTTGTTCGAGCTTTTTCCAAAAAAACGAAGACTTGGAAATCTAATTATTTTTTAGAGTATTTTCCTTTTCTTTTACCACTTGGGGGAATTGGGCTCTTATTGCCACAAAAATAACTATCACTTTAAGGAGTTACGTTGTAGTGCTCAGTGTCACATTTAATTGTGGATTTTCAAGAGGTGATGTACGTCTTATACTTGATGGTTGGTTGGATGAAGAGTATAAAGTACTTAGAGATTCAATATAGGATGAATTCTCGGCACCGCTCTTTGTTACATATGTGCAAGTTTAAGTCATGAGTTCGGGTTAGTTTACTTCAGAGTCAAATTCATCATATTGGGTTTTCTCCATCAACTGTAATATTTAGCAGTGTCTTCCAAAAGACTATCAGTGGTAACTGTTAGTATTATTTAGCAACATAATGATAATGGGATTGATAACAAGTTTGACAAGAGTAGTTGAAAAGAGAGAGATTATGACATTTGAACACAACAGTTCAAGCCTCGTTCTCTAATGAAAAGAAAAGTTTACGTTTCAGTGCGCTTTATCTTCAAGAAGAAGAGAAATCTTCTTATGACGTTTGAACACAACAATTCAAGCCTCGTACTCAAAATAAATGAAAAGTGTACGTTTTAGTGCGCTTTATCTTTGGAAGAAGAGAAATCTTCTTATTATGACCTTTCTCATCAACATGCTTCATACTTTTTCCATGCGCTTTCAGTCATCAAGTGAACCGAACTATTGTTGATTGTTTTCTTATTCCACTTGCTCAATTATAATGACGATGGCGACATCATATTCTTCCTTTGAGGGGGAGGGAAGTGTGAATAGAATACATTTGGATGATTTTCACTTGTTTAGTCAAGAATGGCAACACTGTATGCAATTCTTGAGGAGGAGAAGAAGTGTGATAATATATGGTCATATGGCTCCTAACTCATGTAAGAACCGATCTTCTTCTTATCGGGTCATCTTTACATGAAGTTTCTTCTAAGAGCCGTTGGTTGACATATTCTCACGGACTAACGAGTTTAAAGATAAAGTGCTTCCAGTTGCGGGGCTGATTTCCTTGATGAACATCTTTCTGTTCTTGTTTGATTGGGAGGTATTTTAGTTAAGGGGATTTGCTATATGTAAGTTAACGGGAATGCATTTAGTGAGTTGAAGATGTTAACTTTCTATTCCCCAAATGGACAATCTTAAAGAAGGTCGAGTCTACAGTCTATTCTACATTTTTCTGCTGCATGTTAGAAGACTAAAGACAAGTTGCATTTGATTATCTAAAGACTTCTTCTTAATCTAAACATGTATCAAACATATTTTCGGGTTAGGGGAGATTACTAATTGGGGGAGAGTGAAATGTCAGATTTAATCCCCAATTAGACTTTCTCACATTCTTCAGCAAGTTGATTCTCACAAAGACTTCAAGCGATCTTCTCAAAAGATTTCAAGTATTTGGGCTTATAATATGTTGCTGATTCTGAAGTATCAAAACCAGCAAGGGGGAAGGAGACACACTTCTAAAAGCGAGTAAACTTGATGAACTTAATACTTCTTAATGATTGAAGAAATCTCGGGAAGACAAATGTCATTACCGCATAGAAACTCAAGGTTTGACTAATGGCGTTTTGTGTTCTTATTCCAACTATGTGGGGGAAGAGATGGAAGAGTTAGTTTCTGAAGATAAAATAGGTACACAAGGGTGTGATGATTTTGATGTTATCGCAATCATCAGGGGAGGAAGATTGTGTACATTGGGGATGCTCGGCTGTTTCACTTGAGAGCTTAATCAGTGATTCAGTAGCAATCACCTATTCCGGAGTTGGCATCCGCAGAGATAATCAGTGATTCAGCATGCTACTTCAATGTTATCGGTTATTCTTTCTTTGGGCATTTTGGTACTTTGGGTTCTTGAGCTTCATACACTATCATCAGGGGAGAGAAAAGTATACATCGAGGTTATTCTTTGGCTATCAGACTTAATCTGCTACTTCGATGGTATAAGTTTCTCTGTCTTCGGGTATATGTGTAACACCCCAACCCGACAAGGGTAGAAGTGTCACATTTTGGTGTCATATCAGAACATACAATAAAAATCTTTGCTAAACGAAAACCTTAAAATGAAGTATCAAATCATATGAATAGTTGACTGACAAGGAAATACAATATCCAAAATGAAAGGAAAATCTCCAAACAAAAGCCCATCAAAATAAGTCCAAGATAATAAGGTAACTATGTTTGGTCCACTCAGATAATCCAACTCTCAGCCCATCAAAGCCCATCTTCAAACCTAAAACCTGCCGCAGGAAAGAAATGCGGCTGAGCTTAAAAAGCCCAGTGAACAGATATAACAAAACGAAAGCTAAATAAAATCTGAAATGCGAAATGAAACAAAGGAACGGATAACAAAGTCGCAGCGAAATGAGGACAATGAGTCAATGAGGATCCTGCAGAACACAATTATACAGATATCCAAGCACATAAAACAAGGAGAACGAAGCCAAGCAAAGCATCAAGACAAGCATACAAGCACATACAAACCAGGCATACAAGACTGAAACATAAGAAAGTATAGCAGGCGTAGCATCCACACAACATATATGTCATACAATCAATTCAGGAAATCAGGAGACATACAAGCCAAACATATGTCTACAGGAAAGCGGAAGCAATTAATTAATAAGTGAGCATGGCAATTCACACAGGTCAAAACCCTTAGTTGAAGACATAATCAGTATCATAGCGGTAGTCAAAACATGGCAGTCACACGTAACAAGTAGGAATACAGTATGAACACTATAATTAAATGAATTAAATACATAGCAGGGCAATTAAACAAGTTAACAAGCTAGACTTCATAAGTTGAACCATTTACCCAATCAAACCGTAGCATAAACAGAAATGCAAACATGGCAGGTCAGCAACAAGCAGATAAGGACACCACGGATAGTCATAGTCCACGAGATTAATTGAACGAGGTACAAAAGATAAACAGATCAACAATCGATTTCACACAAGCACGATTACTAGACAAATCAAAGGATCACATAACAGTAAGATAGCATATCATCAGATGACAACAGGTAAATCTTATATCGCATACATACATATCATACATAGAAATCAGTAGTCATATAAACATGAATATCATAATCAAATCCAATAACATATAATAACCCGGTACGTGAATGGAACGATAATCGGAATTAACGGAATGACAGTGTGACAGATCAAAGCAATGGAATATATATATCTTAGTAGTAGAGTGAGTCATATAAGGGTACACAGAATATGGTGCGTTGGGGAATGTAGAAGGTACAATATAGGTATATCAAAAGTGTAAGGTTTATCAGAAATCTACCCGAGCCCGGAAACATATCATATCATATCATATCATAAGTAGCCATTGTATTCGAAGGGGTGACCTCGGAATACCATACATAATAGGAGGGGAGACCTCAGTAAGAAATGAAGTAGCTAGCTCCCAGAATTGTGAAGACGCGGATTGCACCTGACATCATTCACCATATATATCTATCAAACAGATCAAATCCCTCGAAACATATCATATCTAGGATGCATCCATACGCCCCCCCGGAACATATCATAGTGGCCAAATCATATACATATAGTGAGCTCATAATCATATCATATCATAATGGGGACGGTGTGTAACATCACTCGTACACACTGGAGTCATGCCATTGGTGCATCAATGACACGGTCATGTTACCTTCATGACTAGGAACACATATTTGGCTCGGGTATCAAACTGACGGGTCAAAGCATAATCATATCATAATGGTTCATATCAAAGGTTCAGAAGTCAAAGGTGCATATCAGATTTCCATAACATAAGTTCATAATCAGAGGTTCATAATCAGATGGTTCATAATCAGAAGTTCATAATCAGATGGTTCATAAGCAGAAGTTCATAATCATAAGTTCATAATCATAACAAACGAATATCATAGCGAACGGAATCATATCAAAGGATTATGTCAGAATCATATCAAAAAGGTCATAGCCTAAGGAGATTATAGCAAAGGAATATCAAGGATCGAAAAGTTATGAGAAATCCCTACTGAAAAGGGATAGAATATCTGTACCTTAACGCCAATTAAAGGAAAGCAACGAATGAACAAACACGAAGACACAACGTCACGCCTTCTTCGATGAATCTACACGGATTACGGTTCACATAATAATTATTAGCTCATTTAATGACGTAACGGATTTTAAATACTCATTATGAAACGCATTAATACTTTTAGAGTTTAATTTGGTTAAGCGCATTTTCGTTTTATTAATAGGCCGATTTAAGTATTTTAGGTAAAACCGATTAGACACAAAAATAGAATGATAATCCCTTAGTTCGAAATAACCATTCAAACACTCATAAAGGACGTACACAAACACAACGTAGTACCGTATTTTGTATGAACCCATGACGCATGAAAAGTAATTTATACCAACTGATTATATATATATATATATATATATATATATATATATATATATATATATATATACATATATATATATATACATATATATATATATATATATATATATATATATATATATATATATATATATATTTAGTAATCTTAAATAAATGAGCAAGCAATAATAGTCTAAATTTACCCATATTTTATTCTTGTGTTCTTAACTGATTATAATAACACAACCATATGCATCAATTCACATGCAATTGACAATGTACATTTGATACCAGTGCATGCTAGACCTGAAGTACTACACGACCAAAATGCCAATTTCACTCAACTTGTACCCATATAAAAAGAACACGCATAACTCTATTGTTTCACACCCACAAACCCGCATCCAAACATTCGATATAGTCGTGATCCGATTTCATGTTTACTTACTCACGCATGCCACAAGACGCAAACACACGCTCTCATACCAAATTTACCCATACCAACCCATATGACTTTACCCCTTTTTCCACTAGTTAAACATGTGCTAATAGACCATTTTAATCATGCAACAAGTAGGACCCAAATGTACATGCACCCTCGTAAAAAAGTAGAATGAGTTACACATGTTATACAATTTTTCATACATATACATACACGTGACCCCATGCATGATATTCATTTGTATGTCCTTAATACAGAGACATAACCGAAATCGATTCGCACCCTTTTCCACAACCATACATGCATTCGATTGATTTCAATATACTCAATTCATTAAAACGATGAGGAAGGAAGGAAGATGCAAAAGAGGTCATTGGTACCATACCCTAGTCGTGCTTAAGTGGAAGAAACCAAAGACCAAGGGGTAATAACCCACGTCGAAACCAACACCAAACAACAACCCCTTTAACCTTGAAATCCCTAGATAAAACAGCCCTTCGAATCAGGAACTAATGACCAAGATCACCACTGTCACACCCCCAAAATATCGCAGCAGAACGATAGTGTCATTGGGGTATGACGTCATAGCACAAAGTATGGATACAGAAAACGACCTCTATAATGAGACGTTTTGAAAAGTTTACCATTCGATAAATAAGTTAATGTTTACACCACAAGAAATCACAAGGTTTGATAATACATAAAAAGTTTACAAAACATGTCGAATGGTAATTGTTAAAAGCACAAGATTCCAATGTATGCCATGCGACCCAAAAGCTCCATGAAGTGCTATCACCTTAAGACCTGAGATAAACATGCTAAAAAGTGTCAACACAATGGTTGGTGAGTTCATAAGTTTGTGATGAAATGTAAAGCCTTTCAAAAATTGTTTATGCAGCAAAGGCATTGTAAATCCACTCAGTTCCAAGTTCCGCCCATACAAAACTTGCAACCTGTGTGTTTACAACCCATTGCCAAATTATAGAATTGTCAATCTTGTTTGTAAGTAGGACATAGGTGCATACGATATATACATGTACTTAATGCAAAGAATCACAGCCAACTGAACCTCTTGACGAGTCTAACTTGTTTGCAATGTTTCATTGAATAACAGATTATATTCACCCCAGGTCACGTCATCATGGACCAAGGGTGGGGGCGTCAGCCCGATAGTACTATCAATACCTCTCCGCCGGCTCCCGCAGGAGTTAACCAGTTGCTAAAGTTTGTATGTTGATGCATAATTGAAAACTAGTTTAGCACATTAAGGCACATATCGCAATAAACCACACATAATGTCCAAAGTGTATAAGAAGTATATTGTAACACAATTGTATAAATGGTTTGAGTATTCGCAAGAGTGAAACAAGTATTTAAGCATGTATCTCCCCCAAATAGTTTGTAAGAATTTAAACGAGTAAAAGCGGGGTATGAACTCACCTGGTATGATGGATATGCTAACAAAATGAAGTGCACAAAAGTGAGAATCGGAAACTATCCGCGACCTAGAATGAATGTTATGATATGTAATGAGTTGCAATGTTATGATATGCATGCATTTCGTATGTTATTTATACCATTTGCGAGTTTTGAAAAATATTACTTATCGTCGAAAAATACTCTTTTGACGTCTTGACCCTTCAAAATCACTTTACAAGTATTTACGTCAAAATGTCATCCTACAATGGTTTTGTAATGATTTATAGTGAAATTATCACTTTTCGTCGTAAAATAAAGTCGTCGGAAATTTCATGAAATTGACAAAAATGGCTTCGAAAAACTAGTCGTAAAATGGTGTACGTTGCACGTTAGGAAACGAACTCGACGGATTTGGAAAGTTTGTATCAAAATCTAAAAGTTTCAGTTCAGGAGTTTTCGACATAAAGGTCTCGAACATAAAGATAATAAGGGTTAAAGATGGTGGTTTTGTCTAAAATGTTGGTTAAAAATGAGTTTCGGCCAAGTTTAAACTTCCATAAATAATTTATTAAAACTCCGCTATACAAACGGTCAATTGTTTTGAAAAATATGCTCGGTAATCTTGATTTTATTAGAAGACATTTCGTTCCAAAAAGTTCCACATCATCGTTAAAAACAGCCTCCAACATGGTCGTTTTAGTTACCGTAATACTTGTCTCGTAAAAATAATATAGTTTTTCAGAAAATAATAGTTACGGCAAGTTTATGAAAACGTGCATATCTTAGTCGTTTCAAATCCGTTTTCTACGTATAATACGTCCTTAGCTTCGTATCAAAGTATACTAATATATTTTTGATAAGTCGAAATAATTTGTAAAGCTTAGGACTCGTTTTTGACTCGAATAAAGTAAAAATAGTATGCTGAAATTTCAGAAAAATATATATTTCGTCGTCAAACTTGTAAAATCCATAACTTCTTCGTTATAACTCCGTTTTAATCCGTTCAAGCGGCCACGGATTCGTTTTAAAGTATATTTTCTAATTATCTAGGCCAAAAACTCATGTCAACTGTCGGATTTTCCAGAAAAACAAAATAAGGACAGACCACTTTATATACTTGTCGAAAATAGTTTTTCTCGTACTAAACCTATTCCAATCCCTTCAAATCAACTCCAAAGCTATTCTAATCCTACCATACACCTTCTTAGGGTGTCATGGGTTCCTAAACATCATCAAGACCAATATATACCAAGGGAATAATTATAGGATGACTATATATATATTAAACTCTAAAAATCAATGGTAAAAATGGTATAAACAACACAAGTCTTGCATGTTTTTGCTCAAAAATGATGAGATGAGTATGAAATGAATATGTAAGATGAAAAATAAATATGAGATGCTTACAAGTTAATATGATGAGGTGCAAAGAACAAGGTTAGCCTAAACACCCTAGGTTTTTATTTCAAAACCTTAATGAGAGTGTTATCTAGATTGTTAATACTCTTGATCTTGAAAAGTTTGATGAGCTCTTCTAATACCTATAAGGTGGCCGGTTTTGAAGGATGAAAAGAAGAGAGAAGAAAAATTTTGCTAGTCTTGAATTATTGAGATCAATGATATGTTGAAATGAAGTTGGAGTATAATATACACTTGGAAGTAAAAAGTTACCAAAACATTAATTGCATTCACCTCCCCCCTTGAACCGGTTTTGGGGGAGGATGTTTTCTCAAATTATATATATATATATATATATATATATATATATATATATATATATTTTTTTTTTTTTTAAAATGTATATACTTGTTGTTGTAAGAAAAGTGTAAGTAAGAATGTTTATATAATTAACTTGTATATAAAATGTTAGTGTATTTAAGGAACTTTTGTGTAAAAGTAACTTTTAATGGATTAAGGTAGAGTATAATAAGATCATAAAAATTTTAAAAATACATTTCTTGCATAATTTGAGTGATATAATAATAATCGTTTAATTTTTAGGAAAAACGTCGTAATAATATAACTTTAACGATTTATATACCAAATAAATTTAAAACATTGGGTAAACTCAAAATATCATTTTTATAAACTTAATATAAGTATAAAAGTATATCGGAATAATTTTTGGAAGTATCGGATTAAATGTTCAATTTAATAACTTACGCGATAGCGTTTATTTAATATGAAAATACGTTTAATGTAAAATGTAAAACCATGCATGAACCGTTATGAAATGATGAATATGGAGTATGAGAATAACCGGAAAATGAGAATTGTGACATTCTTCCCCTGATAGAAGAATCGCGTCCTCGCGATTCAATCGATAATACTTAAAGTTCTACCCTTAGGTTCGCGAAATCAAGTGTATGGTCAAAGTACTTATGTCAAAACTTACGCGTCTAGGTTTCTTATCTAATGAGACTCACTGAATCTGAATAATACGGTGGATCACTTAATGGTCTAGGGAAAACGTACCAGTTATGCATTGCGGGCTTCCTCGGTCCCTATATAGAATGCTCGACCTCGAGGTGGACTGATATTGAGTACAGGGTTTGGGTTATTTCCTTCAATTGCCACAGCTAGAGGAGCTTGCATCGGTGGCTTATTCAACTGAGGACAATTATTCCGGAAGTGATTCGGGCTGTTGCACTCGTAGCAAGTCCTTTGATTATTCCTTTTACACTGCTCCCTTAAATGGCCGTATCGATTGCAATTTGTACACAAGCGGCAGGGCTTGGTCTTCGGGTGATGATAAGCACATTTAGCACATTTGGGATGTGTACCCGCATACTCTCTTTGTTCAGTACCAGTTGCCACAAAAACTCTTGCCCTTTTGTTGTCTGCTACTACGTCTATCTGCTTATTCGACCCACTTGCTTCCTTCCTCTTATCACTGCTCTTCAAGGTACCATTTCTAACCATCTCGTCTGTCAGGGTTCCTGCCCTTAGTATCGCACTTTGTATTGTAGACGGCTCAGTTGTTTTCACAGTTCCACGGATTTCGGGGACAAGACCATATATGTACCTCGAGATTCTCTTGGACTCAGGGGTAACTAGATGAGGAACTAGTCTGGCTAACTCATGAAATCGGTCAGTGTAGGCTGCGTGACCAGCCCCTATCATAGAGTGGTGATAAAATTCATCTTCTAATTTCTGCATTTCATTGTCCGGGCAGTACTCCTCTTTCAACAACTCCTTAAATTCGTCCCATGTCATACCTATGGCTGCCTCTCTGCCTCTAGCCTGTAGCTGTGTGTTCCACCATGTCAATGCCTTTCCTGATAACAAGCAAGCAGCATACTTCACCCTCTGATGTGTGGCACAATTGCTGATGTCGATCACTGCCTCTGTCTTCTCTACCCATCGAGTATACGCCAAAGCACCTCCTATACCATCAAACTCCACAGGTTTGCATGCCGAAAATTACTTATATGTGCATCCAATTCTGTTGTTGTTGTTGGTGTTGTTGTTGTTGTTACTACCAGCTACATTGTTGGTGTCGCCAGTACCGTTCCCATTCCCTTGGTTTCCCGAGTTATTCATATGATTTCCAACTTGTGTGACAATAGTGGGAAGCAAGATTTGAAGTTGTTGAGCGATGATGGCGGCAAAATCAGGGTTTCCGCCAGCGTTGTTGTTATTGTTACCCATGTCGCTACCGCCTCCTCTACCTCCACGTCCACCTGTCATTCCACCCCTTGGTACCGCACCACCTCGGCCAGTACTGCGTGTTACTCTCTTTGGTGCCATAATCTCTGCAAGGGAAAGAACCGTTGAATTTCCATTGTCTATGCTTAACGTCCTCAAACATAATACCACGCCACAAATTGGTTCCTAAAGTGTCCACACCGATCTACGTATGCGTGGTCGCATATGTCCACGTGAGTTGTGACGCATTTATAATTATGTTGGCCACCATAATTATAATTGCCTCACCTCACACATGTACATACCACCAAGCATACATGTCTCGGCGATTGGTGTTACTTAAATAGGTAGCCAGTCTATCATCCGATTCTAAACAGTGAAGGAGGGATTTCGGGTAGGTATCTAGGGAGAGTCGCACTTGGTGTATAGGAAATTCCGTTAGGTGCTAAAGTCACTATGAGGTTTAGTCGCCAGCAGTTCCCAATGTATCCTCAAGAGAACTCCCATCCTCGGGCAAAATCATCAAATCTATCCAGCTTTATAGTAACACTTATTTAGCTCGATCTCGCATCTCATCAAACAAGAACTGTCACGAGATCAAGTTAGATAAGTGCTCATTACTGAGCTCCATATCTTTGATGACCCAACTAGATTTTGGGACTCCCCTATTGGTACAAGGAAACTACGTTATCTAATGAGGTGGTTCTAGAAGGAATACTTAAGAAAACATGTGCGCACGAAAAGTGAGTAAGGCAATAGGAAATGAAAGGATCGACGTGAGAGCGGTTATAGTCTAGGAACTAAAATGCAACCTAGTTCTCTATAACCAAGGCTCTGATACCAATCTGTCACACCCCCAAAATATCGCAGCGGAACGATAGTGTCATTGGGGTATGACGTCATAGCACAAAGTATGGATACAGAAAACGACCTCTATAATGAGACGTTTTGAAAAGTTTACCATTCGATAAATAAGTTAATGTTTACACCACAAGAAATCACAAGGTTTGATAATACATAAAAAGTTTACAAAACATGTCGAATGGTAATTGTTAAAAGCACAAGATTCCAATGTATGCCATGCGACCCAAAAGCTCCATGAAGTGCTATCACCTTAAGACCTGAGATAAATATGCTAAAAAGTGTCAACACAATGGTTGGTGAGTTCATAAGTTTGTGATGAAATGTAAAGCCTTTCAAAAATTGTTTATGCAGCAAAGGCATTGTAAATCCACTCAGTTCCAAGTTCCGCCCATACAAAACTTGCAACCTGTGTGTTTACAACCCATTGCCAAATTATAGAATTGTCAATCTTGTTTGTAAGTAGGACATAGGTGCATACGATATATACATGTACTTAATGCAAAGAATCACAGCCAACTGAACCTCTTGACGAGTCTAACTTGTTTGCAATGTTTCATTGAATAACAGATTATATTCACCCCAGGTCACGTCATCATGGACCAAGGGTGGGGGCGTCAGCCCGATAGTACTATCAATACCTCTCCGCCGGCTCCCGCAGGAGTTAACCAGTTGCTAAAGTTTGTATGTTGATGCATAATTGAAAACTAGTTTAGCACATTAAGGCACATATCGCAATAAACCACACATAATGTCCAAAGTGTATAAGAAGTATATTGTAACACAATTGTATAAATGGTTTGAGTATTCGCAAGAGTGAAACAAGTATTTAAGCATGTATCTCCCCCAAATAGTTTGTAAGAATTTAAACGAGTAAAAGCGGGGTATGAACTCACCTGGTATGATGGATATGCTAACAAAATGAAGTGCACGAAAGTGAGACTCGGAAACTATCCGCGACCTAGAATGAATGTTATGATATGTAATGAGTTGCAATGTTATGATATGCATGCATTTCGTATGTTATTTATACCATTTGCGAGTTTTGAAAAATATTACTTATCGTCGAAAAATACTCTTTTGACGTCTTGACCCTTCAAAATCACTTTACAAGTATTTACGTCAAAATGTCATCCTACAATGGTTTTGTAATGATTTATAGTGAAATTATCACTTTTCGTCGTAAAATAAAGTCGTCGGAAATTTCATGAAATTGACAAAAATGGCTTCGAAAAACTAGTCGTAAAATGGTGTACGTTGCACGTTAGGAAACGAACTCGACGGATTTGGAAAGTTTGTATCAAAATCTAAAAGTTTCAGTTCAGGAGTTTTCGACATAAAGGTCTCGAACATAAAGATAATAAGGGTTAAAGATGGTGGTTTTGTCTAAAATGTTGGTTAAAAATGAGTTTCGGCCAAGTTTAAACTTCCATAAATAATTTATTAAAACTCCGCTATACAAACGGTCAATTGTTTTGAAAAATATGCTCGGTAATCTTGATTTTATTAGAAGACATTTCGTTCCAAAAAGTTCCACATCATCGTTAAAAACAGCCTCCAACATGGTCGTTTTAGTTACCGTAATACTTGTCTCGTAAAAATAATATAGTTTTTCAGAAAATAATAGTTACGGCAAGTTTATGAAAACGTGCATATCTTAGTCGTTTCAAATCCGTTTTCTACGTATAATACGTCCTTAGCTTCGTATCAAAGTATACTAATATATTTTTGATAAGTCGAAATAATTTGTAAAGCTTAGGACTCGTTTTTGACTCGAATAAAGTGAAAATAGTATGCTGAAATTTCAGAAAAATATATATTTCGTCGTCAAACTTGTAAAATCCATAACTTCTTCGTTATAACTCCGTTTTAATCCGTTCAAGCGGCCACGGATTCGTTTTAAAGTATATTTTCTAATTATCTAGGCCAAAAACTCATGTCAACTGTCGGATTTTCCAGAAAAACAAAATAAGGACAGACCACTTTATATACTTGTCGAAAATAGTTTTTCTCGTACTAAACCTATTCCAATCCCTTCAAATCAACTCCAAAGCTATTCTAATCCTACCATACACCTTCTTAGGGTGTCATGGGTTCCTAAACATCATCAAGACCAATATATACCAAGGGAATAATTATAGGATGACTATATATATATTAAACTCTAAAAATCAATGGTAAAAATGGTATAAACAACACAAGTCTTGCATGTTTTTGCTCAAAAATGATGAGATGAGTATGAAATGAATATGTAAGATGAAAAATAAATATGAGATGCTTACAAGTTAATATGATGAGGTGCAAAGAACAAGGTTAGCCTAAACACCCTAGGTTTTTATTTCAAAACCTTAATGAGAGTGTTATCTAGATTGTTAATACTCTTGATCTTGAAAAGTTTGATGAGCTCTTCTAATACCTATAAGGTGGCCGGTTTTGAAGGATGAAAAGAAGAGAGAAGAAAAATTTTGCTAGTCTTGAATTATTGAGATCAATGATATGTTGAAATGAAGTTGGAGTATAATATACACTTGGAAGTAAAAAGTTACCAAAACATTAATTGCATTCACCTCCCCCCTTGAACCGGTTTTGGGGGAGGATGTTTTCTCAAATTATATATATATATATATATATATATATATATATATATATATATATATATATTTTTTTTAAAATGTATATACTTGTTGTTGTAAGAAAAGTGTAAGTAAGAATGTTTATATAATTAACTTGTATATAAAATGTTAGTGTATTTAAGGAACTTTTGTGTAAAAGTAACTTTTAATGGATTAAGGTAGAGTATAATAAGATCATAAAAATTTTAAAAATACATTTCTTGCATAATTTGAGTGATATAATAATAATCGTTTAATTTTTAGGAAAAACGTCGTAATAATATAACTTTAACGATTTATATACCAAATAAATTTAAAACATTGGGTAAACTCAAAATATCATTTTTATAAACTTAATATAAGTATAAAAGTATATCGGAATAATTTTTGGAAGTATCGGATTAAATGTTCAATTTAATAACTTACGCGATAGCGTTTATTTAATATGAAAATACGTTTAATGTAAAATGTAAAACCATGCATGAACCGTTATGAAATGATGAATATGGAGTATGAGAATAACCGGAAAATGAGAATTGTGACAACCACGCTCATAGAACCTTCAAACCACCTTTCTCCTTTGCTTGTTTACCTTGCTTTTGGATCGAATGGAAGGAGGAAATCAAAGTCTTGCCGTCACTTTTAATATTTAGGGTTTAGGTTTGTGAGAATTATTTGTGAAGCGTTTGGAAAAAAAAAGAAAGAATGGGATATAAGGGTGTTCGGTGTTTGACGAGTAAAAGGGAAACAAAGGCCCAAGCCAAATCTTAGATGGGCTATAATGTGTAGAAAATGAGGCGTGCAACTGGACCACAGCAATACACACTTTCAAAATGCAACATATTGTGGCTTTTTAATTAGTTATAATGTATTTTGTTTTCTTTTTACATTTCAGTTCATGCGTAACAATTAACATAAATGTAGCTTTTATTATTTGATCATTTAAGAGTTATGTCGGAATGTATTTAAAGAGCTTTGCGTATTTTACGCATTTTATAAGTTTTTAAGTTAGAGGGGCAAAATAGTCTTTTTACGCGTTTTAGATTTTTAGGGTTTTACAACTCTTCCCCTCTAAAAGAAAATTTTCGTCCTCGAAAATTGAAGTCGCAGTGGTAGACAGAGACGTACCGGCTTAAGGCAGACGTAACAATCCATAGTTTCATATAGATCATAACCATATCAGTTCCAAAGCGTACAAAACTTATACATAACATATGTCGGTGAGAATCTCGCAAGGAGGTACATAATTTCAAACGAAAATGAGGAATGACAAATAACGGATATAAGCCCTAGTCCATTCACGTACCAACCCCCAGGCATTTCCCAAGATGTCGTGTGATTTCAATAAGGTCAAATTATATGATCTCGGTATTATCACATTGATCAGGCGTCATAATACTTGCATCACATAACAAGTCCTTATTGTCATCATACTCTGTCCTGGGTCATGGCGAACCACATAACCAAAATCACATAAAACATATCACATACAGATATCAAGTAACATACTAAAACAGGCCAGATCACATACATACAACATATACTACATCAACCAACTTACCATATCACCAAAGAAGAAGGCCACCAACTTGCTCGAAACGGTTCCTCATGACTCATTACTGACGATCCAAAAAAAAAAGCTGAGATATTAACAAAATGCCAAACGATAAAACTTCACGATTCAAACCGAGTTCCGAACAATTCAAGAAAAGTAATGTCGATCAAAATCACATAGCAAGATATCAAATCGCCTCAAAACGCATGACAAACGAATCGGAGTAACACTAGTTGCGCCCAATCATATGAAGTAGATGAATCTTTTCAGCATCTCAACGGTTGGACTGTTGACCACGATACGCTGAATCTTTGTAGTAGCTTCTCCACCCGTCTGAAGTACGCCGGTTATAGTTCCTCTGCTCATACGTTTTCTGATCTGCTCCGAACCGTCAAGTCAAACAGACTTAAAACTGCTCAGACACAAATACAATGAAGATCAGAGAATACAGGGGATTCCCGGGTCGTTATGTCCCACGGAGACTCAATGGTGTGTTAAACACTGATTCAGACGGTAGAATGATCACTAATGATAGCGATCAGAAAAGATTGAATTGGATAAGATAATTACACTACTGAAAAAGGTAATAAATAACAGCGACTCAAATGCAAATTAAGAAAATTAAAAAGATAAAATCTATTAAATAAACGCTATCACTATATTTAAAGTGATGAACGTTTAAAACCTAAAACTTACGTTTAAATTAAAAATTACGTAAACGTATAAAATAAAAAGTGAAAATTACACAAGATAAATCCTAAAAATATGAAAAATACATTTTTACAATCCTAAAAATAAAATAAAATTATTAGAAAAAGAAAATTATTTTTATAACTAATTATGTAAATATTATTAATTAAAAACTATTTTAAACTATTTAATAATACTCTAAAATAAAAGAAAATATGAAATAAAACTAGAAAAATAAATTTAAGACTTAGAAAAATCTAAAATATGATAAAACTAATTTTAAAACTGAAAATATATTTTTTAGACTTTTTATGTATTTATTATTAATTTAAAACTATTTAAAACTAATTTAAATTATTAAAAATACCAAATAAAAGGAGAAAAATAGGGAAAAATACTTTTTATGACTTTTACATTTATCTAAACCTAATAAAAATGAAAAACTATTTTTTAGAACCTTTTCTTAATTATTTGTATTTAAAGCTATTTAAAAATACTTAAAAACTAGTTTAAATTAAGAAAAATAGCAAATAAGCTTAGAAAAATATGAAAATTTCAGGAAAAGTCTAAAATACTATAAGGAATAAAGGAAAAATATAAAAACAAGGGCTTGTTTGGAGAAATAAGCAACTGATGTGGAAGAGCTTATGAAATAAGCAATTTGAATAAGCTAGATGAGCACAACAGGCACCAAACTGAAACAGAAGATACACTAAGCAAAAACAACCAAAATGGAACAAGAAACAACTAGCCCTAACCACTGATTAGCTAATTGCAACAGATTGATGAGTTGAGAATTAAGCTAAAAAGCAGTTCTGGGGGGGCAACTTTAAGCACTTGCACAAGACTCAAAATAAGCTGAAACTTAAAAATACCAAATGGAACCTACAGCAGACCTGGGTGAGACCAATTGTTCCAAAAATCAGGCTCTGAAAAGCTCTTATGAGCTCTGTGGAAGAGTTGCAAAAGCTGAGAAAAACTCAGCATAAGCTGAGTTTCAGGTGCAGGGCAAACAAGCTTATGTTTAGGCAGTTGCATAAGCTATTCTAGGAAGCTGAAGGGAAAAACAGATATGGGGTCTTATATACCACCCAGCAAACTACTTATAGACCAAAAATGAGACCTTAACTCTATAAAATGAACCCTGTGCAGACTCTCCAAGTTCTGCACAAAATGGATTTACAAACAGTTGACTTCTTAACAAAACTAAAAGGTTGACTAATTTGAGTTTTAATCTAGATTTTAGGACTGATAATGATACTACTTGATGAAATAACACTAATGAAAGCTATGTTTATGGTTTCTAAACACAAAACTGACTTTTGATCTAGCAAAATTTTCAACAGTGGACTGTCAAGACAGAAAAGATGCAATTTTGACTTTAAGTGTAATTTGATGCAATAAAATGACTACAATGGATAGATTAATGATACTAGAGACTAAAGTAACAATAAGCTTTTATCAAAACACCTCTGAAATCAGTTATACTGAACAAGCCAAACACCCCTTTATCTACCTGTTTTGAAATTAAAATAAGCTAAACACCAAACCAACATGTATTACTGATAAAACTGAGTTTTTAAGACCTAAGTAAAACTATATAAGCAGGTTTTAGCAGTTTAAGACCACAGATATACAAACAACCATAAAATGCAAATTAGCTTGAAAATGAAAAAGTGAAACAAACACTCACAAGTTTCCAGCTGTTTGCAGGCTAAGAACAAAACCCAAAACTACTACCTAAGCTATTCCAACCCACATCCAACTCTGCAACACCCAAAATCCATCACCACTGCCAAATTTACCCATATTGACTTTTTGTTGACCAAGAACCAAAACATTTTGAAACATGATTTACCAGCTTATTAAAGGTTACAAGGGACTTAAATAAGCTTGTATGAGCTTGACAATAAGATATTAACACTTGTACTTAGGATATTGAAATTGAAAACTGTAACAGTAGCATGAATTTTGGAAACTTAAATGAAAATTTAGATTGATAGATAAAAGTAACTTACAATGATTTGTAAACTTAAAAATGATACAAGGAAACTGAAATCACACCAATTTAACTAAAACTAAAACATTCAATTCAAAAACGACATTAAGGTAAATTAATATAACTAACTACCAGCCTTCAAGCATCTCTCCTCTTCTCTTTTATACCCATCTTTCTTTCTCTCTCCTTCTGAGCATTTCCCACTAGATTTCAGAGCAATTGGATGACTTTTGTGGATTTTAGCCACTTTGTCAATTTTGGCGGGAATGAGGTGTTTGAGCAGTTGAGGTAGAGTGAAAGGTAATGGTGAGGCAATTAATGATCTTTGGAGTTTGGTGTTGGTGGGGGGACAAGAGAAGGGATAAGGTGAGGAGGGGGGGTGGAAAGGTTGAGTGTTGCAGGGTGAAACAGGCTCAAGTGGGGAGGAGGTGGAGATGGCGCCAAAAAGGGTGCCTGTTTGACTTATTTGACCGACCAGGGTAATATTAAAATGGGAGGGTTCAAAAGTCTAAATGACAGGGGGCCAGAATTGGAAAGGGTCCAAAATTAGTTTAAGGTTTAATAAAACACAAGGACTAGATATGTAATTCTGAAAAATTGAGGGACCATTGCTGCCAACTCATCAAAGATACTTCAAGGGACCATTAATGACAAGTTTCAAAAGTACAGGGACCAATTCTGTCATTTTCCAATTTTCCAGGGGCCAATTTTGCCAATTTTCAAACTTGAAGGGCCATTTTTGTAATTTTCTCAAACTTTTGATATTTTTCACCAAAGGACTAAATTTGACAACTTTTGATTTTAAAAGGACCTTTGGTGATTTTTCTTTTGAAATTTTGACTCAGGGACTATTTTTGACAAATTTTGAAACTTGGGGGACTAAAACTGCAATTTTTGCAAATTTGATATGTTTTTCATCTGATTTTGATATTTTTGTATTTAAAACACATAAAACACTGATTTGTGATATTTTTATCATTTTGAAGCATTTTTGAGTGTTTTCAGATGATTTTGCAGTCTAGATAGTACAAAAATGATGAGTATTTAGAGACTCATCAATCCCCCACACTGAGATATTGCTAGTCCCTAGCAATGATTTGAGAAAACATAATGGATTTTAAACTCTTTACCAAAAGCCATTACTTCTGGAGTAGCCAAATGTTTCAGTTCAAGTAAGAACCATGGTACACCGATAACCATGTGATTTTGAGCAAACCACCAGCTTTCAACGGATTTGATTTGTCTTTACCAGAAGCCGTACCCTTCTGGACTAGCCAACTCTTAGATAAATTATAAATATTATCTTTGGTGAGCTGATTACCAATTATGGTTTTTCCACTGCCTTAACCACAAGCCATAATCTTACGGGCTAGCCAACTCTTCACTTTTTAGGATATGGTGAGCTGAATACCATACAATTTTGGGCAAATTGCAAGCCGTCAACGGATTTGAGATATCTTTACCAAGAGCCGTTTGCTCCTGGATTAGCCAATCCTTTAGTCTTACAGACATGGCGGACTGATAACCAAATGAGTAAGTGTAAAACACTTGCTCCAAAAAAAATTTTGGCCAAAAACGGGGGAATTGGGTAGATAATATATGAAATTCGTGAGAATTCCCCCCCACACTTAGAAATGAATATTGCCCTCAATATTCAAAGTACCGGCGGTTATGCCGAAACAAAGAACGTAAAAGGGAAATACTACGGCCATTATTTAGAAAGAGATTTTTTTTTTTTTTTTTTTTTTTTTTTTTTTTTTTAACATGTGGGGCATCACCCCCACACTTAGGTGGTAGAAAGGGGTAAGAAATCAGAAATATGGGTGAAAACCCATATGGTGTGTGCTACTGTTTTTGATTTCCGAGTCGCTAGCTTGACTCGACCCCGAATTCATTTGTTCATGGGGAAACAAAGTGGAAGAAACAATCTCAATCGGACTTTCATTCAAGATGTTTGGATAAACATTGAAGCATGTGAAAGTTCCACACCGATGAGATATACATAGAAAGACAGACCTGGCTCACAAATGATAAATTAAAATGCCGGGGTCAAAGATAGTGTCCTCACTCCCGAAGGAGTGAAGAAGAGAGGAAGTCACCGAGTAGGTGAAGAAAAGAAGGAAGATCATGATAACAATCATAACTAAATCTTCTTCCTCGGGATTAAGTGCAATTGCACTTATTTGGATTTTATTGGTTGAGCTCTTAGGGTTGGAAGGCATCTCGGTGGGGAGGGTGGGAAGATTTGTCATAACTATGCAAATTGAGATTCTCTCCCCCCGATCATGATTTTTGCCATCCACGCAATCATACTCCAGCGGAGATATGATATGAGTGAGTTCACCGGCGAACTCCTCATGAAGAGAATCATTCACATGATGTGAATTTGTGAACTCTTGTTCCATTGTGGGCTCATCACTATCCTCAGTCTGAGTATCAAAGATTGGATTCTCAGAAATTGAAGTGAATTCAGAGTTGAATTCAAATAGAGGATTAGTGAAAGTAGCTTTGAATGTTTCGGGAACAAAGTGATCAACATTCTCATTTGGATTGTTGGGATAAGAAGTGAGTGAACGATCATTATCAATGAGACTTTCAGTCTCTCCCAGATCGGCTTCGAAATCAAAGAGTGGATTGATGTGAGTGAGTTCACCGGAGAACTCCTCAAAAAGGGAATCAGCATCAGATTGAGGAAGTGATGCCTCAACGTACTCGATGTCTCCATAGGAAGCACAATCGTCACAAAGATCAGAGAAAGTCTCAAGATGGTCATTTGAACACTCAAGAGGGAAAGGGATATCACACAGATGATCAGAAATTCCCTGTGACTCTCTCGGGATTGGGATAAGGTCCTCAACACTAGACGATTCCATTTCTGGAATAGTGCTAAGAAGCTCATCCCCCATGTTTAGAGAGTGAGTGGGAATATCAGGTGTGATAACAACAGACTGAGGGAGATTAGATGGACTAGCATACATATGTTTAATGCTTAACATTTGTTCTTCTGCTAGTAATTCCATCATAGTCTTTTCTCCCTGATTCTTCATGGAAGGAGTTTCAACTGATGAACTTGATGAACCGTTATAAAATTGTAAGATATCAAGGATATCTTCATCATCATCGTCATCAGGAATGAAACGGAATCGAGAGCTAGATTTGAATGCTTTTTGTATTCTAATTGATTCCCTAATAGTGTTTTCAATGGAAATCTGGGAATCTAATTTAGCATCCCGCTCTTCGGCTAACAAAACTTCCATGGATTTTTCATTTGGATTATCTTGGGAGGACATAGCCGACTCCTCCTTAAGTTCTTTTAATAACTCCAGAGTCTTCAGTAGAAGATCTGTCGTAGTTTCCTGAGGAATCGCTTGAATCATTTGGTATTTTGGAGGTTGGTCTTGATACGAAGAGTCGTAATCGTAACAAGGAAATGGATTCCTTGTTTGACAATCCGAGCTAGAGTGAGGACCTCCACAATACTCACAACAGTAGAACTGATGTGGCTGTGAGTGGTATGTGTTGTAGTCATAATTGTTATCAGGAACCTGCTCATAGACAAGCGTGTTTCCTGATTGACAATCAGAACTGGAATGAGAACCACCACAGTACTCACAACAGTAAAACTGCTGAGCCAAAATTTGATCTGCTCCGAACCGTCAAGTCAAACAGACTTAAAACTGCTCAGACACAAATGCAATGAAGATCAGAGAATACAGGGGATTCCCGGGTCGTTAAGTCCCACGGAGACTCAATGGTGTGTTAACACTGATTCAGACGGTAGAATGATCACTAATGATAGCGATCAGAAAAGATTGAATTGGATAAGATAATTACACTACTGAAAAAGGTAATAAATAACAGCGACTCAAATGCAAATTAAGAAAATTAAAAAGATAAAATCTATTAAATAAACGCTATCACTATATTTAAAGTGATGAACGTTTAAAACCTAAAACTTACGTTTAAATTAAAAATTACGTAAACGTATAAAATAAAAAGTGAAAATTACACAAGATAAATCCTAAAAATATGAAAAATACATTTTTACAATCCTAAAAATAAAAGAAAATTATTAGAAAAAGAAAATTATTTTTATAACTAATTATGTAATTATTATTAATTAAAAACTATTTTAAACTATTTAATAATACTCTAAAATAAAAGAAAATATGAAATAAAACTAGAAAAATAAATTTAAGACTTAGAAAAATCTAAAATATGATAAAACTAATTTTAAAACTGAAAATATATTTTTTAGACTTTTTATGTATTTATTATTAATTTAAAACTATTTAAAACTAATTTAAATTATTAAAAATACCAAATAAAAGGAGAAAAATAGGGAAAAATACTTTTTATGACTTTTACATTTATCTAAACCTAATAAAAATGAAAAACTATTTTTTAGAACCTTTTCTTAATTATTTGTATTTAAAGCTATTTAAAAATACTTAAAAACTAGTTTAAATTAAGAAAAATAGCAAATAAGCTTAGAAAAATATGAAAATTTCAGGAAAAGTCTAAAATACTATAAGGAATAAAGGAAAAATATAAAAACAAGGGCTTGTTTGGAGAAATAAGCAACTGATGTGGAAGAGCTTATGAAATAAGCAATTTGAATAAGCTAGATGAGCACAACAGGCACCAAACTGAAACAGAAGATACACTAAGCAAAAACAACCAAAATGGAACAAGAAACAACTAGCCCTAACCACTGATTAGCTAATTGCAACAGATTGATGAGTTGAGAATTAAGCTAAAAAGCAGTTCTGGGGGGGCAACTTTAAGCACTTGCACAAGACTCAAAATAAGCTGAAACTTAAAAATACCAAATGGAACCTACAGCAGACCTGGGTGAGACCAATTGTTCCAAAAATCAGGCTCTGAAAAGCTCTTATGAGCTCTGTGGAAGAGTTGCAAAAGCTGAGAAAAACTCAGCATAAGCTGAGTTTCAGGTGCAGGGCAAACAAGCTTATGTTTAGGCAGTTGCATAAGCTATTCTAGGAAGCTGAAGGGAAAAACAGATATGGGGTCTTATATACCACCCAGCAAACTACTTATAGACCAAAAATGAGACCTTAACTCTCTGAAATGAACCCTGTGCAGACTCTCCAAGTTCTGCACAAAATGGATTTACAAACAGTTGACTTCTTAACAAAACTAAAAGGTTGACTAATTTGAGTTTTAATCTAGATTTTAGGACTGATAATGATACTACTTGATGAAATAACACTAATGAAAGCTATGTTTAAGGTTTCTAAACACAAAACTGACTTTTGATCTAGCAAAATTTTCAACAGTGGACTGTCAAGACAGAAAAGATGCAATTTTGACTTTAAGTGTAATTTGATGCAATAAAATGACTACAATGGATAGATTAATGATACTAGAGACTAAAGTAACAATAAGCTTTTATCAAAACACCTCTGAAATCAGTTATACTGAACAAGCCAAACACCCCTTTATCTACCTGTTTTGAAATTAAAATAAGCTAAACACCAAACCAACATGTATTACTGATAAAACTGAGTTTTTAAGACCTAAGTAAAACTATATAAGCAGGTTTTAGCAGTTTAAGACCACAGATATACAAACAACCATAAAATGCAAATTAGCTTGAAAATGAAAAAGTGAAACAAACACTCACAAGTTTCCAGCTGTTTGCAGGCTAAGAACAAAACCCAAAACTACTACCTAAGCTATTCCAACCCACATCCAACTCTGCAACACCCAAAATCCATCACCACTGCCAAATTTACCCATATTGACTTTTTGTTGACCAAGAACCAAAACATTTTGAAACATGATTTACCAGCTTATTAAAGGTTACAAGGGACTTAAATAAGCTTGTATGAGCTTGACAATAAGATATTAACACTTGTACTTAGGATATTGAAATTGAAAACTGTAACAGTAGCATGAATTTTGGAAACTTAAATGAAAATTTAGATTGATAGATAAAAGTAACTTACAATGATTTGTAAACTTAAAAATGATACAAGGAAACTGAAATCACACCAATTTAACTAAAACTAAAACATTCAATTCAAAAACGACATTAAGGTAAATTAATATAACTAACTACCAGCCTTCAAGCATCTCTCCTCTTCTCTTTTATACCCATCTTTCTTTCTCTCTCCTTCTGAGCATTTCCCACTAGATTTCAGAGCAATTGGATGACTTTTGTGGATTTTAGCCACTTTGTCAATTTTGGCGGGAATGAGGTGTTTGAGCAGTTGAGGTAGAGTGAAAGGTAATGGTGAGGCAATTAATGATCTTTGGAGTTTGGTGTTGGTGGGGGGACAAGAGAAGGGATAAGGTGAGGAGGGGGGGTGGAAAGGTTGAGTGTTGCAGGGTGAAACAGGCTCAAGTGGGGAGGAGGTGGAGATGGCGCCAAAAAGGGTGCCTGTTTGACTTATTTGACCGACCAGGGTAATATTAAAATGGGAGGGTTCAAAAGTCTAAATGACAGGGGGCCAGAATTGGAAAGGGTCCAAAATTAGTTTAAGGTTTAATAAAACACAAGGACTAGATATGTAATTCTGAAAAATTGAGGGACCATTGCTGCCAACTCATCAAAGATACTTCAAGGGACCATTAATGACAAGTTTCAAAAGTACAGGGACCAATTCTGTCATTTTCCAATTTTCCAGGGGCCAATTTTGCCAATTTTCAAACTTGAAGGGCCATTTTTGTAATTTTCTCAAACTTTTGATATTTTTCACCAAAGGACTAAATTTGACAACTTTTGATTTTAAAAGGACCTTTGGTGATTTTTCTTTTGAAATTTTGACTCAGGGACTATTTTTGACAAATTTTGAAACTTGGGGGACTAAAACTGCAATTTTTGCAAATTTGATATGTTTTTCATCTGATTTTGATATTTTTGTATTTAAAACACATAAAACACTGATTTGTGATATTTTTATTATTTTGAAGCATTTTTGAGTGTTTTCAGATGATTTTGCAGTCTAGATAGTACAAAAATGATGAGTATTTAGAGACTCATCATTTTCCAAGCGTCCACCAGTTGAATCTTGTCTCCGTCTTTGCGCCTCTAGTTGATCCGTCCAGTTCCCTTCAGCAGCATCTTGACGTCTCCGGCAGCATCACGATCTGTTGCGGCTTCTGCTTCACGAGCCTTTCCAGAATTTGTTGCAGCAATGCAGGGTCGGCACTATCATCTTCGGCTCTACGAGAAATCTCCATCTAACGATCGACAGACGGATGTGTGAAGACAAAATAAACAAAATCAAATGCGAAGAGAAGCAGACCAAATTAGTGAAGACAAAAGAATATCGAAGTCAAATCAGAACGACAACCAAAAGGAATCGGAAGATATCAGAACAGACGGAAGCCTAGTGTCTACCCAAATCCTCACAGGTCAATCCTAAGGTCAACAAGACGAAACCTGGGCTCTGATACCATAATTGTAACACCCCAACCCGACAAGGGTAGAAGTGTCACATTTTGGTGTCATATCAGAACATACAATAAAAATCTTTGCTAAACGAAAACCTTAAAATGAAGTATCAAATCATATGAATAGTTGACTGACAAGGAAATACAATATCCAAAATGAAAGGAAAATCTCCAAACAAAAGCCCATCAAAATAAGTCCAAGATAATAAGGTAACTATGTTTGGTCCACTCAGATAATCCAACTCTCAGCCCATCAAAGCCCATCTTCAAACCTAAAACCTGCCGCAGGAAAGAAATGCGGCTGAGCTTAAAAAGCCCAGTGAACAGATATAACAAAACGAAAGCTAAATAAAATCTGAAATGCGAAATGAAACAAAGGAACGGATAACAAAGTCGCAGCGAAATGAGGACAATGAGTCAATGAGGATCCTGCAGAACACAATTATACATATATCCAAGCACATAAAACAAGGAGAACGAAGCCAAGCAAAGCATCAAGACAAGCATACAAGCACATACAAACCAGGCATACAAGACTGAAACATAAGCAAGTATAGCAGGCGTAGCATCCACACAACATATATGTCATACAATCAATTCAGGAAATCAGGAGACATACAAGCCAAACAGATGTCTACAGGAAAGCGGAAGCAATTAATTAATAAGTGAGCATGGCAATTCACACAGGTCAAAACCCTTAGTTGAAGACATAATCAGTATCATAGCGGTAGTCAAAACATGGCAGTCACACGTAACAAGTAGGAATACAGTATGAACACTATAATTAAATGAATTAAATACATAGCAGGGCAATTAAACAAGTTAACAAGCTAGACTTCATAAGTTGAACCATTTACCCAATCAAACCGTAGCATAAACAGAAATGCAAACATGGCAGGTCAGCAACAAGCAGATAAGGACACCACGGATAGTCATAGTCCACGAGATTAATTGAACGAGGTACAAAAGATAAACAGATCAACAATCGATTTCACACAAGCACGGTTACTAGACAAATCAAAGGATCACATAACAGTAAGATAGCATATCATCAGATGACAACAGGTAAATCTTATATCGCATACATACATATCATACAGAGAAATCAGTAGTCATATAAACATGAATATCATAATCAAATCCAATAAAATATAATAACGTGGTACGTGAATGGAACGATAATCGGAATTAACGGAATGACAGTGTGACAGATCAAAGCAATGGAATATATATATCTTAGTAGTAGAGTGAGTCATATAAGGGTACACTGATTTCTCCCGAACCACCATCTTTTATTTCTCCGTCACACTTATCAACCGCTTGTGAACGGTCAACCGTAACAGATGATAAAAGAGCGACAGCCCGGGAGAAAAATGGTAGTTTACCAAGGATTAAAATATCCTTGGATCGTTTATGTCCTGGTGAGGCGTGATATTCCGGTACAATGACTTGTGATTTGTTGAAAATAATATTAGTATAGGAAAAACAGGAATCTGATTGACTAACACTTGGAATGTAAATAGTAATAGCTCTGTCACAGCTACGTCAATAAAAACGTACAATCAGAAACCTAAAAATATTAAAGTATACAAACTTACGTTTCACTTAAACTAAACGTAAACGTATAAAAACAAAACGATTATAACTATAGTAGGGATTTGCATGTTTTAGCGACTTAAATGCAAATTAAAAGAAATTAAAAATTAAAATCTATTAAATAAACGCTATCACTATTTTTACAGATCGATGAACGTTTATGATTTATAAAACAAAATAACTTAAATAAACTATCTTAACTAAAACGTAAACTTAAATAACCTAAAAAGTGATCTAAAATGAAAACGCACGATATTTACAAAAATTACGCGACTGCGTAAGCAAAAACGTAAAATTTATGAAATAAAAGGCCTACAAGTGTGAAAACAATATTTTTACAAAATATATGACAAAAGAAAATTTTAGAAAAAAGATTTATATTTTTTAGACTTTTATATTTTTTATTATGAATTAAATAAGATTTTATACTAATTAAATGTTTAAAAATACTAAAACTTATGAGAAAAATCTGAAACTTTTACAGAAAATACTTTATACTAATACAAATTTATTAAAATTTCA
Source organism: Chrysanthemum seticuspe (assembly GCA_019973895.1). Taxonomy (NCBI): domain Eukaryota; kingdom Viridiplantae; phylum Streptophyta; class Magnoliopsida; order Asterales; family Asteraceae; genus Chrysanthemum; species Chrysanthemum seticuspe. The sequence goes on along the minus strand of BPTQ01000008.1, from coordinate 130,566,265 downwards.
AATCTGGAAAAAGCTACTATGAATAAGCACGAAATAAGCTAAATGAACCTGATAAGCTAAACTGCCCAAAACGTGTATAAGAGATTTATTGTGTGAAGAAATGACAGAAAAAGTCCCAAGGGCAAACGGTATACAGGTACACTTCTATCACTCTATCAAGGGGGAGGTCGCATGTTCGAACCTTAACCTCCCCTTTTTGCAAAAACATTTTATTTTTGAAATTTTCTTTTTGCAAAACTTTATAACAACTAAAAATAAGTAATTTTAACAAAACCAACTTTTTCAAAACTTGGAAATAAGCTCTGTGGGAGCTTATTTCCATGACAGATGGCTTTATAGCCTTAAATTTCCACATAGAAGCTAGGACTAGTTATTAAAGCTATTTTTGGGTTTTCTGCTTTTAGGACTAGATATATACTGATATTATACATGTATTATGAAAGTATAAGCTTTACAAACTAAAAATAAGCAAATAATGAGCTTATGAGTCCAACAGTAAAGCTTTTGGGCTCACAGTGGACTCATAAGCTCAAAATAAGCTTGAAAAAACTATACAGTGTAAACCAAAGGCAAAATTATATTTGTACAAGTATAATAGTCATATATATATACAAGCATGTGAACTGAGAATCACTAATAAGCTCTAATAAGCTCATAAGCTCTTCTCAGTTTCATATAGATCCAAACACCCTTGCATCCATTTGGTTTGGCAATTTAAGCTTGTCAAACAAACTTAAAAGGTCAAAATAAAATTGAAAGCTGCAAGATGGTCTGGTAGGCTTTTCAAAAAGCTCAAGCTCACCTAGTGAAGTCCACTAGAGAGCTTGTGAGGAGCTTATGAAGTATCACTGAATATACTGATTTCTCAATGTACCAGTGAAATGGGACACATTAAAAGCTACTTGCAGCCCTGGTTAATAAGCTGCAAGGTGAGATTTAAGCACATGATCATAAAGCTGGGTAGCTTGGCTTCCTAAAAAGCCAAGCCACAAAGACTAGTGATCACTAAGGAGCTTGGTGTGAGCTTGTGGAAATGGTGCAAGTTCATGGTTTGAACTGTAGGAATGGGCAAACACAAGCTCACAAGACTTATCAAACAAGCTCTAATAAGCTCAACTCATATTGAGGCATTGAGATGGGTACCTTGGCTTTGTGAAAAGCCAAGGTTCACATACTCAAGCTCACTGAGGAGCTTATTTCAAGCTTTTGAAAACTACTCCACTACACTGTTTGCTTCAGTGTAGTGAATGAGATGGGACAAAAAAGTTTGGATAATTAAGCTATGCAAATAAGCTGAAAACTGAAAAATAAGCAGACACATAAAGACTAGACCACAAAGGCTACATAAAGAAGCCAAATTCACAAGCTAGGGTCAAGTCATGAAGCTTATGCAAGCTCATGAACTTGACACCTAAACTGTGGTGCAGGGCAAAATAGTTAAGAAAATTTGACTTTATATTACACTAAAGGTTTGACTAAAATGAACTTAGGATCGAATCTATGGACTTAACATGATTTAATAAGCTATTGTAAGATTATATATAGTTAGACTAACAACTTTTAAACTAGTATTATGAATCTAGCAATCTAAATCTATGACAGTAATCTGTAAGAACAAATTAAAAGGAGAATTGACTTTTTACAAAATAAGAACTGAATATTATGACTGAGATGAACTATAAGGGACTAATGAAACTTGAAACAAGTATAAAGAACAAAAGACATACACTGGACTGCTATTATATCAGCAATTCCAAACAACCCTTAAATGGAATTAAATTAAGCTTTTCATTACATAGCACTGAGTAAACCAATTTTATCAAATCCACAGGCTTTCATCTGTTAAATTAGGACCTTTAAAGCTTAAACAAGTAGTCACACAGGTTTAAACCATGATTATCAAAAATCAAGCATATGAGACAGTTAAAATGGAAAATTAAGCATAACCAAATTCCAAAACATAACAAACTTATTTTAAGCTATAATATCATGAACAATCAACATTTAAACAGGTAAACATGAAAATCAAAACATGAAAAGTAATGGAACAGTGAACTTGTAAAAATTGTAAAAATGGCTTACAAATGAGAATAGGACTGAGACCCAGAACAAATGGACAAGGTTACACCTATCAGCTTACCAATAAGCTCCTAATACCCATAGCATTCCAAATTCAACCCTGCTTCATTATCTTCTTCATGATCACACCATTTTTGATTTTTTTCAATGATTTTCTTGATTTTTTAGTATTTTTGAATTTAAAGACTATACTTGTTTAAATGAATCTAAAAAGTCTTAAAGCTATTGTCAAGAGCTTAAAAGAGATATAGAATCCAATAAACAACCATATAACTGGAAATGAAAGAACATGAAAATTAAAGTAATTTAAGCAAATTTTGGAAACTGGAATTTAACTGAAATTAAACTGACATTAAAGTTTCATTACACTATTTTAAAGTAAATTACAGCATTTAAAACATTAAAAGACATTAATTTAAAGAAAGCATGTAAAAATTATACTACGTGAACAATGGTAGAACCAAAGTTGGTCTTTTCTTTGCCTCTCCTCTTGTATTTATAATCATTTGAGTTCCTTGTCGACCTCTTATCAAATCCCACTTGACTTCTTCTCTTGGATTCATCCAAATGGTACACTTGGCATTTTGGCGGGAAAGTCTTAGAAGCAGGTTATTTGCATTAAATGGGTTTGGATTGGTATAGAGGTGGAGGGGGGAGGTACTCAAGTGGAGATGGTGAGGTGTAAAGGTGAAAACCAGTGGTTAAAACCACTGGTTTTGGCTAAAACTGCTTTGGTGAAGAAGGTCTACAGTAGAGGCGGTTTCTTTGTTTTTAAATATTGGGCCGGGTCAAGGTTTTGGACTTGGATTGGGCTTGTTTGTTATAAAGGATCCGTTTGGTTTAGTTTAATCAACAAGGACCATTTTTGCAATTTAGCCAAAGTTGAAGGGTTTATCTTGAACATTTTCCAAAGCTCTCACAAGGGTAAAACCTGCCAAGTAAGAATAGTACAAGGACCATTGTTGATAATTTCCATTTTTGTAAATCTAGGGACCAAAACTGCCAATTTAGAAACTTGAGGGACCAATATTGTAATTTCTCAAAAAGTTTATCATAAGGACCATTTTTGTCATTTATGAATAGAACAAGGTTAAAAGTTGATAATTTTTACTTTTTAAATTAACCAAGGACTATTTTTGACAATTTTCAAAGTTGAAGGACTAAAGTTGTCAATTTGTGATTTTTAAACTTTAAAGGTTTGTTTTGACAACTTTTGACTCTTATGGACCTAAAATGATATTTTACAAGTTTTTGAATTACCAGGGACTAATTTTGACAACTTTTGTAAAGTTGAGGGACTAAAACTGCCAATTATGCAAACTTGATATGTTTTTCATCAGATTTTGATGTGTTTCTGAGTGTTTTCAGATGTTTTTGGCATTCTAACAGTATAAAAATGATGAGTATTTAGACACTCATCATACACAGAATATGGTGCGTTGGGAATGTAGAAGGTACAATATAGGTATATCAAAAGTGTAAGGTTTATCAGAAATCTACCCGAGCCCGGAAACATATCATATCATATCATATCATAAGTAGCCATTGTATTCGGAGGGGTGACCTCGGAATACCATACATAATAGGAGGGGAGACCTCAGTAACAAATGGAGTAGCTAGCTCCCAGAATTGTGAAGACGCGGATTGCACCCGACATCATTCACCATATATATCTATCAAACAGATCAAATCCCTCGAAACATATCATATCTAGGATGCATCCATACGCCCCCCGGAACATATCATAGTGGCCAAATCATATACATATAGTGAGCTCATAATCATATCATATCATAATGGGGACGGTGTGTAACATCACTCGTACACACTGGAGTCATGCCATTGGTTCATCAATGACACGGTCATGTTACCTTCATGACTAGGAACACATATTGGGCTCGGGTATCAAACTGACGGGTCAAAGCATAATCATATCATAATGGTTCATATCAAAGGTTCAGAAGTCAAAGGTGCATATCAGATTTCCATAACATAAGTTCATAATCAGAGGTTCATAATCAGATGGTTCATAATCAGAAGTTCATAATCAGATGGTTCATAATCAGAAGTTCATAATCATAAGTTCATAATCATAACAAACGAATATCATAGCGAACAGAATCATATCAAAGGATTATGTCAGAATCATATCAAAAAGGTCATAGCCTAAGGAGATTATAGCAAAGGAATATCAAGGATCGAAAAGTTATGAGAAATCCCTACTGAAAAGGGATAGAATATCTGTACCTTAACGCCAATTAAAGGAAAGCAACGAATGAACAAACACGAAGACACAACGTCACGCCTTCTTCGATGAATCTACACGGATTACGGTTCACATAATAATTATTAGCTCATTTAATGACGTAACGGATTTTAAATACTCATTATGAAACGCATTAATACTTTTAGAGTTTAATTTGGTTAAGCGCATTTTCGTTTTATTAATAGGCCGATTTAAGTATTTTAGGTAAAACCGATTAGACACAAAAATAGAATGATAATCCCTTAGTTCGAAATAACCATTCAAACACTCATAAAGGACGTACACAAACACACCGTAGTACCGTATTTTGTATGAACCCATGACGCATGAAAAGTAATTTATACCAACTGATTATATATATATATATATATATATATATATATATATATATATATATATATATATATATATATATATATATATATATATATATATATATATGTATATATTTAGTAATCTTAAATAAATGAGCAAGCAATAATAGTCTAAATTTACCCATATTTTATTCTTGTGTTCTTAACTGATTATAATAACACAACCATATGCATCAATTCACATGCAATTGACAATGTACATTTGATACCAGTGCATGCTAGACCTGAAGTACTACACGACCAAAATGCCAATTTCACTCAACTTGTACCCATATAAAAAGAACACGCATAACTCTATTGTTTCACACCCACAAACCCGCATCCAAACATTCGATATAGTCGTGATCCGATTTCATGTTTACTTACTCACGCATGCCACAAGACGCAAACACACGCTCTCATACCAAATTTACCCATACCAACCCATATGACTTTACCCCTTTTTCCACCAGTTAAACATGTGCTAATAGACCATTTTAATCATGCAACAAGTAGGACCCAAATGTACATGCACCCTCGTAAAAAAGTAGAATGAGTTACACAGGTTATACAATTTTTCATACATATACATACACGTGACCCCATGCATGATATTCATTTGTATGTCCTTAATACAGAGACATAACCGAAATCGATTCGCACCCTTTTCCACAACCATACATGCATTCGATTGATTTCAATATACTCAATTCATTAAAACGATGAGGAAGGAAGGAAGATGCAAAAGAGGTCATTGGTACCATACCCTAGTCGTGCTTAAGTGGAAGAAACCAAAGACCAAGGGGTAATAACCCACGTCGAAACCAACACCAAACAACAACCCCTTTAACCTTGAAATCCCTAGATCAAACAGCCCTTCGAATCAGGAACTAATGACCAAGATCACCACGCTCATAGAACCTTCAAACCACCTTTCTCCTTTGCTTGTTTACCTTGCTTTTGGATCGAATGGAAGGAGGAAATCAAAGTCTTGCCGTCACTTTTAATATTTAGGGTTTAGGTTTGTGAGAATTATTTGTGAAGCGTTTGGAAAAAAAAAGAAAGAATGGGATATAAGGGTGTTCGGTGTTTGACGAGTAAAAGGGAAACAAAGGCCCAAGCCAAATCTTAGATGGGCTATAATGTGTAGAAAATGAGGCGTGCAACTGGACCACAGCAATACACACTTTCAAAATGCAACATATTGTGGCTTTTTAATTAGTTATAATGTATTTTGTTTTCTTTTTACATTTCGGTTCATGCGTAACAATTAACATAAATGTAGCTTTTATTATTTGATCATTTAAGAGTTATGTCGGAATGTATTTAAAGAGCTTTGCGTATTTTACGCATTTTATAAGTTTTTAAATTAGGGGGGCAAAATAGTCTTTTTACGCGTTTTAGATTTTTAGGGTTTTACAACTCTTCCCCTCTAAAAGAAAATTTTCGTCCTCGAAAATTGAAGTCGCAGTGGTACACAGAGACGTACCGGCTTAAGGCAGACGTAACAATCCATAGTTTCATATAGATCATAACCATATCAGTTCCAAAGCGTACAAAACTTATACATAACATATGTCGGTGAGAATCTCGCAAGGAGGTACATAATTTCAAACGAAAATGAGGAATGACAAATAACGGATATAAGCCCTAGTCCATTCACGTACCAACCCCCAGGCATTTCCCAAGATGTCGTGTGATTTCAATAAGGTCAAATTATATGATCTCGGTATTATCACGTTGATCAGGCGTCATAATACTTGCATCACATAACAAGTCCTTATTGTCATCATACTCTGTCCTGGGTCATGGCGAACCACATAACCAAAATCACATAAAACATATCACATACAGATATCAAGTAACATACTAAAACAGGCCAGATCACATACATACAACATATACTACATCAACCAACTTACCATATCACCAAAGAAGAAGGCCACCAACTTGCTCGAAACGGTTCCTCATGACTCATTACTGACGATCCAAAAAAAAAAGCTGAGATATTAACAAAATGCCAAACGATAAAACTTCACGATTCCAACCGAGTTCCGAACAATTCAAGAAAAGTAATGTCGATCAAAATCACATAGCAAGATATCAAATCGCCTCAAAACGCATGACAAACGAATCGGAGTAACACTAGTTGCGCCCAATCATATGAAGTAGATGAATCTTTTCAGCATCTCAACGGTTGGACTGTTGACCACGATACGCTGAATCTTTGTAGTAGCTTCTCCGCCCGTCTGAAGTACGCCGGTTATAGTTCCTCTGCTCATACGTTTTCCAAGCGTCCACCAGTTGAATCTTGTCTCCGTCTTTGCGCCTCTAGTTGATCCGTCCAGTTCCCTTCAGCAGCATCTTGACGTCTCCGGCAGCATCACGATCTGTTGCGGCTTCTGCTTCACGAGCCTTTCCAGAATTTGTTGCAGCAATGCAGGGTCGGCACTATCATCTTCGGCTCTAAGAGAAATCTCCATCTAACGATCGACAGACGGATGTGTGAAGACAAAATAAACAAAATCAAATGCGAAGAGAAGCAGACCAAATTAGTGAAGACAAAATAATATCGAAGTCAAATCGGAACGACAACCAAAAGGAATCGGAAGATATCAGAACAGACGGAAGCCTAGTGTCTACCCAAATCCTCACAGGTCAATCCTAAGGTCAACAAGACGAAACCTGGGCTCTGATACCATAATTGTAACACCCCAACCCGACAAGGGTAGAAGTGTCACATTTTGGTGTCATATCAGAACATACAATAAAAATCTTTGCTAAACGAAAACCTTAAAATGAAGTATCAAATCATATGAATAGTTGACTGACAAGGAAATAAAATATCCAAAATGAAAGGAAAATCTCCAAACAAAAGCCCATCAAAATAAGTCCAAGATAATAAGGTAACTATGTTTGGTCCACTCAGATAATCCAACTCTCAGCCCATCAAAGCCCATCTTCAAACCTAAAACCTGCCGCAGGAAAGAAATGCGGCTGAGCTTAAAAAGCCCAGTGAACAGATATAACAAAACGAAAGCTAAATAAAATCTGAAATGCGAAATGAAACAAAGGAACGGATAACAAAGTCGCAGCGAAATGAGGACAATGAGTCAATGAGGATCCTGCAGAACACAATTATACATATATCCAAGCACATAAAACAAGGAGAACGAAGCCAAGCAAAGCATCAAGACAAGCATACAAGCACATACAAACCAGGCATACAAGACTGAAACATAAGCAAGTATAGCAGGCGTAGCATCCACACAACATATATGTCATACAATCAATTCAGGAAATCAGGAGACATACAAGCCAAACAGATGTCTACAGGAAAGCGGAAGCAATTAATTAATAAGTGAGCATGGCAATTCACACAGGTCAAAACCCTTAGTTGAAGACATAATCAGTATCATAGCGGTAGTCAAAACATGGCAGTCACACATAACAAGTAGGAATACAGTATGAACACTATAATTAAATGAATTAAATACATAGCAGGGCAATTAAACAAGTTAACAAGCTAGACTTCATAAGTTGAACCATTTACCCAATCAAACCGTAGCATAAACAGAAATGCAAACATGGCAGGTCAGCAACAAGTAGATAAGGACACCACGGATAGTCATAGTCCACGAGATTAATTGAACGAGGTTCAAAAGATAAACAGATCAACAATCGATTTCACACAAGCACGGTTACTAGACAAATCAAAGGATCACATAACAGTAAGATAGCATATCATCAGATGACAACAGGTAAATCTTATATCACATACATACATATCATACAGAGAAATCAGTAGTCATATAAACATGAATATCATAATCAAATCCAATAACATATAATAACGTGGTACGTGAATGGAACGATAATCGGAATTAACGGAATGACAGTGTGACAGATCAAAGCAATGGAATATATATATCTTAGTAGTAGAGTGAGTCATATAAGGGTACACAGAATATGGTGCGTTGGGAATGTAGAAGGTACAATATAGGTATATCAAAAGTGTAAGGTTTATCAGAAATCTACCCGAGCCCGGAAACATATCATATCATATCATATCATATCATAAGTAGCCATTGTATTCGGAGGGGTGACCTCGGAATACCATACATAATAGGAGGGGAGACCTCAGTAACAAATGGAGTAGCTAGCTCCCAGAATTGTGAAGACGCGGATTGCACCCGACATCATTCACCATATATATCTATCAAACAGATCAAATCCCTCGAAACATATCATATCTAGGATGCATCCATACGCCCCCCGGAACATATCATAGTGGCCAAATCATATACATATAGTGAGCTCATAATCATATCATATCATAATGGGGACGGTGTGTAACATCACTCGTACACACTGGAGTCATGCCATTGGTTCATCAATGACACGGTCATGTTACCTTCATGACTAGGACCACATATTGGGCTCGGGTATCAAACTGACGGGTCAAAGCATAATCATATCATAATGGTTCATATCAAAGGTTCAGAAGTCAAAGGTGCATATCAGATTTCCATAACATAAGTTCATAATCAGAGGTTCATAATCAGATGGTTCATAATCAGAAGTTCATAATCAGATGGTTCATAATCAGAAGTTCATAATCATAAGTTCATAATCATAACAAACGAATATCATAGCGAACAGAATCATATCAAAGGATTATGTCAGAATCATATCAAAAAGGTCATAGCCTAAGGAGATTATAGCAAAGGAATATCAAGGATCGAAAAGTTATGAGAAATCCCTACTGAAAAGGGATAGAATATCTGTACCTTAACGCCAATTAAAGGAAAGCAACGAATGAACAAACACGAAGACACAACGTCACGCCTTCTTCGATGAATCTACACGGATTACGGTTCACATAATAATTATTAGCTCATTTAATGACGTAACGGATTTTAAACACTCATTATGAAACGCATTAATACTTTTAGAGTTTAATTTGGTTAAGCGCATTTTCGTTTTATTAATAGGCCGATTTAAGTATTTTAGGTAAAACCGATTAGACACAAAAATAGAATGGTAATCCCTTAGTTCGAAATAACCATTCAAACACTCATAAAGGACGTACACAAACACACCGTAGTACCGTATTTTGTATGAACCCATGACGCATGAAAAGTAATTTATACCAACTGATTATATATATATATATATATATATATATATATATATATATATATATATATATATATATATATATATATATATATATATATATATATATATATATTTTCAGTAATCTTAAATAAATGAGCAAGCAATAATAGTCAAAATTTACCCATATTTTATTCTTGTGTTCTCAACTGATTATAATAACACAACCATATGCATCAATTCACATGCAATTGACAATGTACATTTGATACCAGTGCATGCTAGACCTGAAGTACTACACGACCAAAATGCCAATTTCACTCAACTTGTACCCATATAAAAAGAACACGCATAACTCTATTGTTTCACACCCACAAACCCGCATCCAAACATTCGATATAGTCGTGATCCGATTTCATGTTTACTTACTCACGCATGCCACAAGACGCAAACACACGCTCTCATACCAAATTTACCCATACCAACCCATATGGCTTTACCCCTTTTTCCACCAGTTAAACATGTGCTAATAGACCATTTTAATCATGCAACAAGTAGGATCCAAATGTACATGCACCCTCGTAAAAAAGTAGAATGAGTTACACAGGTTATACAATTTTTCTTACATATACATACACGTGACCCTATGCATGATATTCATTTGTATGTCCTTAATACAGAGACATAACCGAAATCGATTCGCACCCTTTTCCACAACCATACATGCATTCGATTGATTTCAATATACTCAATTCATTAAAATGATGAGGAAGGAAGGAAGATGCAAAAGAGGTCATTGGTACCATACCCTAGTCGTGCTTAAGTGGAAGAAACCAAAGACCAAGGGGTAATAACCCACGTCGAAACCAACACCAAACAACAACCCCTTTAACCTTGAAATCCCTAGATCAAACAGCCCTTCGAATCAGGAACTAATGACCAAGATCACCACGCTCATAGAACCTTCAAACCACCTTTCTCCTTTGCTTGTTTACCTTGCTTTTGGATCGAATGGAAGGAGGAAATCAAAGTCTTGCCGTCACTTTTAATATTTAGGGTTTAGGTTTGTGAGAATTATTTGTGAAGCGTTTGGAAAAAAAAAGAAAGAATGGGATATAAGGGTGTTCGGTGTTTGACGAGTAAAAGGGAAACAAAGGCCCAAGCCAAATCTTAGATGGGCTATAATGTGTAGAAAATGAGGCGTGCAACTGGACCACAGCAATACACACTTTCAAAATGCAACATATTGTGGCTTTTTAATTAGTTATAATGTATTTTGTTTTCTTTTTACATTTCGGTTCATGAGTAACAATTAACATAAATGTAGCTTTTATTATTTGATCATTTACGAGTTATGTCGGAATGTATTTAAAGAGCTTTGCGTATTTTACGCATTTTATAAGTTTTTAAATTAGAGGGGCAAAATAGTCTTTTTACGCGTTTTAGATTTTTAGGGTTTTACAATATGTGTATTCAGGTTTGTGAGCTCAAGTCTAAGAGACTGACTGCATCAATTCATCTACTTGTGGGAAGTGGTTTCTTGACAACTTTTTGGTATGGATTGCTTCAGACTTCAGTGGTTATGAAATGTGAGAAGATTATTTATGACTGGGATGAGACGTTGATGTTCTTATTGATGATTTAACCCTGAACGAAGAATCACATAGATCATTCTTATAAGGAGCAGCAAGATCGATGACAATGGTGTGCTTCTTTGTGCACCTGGCTAAGGCAAGCTTGAAATAGAGCTTCGAATCTGCTCAACTAAAGGATTTTCAGTTTGGGGGGAAGCTGCCAAAGTCTCACTTTCAGAAGGTTCCATTTCTCTCATTCAAGAGCCTCGAAATCTTGGGTGGTGAATTTTTAAGAGATGACGATTTCTATCTTCTACAACGGTGCTGGACGATATCCTTATCTCGGTACTCGTATCATCATCTTCTTAAACTATATCATCTACTCTATCTGTAAATATTTATCAAAAAAAAAATACAAAAATATAAAACCAATAAAAAGAAAATAGAAAAATAGAAAATTTCAAAAACCCATAAAAATCAAAAAATTTAAAAATACCAAAAATATGTTTTTTAAAGACATGGCTTCTGGTATCGATAACATCTACGGTTCTAGAAATGTCATTCAATAATGGCACGGGACCATAGATGAAGTTCGAGCAGGAGGTGTAAATATTCTTTTTCAAAACATGTCTCTAAATATGGCTTGCAGTTACTTCAGACTGTAACCCGTGCTTAAACGATGGTTTGCTATTATTTCAGATAGCAACCCGTTTGTCAAAGAAGGAAAGTGCAACGCTTAAACGATTTTCAAAAATTTCATGCACTTATCCTAATAACAAAACAAGGAAAGTATGTCGTCATAAAGACTGCTATTCCTACACAAATGTTTTTCCTTCTAAGATTCTTCAGAAAAATATTTGTTGTTTCTAAATGGTGGAAAATTGAGTTGCATGAAAATCAATCAGAATCAGAATTTTCACAAATTTGCAAAACTCAATAAATGATTTCAGCTTGGATAAAACTTTTTATGAAATGAGTCATTGATTGAGGGGGAGAATGTTTTCAAATGTATATCATCTAACGAGCTTATATAATCATCCTACGTGCTTAACTGGAAAATATGTTTACCTATGTTGAAGGACTAGGAATCTAGGATATGATTGTTAGGATTAGATGACTATAGTTTGATAAACACATTATTTCCATGCTTTAAATGATCTGATTGATATGTTGGATTTACTTTTATTAGTCGATTGTTGTTTGGGTGTTGTCGATCACCATATATCTGTTTGTGTTGACTAACGTATGCATATAAGATGGTTATTAAGAATTTTCCCGATTCGGATCCCACAATATAAGATGATTGGATGCCGAAAGGAAAGGGAAACTATTTCTTGGGTCGACAAATGAAGAAACGGAGCTTAATTGGATCTCTATGGAGAGTTGGCATGATAGATGCAACGTCAGAGATCTCACTGCATCAGCAGATGGTTTTCTTCCAGCCCTACAGCAACAACAGAAGCTTCTTAATCACCTAACGTATCTTTGTGCAGGACAAGTAGTGGATGATACCATTTTTTCTTCAAACAATCTGATAAAATAATGTTTTGAAAATAAACTGAACTCAAATATTGGAAATCAACCGGACTTCATTTTAAACATAAGTCACTTAATCAACGATTATGGTCATTGATTGAGGGGGAGAGTGATTTCAAACTTAAGTATTTTCAAACGATATTTCTTCAAAAAAGTCCGGTTTGTACAATAATAAGTGGTGATCTAAAGATTTAATGTTATGTCATGGTATGATTTTCTTTAAAACTCAAAGATCTTACAAAATGAAATTTTTTCTGTTCTTGTTTGATTGTGAAATTGTTTTATTTTACTTAAAGATCTCTTAAAAACTATCATACCTGACACTAACAATCTTTAAATGTCTTAAATTGATCCTTATCAGTCAATTTCAAAAATTAAATCAAGCCACGTCTTTCCCCAAATTTTTCTAAATGATTTAAATCAATTGGGATCACAAATCTCAATTGGTTTGAAATTTTTGATCGGGGGAGAGATCGTGATTTAAATCTCAAATCTGTTTAAATGGAATAGGTTTGAGTCCTTTAAAGGCACTGCTGCCTCCATGTGCTAAATGATTTCAAATATTCAATGCACATGTTGAGGAGGAGCATTTATCCTAAAACAAGATGAGAATTTAAACCTGGCCACATATTCTTCCATGTTTTCTAAACCTTATTAAATCACTTGGGATCCAAAATCTCAAAGGGTTTGATATTTTTGATCGGGGGAGAATTTGTGATTTAATTATAAAATCTGATAAAAGGTGATCGTTTTGATTCAAAGTGCAAGTTCTATATAATATGTGCTAAACTCTTCCGTATATCGATGCACATATTCAGGGAGAGCGAATGGTTTCTATTGGCAATTGTGGAAGTACTTCTAAAACCTCTTTCCTCTATGTGCAAAATGATTTTCAAATATTCATCGCACATTCTGAGGGGGAGAATTTACCAAGAAAATCAAATGGCTTTTTCCACGGAAATTGTGATAAAGAATATATTTCAAAGAACTCTTGCCTCCATTAGCTAAACAATTTGAAAATCATATGCACATGTTGAGGGGGAGCATTTCTAAAATGATCAAAACAATTAAGGTACAAAATGCTTTGATATTATATCACAATTACCTTGATTGATTTTCCAAATAATTTTTCAATTGGTTTCAAGAAGAAAAGAACAATACCAAAAGATCGACCAATTTACTTTATGCATGGTGTTATAGGATGGTTAGGTTAGGTATTCGTTCCCATGATCCCGCCAGAGCCGGAGGGATCTACCCAGGGACAATCCACTAGATAGTGTAGAAGTCCTTAGGTATGATGAAAAAAGGAGAAAAGTGAGAAATGGGAAGAGTGCGGACTGAGAAAGAGCTAGAACTGGAATAAACCCAATAAGGTTCTAGTGATGAAGTCTCGGTAAGCAATGAAGGGGTTGAAGAATGAAAAAGAATTGAATGTGAAAAGGGTGAAAAGAAATAGCCCTCCAATAATTCAACCTTAGGGCAGAAACCGGGTTCAATACATATGCTACTGGTGGTTACCAAGGTAACACTGGTATTGAAGACAAGACGTCATGGACCCAGTGATGCACTGCACTAAACTTCCCAAGCTACTCAAGTTCCTCTTAAAAGGACTTGTTTCATTTTCACGGGGAACTGACATAATCTATCGACTTTCTCTTAGAGATGGTTGATATTGAAGAAGGAGACCGTCTCCCTAGTCTCCGGCATAGGAAACCAAATATGCACTATTGAGTCTAGAGCCAAGAGATCATCCACAATATCTCATTAGGACACAAAATTAATAAAGACTTGCTGTTTCACACAATGTGGAAAGTAAGTATATATTAAGAGTCGTACGCATTATCCTTGTGGTATTGCCAGAACATCTGAGTGATATGTTAAATATTCACAATGAAGATGGAAATCCTTCTAGAGCCAACATCAAACAAGCTCTTGGTGGGTGACATGTGAGATCTTACATAAGATCAAGCTTGTGACAACTGGATAAAAACGATGGGGCGATTCACTCGTGAATCAACCTTGGTCCAGGAAATGAATTGACGAATACTTTTGGTAAAACCGTTCGATGTGCAAATCTTCATTTCTCTAGCACATCGAATGTGTATTCATGTTTTCAAACACAAAAAGTATCTCTGATTGAAAAAAATACTTTTGGAAAAACCGTTCGATGTGCAAATCTCTTCTTTTCTCTAGCACATTGAATGTGTATTCATTTTCAAACTCAAAAAATATTTCTGATTGAAAATTGATCTTTTCTTATAAAACCTTCGTCGTATTGAAAAACTCTTTCTTCTAAGCAATACACGATTGTTTTCAAATCAATTTTTCATCAATCAGTGAATCTGAATTCGCTGGTTCACTCACTCCGTGTTGTCTTCTTTGGGACGCTCCGGTTTGAGAACGGCTAGAACAGTTGCGAAACCCAGTCATGGAGATTCTTCGAAAGTCTACCTGATCACAGGTAGTATTTATACTGTTCAACGGGGAACCGTGGTTCTTGCAACTATATTCAACGAAAGTGAACAAAGAGACTTTCGTGTATTTTAGTGCTAACTGTTGTTTGCAGGAACTGTTGGACGGTTGTAGCTGATCAGAGTTGAGAAGTCAATTGACAACCGCATGCTCACAACATTCACACTTAATTGAAGAAAATCAAGACCATCAATGACATACAACAAAGATGCTTCCGCTACTCTGATGAAAAGATGTCATGATCCAGAAAGTATGAGCATGTCGGTCCGAAAGTCACAACATCACATGAAGGCAACACTACAAAGGGTGATCCAGAGATTTGTTGTGGCTGATGATCTCAAAGAAAGCTCGAAGATCATCAAGAGGTGGATCAGTTCAAAGACCTCCACTGAAAGTACAAAACTATGCGGACTTTGAAGAATCGCTACTAAAGTACAAAGATTGCGGAACTTGAAGAATTGAAGTCTACGAGCTCAGAACTAAAGAAAAAGATAGAATGCTAGGATGCAAAATGTATTTCATGGGGTGACCTCCCTTAGAGGGAGATTGTTAGGAATTGAAAATTCCATGAGGAAGTGTCAGTCACCCCAATTATAGTCTAGCACATGTTAGCATGTAGACATATCTTCATTTATGTTATTTAGTAGTTAATTAATTAGTTATTAGCGTAGATTAGTTTAGAGTAACACCGTGGAGGAAGGACGGGTCTTTACCCACTGTATACCTGATCCACAGTCCGACAGGAGGACGTTTAAGTTGTAACTATAAATACCCCTTCCATCCTCGGAAGGGGTGGAGCTTCTTAATCTAACCTTTTCTTTTTTGTTTAACTTTCTCTCTCAAGAACTCCCTCTCTACTCTTTCACTCTCTAAACATGGATTACTTGTATCATCACCATCCTAGACCACCCGAATCATCAAACAATATAATATGTATGATCCTACAGTCATATATAGTTTTATCGCCGATTTTACATGAAGGTTACATTTGTTTTCTTATAAGTGTGCAAGTTATATTGGACAAGAAGAAGAAACACACATTGGATGAAGCTTATTACTTATGCATTCTTCTTGGAAGAGGATTTAACCACAACTTCACACATATCCTACCGAGCTAATTAGGGGAGTATTAGTTTCTTTTCCTTACTTACCTTCTTTTATCATAACTTTGATACTTCTGGGGAACATTGGGGACAATGTTCAGTTTAAGTGTAGGGAGGGAGAATAAAACATGCACTTAGAAACTATTCACTCACTTGATCATGTGTATTGTCCTTGGTAATTTGTGTAATAAACTATGAGAAATATTCGTTAGGGCAATTTTAGCACCAAATTTAAATTTTTATGACATTTACGAGCTAAACTTTAGTCTTAATAAAGCGTCTCGTGGATAGGAATTATATGACTAGCACAAAAACCGTTTACCACTCAAATTCCACCACAAAAATGTGAGGTTCGCCCCTAGATATTTAGGAATGAAAGCATTCACCTTTAATGCTTAATGAGTGTACCGATAGTATAATAGATTCTGGAACTTGTTTTGTGATGCATTCCGAGATCGCTAGTGAGACTACACTTGTGTAGTTAGGAGTAACTAAATGATAAGAGGCATTAGGATAAACCTTGTTTAAAAACTGTATTATAATTACATCTTCCACATCGGTTGAGTAATTACCCCACACCCTTGCGATGTACTCATCTTTAGTACACGATACCCCCTTAGAGCCTATCCTTTTCGCGGTTCTCGTGATGTTTCGGTTTTCCAGAATATCAATTGTTGGATCGATGTACTCTAACCAAACTAACTTTAAGTAGCTTGTAAGGGCTTAGGAACCTCGAATAAATCCTAAGTTACTAATAATGAAACACTGAATTAACTCTATTAAGTATGCAGAATTTACTTGAATAAAGCTAAGAAGAATTAACTTTTACTTTAACGATTATATTAAAACTATGAACCTGCTTGATACACAGATTCACTAACAATCCCTAACAGCTCTAATATCGAACTTGATAAACTCTAATACTCTCTAATAATGCACGTACATATAATGCCAATCTAGGGGTCCTTTTATAGGCATAAGGATAACCCTAGTCGGTTTACAATTCTATTCCTTGTACGTCAAGTAATACTAAACTAAACTTAGAACATTCTAGAATTTCATTATAATCCTTAACAATTTTGCATAGCAGTCCTTTAACCATGCAGTACTTTGATGAACAAGCAGTACTTTGACTTTCTTCTTTAGCATTACTTTGACTCTTCAGCACTTTGACTTTCTATATCCCAACAATCCTCCCCTAACTTGAATTATACTTGTTTGATTTCAAGTTCCTTTGTATTTGTATCTTTAACATCTTTGTCTTCAAGGATTGTGTCTTTATCTTCAGATGTTGTCTTTGTAATCTTTCTGCTTGTATAATCATCATCAAAGTAATCTTTATAAATAATTATTTTCATCAACTATCAGCAATCTTCATCTTTTTAGCTACTCAGCAACATATGACAAATTGTACATCAGATCTTAAAGTTTCAGTCTATTCTCATCACTTCCAGGTGTGTAAACTCCTGTGAGAAGTGAATCATTGAAATTTTAATGGTTTTGATGTCTCTATACCAAAGCCATTAACTCTGGAGTAGCCAAATTGTTGGGTCTATTATAGATTTGATGATACAAAACAAGAAGAATGAAACATGAAGGACTAAAAGTGACAAGAAGGGAAACTACAAAAAGATGGAGGATTTAGAAGATTCTAGAAGATATGCTTAAAAGAATATTTAGTTTCCTAATTATATTATGATTCTTCTTGTAAACCCTAGATGTCTCTAGTATATAAAGAGACATAGGGTCATTAGTTTCATAGTACGTACAAGATGTTTAAATATTCTATGTTTGAATATCCCGCCTTCATTATTATGTGTTCCCAGATATAATATTAGACCTCGTATAAGAGCTACAACGATCTTCACAAGTGGTATCAGAGCCTGGGGCTCATGATATCTAGGATTACAAGGTTTTATGTGTCGAAGAATGATGAAAAAGACGAAAAATTCGTATTTAAAAAAATTCGTAAGGTTTCTGCAGGGCTGTTTTTAAACAGCGGTAACTTTTTCGTTAACCGTCGGATCGGGACAAAATTTTTGTGTGGATGTTCTCTATATACCAATCTAACCTTCCACCGAAGGGATCTTCAATTGGAGCTTTCAGTAAAAAGATATACTATGTCGAAGTTGGCTGCTGATGGACTTTCAAAGTACTGCTGAAACAGTACTTTGATATACTTTGAATTTATGTTCGAATTTTTAAGATTTATTCAAGGTTTTAATTGTGGGATGGATTCTATGTGCTACGGTGTAGTGTTCTTACGATGGTCTCATGTTTTGATTGGCCAAACTTGTTGATTGATCACATGGTTCTCAGTAGTACATGCGTATAAGTAATACGAGGTATGGATTTATTTAGATTACATGATCACGTGATGGGGGTCCACATGGGCTACTATTTTTTATCTGATGTTGTGATTGTACGTGGAATGTTGATCACGTGGGGCTACTTTGCTATATTATTTGAGTGCTATTACTGTTCTACATATCAGAAGAAAACGAAAGTACTGTTGGAATTATTTTTCTTCAAAGTACTGCTGCAAAGTACTGTGTCAAGGTACTGCAGATTTTAAATGAAAGTACTGCTTATGATTTTTAAAGTACTGCTCGACTATAGAAGGTACTGCTACTCAAGTTTCGAAAGTACTGCTGATGCTGCACGTTTAGATGAAAGTACTGTTCATTATTTTTGAAAGTACTGCTGATTGATTTTCAAAGTACTGCTTCTCATATGGTTTTTGATTTAAGGGGAAGTCGAGCATATTGTTATGGTTTTTGGACGACACACACACAGGTTATTGTTTACACACACAAGGAGTTTGGTTATTTGTTCTTAAAAGATTCAAAAAGGCTCGTTTTGGAGATTTATTGAAGAATTGATTACGAAAGGATTATTTATCACTTATTTGAAGGTGAAGTGGAATTACTTGGTTTGTGTTCTTATCATCTAGCTTGATGAATCTAGCAATGTGTGATTTTTCTTATGATGCTCTATGCACACATTGGCTATCACTTGAAGGAGTTACATTGTAGTGCTCAGTGTCTCATACTAGTTGAGGATTCTTGTCAAGGGATTGCGGTCTACTTATATTTGGTGATACGTATAAGTATGGAGTTCCGTGGATAGTACAGATTTAAGACACAAGTTTGGGAAATTCTACTTCTTCATCAAGTTCGTTATATTTGGTTTTTCTTTACAAAGTGATCATTACAAGGAGCTTACAGATTTTGAAGAATTAAGAAGATGGTTAACATATGGTTTTTAGGGGAAGCTTATTGTTAAAAGTTTAACCATCTACATGCATCACTCAAGGGGAAGTGTTTGATTTTTACTATCGTTGATCATTATTACTACTGCTAGTTGAAGTTTTCTACTGTTTTGGATCCATTTTTCTTATGATGCGTAATGGTGGGTGATTTAAAGCATTGGAAGTCTTAGATTGGAAGTATGATATTGGTTCGTGGTGGTCAAGATCATTATTTGCATACGTTCCCTATTTAGATAATAACAAAAAGGGGAAGAGATGTTTGAGTGACATGTTTAAGTCAAGGGGAAGATTGTTTCATTCATGGTGAGATTTATTTATCTCAACTTCTGCTACTTCGTTTAGGGAAGTTCGTACAAGAATCGTGTTTTTTTTGTCATCATCAAATAGGGGAAGATTGTTGGGTCTATTATAGATTTGATGATACAAAACACGAAGAATGAAACATGAAGGACTAAAAGTGACAAGAAGGGAAACTACAAAAAGGTGGAGGATTTAGAAGATTCTAGAAGATATGCTTAAAAGAATATTTAGTTTCCTAATTATATTATGATTCTTCTTGTAAACCCTAGATGTCTCTAGTATATAAAGAGACATAGGGTCATTAGTTTCATAGTACGTACAAGATGTAGACGTCTAAAGGTGTGTGTGTGTGGGAACCTAGGCGTAAGGATTGGGAAAACGCCTAGGGTTTAGTGGTTTAGTTAGTTAGTATTAGATCAAATTTATGATCGTTATTATTGTTTAGTTAGAGATGGTGAATGAAAAACCTTGTTCATAATAATGTTGATTCTATGTTTGAATATTCCGCCTTCATTATTATGTGTTCCTAGATATAATATTAGACCTCGTCTAAGAGCTACAACGATCTTCACACAAATGTTTAGGTGTGTAAAACCATGGTACATTGATAACCATATGATTTTTAGCAAATCATCAGCTATCAACGGATTTGGTTTGTCTTTACCAAAAGCCGTACCCTTTTGGACTAGTTAGTTCTTACAACCATGGTGAACTAATTACCATATAAATGGTTTTTCCACAGCCTTTACCACAAGCCATTTTTCTTGTGGGCTAGCCAACCCTTTACATTTTCTGATATGGTGAGTTGATTACCATACAACTTATTAGCAATTTGTCAACTATATAACGGATTTGAGATATCTTTACCAGAGCTGTTTGCTCATAGATTAGCCAGTCCTTTTGTTAAACATGGTGAACTGATAACCTATTGTTGTAACCATCTCAAAAACCATTTGTTGCTGTTAACTTTTGTTTCAAAATATTTTTCACTTAACAAAAGTTTTCTTTTAAAAACATTTACTGATTTTGTGCTGCAAGCAGTACTTTGGTTAAAATACTGTTTGTCCAGCAGTACTTTGAATAAAGTACTGATTTTTCAAAAATTTATACAATTATAAATCGTACCAATATTTATGCTTCATCATCAGCCATTTCTGTCCATGTGTTAAACAATTTGATGACCATGAGAGTTGTTTCATTCTCCTCTTCGACTTCCATACCATGATCTAACATTCTTCTCATAAGTTCACTTGTAAGTGGATATCTTCTTTCAGCTAACATGTGAATCATGGTTCCATCTTCTAGCTCTAAAACATGCACTCCAGATTCTTCAAAGAATCTCCAGCTTGTAATCTCCCAAACTTCTTGATTTAACCAGATTTCTTCAGTGCTTGTTTCCTCAGTTTCCCAGATAGTTGTCAGATCTCCTAGCAATACTAAGCCAACTCCAGTTGATGGAATATGTTCAAAGTATTCTCACACTAATTGATATAGTTGAAACAGATATGCTCTATCTATTATGTGCAGTATATCCCATAGCAGATTAACACTCTAAAGCTTTCATCCTCCCTATGGAACATAAGATAGTTTCCATCTTTTGACTCTACTACTTCAAATGTAGTTATCTTGGAGTTCTTTACTGCAGCATCTTAGGATTTAGGATGATCAAAGTCAACAAATCTTATGTAATTTCTCAGCTCATCAACTGTATTTGATCTTAATTCTATCTTCTTTGATAACTGTTCAGCTTCAGTTGTTCTTTTTCTTTTTAAGCTTTTCTTAGTATCATCCTCCTTTTGCTTATCATCATCCTTAAACGAAATAATACTCTCAACTTGCTTCTGATAAGCTTCTCTGATAGCATTATATAAATCTTTCATCTCTAAGTAGTTCAGCTTCTGTAATCCAGTATATCCTTGACCTTTTAAATAAGCCATCATAACATTTCTTTCTTTAGCCTTACTCATTGGTCTTCTAGGTATAGCAACTGACTTTTCTGGTATAACAGCTTCAGGTTCCTTCACTGGTTGAGCAATCTCAGCATGAAATTTAGCTTGTAGCTCCCTAGCAGCTGCTTCATTCTTAGTCACTTCAATAGCTCTTAACTCTGCTAAAGTAAGTTTCTTCTTCATTGTTTCCACCAGTTTGCCTTTGCCTTTGTCCTTATGATCTAACACTATTTGAGAAGCTTGAGGTTGTTCTTCAACAACTCCTGATATAGTAACACCTCTTGGTTTTATCATACTCTGTAATATCTCAACAATTGTCTCATCATCACTTGCAGTGTGAACTACTTTCGGTGTATCAACTTCTTCTTCTTGTAGAATTGTTGAAGGACCAGCTTCTTCTTCAAAATTAAGTGTCCTTGGTGTATTCAGCTCTTGTCTATGTGTTCCTTGAAGAGCAGCAGTACCTTGATCACCAGCACCTTGATCATCAGTACTTTCTACACCAGTACTTTGTACTCCAGTTCTTTCAGGCTCAGTACTTTCAATATTTACTTGTGCTTCAGTACCTTGAGGTTCATTTTCTTCATAAAACTCAGCATCTTCTTTCAAATTATCTTGCTCCAGATTCCTCCCCAATTGGATAGAAGATTGTTGTGGAACCTTTTTGCCTGTAGAAGACTATTTAAACTTCCTTCCTTGCTTCTTTTGAGACTTTACCCATAACCTGTGATGTTGAACTAGAGGCCAGACAAATTTCTTCAATCGTTTAAATTTTGTGTTCAACTTCATAAGTTGTGCAGCTTGAGCTTCAGAAGCTTTCTTCAATCTCACTAACTCCCTTGGTAAAACATAATTATCCAGAACCAATCCCTCAGGAGGTATATCACCTGCATCTCCTCCAGATGATGGTGGATTGATTTTTGGTTATGAGTTAGCATGTTCAGTATGTTGTGGAGATGGTGTAGGTGAAACTGCAGTATCTTCTTGTGCAGCAGTACCTTGTGAAGAAGCAGTACTTTGAGTTGATGCAGTACCTTATGTTTCTTCACTTGCAGCAGCTTTATCTCTAACTGCTTGAGCAATCTCCATTATTGCAGTAGTAAAAGGAGTATTCCTTCCAGAAAACTTGTCACTCTTCCTAGCCATGACGGTGAAAATCTTTGCAGGTTGTACCACAACAGGTAATAAGCTCTCAGGCTTTGGTACATCATGAAGTTGTTTATTCAAGAAAACTTGAATAAATCTTGGATACATTAGCCAGGGTGATCCATGAGAAATGTGAGATAGCATACCATCTAGAATGAGTCTTGAAAAGTTGAAGATACGATTTGTAGCCAAACCCACCAATGCAGATGCTATATTATATCCAAATTGATCCCATGAAGTACTCTTAGAACTGATACAATGAAGCCAGACATGTACCAAGTACTTCCAATGTGGACTAAACAAGGGTTTCTTGAATGTTGTTTCAGTTAAAGACCCTTCATACCCAATATCTCTTAAGGTATCCCAAAGAAGCTGTTTATCAAAACGGATAGCTCCTTCTTCATCATCCAATAATAGATCTTCGCGAATTGAGGCTTCACTAACTTTCATAATCCTTCCAGAAACTTTAGCCTGTATATATGACTCATCATTCTCCATGTGAGTTCTAGCAGTCGCCCAAAACTGTTGAATCCATGGCTCAATAACATCTGGTTCCACCAAAAGTTCATAACTGATTGGAGATCCAATGAGAAAATCAATAATGTCATGGAAAGCGACATTAGCTTCAGTTTTATCCAAATTAGCCACCATGTTGTGTTTAGAAACTGTATTACGATTCGCCATTTTTTGGTGTTTACAAAAGTATGTGATTCGATGAATAGTAAATGTGAAATAGAGAGAAATATGGAAAAGATTGATAAGTATAAAGATGAGAGGGAAAATCGGAGGGTAGTTATTTGTAGGTAAGATTTGAAAAATCACAGCCCATAATAACAAAGTTACCGTTATTTGAATTTTAACCCATCTTTTGACCGTTGGAACAGTACGTTGATAAGACAAGCAGTGCTTTCCACGTGTGCAGTACTTTCCAAAGCAGTACTTTCAGAGCAGTACTTTCATATAACCAAAAAGCATTACTTTTCCATTTTCTTCATCTCAATAGCAAAAACTTCAAATAGGCATTGAATTGCCTCCCCTCAAGCAATGCATATGACTGTCTAACTAACTACTCAGTCCTCCCCTTAAATATAGCTTAGTAATTAATCATACCAATACTCACCACCAAGTGATTGAATCTTGAAACATCAAATCCTTTTGTGAGTAGATCAGCTACATTATCATCTGTGTGAACCTTCACAACATTGATGAGCCTATGCTCATAACAATCTCTGATAAAGTGATGCCTAATCTGAATGTGATTGGTCTTGGAGTGATAAACTGAATTCTTCACAATGCAAATGGTACTCTCATTATCAATGTTGATAGGAGTATTCTTGAAGTTGAACCCATAATCCAAAAGTTGATTCTGCATCCACAAGACTTGTCCACAACAGCTTGCAGCAGCTGCATGTTCTACTTCAGTGGATGATGTTGCTGCAATAGTTTGCTTCTTACATTGCCATGAGACTAATCTTCTTCCAAGATACTGGCATCCTCTAGTGGTTGATCTTCTATCATAGTTATCACCTGCATAATCACTATCTGAAAAAGCTTCCAAGTGAAAAGGTGAATCCTTTGGATACCACAACCCCAACTTAGGTTGTTGTTTCAAATAACTAAAAATTCTCTTCACTTCATTCATATGAGAGACCTTAGGTGAGACTTGATATCTTGCACATAAACAGACAGCAAACATGATATCAGGTTGACCATCTTCATCCTTGCCCAATGAGTTGATAGACTTGATAGGTGTAGTGACTGGCTTCATAGCATCAAAATTGAACTTCTTAAGAATGTCAGAGACATACTTGTCTTGACTTATAAAAATTCCCTCATTTGACTGTTTAACTTGAAGCCCCAAAAAGAAAGTTAATTCACCCATTGAACTCATTTGAAATTCATGTTGCATCAGCTGCTCAAACTCCTTTACCATGGACTGTTTTGTAGCTCCAAAGATGATATCATCTACATAAACTTGTACCAACATAATACCCTTCTTATCTCTCTTGATAAACAAAGTCTTGCCAATTGCTCCTCTCCTGTAACCATGTTGCAATAAGAAAGTGGAGAGCCTTTTATACCAAGCTCTAGGTGCTTGATGAAGGCCATAAAGAGCCTTAACTACCTTGTAGACTTTGTTTGGATGTGCAGGATCTTCAAAACCAGGAGGCTGTTTGACATAGACCTCCTCTGTAATCTTGCCATAGAGAAAGGCACTCTTGACATCCATTTGATAAACCTGAAATCCCATATATGATGGAAAAGCAAGGAATATTCGAATGGCTTCTATCCTTGCTATAGGAGCAAACACTTCATCATAATCTACTCCTTCCTCTTGTCGATATCCTTATGCAACTAACCTTGCCTTGTTCTTGATGACATTCCCTCTTTCATCTCTCTTGACTCTGAAAACCCATCTTGTACCAATTACTTTCTTTCCATCTGGTAGATCACATAGTACCCAAACTTCTTGAAGTTTGAATTGAAGAAGTTCTTCTTGCATGGATTCAACCCAACTCTCTTTAGTTAATGCTTGAGCTATATTCTTGGGTTCTTCTTGAGAGATAAAGCAAGTGAATAAGCATGTTTGGTGATCCTTATGATTCAGCATGTTCTATTTATACACAAAGCTAAGTAGAGCATTATGTGGTTTAGAAAAACCTTTAGCTTTGGTCCTTGTAAGAACTCCAGAAGTAGAAGGTCCAATGATTTGACCAGTAGGATGATTCTTATGAACTCTTAAGATAAGAGTCTGTGGAACTTCAAGAGTATCACCTAAATTTGTGAAATCAGCATCTTCATTGGAATCTGAGAAAATACCTTCATCTTCAAACTCATCATCAGTATCTTCTAAGCCAGGCATGGTCGGATCATCATCAAAAGTACTGTCAATTGGTGCAGCAGTACTTTGATCCAAAGTACTGTAATCCAAAGTAATGTGAGGATATTCAATAGACTTACCCTTTTTCTTTGCTTCTTCATAAGCTCTTCTTTTATCATCATCATAAGATTGCGCTACTACATCCTGAAAAAGCATCCTGTGAAGCTCATCTTGTATAGTTTGATCTTCAGCAGATAATGAAGATTTTGGTTCATCAGTACTTTTCTTTGTTTTTACAGAAATGGGTACTTCATCAGGAACAACATCAGGTCTAATATTGACTCCATGAACAATGTACTGTAAATCTTCTTCTTTGTGATCAGCTTGATTTTCTTCTCTAACAGGAACATAATTCATAGAAGGAGTCAAAACCTCAAGATCAAACATCCAATCAGGACCTTTACCCTTCTGGTTTTCTTGATCTTCTAAAAATTCAACATAAAGACAATCTTGAACCTTCTTGGTGACTCTATTGTACACTCTAAATCCTTTGTTGTTGGTACAATATCCCAATAGATATCCTTCTTCTGACTTGCCATCAAATTTTCCCAAAGCATCAATAGTATTAAGAATAGTCAGAGGACATCCAAAAGGTTTTAGAAAACGTATGATAGATTTGTTTCCCATAAGCAACTCATAAGGTGTCTTCATCTGAGGTTTAGTGACTGATACTCTATTCATCACATAGCAAGCACTATTTACAGCTTCAGCCAAAAATTGAATAGGTAATAAAGAATCTGCAAGCATTGTTCTGGCTGCTTCAATCAAAGTTCTGTTCTTTCTCTCTGCAACACCATTCTGCTGTGGAGTTCTACCAATACTAAACTCCCTCTTAATCCCTTTCTTGGCACAAAATTCATCCATGAGCTTGTTCTTGAATTCAGTCCCATTGTCACATCTAATAGCTCTTACTTTGAGTCTCAGTTGGTTTTACATGGCTATTA
Source organism: Chrysanthemum seticuspe (assembly GCA_019973895.1). Taxonomy (NCBI): domain Eukaryota; kingdom Viridiplantae; phylum Streptophyta; class Magnoliopsida; order Asterales; family Asteraceae; genus Chrysanthemum; species Chrysanthemum seticuspe. The sequence continues at coordinate 130,539,273 of BPTQ01000008.1, read as the reverse complement.
TAAGATCATGAATAGCATCAAAAGTTTCATCTATAAATCCCAAGAAAAATACCCAGCTAAATCGACTGCAATCATCTGTCACAACCAGACAGTACTTCTTCTTATTTAGACTTGTAACAGAAACAGGTCCAAACAAATCCATGTGCAACAGCTCCAAAGGTTCTCTAATGGATCTTTCCTCAATCTTCTTGCATGAAGCTTTGTGCTGTTTACCTTTCTTGCACGCCAAACATGAGTGATCATTCCTGTATGTTTTGGAAGGTAAACCTCTAACTAAATTTCCTTTGACCAACTTGTTGATATTCTTGAAATTTACATGGCCTAATTTTCTATGCCACAAATGTGCTTCTTCAACTGTTGCTTCAACAAATTTCTGTGCATCTTTTTGGAAGCATCATTACCTCCAAACCTTGTCTTGAGAGCAGCCCATAGTTGTTTAGCATCCTTAGCATCATGAAACTTGAGTAGGTGACCATCAGGTATAGCAGACAATAGGATGTTAAGAGCCTTTTCTTGATTCCTTATTGTAGCTGCTGGCAAGACAGCCTTAGGTGGTTTAGGTTGTCCAGGAACTTCAATAGGATCTGCAACAACTTCATTACCGTTGACAATTACATTCCACAGTGCATGGTCTGTAATAGCAATATACTGCCTCATCTTCATGCTCCAAAGATCATACTCTCCTTTCTTGATAATAGGAATTCTGAGTGAGGTGATGGATGGGGGTGGTGCAGCTTCAGTCGACATCTTTAGGGTTTGTTGTTTAACTAGATTTTAAGGGTTTCTTCTTAATCAGAGTTTCCACACAAGCTCTGATACCACTTGTTGGATCGATGTACTCTAACCAAACTAACTTTAAGTAGCTTGTAAGGGCTTAGCAACCTCGAATAAATCCTAAGTTACTAACAATGAAACACTGAATTAACTCTATTAAGTATGCGGAATTTACTTGAATAAAGCTAAGAAGAATTAACTTTTACTTTAACGATTATATTAAAACTCTGAACCCGCTTGATACACAGATTCACTAACAATCCCTAACAGCTCTAATATCAAACTTGATAAACTCTAATACTCTCTAATAATGCACGTACGTAAAATGCCAATCTAGGGGTCCTTTTATAGGCATAAGGATAACCCTAGCCGGTTTACAATTCTATTCCTTGTACATCAAGTAATACTAAACTAAACTTAGAACATTCTAGAATTTCATTATAATCCTTAACGATTTTGCATAGCAGTCCTTTAACCATGCAGTACTTTGATGAACAAGCAGTACTTTGACTTTCTTCTTTAGCAGTACTTTGACTCTTCAGCACTTTGACTCTTCAGCACTTTGACTTTCTATATCCCAACATCAATGAAGATCATTGTTTACAATCCATCCCCAAATGTACACCCAAATCGCCTTAGCCTACCTTGTATGCACTCATCTTTAGTGCATTATTGTTATCACTACTAAAGCCTTAGTTTAATTATATAGTTACTTGCATGGTTGCTAAGTCCAGTCACATCTTTTGTACACAGTTTCGGGCCGATTGGGACTCATGGTTTAAAAGTAATATTTTATGGAGTAACGGAAAAGAATACTAAATTCAAATTCCCTTTGTCTACGTAATTAAATACTCCAAGTGTTTTGATCTTTTCAAATCGGGTCAATTAGTGTGAGTTAAATAAAAACTCAAGTGTAGGGATGCTCCTATAAATCCCTTATATTTTGATGTTATCGTAGAGGATGGTAGAGTAAAAAGTTACGAAAAAAAAAACAAAAAAACAAAAAAAATAAAATAAAAAAGTTGTTAAAAAAAATGAAAAAAAAAACATGCGGGCTACCATTCTACATCAATCATTTATGTTTATATTTTTAAGTATGTTAGTTTTCTTTCAGGTTATCTAGTGTTAGTGAGTCGAGTCATGGCTTAGCAACGCCACGCTTTACATGCTTGTAACATAAGATTTTAGACTTGCCACCACTAAATATCCCATATCCAACAAAACCCTTTACTTCCCTACCCTAAGCCAAACGTTACAACCCTTGTAAACACATCTTAGATAGTTATTCCTAGGCGCTTACGCAAAAGCAGTGGAGATTTGATCTATTCTCAAGCTTATGGTAATCTATATACGATGCCAGTTAATGAGTGTTTATCTTCCATTTCCATTCATATTATATTTCATATAAACCCGAGAGATGAGAGAAATCAAACACCACTTGTGAGGTGCTACTGTATAATTTCCGTGCTTGTTATGACTATTGTGGCGCTTTTACTTGTTGTAAAGTATTCTAAACTAATGCTTCATGCCCCCTAACTTATAAATTGATTGGCCAAAAGCACATTTGCTTGAGGACAAGCAAATACCAAGTGATTTTTAGAGGGTCATTTAAGCCCTAAATCAACACATTTTATATCCGTTGCTACTTAAAATTGTTCATTTTCACTTTTTAGGTCTTTTGGAAGCAAAATGCTTGAATGAAGCATATTGGACGAAAAGGAACAAAAACATGAAGAAAATGGCAAATTCAAGATCGAAGACACTCCAAGCTGTTCACTACACCTGACGGTGTCCCATCCAAAGGGCGACGCCGTCCCTCTATGAAGACTTGATCAAAAAGTGCACGCGACGGTTCAGCGGAATTTCTGCTCCTAAAGCCTGACGGCATCATGCCTTATTTCTGGAAGGCATCACACACAAAAACTGCACCAGACGCCCAGGATCCAAGATTTAGACGACGTCCTAAATGAAGACTGGCGGCTTCACATTTCTCAAGTGACGCCGTCCCAACAATGACTTGGCACAAACGAAACCCTAATGACGGCGACCTGACGACGTCACTAGCAAAAGGTGTCGCCGTCGCGATTGTAAATCTATATATAGAATTCAATTTTTCTGTATTTAGAGAGGTAGAATTTTAGAGAGAAAATCCTAACTCAATTGTAGTCCGACTTGGACAGTATTCTAGGGTCCCGTACCCTATTTTATGTAACAACCCGCATTTTTGGGTTACTTTTCATATTTTTGAAAAGTTACTATTCACTTTTACTATTCATCCCGTAAAATTTTTATTTTTATTTTACCATAATGACAAGATAAATGAAACTCGACAAATCGTCCTGACGACGTACGTCGAATCCATTCAGAACTGATTTCACAAAACCGTGTCCGATAATTACTTTAGGGTTTAAACGTTATTCGGATATCTTGTTATGTCCATAAAACACTTTAAATATTAGAAATATGTATTTCTACCATTTTACGATAATTCCACAAGTTTTGGAATTTTTCGTTTTTCAGTTCTGCGTTTTACGCGAATTACGCGTTTGTTACTCGCGTTTCCAGCTTTAAGCAGCGTTTTTGCACCCAATGAGATTTATCACTCATTTTATATTTTTATATGGAGTATAATAATGAATTTCATCATTCCGGCAAGTTTCGTATTTTTACGATACCCGGTTTTACGTTTTATGGCTTAACAAATTACGGTTAGAGTTTAGCGGAACCAAATCATACTCTAAAGTCAAGATAAGATCAAGAGTCATCATCCTAGCCACCTATGCATATTGTGACAGCCCATATTGGGGTTAGTCACCTTGGTGGTGGCTTGATCTTAACCATCCTTCATTTGGATCTTTACATGTGTCCTAACTTAACCATGGTTAACATTTAACCCAATATATGGTTAACCAAACCCTTCCTCCTATAAATAGAAAGTGAAAACTTCATAAGAACCTCATCCCCTCCCTCTTTGGTCGTTCATATCATAACACAAACACCCTTTCCATAATTTGATTCATAACTCCATGTTTATGCTAAGAAGTTTCAAGTAAAAAGTTACTACATCAAATCTCTAGTAAGTTTAAGTGATCTTCTTGAGTTTAGATATACTCAAGTCACTTAGAACTTCATCACCAATCCTTCAAGATTACAAGGGTTCCAAGGTTTGGAAGTCTTGCTCTATCAAAGTCCTAAGTATTCAATCAAAGTCATAATCCTTACTAGTTACTCCTTTCTTTAGAAAGCCAAAAGTTGTAAGAAACCCTAACACACTCTCTTGCTCAACATCATTTATATGTTTCTCATACTTCATTTATATTATATATGGTCTTTATATTGTTATCATGATGTTCAAAAACCACTAAAACATGTTAAAGGAATCATATGTTAGCCAAATGAATGTAAACAAGAAAACTAGTGACATATATTAAAAAATACGACAAAAATAGTATAACCATGATATTAGACACTTACATAATGTTAAAGACGATTTTAAAAGTAAAACATAGCAATTTGAATCACCCAAAACGAGTACACGAGTCAAAAGATACGGCTAAAAGAATTTAGCGAAACCAAAACACCGAAACTGCCTAAAATAAGCTGTTAAGCAGTTGTCCGTTTTGAACGAGGCCCTTCTGCTCCGTTTCATCAAAAAGTTAAAGCACGAAAGTTGTCCGTAATGACGTTTTCCTTCACTCTGTAAGAAACTCGGGCCTTGAAAATGCTTAAAACAGGCCACTTTCCTTCAAAAACTGAAACTGTCCTATATAACTATACTTCTGTCACAACTAAAGGAAAACCAAGAGGCCTTATGGTCTTAAGCCGAGACCACAGCCACGGCTAAGGCCAAGGCTGAGTCTCAAGACCATGTTCGCCTAGACCAAAGCCACGGAAAGGCCATGGCTAAGGCCTTAAGGCTTCCTAAGCTGAGACCGTAAACCAAAGGCCTTAGCCTTGACAAACCTAAACGTATAGGATACAATTTGGATCTACTCCCTCGATAAACTATAAAACCACTTAATATATATGTCACATAAACAACAATCAAACTATATGTTTTATCTACTAAGTGCTACAATACTAGGGAACTTCATGTGAGGGGTTCATTTGGGTAAACGGATCGACGAGTTGCTGGATTTACGAATTAAAGTGTCCTAACTCCTCGAACATTTACTACATGACATCTTAATTGTGATGGCCCGAATGGTAGTACGATAGCTATAAACTAATTATGCTTTCACAACTTAAACCAGTTCTATAAACAACATACCCAAACAACCATGTAGTACATCATGATCAATATAAAGAGTTATATATAGACACGTTTATGCTTTCACATCATTATTCCATAAACTAAGATACGAAACCATATTCTAGGTTTCTCGTAGAGGTTCTCACGGCATATCCATCTTCCTCACTATACATTTGATATAATTAACTCACGGTGAGTTCATCTCCCTATTTTCTATCATTCAATTGTTTTACAAACCCTTGGGGGAGATACATGCTTTATTTTAAATCGAACACATTGCTTTCAAAGTATATGCTTATCTGATTGTTTTATTGTCACTAAGTTACCGCATTTTGCCAAACATAAGTCCCTAATCATGAACCATTAATCAGTAGAGAGGGTGGGCGCGAACATTGTGAATAAATCTATTGGGATTGACGAATCCCATTTGTGTTGACCGGGTAGGCAAAGAAACGCACTATATTTGAGTAACATTAGGTAAAACAGCAATATTACCTATTAGGGCTGGTACCAACATTTTCACCAATTTATATTAAAACACGTTAACGCCTTGGTTGCATGAGCTTAGTTAAATAAATAACTGTTTTGTTTTCAACATTATGGGTGTATAACAACGTAACCCACACAAACATTATGTGTTCAACATTTAACAATAAACCTATGGATTCAGTCAACCTTTGTGTTGACAGTTTTAAGCATGTATTTCAAGTCCATATTGTACGAGGCTGGCACGGAGGAGCACGGATACTCAAGAAGGCTATAAATTTTATTATCATTCGAAAACCCATTTAATGTATTTTGTAAACCGTGAAACTACTGGGACCTCATCTTTGTAAACTCTGATATTTATATAATTTGAATGATAAATCTTTTAAAACAACTCCATTAGAGTTTGTTTTCTATTGTTATGATTGTTGTGCCATGAAGTAACACCTAGTTTGAATTCCGTTGCGTATCACGAAATTGAGGGTGTTACATTTCATACATCAAGATAAGTTTGTTTATCCAATTTATCATTATGTCTACCCCATGTTCAATTTATTGTGTGTATACTTGCTTGTTTAACATGTCTAGCTAAATTACTTGTGTGTTTGCTTAGATCTATGAAACCTAGATATTGATTGTTGTTAGGTTGTCTCTTGTCTTAATTGGTAGAAGCCATAGGAGTGCACCGAGGCCATCGTTGTGTTTATTACGTGAGTTGTGCTTTGTGACAATAGGGTATTCGGGGGAGAGGCTAATGCACTTCCCGATCCCGTGTATTCTATAGGAGAGTTACAATTCATAGAGATAGGGAATAGGCACCCCTACGACTAATAGGAAAACAACGCATTAAGATAAAGGAAGTGACAATTCAACCGACTAATAAAAGATAACTGAGGAGTAATAGTATCTAAGTGAACATATCTTTGATCATCATATGAGCACACCTCAATTAAGCATAAACTGTAACACCCCAACCTGGCAAGGGTAGAAGTGTCACATTCTGGTGTCATATCAGAACATACAAATAAAATTTTACAAGCGGAAGCCTTAAAAAAATAAATTACCAAGTCATATAAACGGATGACTTACAAAGAAAATACAAAATCCAATATGTCTAAAATAAAATGAAATCTCAAACAATAGCCCATCAAAATAAGTCCAAAATAATAAGGTAACAAGGGTTGGTCCACTCAGACAATCCAACTCTCAGCCCATCAAAGCCCCATCTTCCAACCTAAAACTTGCCGCAGGAAAAGAAATGCGGCTGAGCTTAAAAAGCCCAGTGAACAGATATAACAAAACGAAAGCTAAAACAAAATCAGAGACACAAAATGAAACAAGGAAACTGATAGCAAGGTCACAACGAAATGGAAATAATAAGTCAATGAGAAACCTGCAGAATACGAAAGTAACACATATCCAGAAAGAACACAGCAAAGCAATGCATCCATGACATATATAAAATCACATATAAAAAAGCAGACATACAAGCACCGAAACAAAATCAAGCATAGCAGACGTCACATCTAATCAACATAAGAATACCATGCAATCAAATGAGGAAATCAGAATACATATAAGCCAAACGGAAAACTAAAAGCAAGCGGAAGCAATTAATTAGAAAGTGAGCATGGCAATCACACAAGTCAAATAACCTACAGTTAATGACATAAAAGAATCATAACAGATATATAAGCATGGAAGGTCAATAATTAGTAATATGAACACCAACAGATAATCATAGCCCATGAACATAATTGAACGAAGGTATCCATGATAAACAGATAAATCAACTGATTAAATTCAAACATGATCACCAGACCAAACAAAGGGTCACATAACAGTAAGATAACATATAGTCAGATAACAACAATTGAATCATATAATCGCATATTAATCATATCATAGCAGGATAAACGGTAGCCACATAAAACATGGATAGCATAATCATATAACAACCCGGTACGTAAATGGAATGATAGTTTGAATTAACGGAAAAAGAGTATGACAGATCAATGCAATGGAATATAACATGGTAGTAGAGTGAGTCACATAATGGTACTGAGTAATGGACAATTAATACAGAATAGGGTGCGTTGGGGAATACAGAGGTACAATATAGGTATATCAACAGTGTAAGGGTTGTCAGAAATCTATCCCTAGCCAACAATACATTATAGTAATATCAATAGTAGCAATAGCATCCCAGTATCCAGTAGTAGCCATTGTATTCGGATGGGTGACCTCAGAATACAAAATCAATAAGAGGGGAGACCTCAGTAACCAATGGAGTAGCTAGATCCCAGACTGTGAGGGGGTGTATTGCACACAAGCACCACATCACCTGAACATATCAGATACATATAACAAATCTAGTATGCATCCATACGCCCCTGCAGACAATAGTGGCCATACAATATATATCCAAAGCACGCATACTCAATACAGAATAGGGACGGTGTGGAACATCACTCAACCACACTAGAGTCATGCCATTGGTACATCAATGACACAACCATGTTACCTTCATCGCTGGGGAAACAATATTTGGCTCGGGTATCAATCTGAAGGGTTAGACAAGGGTCCACAGTGTAGCAATATATCAGTCATAATAATCACAGGTTCAATATCAGTAGTTCACAATCCAAAGGTTCATAACAACAGTTCAATGTCAAAGTCTAATATCAAAGGTTTAGTAACAGAGGTTCAATAACAGAGGGGTCAGTAGCAATGGTTCAATATCAAAGGTTCATTGCATAAATACGTAATCAGAAGGTCCATATCAAAGGGTCAGTAGCAAAGGTATCATAACAATGAAATATCATAAGCGAAACAAAGTCGAAGGACCAGAATTCATGAGAAACCCCTATTGACAAGGAATAGAGTATATGTACCTTATTTCGAAGCAAGCTAAATAGGAAAGTAAGATCACACGATGAGTCAATCCCGCCGTCCGAAACCTATGAATTAGATAACGCTTATTACGATCATATTACTCATTTTAGACGGCTTTCCATTTTTAGCAGGTTTCCACTTTTCGTAACTTTCCAATTTTAGGTAACTTACTATTTTAGGCAGGTTTCCATCTTAAGCAACTTTCCAAAAATAGCAGGTTTCTATAATAAGTAACTTTCCATTAATAGCAGGTTTAGTCATTAATGGCGTGATTAAAGTCAAATTAGGTCATAATGATGAAAACAAGTGTTATCGTAGTTTAAGGGTCACTTATGACAAGTTATACAAGTTTAGGGTCAAAACAATCAATATTACAAAGTATAGGGTCATAGTTGTAAATATAGCTAGTTTACTCATTTTACCCTTTTAATACCTTTAGTTATCATTTTAACAAGTCAACCTTCTAAGTTTCAACAATTATAAAACACCCTTTTAACTTTATTAAATCGAATATGTATAAAACCCTAGTTTTATATTATGATTATGTAACCGTTTTAGGCCAGTTGTATTCGTTAATCACATGATTATATGATCCCTTGTGTGATTCCATTTTCACTCGACACATTCTCTCCTCCATAATAATTTTATACGCCCCATTATCAAATCATACGAAACCCTTAAATCATTTTCCTAGACGACATAACTTAGATCAAACGTACATGTTCTTATTACTTTTGTTTTAACTCATTCTCATTAACATGATACATATGTAGGTGTTGTATATCGTATAGATCAAAACAGATCCATATCAAGATTTACATGCCCACTTCCATTTGTCATATATACATAGTAACATTGTGATTATTTCCTTACCATTTTATGTACAAAAATTCGTATATCATGTATAAAATAGAGTGGTATACCACACGACATGTCCAAGGAAAACAAGAAGAAAATGAAGCGAGATGAAGATGTGTTAACCTAGTTGTGTGAACAAGAGATGAATAAGATCAAGAACACCACAACCCACGACAAGGCCTCCCTTGGCTTATGGACCCCACGACAAGAGATAAAAACCCACGACCAAACTTTATTTTTTCAAACCAAACAAGATCACAATACCTTTGAATCAATCCACACGATCACAAACTCCCTTGGGATACCTTGCTTGCTTTGAATTTCGAATGGAATGGGGAAGAAATCATTTTGCTGTCACTTTGGTGATAGGGGGATTTAGGGTTTCTTTTTGTTTTATTTTGAAGTAGTAAATGAGCGTAAATGAGAGAATAAATGGGTGATTGGGGATTAGATTTGGGACTTGATTAGGCATGTAAATAGGGCCGACCAAAGGGGGATTTTGATGGGCAAAAATCAATTTATCATTTACCATATTTACTTAATTTATTTAGTTTAATTTAATTGTTTGTAACTAATAGTCCAATTAATATGTAATGTGTGATATGTATATATTATTTAGTAGGCATAAGTGTAAGTAAGTTTTACCGTCTCGTATAAATCATTCACTTCTTATTTAGGTTAGAACGTAGTTGACCAGATTGACGTAATATACGTATTTAAAATTTTAAATTCTGAGGGCAAAACGGTCTTTTAACACGTTTACGATTTTTAGGGTTTTACAACTCTTCCCCTCTAAAAAATATTTTCGTCCTCGAAAATTGAAGTCGCAGAGGTACACAGAGACGTACAAGTTCTAGGCAGATGTGGCAATCCATAGTCTCACACAGATCATAACGATTTCGGTTCCAAAGCGTACAAAACTTATACGTAACAGACGTCGGTGAGAATCTCGCAAAGAGGTACAGAATTCCAAACGAATATGAGGATCGAAGAATAACGGATATAAGCCGTAGTCCATTCACGTACCTACCCCAGGCATTTCCCAAGACGTCGTACGATTTCAATAAGTTCAGATTATATGATCTCGGTATTATCACGTTGATCAGGCGTCATAATACTTGCATCACATAACAAGTTCTTATTGTCATCATATTTTTCCTCGGGTCATGACAAACCACATCACCACAAAACACATACACATACAGGTAGCAAGTAAAATACCAAAACTATCAAATCCACATACATACACCATATAACACATCAAACCAACTTACCATAGCACAAAAGAGAGAAGGCCACCAACTAGCTCGAAACGGTTCCTCATGACTCATTACTGACGGTCCAAAATAAAGCTGAGATATCACCAAAATGCTAAATCATAAAACTTCACGGTTTATATCGGGTGCTGAACAAATCAAAGAAAAGTAATATCGATCAAAGTTACATTACAAATATCAAACAAATCGAAGTAACACAAGTCGCGCCCAATCATATGAAGTAGATGAACCTTCTCAGCCACCAGTTAAATCTTGTCTCCGTATTTGCACCTTTGGTTGATCCGTCCAGCTCCCTTCCGCAGCATCCTGACGTCTCTGGTAGCATCATGATCGGGGTGCGGCTTCTGCTTCACGAACCTCTCTAGTTCAGAAACTGCTGCAGCAATGCAGGGTCGGCACCATCATCTTTGACTCCACGAGTAGTCTTCATTTAAACGGTCGACAACGAATGCGCGAAGATAAAACAAACAAAATCAAATGAGAAAAGAAGGTCAAATCAGCGAAGACAGAGAATATCAAAGTCAAATCAGAACGACAATCAAAAGGAATCGAAAGAGATCAGAACACACGGAAGCCTAATGTCTACCCAGTCCCCACAGGTCAATCCTAAGGTCAACAAGATGAAACCTTTGCTCTGATACCATAATTGTAACACCCCAACCCTGCAAGGGTAGAAGTGTTACATTCTGGTGTCATATCAGAACATACAAATAAAATTTTACAAGCGGAAGCCTTAAAAAAAATTACCAAGTCATATAAATGGATGACTTACAAAGAAAATACAAAATCCAATATGTCTAAAATAAAATGAAATCTCAAACAATAGCCCATCAAAATAAGTCCAAAATAATAAGGTAACTAGGGTTGGTACACTCAGACAATCCAACTCTCAGCCCATCAAAGCCCCATCTTCCAACCTAAAACCTGCCGCAGGAAAAGATATGCGGCTGATCTTAAAAAGCCCAGTGAACAGATATAACAAAACAAAAACTAAAACAAAATCAGAGATACAAAATGAAACAAGGAAACTGATAGCAAGGTCGCAACAAAATGGAAATAATGAGTCAATGAGAAACCTGCAGAATACGATAGTAACAGATATCTAGAAAGAACAACAATCAAAGGAGAACACAGCAAAGCAACGTATCCATAACATATATAAAATCACATATAAACAAGCAGACATACAAGCATCGAAACAAAATCAAGCGTAGCAGACATCGCATTTGCTCAACATATGAATAACATGCAATCAAATGAGGAAATCAGAATACATATAAGCCAAACGGAGAACTAAAAGCAAGAGGAAGCAAGTAATTAGAAAGTGAGCATGGCAATCACACAAGTCAAATAACCCACAGTTAATGACATAACAGTATCATAACAGATATATAAGCATGGCAGGTCAACAATTAGTAATAAGAACACCAACGGATAATCATAGCCCATGAACATAATTGAACGAAGGTATCCATGATAAACAAATAAATCAACTGATTACATTCAAACATGATCACCAGACCAAACAAAGGGTCATATAACAGTAAGATAACATATAGGCAGATAACAACAGTTGAATCATATAATCGTATATTAATTATATCATAGCAGGATAAATGGTTGCCACATAAAACATGGATAGCATAATCATATAACAACCGTATCAACGCATATTAACTCATTCTCATTAACATGATACATATGTCGGTGTCGTATATCGTATAGATCAAACAGATCCGTATCAAGATTTAGATGCCCACTTCCATTCGTCATATATACATAGTAACATTGTGATTATTTCCTTATCATTTTATGTACAAAAATTCGTATATCATGTATAAAATAGAGTGGTATACCACACGACATGTCCAAGGAAAACAAGAAGAAAATGAAGCGAGATGAAGATGTGTTACCCTAGTTGCGTGAACAAGAGATGAACAAGATCAAGAACACCATAACCCACAACAAGGCCTCCCTTGGCTTATGGACCCCACGAAAAGAGATAAAAACCGACGACCAAACTTTATTTTTTCGAACCAAACACGATCACAATAACTTTGAATCAATCCACACGATCACAAACTTCCTTGGGATACCTTGCTTGCTTTGAATTTCGAATGGAATGGGGATGAAATGGTTTTGCCATCACTTTGGTGATAGGGGGATTTAGGGTTTCTTTTTGTTTTATTTTGAAGTAGTAAATGGTAAGTAAATGAGATAATAAATGGGTGATTGGGGATTTGATTTGGGACTTGATTAGGCGTGTAAATAGGGCCGATCAAAGGGGATTTTAATGGCCAAAAATCAATTTATCATTTACCCTATTTACTTAATTTATTTAGTTTAATTTATTTGTTTGTAACTAGTAAATATATCATGTAGTCCAATTAACACGTAATGTGTGATATGTATATGTTATTTAGTAGGCATAAGTGTAAGTAAGTTTAACCGGCTCGTATAAATCATTCAATTCTTATTTAGGTTAGAACGTAGTTGACCAGATTGACGTAATATACGTATTTAAATTTTTAAATTCTGAGGGCAAAACGGTTTTTTAACACGTTTACGATTTTTAGGGTTTTTTATGCAGGTTTTACTGACCAGGTCTTAATATTTATAGTGTCTCGCTATACCTATGGTCTTCCCTAGTGCACTAACAGGCAGTGTACTTGGTTGCGTGTAGTGTAGTAATCGGTAAAGCCGAGGTCGTCTCAAGAGCTATGTTTGTTGGATTATTACTAAGTCTAGTGTCACAGATTTAATAAAGGTTTCGATAGGGATTTAATTAATTAAACTACTAATGTAGAATAAAATAAAGCAGATAAATGGATAAAGGGAAATCAATAGAGAAAGGTGGTGCTAACCTAGTTAATCCTCCTAGCTAGTTATGTCTACGTCTACTTACTTCGAATTACTTCAGGTCGGGTCAAATTCAAGAGGACAGCATTTGGTCAATTCGCCTTAACCTATCAGCAAAGATGCCACCACAGGAGAAATCAGGCGCACCGTCATAAGTTCTGTTGTTCCTGGTCCCCTAAGCCAAGTCATTAAGTACCGCTACATGCTAGATTCATAATAGTGAGTGCCCGGCCGTTAGGAACTTAGACACTACACCCCCCAATTCTTAAGTTCATCCAAACGATAGGTGATCAGTTGGTCAAATCGCACAAGTAGAAAGGGTCGTCAGTTGGTCATATCTTACCCTTCCCGTCTCAGTCCGCTCACCTAGGGTCAGTTGGTCATATCTCCTAGGCAATTGGCCGCCATTCAAAACTACCGAACCAAGGGTGGCTACTAATGAACTATGCATGCATACACTTAGAAATAATTGTACGGAAGTAAAGGTAAATGCAAACAAAACAATTAAGGAATCATAAAACGCTAATGCTTATCGTAGGTACGAAATACATGAATTGAAAGTAAAAGAAATATAAAACGCTAATGCTTATCGTAATTGAGTGACTTCTCCCTTGGAAACAGCTCCGTATGCTCCTCTATACCTGCCTTGAGCTTTTTCCCACGTTATCATAGTATTGTGTGTGGAATGGAATGAATAGAAATGCTGGAATTCATGGGGTATTTATAGGCTAGATATGGGTTACGGCGTAACCAATATAGGAGTTACGCCGTAACCTTCTATTTCTTCATAAAATGCACTAGATCTGCTGGTTACGGCGTAACCTTATTAGTGGTTACGTCGTAGTCTTCAATAAACTAAGTTACGTCGTAAGTGATGCAGTAATTACGGCGTAAGTATCAGCGGCGTGAAACCTCTTTTGACCTAATGTAGTTACGCCGTAACCTTTGGGCGGAGTTACGCCGTAACCATCTGATAAGGAAGCATACTGAGTCACGCAATAGTTACGGTGTAATGTGAGAGATGAGTTACGCCGTAACTTCTTCCAAATAGCATACTGTGATAAATCTATACATATGTTTCCAGTTCCGCGTCTCTTTAGCTCCAATGCTCGTAATTTACCTGAAAGTGGAAAACAATGGAAAACAAGCGTAAATCCATATAAATGATATAAATAACGAGCATTATCGGGGGAAATTGACAATTAATATTCAGGACTATTTGATGTTATCAAATATCCCTCCACTTGAACTCTACTTGCCCTCAAGTAGACCTTATTAGATAGATTCCTAAAAAGATATCTCCCATAACCTGGAAAATATGAGTTTACAAATCCCTTACGCTAGAATAAAACAAATCCGAACACCTCATAAAAGGGGAACAAATACTCAAATCTCTCAACTATTCTAAGTGTCAATTTAGGGGTGATCACTCAATCGCACAGTCATAGCATGTATTCTATCGTAAGCTTGGCGGTTACATAAATCTCCACCACTAGAGTTAAGGGCTAAATAATTCTCGAAGGCAATATGGGTAGACACGACAAAGGTTAAGGGGTGACTCGTCATTACTAACATGTCACGGCGAAGTGGACAAAATCAATGATACATGACCAAATCCATGGCCAAGACACCAAAGATTGCTCACTGCATCACCTAGACACGCTTCATGACTAAAAGGGTAGGATAAGACATGGGATATATAATTGGTGTAAAATAAAAAACAAGCATGTAGTCTAAATCTATAACCAAGTCATCACCACTTACCGTCCGCCCAAAGTTCAAGCTTAGAAGTCAAGAAACCGGATCATGAAATGCAAGGTAGATGTGTCATTAGAGGACGTCGTGATGGGCACACTACCCTTTTCTCTAACTATTGGCATAACTACCAACTCCAATCTTCAAATGTGACCGAGGTGGCCTCCTCGATACTAAATCAATAAGCTCATAGTACAGTGCTTATAACATCGCACTTTACAATAATCATAACAACTTTTTTTTTCTCGAATCACTTTTTTTTTCAACATAATAATAAATACTAACATAATATCCCCCCACTTGAGATAAACAATGGGAGTTCGGGGGGTCTTCAATGATCTTCAGAAATGTTGTCGGTGAAAGCGTGATTTCCGAACCTTTCCACTCAAACCTTTAACTTAGGCAAATGATGACCATCCAATTACAAATAAAGACTACAGGGTAGGCTAAGGTGTATAGGTGTATCGAAACAATATATCGGGTTAACAAAATGAAAGGAATGGCTTAGAAGGGTGTATCTAGGGGTATCTTGCACTAAAGATGAGTGCAACAAAAGGGTTTCACATGGGGGTCGAGAAGTCGAGGAGACTAATCGATAGACTCACAATGGTAGGCTGTTTTGGTGATAATCCTATAATATTGCCTTCTAAAACTGAAAAGTCCAAATACATCGAGCTAACTCAACATACCTCGTCTATGGTCTCGAAATGATGCAAAGGTCAAGTTCTAAAGTTTACAAGCTACCGGTACACTCATAATTTGGTGGATTTGGGGTAAAATATTGGAAACGGATAAGGCTAATCTCAACATATAATATCAAGGGTTGTATGTGCTCGGCAAACGTCTAATCTAGTTAGGTTAAGAAAAACATGTCAAAATTTTAAAAATGGCATAATTTTTCAAAATAAACTAGAAAAATGAGGGTGAAATAAAGTTCAAGAGAAAATTATACTCCTGTCCCCCCACTTGAATTGTACAAAGTCCCTTTTGTACTAGGCATTAAATAAAGGTGAAGAGAAAGGTAGAATTAGAACGAGAACTTCCCTAAAATTTGCTCCATAAAGAAGGAAGGCTCACGAACAAGAGACGTGCCTTCATATAAGCGTCATGAAAAAACTTCAATCCCTGAAATCACAATACCGACAATCATAATTCTAAAAAGAAAAAATAAAAAATGAAAAACAAACCCAACTCACTTTCGTAGGAATCACGGTTGCATTTAGCGAATGCAACAAGCCTTTTAAACCACTTGGTGTCCCAAGTTGACGAGTGAAGTCTCGTGAGGGTTTACAGGGAACACACCCACAAAGTTCATTTAAAATACTAATACAAGGTTATTATGTTTTGAAATGAAAGAATTAAAGCAGAGGAAAGTTACGTCATAACTCTTTTGAGGAGGTTACGCCGTAACAGGCAAAACCTGGAATGAGCTGTAAAGCGAGTAGTTACGGCGTAACCACTGAGATGGTATTACGCCATAATTGGTAATGCGTCAAGAATTCTGCTGCTAAAAGGTTGGTTACGGCGTAATCACCAAGATGAGTTACGGCGTAACTCTGTTCAGATCAGCAACTGCAGCAGCAATTAGTTCCTCGTTTCCTGCAAAAATAGTTAGAAAACACAAAACCCTACAGAAATAGAAATAAAACAAAAGAAAGGGATAATTCGGGTTGTTTCCCGAAAGAGCAATTTTCTTTGTTTACGAGTCTTTAAGTTAGACTCAGAGTTGCGGGGCTTCTATGGGGGCCTTTGCACTTGGCCCACTTCCACCATTCGTTGGCACTCATTCATCCAATTGTCGAGCCTTTTTTTCTCTGTAGAATTATTGATGCCATCTGTTCCAAACTTATGTGAAAGCCATTTATCACATGATTTTCCTCGTTCATCATCTTCAGTAAAAATACTATTAGTAATGCTGATGCTGGATCTTGTACCGTCTATTGTGTCAGTGAGATGATTGCACTTATACTGCTTAACCAGTCCCTTAATGATTTTTGAGTTTCCAAATTTTATTTGTACCAATCTTCCAATGCTAACTCAACATCATGTTTCTCTCCCTTATGAGGGTATATCCATTCATTAGCCTTTCTTTCACATTTTTGAGGACGATTAAACGGTGGCCACGTTGTCATTGATTCGCTATCTTTGGTTGACATCGAGTTGCAAAAATGTTTGTTTGGATCCCGAGTTTCCTCAATGCTTTGGACAACTTCATCCTGTTTCTGCTTACAATTATCAATATTCTCCCTACTATCATCAGTAATAGGATTAGAGTGAAGAGTGGGATCCAACGATTGATCATTAACAATGTCAACATTATTAGAAATTTCAATTTTTGGTTTTAAATGCTCTTTCATACTAAAAGTTATTCGTTCATTATCAGTTCCCAAAGAAATTTATTTTTCAAAAACCTTAATCTGAGCTCTACAAGTGGCCAGAAAAGGTCTTCCAACAATTAAGTTGTAAGCCTCCCGCTTTCCTATGTCAATAACCACAAAATCGGTAGGGAAGAAAAATTTTCCAATTTTTAAAAGCACATTGTTCATAATTCCCCTCGGTACAGCCTTAGAGGAATCAGCCATTCCAATCATAATAGTTGTTTCTTTTAAATTGGTAAGTTTGATTTTTTCAAATAAAGTGGTAGAGATAAGGTTTACCCCAGCCCCTAAATCAGCTAATGCGGGAATCTTAATGTTACCAATAGTGCATGGGAGAAGAAAACTTTCCTGGTATTGCTGTTTTTCAGGAAGTTGGCTTGGCAGGACCTCGTCGTCTTCTGATTTATCATCCTCTCTTAGGTAGTTAATCACGGAAAGACCATTAGTGATAGAGGATGTGCACTGCTCTTTCTTTGCTTTATCTTGCGCAAATATGGCCTTGCAGGCAATGGCTTTAGCATTACTAGTTTCAAGATTTTTAGCGAATTGCCCAATTTGTGTTTCGAAGTTCTTAATCGTAGAATCTTGGTTACGTAGGTTCATATTGGTGTCCTCCTTTATTTTGACCATCCACTCCTTGAGTCTATCTCCCTTTTTTTAGATTCTTCGATGTGCCGGTGCATTATTTCCTCAAGGCTAGGTTTAGGAGGATTATTGTTGATTCTTGTGTAGAACCCAGGGGATTTTTCTTGATATTTGGGCCCGTTATTATTGTACCTGTTGAAAGGGAATTCTTTTCCATAGTTAACCTCGCCGATCCTTTTAACTTCTTCGTTGGAGGACCATTCTTTAGAAGGTGGAGTCCCGTTTCGCTCAACTTGAATGGAATGCACATTTTCCTTGAGCTTCTTCATTTTTCTTCCAAGGCTTTCTAATCTGTTTTTTATTGCTGCAAGGCCTTCCATATTATCATTCTTACTTCGGTAGCTTCCTCCATTGTGCCATTTGTGAGAGTGTTCTGCTATTTTTTGAATAGTTTCTAAAGCCAGAGTGAGTGTCATACTAGGAATCGGCCCTTGAGAATCAATCATTTCTCTTGATGAGATGTTCAGTCCTTTGTAGAAGACGTTCACCTTTTGTTGGCTGTTAAGATCATGAGTAGGGCATTTGTATAACAATTCGTTATACCTCTCCCAAGCTTGGTATAACGTTTCATCACCCTCTTGCTTGAAGTTATGGATTTCTTCCAATTGCTTAGCCGTTTTTTATGGAGGACAATATCTTTGAATGAAACACTTTTTAAAAATAGGCCAAGTGTTGACCGTCCCAGCAGGTAATCGATCAACCCATCTTTTCGCAGCTCCCGTAAGAGAAATAGGGAATACTCGTAACATTATAGCATCGTGTGAGACTCTAGGAATCTTGAATAGGCTGACAATATACTCGACGTAGTCTATATGTTCATGGGCATCATCGGTGATGCTTCCAGAGAAGGGTGTGGAAAACTAGAAGGGGGGGGGTTGAATAGTTTTGCCGATTTTACATTAGTTTCAAAAACCTTTAGATTCATTAATATGTGAGATCTTATGGATGTATAGAAAGTATAGATCTAATGATAAAGCAAGTAAATAAAGTAAAACGAAGGGAAAGAAAAGACACAACCGATGTATAGTGGTTCGACTACAAGGACACCTTCCTTGCCCTACTCCACTCCCCGAGTCACCTACTCGAGAGTTCAAGCACTATGTCAACAAACTCCTTCACTTGGCGGAGAAGCCTTCACAACGTTGCTTACACTTTTTCCGGTAGAAATCTAAATACCGAGTCTGTAGCACGGTGGACCAAACCAACACGACTATTACACAACAAATATGTGAATCAAATACAATATCTTCGCTACAGAAATCTTGCGGAGTGACAAATCAACCAAGGACCCCTTGCTTGGATGACTTGTAGAATGCTCGTGATCTCGCCTTAGAGAAGGACCTATATGAGGATCACAAATAGAAAGAAAGAAGAACAACTCTCTAGATCAAGTGATCTATATGTTAGAAGAGAATGAGAGTGTATGAGAGATTTAGTAAGAAGAAGGGTGAGTTAGAATGAAGAAATGGCTCTTTATTTATAGGAAAAATCTTCCACTGTTCCCCGGATCCCACGGATCCCTTCCACTTCGGATCCGTCTAGTGTAATCCTAGGGATCCGTGGAACGCTCCTCTTTGCCCATGGGTTTTTTGGTTATGGGTCATGGGTTATGGGTTGGTCCATGGGTTTTCTTTAGATTCAATGTATCTAAGTATACATTGTATCTAGCCAACTTGGGTATAGGTTAAGATGCATGTGTTATGGTTTTTACCCATCCTAATAAACTATTACAACAAATGCTTAATTACTATATTTTTGTATTTAAATGGCTATTTGTAAATGCTTTACCAAAATAACATGTATCCTTATAATTATACTTAAGATAACATTATATTTGTTATCAACAAAACACAAAGAGATCGCAAAATATTAATAAACGTTTTTACGGTTTATTTGTATTAACAATCTCCCCCTTTTTGTTGATGACAAAACATAATGTTATGATGAGTAAAACTTAAGAAGAGATGTAAGTTTTGAAAGCCCCTAAGTTTTACTTCTTCTCCCCCTTTTTGTCGAAACAAAAAGTTAAACCTTGGAAGAAATAAACATAAAAGTGTGGAAAAATTAGTCCACGTATCGCTAACTCCCCCTTGACGGTAGCTCCCCCTTGTTTGGGGCGTCAAGTAAAGAAAAAATAAAGATCCTAAAAAAAGAAAGGTTAGTAACATGCTTAAATAGTCTTGTGATTGCCGAGAATCAAGATTGGGAGCCAAGGTATGTAAACAAGGCCTTGTAATAAAACAACAAATTGTAGTGGTATTTATGCCACTTACAAGCATGTAAAAATAAGAACAAGACTTGTTCTTGAAAATGACTTCAAAAGAAAAAAATACTAAAAATAGAAAATAGTAGTAGTGATTCATTCCATGCTTGAATAAGGTTATGGATGGAGGTTTTGATGAGTGATGGTATTGATGCGATCAAGAATGAGGTTGAGTATGAAACGCATTTCTTCCCTAACTTCTATTGCGATTTCCCTAGTGGATTGGCAATGCTTACAATGTAAATGATGTGGGTAATGAGTGCGGAAGTTTTCCGGGTTGTTTTGATTTGAGTTATGCGGAAGATGTGGTGGAAAAATAGGAAAATATGGATCAACATCCGGAATGTTTGTAAATGGTGGTGGAAAAGAACCTAGATGTTCTTGTAATGTGATGGGAGCTAATGGTGGTGATGTTTCTAGATCTTGAAAAATAGTATTTGGAGATGTGGGGGGTGTTGAAAAGACTATTTCTTTTTGTTTAGGTTGTTTAGATCTTGTTGGAGTCTTAAGGAGTTCCAAAAGAGTGACTTTAGGTGGTCATGAAGTTGGTGTACTTGTTGGTGATGAGGGAGGTGCTATAAGGGAAGCATCTTGTGGTGAGTTATTTGTTGAGGATGAACCATTTGAGGTTTGTTTTGCTAAACAACAAGATCGGATACTAATCCGTGCGGATATCCTAGAGTTTGATTGTGGTATTTTGGATGGTGGTAGTACAAAGGTTTGGGTATCATGAAGATGATTGTTATTACTAGGTGATTCATCTAAAGGGTTTTTGGATGACATGGTGTATTGTGTTTGTGAGGATGAGATGGATTATGCAAGCATTTTGGGAGTTATATATATAGAAAAACAAAGCATTGTAATGAATGCTTGACCCAAAATGTGGATTAAAATCTAATGATTAGATATGAATTCAAGGCATGTGATCATGAGAACACAAGCATTAAAGAGCATACTCCCAAAAATGAAACAAATGTGGATTTTTCATCCAAAGTGAAAAAATAGAAGGTAAAAACAGCTTCTGTTTCACGGATCCCATAGATCCTTCCCTTGAGGGATCCGTCCAGCATGAAGGCTGGGATCCGTGGGTCTGGTGATTCAGGCAGCACAAAATTTTCCTTTTGGAAACATTTTTGCCTAGTGTATGCCTATATGCAAACTATTTGGAGTTGCGGTTATCTCGACCCCTAAAAAGAAAAAGAAAATAAACTAGAAGTAGAAAAAGTATCTTATTGAGATAACCCGAAAACACATATTTAGTACATAAGTACGTAATTTAGTGTTATCAATGCTCCTAATTCATTGTTGCTTAAATGAATGTACCCGAAAACCGATATTAGTTATGTGTCCCCTTTAGCATTCAAAAGACATGAGATGCAATGAAAATGGGTTTTTACTTTGTATTAATAATGAAAAAGCGATTTGTCCTAGATGTGAGAAATTGCTTTTGTGAAATTGATACGGGAAGGTATCATCCTTTTAGAAAACATTTTGAAAAGAGGTTTTCTTCGAAAATGTGTATGTGTTTGAAGAAAAAAAAATAAGAAAGCTATAAGTGGAAAACTTATCTTGGGTTTTGAAAATTCATGTATTGTTTGTGAGTTGTGCGTGAAATAGAGATCCTAGACTCAGAAAGAAGAAGGCTAGTGTTTACATACCTTGTAGAGTCAAATAAGTTACGACGTTTGTTCCATTAGACCAAGACCAAGACGAAGTAGGTTGAATTGTTCCCGCTTCAACGGTTTGGTGAGGACGTCGGCTATGTTGTCTTAGGATGCTACCTTCTCAATAGAGATGTTCCCCTTTTGAACATTGTCTCTTAAGAAGTGATGACGAATCTCTATATGCTTTGTGCGAGAATGCAATACCGGATTCTTGCTTAAGTCGATGGCACCTTTGTTGTCACATAGGATGGCTATGTCGCTAAGATGAATGTCGTAGTCGACTAACGCTTGTTTCATCCATAGTGCTTGTTGGCATGCTTTGCCGGCGGAGACGTACTCGGCTTCGGTTGTTGATATTGCTAGTGCCGTTTGTTTCTTATAAAACCAAGTTGTTAAACAACATCCCATGAAAGTACATACCCCACTTGTACTTTTTCTATCAACGTAATCACCTGCATGGTCCGAATCTGCATATACAATTGTTTCTACTCCCGTGCCCTTAGGATACCATAATCCTAATTATGTTGTACCCTTAATGTATCTAAATATTCTTTTTACGGCTTCTAGGTGTGATGTTTTAGGGTCTTCTTGAAACCTAGCACATAAGCAAACACTAAACATGATATCCGGCCTACTTGCCGTGAGGTAGAGAAGACTACCTATCATGCCACGATATTTAGTATTATCTACGGATTCGCCGTCTTCATCTTTTATGAGTTTGGTGTCGGATGACATTGGTGTCCTAATTGGTTTCGACTCTTCTAGACCGAATTTCTTTAACATCTCCTTTATGTATTTAGATTGATTAAAGAGGATACCATCTTCTACTTGTTTAATTTGTAGACCAAGAAAGAAACTAAGTTCTCCCATCATACTCATCTCGAACTCGTCATGCATGATTTTAGAGAAATCATCACACATGTCTTGACAAGTGGATCCGAATATAATATCATCTACATATATTTGCACTATGATTATATGTGACTTTCTTTCCCTAGTAAAAAGTGTGTTGTCAACTAACCCCATGGTATAGTTGTGTTTTATTAGAAATGACTTGAGTCTATCATACCAAGCTTTTGGAGCTTGTTTAAGACCATAAAGAGCTTTCTTTAATTTATATACATGTTTGGGTTTTTCAAAATCGATGAAGCCCGGAGGTTGAGCTACATATACTTCTTCATTATTGAAACCATTTAGAAAAGCGCTTTTGACATCCATTTGATAAAGCTTTAGATCATTAGCACAAGCATACGCAAGAAGTATTCTTATAGACTCTAATCTAGCCACGGGGGCATAGGTCTCATCAAAGTCTATTCCTTCTTGTTGGTTATACCCTTGGGCAACGAGTCTAACCTTGTTCCTAGACACTACTCCGTTTGCATCTAATTTGTTTTTATAAACCCATTTGGTTCCTATTATGGTTTGATTACTAGGTGGAGGGACAAGTGTCCAAACATCATTAGAAACGAATTGATTTAGTTCTTCCTTCATAGCCATTACCCAACTCTCATCTTTTATGGATTCTTGTGTATTCTTAGTCTCTATGGTAGAAACGAAACAAAACAAGCTACTTTGGTTTTGAACTTGAGATCTTAATGTTCGTTCGTTTAGCTTTCCCATAAATTTATCTACGGGGTGATCTTTGGACTCTTTAATGTTTATGATTTCATCATTTAAAGGTTCTTCTTCTTCATTTATCTTTTTCTTTATTACTATAGCTTCACTTTCTATGATCTCGTCATCGACAAGAGGTGGAGAGGGTTTGGGTGGACTTTCATCAAATTTTATATTTAATGACTCTTCTACCTTCATTGTTTCTTTGTTTAATATGACGTAATCTTTGCTATTTGGCGAGTAACCTAGAAAGATACCTTCGGTTGATTTAGGATCAAATTTTGTAAGGTAATCTTTAGTGTTAAGAATAAAACATTTGCTTCTAAAGACTCTAAAGTGATTTAACGCAGGCTTTTTGCCTCGGAGTAACTCATATGGAGTTTTACCTAAGATTGGTCTAATTAAGACTCGATTGAGTATGTACGTTGAAGTATCAACGGCATTACACCAAAACTTTTGAGGTATGGATTGTTCATTAAGCATGGTTCGACTCATTTCTTGTAGGGTTCTATTCTTTCTTTCTACTACCCCATTCGATTTTGGAGTGCGTGGAGCCGAGAAGTTGTGAGTAATACCATTAGCATCACAAAAGGCTCCAAATTGCACTTCATTATCGAATTCCCTACCATGATCCGTCCTAATGGACACTATAGGACTTACTAGTTGTCTTTAGATCTTTTTGCTTAATATTTCAAAATAATTAAAGGTTTCCGTTTTGTTCTTTAAAAATTTTGTCCATGTATACCTAGAGTAGTCATCCACTATGACCAAAGTGTAGTAGTTTCCTCCATAACTTTGGATAGCGGATGGACCAAATAAATCCATATGTAGTAATTCTAGACACCTAGTTGTAGACACCATGTTTTTAGCTTTATGACTAGAATGAGCTTGTTTTCCTACATTACAAGCATCACAAAAGTGATGTTCATATTTTAACTTAGGTAGATCTCTTACTAGATCTTTGGATGATAGCGATTGAAGAAGTCGCATGTTGGCGTGACCCAATCTTCGATGCCATAAGGTCGAAGTATCATCCATAGAGGTAAGACATAGTTTGTCTTTAGGTTCATTACCGATTTTAATGACATAGACTCCATGTTTCCTAATCCCTTTTCCTATGGTTATGCCATTTTTTAATATCTTACTACCGGTTTTGGTAAAAAGCACATTGCACTTTTTATCACATATTGGTCCTATACTTAAGAGATTAAAGTTTAGGTTTTCTACTTGACACACATCGTTAATGGTTAGAGATTTGTTAGAAATCGTACCTTTACCGATGATTCTACTTTTCTATTTCCAAACACCACATTACCTCCATTGAAGGATTCATATGTGGAGAATAAATCCCTATTGCCGGTCATGTGCCTCGTGCACCCGCTATCCTTGACCCATTCATCGGGGTCTAGGTCTACCTTTAAGCACACCTAAAACAATAATAAACTCAAAAGTTTGGTCCCTATTTGTTCATGGGTCCATTAGTGTTAAACATTCCATTCATGTTAGACATGTATGGATAAGATGAGTATGCATTCTATGGAGCAAAGTTTTGAAAAGAAAAACCGTTTTGCATATTTGGGTTCCATCCCATTTGATGGTTACTTCTTGGATGAACGTTATTAGGTCTCCTAGATGGATTATGTTTTGAAAAAGATGGTGCTTTGTTTCTTGCAAAAGTAGGATTATATTTTGGGGGTGGTTGTCTAGTGGTGACATGAGTTGGTTTCTTCCTATTAACGATAACAAACTCAGTTCTAGATGAAGAAGCTATGTTATTACCACTATTTGCTACAGCAGATCCACGGATCCCTGTCTGTACACTAGCCGGTTCCCTTTTTAGGGCATCCGTGGGATCCGCCAAAACAGTGGCTGGTTTTTCTAGTGCCTTAACAAATTTTGTTTCTTTACTTTCACTAGTTGATGGATCAAGTTGTTGAATACCTAGACCTTTTTGGTTGTTACCGGTTTTAACACCATCTAGTATTGTATCTAAAGTGTTCGTACTCATTCTAGCAATTTTAGAATCTAGATGATCAACTAGTGTTTGAAGTTGAACGCAAAGTTCACATTCACCACTTGCTATTTTACCCTTTTCTAAACGTTTTAGTTTTGCTTTTAATTCTATGACTTCTTTATCTAAACGTTGGTTTTGACTCTTTAAAAGCTTGTTTTTGTTAATTAGTTTTAAGCTAATATTGCATAGTTTGTCATATTCATTATGCAATGAGTCGTCATCAAGTGATGAACTACTATAGTATTCATGACATACCTCGTCATTTGCCATGAGACAAATTTCTTCGTCCTCCTCGTCGCTCATTCCCCACGTGCCGCTTACAAACGCTTTTTGATCATCCCGTTTGAGACACTTACTAATAAAGTGGTTTGGGTCCCCACATTTAAAGCAAGTACGATAATCCTTTGGCTTCTCGTCCTCTTTGCTTTTCCGAAAGCATTTCTTATCGTCATACGGTTGTTTGACGTATCTTCCCTTTCTTCTAAAGAACTTTTTAAAGTTCCTTACCGCCATAGCGTACTCCTCGTCGTTACTACCCGATGAGGAATTCTCTTCATCGCTTGAAGCCTTTTTGGCTTTTAGGGCAAGAGATTTGTGTTTCTCTTTCACCTTTGAGGCTTCGGAGTCTTTAGCAAGGACAAGCTCATAGAATTTTAGGTTGCCTATGAGTTTATCGAGGGTGAGGGTTGTCAAATCTTTTGACTCTTCGATCGCCGTCACCTTGGATCTCCACTTCGATGGAAGTGCCCTTAGATATCTGCTAACATGGTTACGGCTAGAAGAAGATTCATCAAGTGCTTGTAAAGATGTAATAATAGTATTAAAGTTAGCAAATGAATGATCTATAGTTTCCTCATCCGATATTGAAAATTGTTCATATTGTTGAACAAATAACTCAATTTTATTATTTTTAACTTGTTCGTTGCCTTGATGAGTTACAACTAAAGAATTCCAAATTTCTTTAGAGGTTCTAAGCAAAGAAATTCTTTCGAATTCATTTTTCGGTAAAGCATTATATAAAACCATTTTTGCTTCACTATTTTTAGAAAGCTTTTTCTTCAAATCATCATTTAGTTTATCATGAGGTATGTTAACTACATTCCCTTTATCATCTTTTGAGGTAGCCTCAAAATCGCCTTCAACAATAATGTACCAAAGATCAATATCTTTATATTTCACATATGTTTCGAATCTATTTTTCCAATATATAAAACCATTAGTTTCAAGTAGTGGTGGTCGTTGCATAGATTGCCCTTCCTTATAATTTTCAGAACCCATAGTGATCGAAAAGTTTTTAAAATACAATTTTACTTTAAAACTTTTATAAACTTAGCTCTGATACCAATTGTGGAAAACTCGAAGGGGGGGTTGAATAGTTTTGCCGATTTTACGTTAGTTTCAAAAACTTTTAGATTCGTTAATATGTGAGATCTTATGGATGTAGAGAAAGTATAGATCTAATGATAAAGAAAGTAAATAAAGTAAAGCGAAGGGAATGAAAAGACACAACCGATGTATAGTGGTTCGGCTATAAGGACACCTTCCTTGCCCTACTCCACTCCCCGAGTCACCTACTCGAGAGTTCAAGCACTATGTCAACAAACTCCTTCACTTGGCGGAGAAGCCTTCACAACGTTGCTTACACTTTTTCCGGTACAAAGCTAAATACCGAGTCCGTAGCACGGTGGACCAAACCAACACGACTATTACAAAACAAATATGTGAAATATCAAATACAAGATCTTCGCTACAGAAATCTTGCGGAGTGACAAATCAATCAGGTACCCCTTGCTTGGATGACTTGTAGAATGCTCGTGATCTCGCCTTAGAGAAGGACCTATATGAGGATCACAAATAGAAAGAAAGAAGAACAACTCTCTAGATCAAGTGATCTATATGTTAAAAGAGAATGAGAGTGTATGAGAGATTTAGTAAGAAGAGGGGTGAGTTAGAATGAAGAAATGGCTCTCTATTTATAGGCAAAATCTTCCACTGTTCCCCGGATCCCACAGATCCCTTCCACTTGGGATCCGTCTAGTGTAATCCTAGGGATCCGTGGAACGCTCCTCTTTGCCCATGGGTTTTTTGGTTATGGGTCATGGGTTATGGGTTGGTCCATGGGTTTTCTTTAGATTCAATGTATCTAAGTATACATTATATCTAGCCAACTCGGGTATGGGTTAAGATCCATGGGTTATGGTCCATGGGTTATGGTTTTTACCCATCCTAATAAACTATTACAACAAATGCTTAATTACTACATTTTTTTATTTAAATGGCTATATGTAAATGCTTTACAAAAATAACATGTATCCTTATAATTATACTTAAGATTACATTATATTTGTTATCAACAAAACACAAAGAGATCGCAAAATATTAATAAACGTTTTTACGGTTTATTTGTATTAACAAAGGGATTTGCACGCAATTCCCTCATGAATTGAGGTTTGATTTTGAATTGAGCATCTTCTGCTATAGCTGGCCTAACAATCCCTGGTCCTTGTTCTTCTCTTGTCAACGCCAAATAGTACTCAAGAATGAGGTCATCAATGTTAACAGCTTCCATGGTACCTAAAAACTTGAATTATGATCGTGAGAAAAGTTTAAAATGAAATTAAAGACTTAATATCAATCCTAACATAACTCCCCGGCAGTGGCGCCAAAAACTTGATGTAGGTTTTACTGACCAGGTCTTAATATTTATAGTGTCTCGCTATACCTATGGTCTACCCTAGTACACTAATGGGCAGTATACCCGGTCGCGTGTAGTGTAGTAATCGGTAAAGCCGAGGTCGTCCCAAGAGCTATGTGTGTTGGATTATTACTAAGTCTAGTGTCACAGATTTAATAAAGGTTTCGATAGGGATTTAATTAATTAAACTACTAATGCAGAATAAAATAAAGCAGATAAATGGATAAAGGGAAATCAATAGAGAAGAGTGGTGCTAACCTAGTTAATCCTCCTAGCTAGTTATGTCTACGTCTACTTACTTCCAATTACTTCAGGTGGGGTCAAATTCGAGAGGACAGCATTTGGTCAATTCGCCCTAACCTATCAGCAAAGATGCCACCACATGAGAAATCAGGCGCACCGTCATAAGTCTTGTTGTTCCTGGTCCCCTAAGCCAAGTCATTAAGTACCGCTACATGCTAGATTCATAACAGTGAGTGCCCGGCCGTTAGGTACTTAGTAGAAAGGGTCGTCAGTTGGTCATATCTTACCCTTCCCGTCTCAGTCCGCTCACCTAGGGTCAGTTGGTCATATCTCCTAGGCAATTGGCCTCTACCGCCATTCAAAACTACCGAACCAAGGGTGGCTACCAATGAACTATGCATGCATACACTTAGAAATAATTGTACGGAAGTAAAGGTAAACGCAAACAAAATAATTAAGGAATCATAACTAGGCTAGCACCAAAAGGTGCTTAGCCGCTCATATTAATCATGTAAATCAATTCAATATTCAAAGGAACGAAATACATGAATTGAAAGTAAAAGAAATATAAAACGCTAATGCTTATCGTAATTGAGTGACTTCTCCCTTGGAAATAGCTCTGTATGCTCCTCTAGACCTGCCTTAAGCTTTTTCCCACGTTCTTAGAGTATTGTGTGTGAAATGGAATGAATAGATGATTGGCTCCCAAACGGTCAGGTTTATTACACAAGTCAACCACTTGTGAATGGTCAACCGTAATAAAAGCCAGACAGCTTGAGAACGCAATGCAATTAAGTCCAGAGGAGTTTAGTGTTTCCCCGGGTCGTTAAGTCCCAACGAGGTGTGTAAACTGTAATACAACGAATCTGTGATCGGGTGAATATTGAACAGGAAATGGGTGATGATTGATTAAACTAAGTAAATAAAAGAAAATAGCTTAAACAAGCTATAAGAACAAGTACGTGAAAGCAAAATACTTAGAAACGATTAAAACATACA
Organism: Chrysanthemum seticuspe; assembly: GCA_019973895.1. Taxonomy (NCBI): domain Eukaryota; kingdom Viridiplantae; phylum Streptophyta; class Magnoliopsida; order Asterales; family Asteraceae; genus Chrysanthemum; species Chrysanthemum seticuspe. The sequence continues at coordinate 130,509,602 of BPTQ01000008.1, read as the reverse complement.
AAATAAAACGTGAGATTTAAGAAATAAAAGGCCTACAAATATGAAAATTATATTTTTACAATCCTAAATACATAAGAAAATTATTGGAAAAAGAAAATTATTTTTATGACTATTTATTTAATTATTATTAATTAAAAACTATTTTTAACTATTTAATAATACCCTAAAATATAAGAAAATATGAAATAAAGCTAGAAAAGTGAAATTATGACTTAGAAAAATCTAAAATATTATAAAAGTTATTTTAAAACTGAAAATATATTTTTTAGACTTTTTAAATAATTATTATTAATTAAAAATTAATTTAAACTAATTAAAATTAAGAAAAATAACAAATGAACAGTAAAAATTATGAGACTTTACAGGAAAATCTAAAATATTATTCTAAGCCTGGGAAAAATATAAAAAGTTAGATAAGCCCACTAATAAGCTGAATTGGGCAAATAAGCAGTTTGAATAAGCACTTGAAATAAGCTAAAAGCTAACTATAAGCTACCATAAGCTACTAAAGCCTAAATCTAACCTAAAATGAGCTAATGCAACTGATGGGAACCTAAAAAGCACAAGCTACAGAAAAAAAGCTCGAGACCAGATTTCAAGTCTCAACACGTCAAACGGCCCTTATAGCCCTACTTTAAGCACTAATTAAGCTAGCTGGAAAAATTCCTAAAAATAAACTAAAATGGCCATGATGTTCACAACCAACCAAAGATCTTGTATCCCAAATTTCAGCTCAAATGGACTTATAATGAATCTGTGAAAATTCCACAAAGTTTGGTTAAAAACTGACTTGACACTCTTTTTTTGTTAAAACTTCTTTTCTAAATCTTTTTGAATAAGCTGTTTGAACAGCTTTTTGTCACTGCACTTGAGCACAAATAAGCATAAACAAGAAGTTGATAGGTATGTAAAAGAGCTAATAAGCTAAAACATGAGTACCTTTATCTTAAATAAGCTAAAAACAAACACACAACTCATAAGAAAGGGGTAAAACAGTTGGCTCAAATAGCTAAACTAAAGGGGAGTCCTAAACCTCTAAAATGAGAAATAACCTAATCTAAAAGTCGTAATAAGAACTAAAATAGCTAAAGATTACTTAACCTAACTAATTCCACTAATTGGCATCCAAGGAATCTGAATAAGCAAAATTCAAACCTAAATAAGCACTAAAAAAAAGGAAAGGTGCTGTTGTTTGCTGTTGTTGCAGTCCCAAACCGGCCCAGAGGCTTACTTTTGAGCTTATTCTGAATAAGCTACAGGGAGAATTGGATCATGAGCTTCTGGGTACTTCGAGTCCACCAACTCATCAAACTTTTGCCCCACTCATCCAGCTTACAAGGAGCTTTTACAAGCTAAATTTGGGGCTGCAACATGGCACCTAGAAGACTGCTGTAACAGTGGATTAAAAACAGCCCACGATGGGCTTTTAAAGCTTATAAATAAGCACCTAGATGAGCACCTAATTCCTAAAAAAGGTGAAACATATAAAGTTTGAACACTAGGCTTCCTAAAAAACTAAATTGCAACCTATGGGGAGCTTGTATGAAGCTTATTTGGGCTGTGCAAAAAGGCCATATGGGACAGCTTTCGACAGCATGACAGAACGGAAAAAGGCATAAATGGGGGTTTTAAGAGGCAATTTAAAGATACCTAATAAGCTCTAGGGAATAAAATAAGCTGAAAAAGATTATCTTCTACCTATAAGCTACTCATAAAACAAAATTAAAGTCCTAAACCTAGCTCTAATCCCCGTTTTCAAACTACTCAACCACCTGAGCTTCATGGGTCTTCGAGTACTAGGTTAAGAGGGACATCGAATAAGTCTTATTCGAGTTTTCATTCGGAGACCCGGCCAAACCCTGACG